>JBBMOL010000001.1:3160358-4360358 GCA_037954665.1 Laguncularia racemosa | reverse complement strand
AGAAAAACATGTTTTATGCATCTTGAATATTGAACACTAATATTAACAAAACTAAATCTTTATGCTATGGTGGATAGAAGTATATGAACATATGGAATAGAAGGTTTGTGTATTTCTTGTTCTATATTGGTACATATATATAACTATGCAAGAGATTAAATCTGGTAAGTATCCTAAAGAATAATGGACAATAAAAAATTAATTGATAGCTCTAATTGACAACTATATGTAAGCTATTCTAGGAAACTAAAAATACAAACAAATCACACTAAAGCAATCTAATTAACCTATGAATCTTGCAACAAAGTACAACAATTGGTACGTGTATTGATCTACTGGAAACAATGTAAAAACTATGCTTCCCATGACTATCATATATTACAAGTTTTTGCACTTAATGCACATTTAACTTTCCTAAAAAAATATAATTAATGGTCCTACCATCCATTTAATTCCCGATATACATTATTTTATACATAACTACCTCACGGTATTAATTACCACTCTTCACTTACAATTATACTACTCCTTAAAAAATAAATTGCACAGTTTTTGAAACTTTTAGATGTTAAATTTTACATCCACATTCATATTTATATTGATTATTATCTTATACAATATAAGAAAGTGCTTACCTTTAGTATACTCATTACTTACCATTAATTGGTGCCTACTCCTACTATTATTAATAATCTTTTTAAAGAATAGGAAACCCATGATTATCATCAATTCTAGAGAAAAAAGAATCAATAGTTAATATACATCACGTATTATGCACACATGGTGTATAAATACTAATATGATTTTAATATATATAAATGGTGCAAAACATGAGTGGTAATTATTTTGAAAACTACAAATTTTACTATCATGCATGTCAAAATCTTATTAATATTTATATATCACTTATACATAATACATGGCCTATATTGATCAATAAATCTTTTTTTTCAATTCTATCATTATTTCTACTTGTTTAATATAATAGTCCAACTATGGCTCAAGTAACCATATCTTCCTAGGACAAGATCAAGAGATCAAAGGATGCAAGAGGCCTTAGTCCTATGGATTTAAGAGATATTGACAACTTGTTTCAACAATAAAATCTTTTTAAAAATAAGACCCATTGACAATAAAAGGAATTTGTTGACATCCTTCATGAAATTGTCGATAGCATTCATGAAAATCCATTGACAATTTTTATAAAAAAATAAATCATCCATAAAGAACAGTAAAAATAAAATCCATTAATAATAAAATAAGTTGTCAATAACGATATGGTACTATGATTTTGAAGGGATAGTACTATAAAATTTCCCATAATTTTAATGAAGTGTTTTATATTCTCATTGAATTTACGAAATTCAATGTTACATTTTCCATGTCAATTAAATATAGCATCATACTCACAATAGTGGCATTGTGTATCCAAGTCATGTGGAATGCTATTAAATAATATATATTTTTTTTTTATTTTGCGAAATAGCATATCAAAAAAAAAATTCCAAAAATAGGTTGCAAAAATATGAACTCGAAACATGCTTTTAGTTTTGCAATTTTTTTCAAAACTGAAGGCACATATTTTTTTTAATCATTAAAAAAATTATGAAAAATCATGATTTTCACATCCATTTATGCTTTATCTTATGATATATGAAAAAATAAAATGATGCTGATGCGATTTACTTTTTCAGTTTTAAAGAGTTATAACTTTTCACTTGTATAAAGTTACAGAATTGATAATATACCAAAAAAGACTTATTTGAGTCTATTATAGCTGGGACCAAACCACATTGCTATTTGATAATTTCATGAGAGTAAAATTGTTATGTTTTCACAACCTTGTTGGTTACCAAATTGATTAAAAAAAAAAGACGAAGTTTATGAAAAATCATGATTTTCACACTCTTTATCTTATATATATATTATAAGATAAAGCATAAAAGAGTACAAAAATTATGATTTTTCATAAACTTCGTCTCTTTTTTTTTATCAATCCAATAACTAGTAGACTGTAAAAACATAACAATTTCACTCTTATGAAAATACCAAATGGCAACACGATTTTGTTTTAGATACACTAGATTTAAATCAATCTTTTTTTTCATATATATAAGTTCTATAACTCTATATAAGTAAAAAGTTATAACCTTTTAAAATTAAAAAAACAAATCATATTAAAATTATTTTTTATATATATTATAAAATAAAGTATAAGAGATATGAAAATCATGATTTTTCATAATTTTTTTTAATTATTAAAAAAAATTGTATTGAATGATTAATCTGTTATGGATTATCAGTTATGAATTAATATATATCTTTATAATTATTTTTTTTAAATACATTATTTAAAAGCATTTCTATCTCAAATTTTTCCCTCCGGAAGCAGATAACGACAGTATGGTTTCATTTCACGATTCAACGAACTTACAAACATAATCTCTTATTTCATGAGACCTTCTTCTTCCATAACTGAGCTCGCTTCTAAGATAGGCCGAACCCTAATCTCCTCATCAAACAACGTAATCCCAACTCGAACATGGAACGTCTCGCTGGAACATTCCCTCCACAAACTGAATATCCGCAACTCACTGACTCCCCAACTCGTCTCTCAAGTAATCAACTCATTTCTTCTCACCCACCATTCCCTCTCTCTCGGCTTCTTCAACTGGGCTTCTCAGCAACCCGATTTCACTCACAATCCGTTGACTTATAACTCCATTCTAAAATCTCTCTTCACTTCGAAAGAAGTCAATGCAGTTGACTCCCTTTTGAAAACAGTCAGGGCAGAGAAATTTGTGCTCGATGGGTCTGTTTATGGTGATTTGATCGCGTTTTATGTTAGGAATAGGAAGACCCATTATGGGTTTTTGATGTACTGTGAGATTAGGAAGATGGGTTTCAATGTTGAGTCCAAAGTTTGTAACTTGCTTTTGGCTTCACTGGCTTGTGATGGGTATTGGGGTAATGCAATTAAGGTGTTTGATGAAATGATTGTGAGAGGAGTTTGTTTCAGTAATGTTGGGTTTGGTGTTTTCTTGTGGAGGGTTTGTGGAAATTGGGATTTGAAGAAAGTTTTAGAGATGATTGATGAGGTTAAGAAAGGGGTTTCAAGGGTTGATGGATCTGTCATTGCATCTTTGGTGGTTCACGGGCTTTGTCGAACTTCAAGAGTGGTTGAGGCTTTTGATGTGTTGGATGAGCTTAGGATTAGAGGGTGGAAACCTGATTTCTTGGCATATAGGATAGTTGCAGAAACTTTTGGAGAAATGGGTAATATAGTTGAGAGGGAAAAGGTTTTGAAGATGAAGAGGAAGCTTGGGGTTGAACCGAGGTCTAATGAATATAAGGAGTTTATCTTTGATTTGATATCTGATAGACGAACTCATGAGGCAAAAGAGTTGGGTGAAGCCATTGTGAGTGGAGACTTCCCAGTAGACGATGATGTTTTAAATGCATTGATAGGAACGGTTTCAGCTGATGAGCTCGATTCGGCACTCACTTTTTTGAAACTCATGATTAGGAAAGGACGCTTTCCTACACTTTTGACGTTGAGTAATTTGTGTAGGAACATATGCAAACATGGCAGGAATGACGATCTGTTGGAGATTCATCAAATTCTTGCTTCCAATGGTTATTTTAGTAATGTGGAGACCTACAAGGTGATGGTGTCATTCTTGTGCAAGGGTGGAAAAGTGAAAGAAGCCTATGGGGCTCTTCAGGATATGAAGAAGGAAGGACTCATCCCAGATGTTTCATTGTATAACTCTCTTATGGAAGCATGCTGTAGAGAGGATCTTAGGCGCCCAGCAAAAAGGTTGTGGGATGAGATGTTTTCAAGTGGATGTAGTGGAGATCTGAGGACATATACCATATTAATTAAGAAGTTCTCAGGTATTGGTCAAGTTGAAGAGGCCAATATGCTATTCCATCATATGTTGGAGAGGGGTATAGCACCGGATTCCTGTGTTTACGAGTCTCTAATAGAAGGCTTATGTCGAGAATCCAAGTTTGAGGATGCTCAAAAAATTTTCAGCCACTGTTACGAAAAAGATGGACCTCTTGCTGAAAGTGTTCTTCGCACATATATTCCAAGTCTATGCTTCCGAGGTAACTTCTTGACTGGGAAAAGGTTGCAATAAACCGATAAGGAGATTTCACCCTTAGCCTTGGTATTAATTCATAATTTCCTTTAACGTGATTGTTCTTATGCTCATATGAAATTTGCGATGCAGGTCAGTTTGTTGCTGCTTTAAAAGCAATACAGAGTTTCACCTGTGACATGGGCAACATTGGTGCTCATGTCACCTTCATCAAATCCTTGGTTGAAGCAAAGGAGGTTGTCATTGCCCTTGAACACATTAAATGGGTTCAGCGGACATCACCCTCGATGTTGCGACACATTCCATCTGATGCTGTAGCTGCAATCTCGTCTAACTCAGCAGTAGAGCGCATCTTGCCAAATGATCTATCAACTAGTGTATAGCATCTGTTGATACCTCTATCCTCAGCAATATGACCATCCCTCAATAATTTGACGGGATTATTTCCTTCTTAAGTCATAAATCAGCTCTACTGAATGAATAAATTGATACATAGAGGGTTGCCTTCTGTTTGTTTCAATAATTTTAGTCTAATTCATTGTACTTATGAAAATATGCCTCTGAAATTAAATATAGTGATTTAATTTGATCCAAAAGCTGAATGTTATTCCTGTTTTTACCAGTAATACAAAGCAAGCATGTAAGCTGAGTAAGCTTTATATAACAAATCCTAAGATATTCGATTTAGTAGCCTAAAATAATAACATAAGAAGCCAAAATATGCTCGATATTGTGGCATTTTTCAAACACATGTTCCTTCTATAACTCTTGCTGCATTGATACTTTCAGTGTAGACCATGGAGTAAGTCCAGGCTATCGATGCAACATTGTGCTGAGCATCAAGATGAAAGAACAAAGAGGTTTATTTCTTGCCAGCCATCAAGAATTCCCCTAGAGTCCTATTAGAGTGCATTCCAATAGCAATATGCTATTGCTGAATTTGACAAGCTCAATTCAACCGGCTTTTTAGGAAATGTTAGACCAAACTACGATTAACATTGGCTTTCATTTGGGACAAGAAAACTATTTACGCCAAGTTATCTTTGAATCAATGAATATTAATGAGAAGGCATGTCTACGAAATACCATAATTTACAGTATAAACACCACGAGTTATCCAGCATGCTAATCCAAGTTTTCAGCACAACTTGTTTTATTCCCAAAACTGTTCAGACTCGAAGGTTTATATCTCTGGATGCATGACTCTTCGTCAACACTTACACAAATTTACATTTCTTTTCAATAGATGTACACATGCTTCCAACTAAAAACTTGGAATTTTGCGAGCAAATAGAATTAGTGCTTCCATTTTTAGATAAGCTTGATGTTAATTCTTCAGTCCAGACACAGGTAATATTTGAATGCTGCAGCTTCTCTATCATCATCTGCTTCCATTTGAGCAATCCGTGTCCCTACAAATATAATTAAGACAATAACTAAATGTGACAATATCACAAAGAATAGGTTTGGGAGAAGAAATAATTAAATATGACAATATCCCAAAAGAGGTGATGTCATGAAAAATAGAGAAGTATGTAAAAGGCAAACAACAAATATTATTTTCCTCATTATATCCTAAGAACCCACACAATCACATACAAGCACCCCTTCGTGCAGAGACATTTATGCAGCCATTCCTGAAGCCGCATGTGCATATAAGTTATCACCTTTCTTGCTGAATAATTTTGGGGTATCTTCCCGTCACGTCAACAATAGTCCATGGTCAGCCACCCTTATTTTAGGAACCAACTCAATAGCTGCTGAACAGAATTCCCAATAATAGCTTGAAGATAAGAGTCCAACACACACTGAAGTGGGGCTTGGCTAATTTACACTTATTTATTTATAATACCATGTTTCCAAATGATACAAATAAAAAATTTAAAGAGAACACCAATTTCACAATCTTGACATAAGACAATAACTAGAAATGCATGCAACACCATCATCATTTGCCAAAAGTAGTAAGAACAAGATGAAGTATTCTTTAAGTTGTCAACATGATACTTGTTACTTATTCTTTCCTCTCTTATTTTTACTTTTCTTAATTTGGTCTCCTTGGGATATACTGCAGTACACATTAAAAGAGCAAGTGTCCCATCCAAAATAAAAGCAATAAACACTCCCAAGGCAATCTACTCTAATTGCCCCGTTTTTTGGCTAAATTAATTCAGTCACCTTGATTTATTATTAAAAACCATGATAAGGAGGAAAAACCATACCCGTGGACTGAATATCTAGAACCATGTTGTTGAAGGCCTCACGGGAATGCCTATTGCCAAATAGATCTCCTTAGTAAAAGTGGAAGCTAGGATTTGCAGCTGGTGTATCATATATATGGAAGGAGAGGAATGACAGGAGGGTGGAATACCCACCTTAAGCTGTGGACAGAAGCATGAAATTGAAAACAAAGTTATAATTTCTGAATGTCAGAACATTGTTAGCAATCATTCTAACTAATTTCATCAAATAAAAGGGAGGAATTCCAAAAGAATACATTTTAACAGAATCTGAGAACCCCCATCTCCCTGCATGTGTATGCAAGTACTTCTATAATTAGTCCTCAATGTCAAGTTTTAACATATTTTACGCACACTAACATCAGGAACAAATATTTCTTAATTTTAACATCTGTCATGCTTAAAAGATGAGATATGCTTGATAAATAATATCTGACCAAAGATAAAGTCTTGAATAAGGTATTGATTGATGCGGTAATAAGGATATCATGATGCTCCAAACTTTTATCCAACCACTACAGCTAAGACTTCTAGTCATGTTGTTCTGATAGGTGAAATGGAGATATGAAGGAAACAGTCAATGCCATACTTCATTGCTACAATATATGTTGGTCGAAAATGTAAACCTTTTCAGCCCAAAATGAAAAGACAATATGGCCATCAACAATGCTGACTACCAGTTTTATGAAGGCTGCCTACTAGAGACGCATACAATGTATCACTGGGTGTAAATCCTGCTTTTAGCATTTCTCCGTACAAGGCAAAAGCTTCCTCTGATCTTCCCTCCTTTGCCAGGGATGAAATTACTGCTGTGTATGCTATCTCACTCTGAACCACACCCCTGTCCAACATTTCCTTTAACAATCTTAAAGCCTCATCTAGCTTTCCCTTCATACATTTCCCATGAATTAGTGATGTGTATGTATATGCATCCAGCACTATCCTTCTAGCTTCCATTTCATGCTTCAATCTATTAGCTTCATCAGTCTTCCCCTGCTTAATATACCCATCAATCAAAGTATTGTATGTGAACACATTTGGTTTCTCACCCTTCTTCTGCATGTCTTGATAGATTCTTTTTGCTTCCACCATGTTTCCTTCCTTGCAATATATGTTGATCAAAGTAGTGTAATTCACCAAATTAGGTGTCAAACCCTTTTTTTCCATCGTGGATAATAGATGCTTTGCTTCCTCGTGTTGGTTCATTCTGCAAAGACAGCTGGCAATAGTATTGTAGCTAAATTCATCACTTTCGATCCCTTTGTTTTCCATGATTGCTCGAACCCCACAAGCTTCATCCACCAATCCTTTTCTACAATACCCATCTATCATTGTATTATATATCACCAAGTTCAAGTCAATTCCTTTACTTTGCATTTCATTGACCAAAATATCAGCTGCCTCCATTTGTCCAAACTTACAGACACCATTTATCAAAGCTCCATAAGTGTGAATGTTCGGAGTAAGGCCTCTCTCCACTAATTCATCAAATAGTGCAAATGCTCCTCTCATGTCTCCTCGCTTACATCGCCAACTAATCATCGTTGTATAGACATGAATATCTAAATCAATCACTTTCTCACACATCTCCTTGAACAATGCCTCAGCTTCCTCAATCTTCCCAATGCTTGCCTTCCAATCAATCAATATTGTGTATGTAGCAGCATTGTAATGGACCTTATTCTCATCCATCAGTCTCAACATCTCCCCAACACCCCCAACATCCCCTCTTTTGAGATAACCATTGATCAAAGTATTATATGTAACAACATTAGGCTTTATCCCTTTTAGGATTAATGAATCAATCAACTTCCTAGAGTCTTCAACTTTTCCTTTCTTACACAATAAATCAACCATCACCGTAAGCGAAAAAACTGTTGCCAAACCTGACTCGACCATCCTTCCAAAGAACCCTAAACAGTTCTCTAAACTACTAAATCTCTTCAAAGCTAACAAATAAACCATACAAGACCTCTCATCAATTTCAATCCTATTACACTCCATATAATCAAACACCCCTAATGCTTCTTCGAACATCCTATTATCAGCATAAACTCGAAATAACAGATCACAAAGCTTAAAAACAAGCCTGGATCCTCCTACTTCCTTATCTTTAATCAACCCAACAACATCGGAAATAGAACAATCACCAAAACAACCATTCCCAACACCAAAGTTCAAAACTTTTTTCATACTAACAAACAATCTAGCTTCATATAACCTAGAAAGTAAGATTAAATGGGATTCTAGGTCGAGGGTATGAGTAAAGGTGGAATCTTTATTACTTAAAAAAGTGAAGAAGGAGAAGCAAGCGTGTGTGGGTAGTCTAGGATTTGAGAAAATGAGATGGTTAGTTTGGGGATTGAGATTAGAGAGCAAATGTGGATTTGGGCTTTTGGTTTTGAAGGGTTTAAGGCCTCTGGTGATGAGCGTTTTGGCTATGGTTTCTGCAAGTAGTGGAATTGAATGTGAAGTGAGCTGCTTTTGTGATGCTGACATTTTCTCAAACATTTTATCTGCAGTCGAAAGTTCTCAATTGCAACTCATGGCATTCTAGTGCTGTCCGGTTACGTTTGGTGGGGAGAAATTTGCACTCCACAGATTTTCCTCAACCTTGTAATCTTAACGAGCGACAATATGGTCGGCCGGTAATTCAACGGTTATTTGGCTCCGACATTTCAATCTTAACCGGAACAATTACCCGTACGTTTAGCCGATGCAAAAATTGATCATTTCATCATATGAATCCAAAATTATATTATATAGATTCATGTATAAATTAAATATTCGTTTGAAATACTAATATTTACAATGTAATAATTAATAAAGATGGCTGTATAATTTATCACTTTTTATAGTAGGATTGTTAGGTATAAGAAATGGATCTAGCCATGTATGAGAGGGAAAACAAATAAATATTATTTTCAACCAAAAAACATACTAGAACTTTTCCGAATATAAAAAAAAAAAAAAAGAAAGAAAGAAAGAAAGGCAAAATCATATTAACTGAGGCCTTTTTATTTGCAAACCAGTTGCAGAGAAAAATCCCATAATAGATATCACGTATATGAGTGAAAATGTAATACAAATAGACATGATAACAAAATAAATCAATTATTAAAAGGATATAACCAATTTGATAGATTTTTTATTCAAACCTAAATTTGATATGAAATGTCAACTACATTCAATTTATTGAATTTTTTTTAATACTTCTTTATAAATAAAATATTATGGTTTTTCTACTAAGAAAATGTGGACATAGCAAAAGACACATATCAATACAATAAATGATTTGAAGAGATGAAAAATGAGAATAAATTGATTTTATCAATATCCATCAAAATGTAAGGTTAATTGATAAAATAATAAATAATACGATACTCAACTCAATCTAAACCCAATCTAATTATTTTATGAAAACATATTCTTTCTTCAAACAATTTATTGTATTGCCTTAAATATGAGAGAAGATTGTATTGAGTGGTACATTTTAATCCTAAGGTATGGTTGAAAACAAATACCATATAGCTACTTCATATACTATTCATATAAATGGGCACATCATGAAAACATATATATATATATATATATATAATTTAATTTCTAGATGATTTTATGGAATAAAGATAAATTTAACAAAAATCATAACAACATGATATGACAAGCCAACTCTTGTATTATTTTTTTTCGCTCCTCTCTCTTCCTCTCTTTTTTTCCATCGTATGTCCCATCTCCCTCTATCAAACACATGCCAACGAGTATAGGAGGCAGGAGTGAGCAAGTATACTCGAGTCCTACTCAAATAAATAAGTTTATTAAGATCACATAATAAATTTCAAGTATAAATTAAAATATAAATATAAAGTCTTCTTATATTATATGTACTCTAAAACCTGCACTTCAAGATATATAAAATATAGGACAAAAGTACTTTATACTCATCTTATAAAAAGTTATTAAATAATATTAATAAATAATAATATTATATTTTTTAACAATAAAAATTTTAATGGAAAAAAAAATAAATCCATAAATTAATAATTTTATATGATTAAATGTAATGTCACTCTTCTTCCTTTCTCTCATTCTTCTCTTCTTCTTTTTTCCAACTTTATGTTTTCTATTATTTCCTCTTATTATTTCCCATTTACTAAGTAGTAAAATTACAAAACTTGAAATAATAAAGACAAGAAAAATTAGCTTTTTTTAATTTCACATATTTGTTACAAGTTTCATATATTTTGTATATAAAAAACTTATAATATTATATATATATTACTTTTTTATATCATATAAACTTAAAATTTATAAATTAAAAGATAAAATTTACAAATTTTATAAGGCATTTTATATCTTGTAGGTTCTACAAGATACAATATATAAAGTGATTCCAATGCACTATAGAGCCGATTTCGATTTTAAAACATATATGTAAAGTATAGGATATGAATAGGGTTTCATATTCTACCTATCTTACATCTTGGTCACTCGTAAAAGGGGGCTAAATCTCATTTTTATATTAATTATTAATTTTGATTGGTATTAAAAAAATAATATAGATATAGAGAAAAATTGGAGAGTCCATGCGGTGCATGACCAATACTTTTGAGTGTTTGTTTATGGGGGAATGGATCTTTAAAATTACTTTTCTCAAATTTTCTTAAATTTATCACCTTAAAATACTCTATATAATCAAATATTTAAATTATAATAAAGAAGATGATATTATAATGATATGATCAGGCGTTTAAAAATCTAAAAAAATTCAACAATTAATTTATAAATTAAAAAAAAAAGTAATTTTAAAAGAACTAAATCCATTTAAGGGGTTGATCTTTTGAAAACTAAGCATTTAAGGACTTTCTTATGGTGTTATTGGTACAACGTGAGATGTTGATAGTGCTGTTTGAGAAAAGAGACATTTGATATTATATCTACATATAATGTATATGTAATACATAACTATTAATAAAATTTTGATATATATAATACATACAAAATAGGATGATAATAATTTTAGAAATTACTCATTCTACTATCATGCATATAAAAATTTTATTGATACTCACAAGTCGTATATACTAGTAAGTAATGTATAAATACCTAATTAATGTTTTTCATGTGGTTGAGGAAATTCACAATTAAAAAAAAAAAGAAAAAAAAACTTTGTAATGCTTATGCATTATCAAAGGTAGATCTTTTAAGCAATCTTTTAAGAGTTTAAGTTTATTAAAAATGCA
Organism: Laguncularia racemosa; assembly: GCA_037954665.1. Lineage (NCBI taxonomy): Eukaryota > Viridiplantae > Streptophyta > Magnoliopsida > Myrtales > Combretaceae > Laguncularia > Laguncularia racemosa. Next base: position 4,348,769 of record JBBMOL010000001.1, on the reverse strand, counting down.
CTTTTGAGGATTTTTGCCATCCTCATGGTATCCCAGTCTCTTATATGTTACTTCACAAAACTACCTGTCATGGATTTTTTTTTTTTTTATCTCTTCTTCTAGCCAACTATCAAGGCCTACACATAAAAGAGAGGATTAGATCTAATCCATTCATTAAGAGGTCGATCTCCATATTATTAGATTACAGCAGTTTTTATGATATAGCTTAACATACATAATTTTCAACTATAAGAAAATTTATACCTTTAGCGTACATCAACCTAATAGAGAAAATTTTATTATTAGATAGCTTTATCAGCATGTTAGTCCAAAACTTGTATAACCCTCTCTAAACTATAAGATAAGCTCAATACATTGGAAGTTAAAAAGTAAAAATAATTAATTAAGATTTATGAGTAATAACACATCAACAGTCGATAGCTCGAAATGTATTAATTTAAAGCAAATTGACCTTGAACCATCCACAATTTCATGCCAAATTCTCTTCGTGGGATGCATTATCTAGTTAAGATTGCATGAATAAACTTTTATTCAATAAATGGACAATTGGTGGATGATGCTCCCTTGAATCGAAGAAGAAAATTTGCGGAAAGATGAAGGAAAAAACATTTAATTTTCTTAGATATGCACCCCGGTCGATAACATTTTGGAATACAATCAAAAACCCTACGCTATATATATATATATATATACTAAATACCCACAATCATTTTTTACATTTATGTTAATATAATTCCTCTATTATCCTTCACTCGTTTAATTATACGAATTTCAGATAGTCCCAACGTTTTGCAACTTACCGAGACAGGGTATTACTTCCTAAACAACCCAATTAACGAGGGATTAATAGAATGTAAGTCCTCTAAAACTTATGCTAAAATTCTATTAGATCCCTTATATATAGGTGGATCATTTAAATCATCCATTACCCATAAGGCTTAGGAGAGGAAAGGATTTTTTTTTTAATGTGTATTCTCGCTTTTTATCAAAATTCAATTGTTTATTTTAAATGAGTTGCTTAAATATGTTATATTTGTATTATTGCACCAAAGTTCCTTAGTCGGTATCCCCACATGATTCATAGCCATAAATATAGAGGTTCTTGTTGTTGTTGTCATAAATATAAAGTTTCAGTTAGGGTGATGATATAAATAAGGTGACTTAAATAATTCTTGTCTTAGGGGGAAAAAAAAAAAAAGAAAAAGGATTTATGTTAGGAAAATATGACACGCGTTTTGAAGTTTTTGTAAAACAAGTATCATATATTTTTATTTCTGAAAAATATACGACCATGTTTTAAAATTAAGTATTAATGCTAATTAATGACATATGTCAACTATTCATTGGTACATAATATCAATTTAATAAAATAATATTATTAAAAAATACTTAGTTAATATTTTATTAAAAATAAAATATTATAAAAAATAAAATAAAAAAAGAAAAAAAAAAGTGATAAGACTTATCATTCTCAAGCCACCTAAGGATAAGAGATAAACCACTACCACCAACCTGACCAAGGTGGATGTTGGCCACCCCTACCCTTTGGTAAGCTAATAACAGCCTACTAAATCAAGTGGGTAACAACTTTTTATTGTAAGTGAGTCATGGGTAGCAACCCACCAAGGATTAAAGGTGCCTAATAATCACCTTGAGATCTCACTAAGATGATGGATGGCCACCAACTACATCAAAATTATAAATTAAAAAAAAAAAAAACAATTCGAAGATTTTGGATAGTGTCACCCATTTACACAACCTAAGGGTTTTTTCATATTTTTTTTTACTTCTTTTTAAATTTTGTGGTAATGGGCAACCACTCACCACTTTAGGTTCGTATTGAGACTTTTATAAAGTGATGTCTTGCGACCCACTATCATGAGTGGGTCACATGATCCACTATAGTAATGAGTTACAATCCACCAAATTTATTAGACATTTAGCAACCACCTAAAAGGTAGGGGTCGCTAGCAACCACCTTGTGTGTGTTTAAACATATAGGATTCCAAACACAGGTTATATTTTTATAATTTTCTCTCATATAAGTAAACATACAAGGTTTGAATAATTTATTTAGAGCATAGGGTTTTTGAGTGGATTCTAATGCAAATTAAGGACTTTTCATGTACTTATTCATCATGAACTCATACTTCACTTCCATAAAATTCCATCCTTTTCCTTTTAAACCCTGTAGGCATGCTATCAATTGGCCCTTTATGTAGTTTTATTTTACTTTTCTAGAATTCAAGAACTAGGGTTTACTAATTCAAAATGAATATTATTAAAAATGATTACAAAGATTTTGAGTATAATATTTTATGGAAGTTTTTATATAATGCTATATAATAATAAAGATTGCTATATTAGGTCGGGCATGTTATTCTTTTTCCCTTTACCATGAGCTACGACAACTGTGAGGACCTAAACTTAAGCAATAATGTTAAATTAAAATAATATATATATATGTGTGTGTGTGTGTGTGTGTGTGTGTGTAAGGTAAAATCAATATATATATATGTTATATGCTAAAAATAAAATAAAATAAATATATAATAATAATAATAATATGAATTATATGGGCATATATATATATATATATATATATGTAAAAAAAAGTACATAATATATTCTATTATATTATAATATATTATATTATATTATATTATATTATATTATATTATAGCTAAAAAGAAAATAAATAAAAGAGGAAGGAAAAAAATAAATAAATACAGAACAGCACCCTCAATGTCAGCAAAATTTAGTAATATTATATATATATATATATAGACATTAGAATAGAGAGAGAGAAAAATCAAATCATCAAAAATTAGATAAAAAAGAAACCCAAAACTCTCCATTTCATCCGAATTTTCTAGGTAAATTGAAATTGGAATTTCCAATATGCAATCATCAGGATAGGAAGAAGAACAAGATTGAAGTAGGATGCAACAAGAATTTGAAGAAATTGAAGAAAAAAAAATCAAATTAACTAGGGAGAATTTTGTCTGTTCGTTCGAAGGGGGTAGGGTAAATCTGCTGCTAGGCCAAGCTAGGGTTAAGGTTTTTGGTAGGAGAGGATTCCGGCCGACATAGTGGTTGCCGGCTTTGGTAGCCGAAGGCCGGTGAACGGAGCAGCCCCCGGTATTTCTGTTGAGTAAGGAGGACAATGGAACTTGGCCGGTGCGACTATTTGGATTGGCATATATTGTTTCAGGTGAGTACCCCCTTAACCTTTCTCTTGGGTACAAGTGATTGATAATGCAGACTACTTGTTGTTGGCTGAAATTACCCTGTACAATCACTTACTGTGATCAATGCAGGAGGATTGTTGAATTATATTGGTTTACTGATGGTTGGTTGTGTGTCATGATATAATTGGATTATGAGAAAAAAAAAAAGAAGGGAACATTCTAGAAAATCCTAGAATGAGAGTTGGGTGCGGGATTTGATTATACTATTCCTGATTGTATGTGATGTAATGAACTTAAACTATTGAATGCTTAATGATTGTGATGTAATGCTGGGTTATTTTTAGCTTATTAAATGGGGTTTATATGACTGGTTGAGTTCATACTATTGTTGTCTTGGTAACGATGAAATATTTAAATGGATAATAAAACAGGGTTTAGGCTATAAGTACCTACTAACCCAAAACACTTAATGTAAGAAAAGTCATGTTCCCTACCTAATAAGTTTGTGGTATGACCCTTAAGTCGACCCGGATGAGTTTGAGGCACGGTCGACGGACCGGCCCGGTTCAGTGACCTATGGGGATCTGGTCACTCCTTTTGTTTGAGGCAGGTGAAAGGCGAGCTGAATGTTTCTAACTAAAAAGAGTATATAAGGATGTCTTAATTGATTGAGAAAACATTAAGTTTTGAAAAGTACATGAGGGTAGTTTATCTACCAGTTGACAAGCTTTGCCTGGATTAACTAAAAAATATTTGTGACTTGTGAGTAAACAGGAGTGATTGAAATGGTCTCCAATGAAAAGGTTATGAGTTTAGCAAAAATGGAATTACAGGGAAAATATCACTAAGAAGATCATGGTGATGTTAAAATGTAATAAATTGAATTGGGTTTCTTGCAAGTATAACTTGAGTTGAAAACTTGCTTCCTTGAGTAATCACTTCGAGGTATTTGATAATATTGTTGATTACTATTATGTGATTTTGTTGTTTGTTTTTATTGGGTTGCTTAATTTTATACTCACTTTGCTTTTTAAGAAGCTGAGGGGTTAGTGTTTTTGCTAACCTCAGGTACAGGTACTGAAGAATAAGTTATTGGAGACTCGGGTTTTTGGAGAGCATCAATAGAGGAAAAGAAGCCCTTAGTTTCATTTTGGAACCTCTGTTATTTGTAATAAGATCTATAGGTGTTAATCTTCATATTGTAATGTAAATATTTGTGTGTATAAGGTTGGATTTGTAATCTTTTGAGCCACTTAAGGCTACAGGATTAATCATAGGCTATGCCTACTTATCGGGAATGCAGATCCCGATGATATATATATATATATATATGATGTATGATGTGATAGGAGATTTTAAGTACATGTGTTTAGATATGATGTGGATGTGAAATGATAGCGCTGTTAGCGCCATTTTACAAGACGTTTATGAAATTTCATACAGGTTAGAGCTATAGGCTCAATATTAATAGAATTTGCCTTATCTTTAATTCAAAGACGGCATAGCAACCCACCTACAGGTACCAAGGATAGTTACAGGAATTTTGGAACAGGTTCAAGAATCAGACCTAGTAGGTGGGTCGCTACAAGGTGGTATCAGAGCTTAGGTTTAGGCATTATGATTAAACCCGTGTGAGCTTGTGTGGGGTAGTTAGGATGAATGAAGACTTTAAGTTGTGTTAATTGATTTGACTTACCAAATTGTGATGTATTTGTGTATTGTGGAATACATATGCTTGTTTAAGAAGTTTAAGTGTTTGATTTCTGATTCAAGTGTACTTATTTATGTAGATTTGATTGCAGTAAATGGAATGTGGAAGAGGTCGAGGCAGAGGTAGAGGAAGGAGGACCAGGAATATGGTCCCTCATGATCAGCAAGAGAATTTACCTCCACCACCTCCACCACCCCCACCACCTCCACCGCCAGCTCCACAGAATCCAATGGAGCAGATGGTTACTGTAATGCAAGCTTGGGCTGAAGTTATGGCCACGGGATTTGGTGGGGATAAACTAGCCAAGGTACAGAGGATTGTAAAGCCCTTTGATGGTAAGTGTCTAGACCCCACTACAGCTGTGAATTGGATAAACTCCATAGAAAGAGCTTTCCAGGTACATGATGTTCCCGAGGATAAAAAGGTGGGCTATGCTGCAGTACTATTAGAAGATACTGCACATGATTGGTGGGTATCATAGAAGGAGCTGATGGAAGCTCCAATTACTTGGCCAGCATTTAAGGATGTTTTCCTTAGTCAACATTTTCCCTCATGTGTACAAGATAAAATGAGGGAAAAGTTTTATGAATTAAAGCAGAATGGTAGAAGCATAATGGAGTATGAGCGAGAGTTTAGCAGATTGTTGAAATTCGCTCCATTGGCCTATCAGAATGATGAAGAGGTAAAAGCTGATAAATTTCGCGGGGCTGGATATCTATTTTCAGGCAAAGTTGAAAAGAAGTAAAGTTGCAACTTATGTGGAGATTGTGAATGAAGCTCGTATACTGGAACAGGTGAGGGATATGAAGGGTATGGAGGGTCCTTCACACAAAAGAAACGATGGAGGTAGTTTTGGGCAAAAATGGAGTAAGGATAAAGGAAAAGCAAAGAAGCAGTATCAGCCACCAGTCCGACCTCAGAGGAATCAGACTTATACTATAGTGTGCTGGAAGTGTAAGGGCAATCACAAGGCTAATGAATGTCCTTAGCTAAGAGGAAAATGTTATAGATGTAGGGTAGATGGACACATTGCTAGGCAATGTCAGAATCCTAAGGACCTCCAATGTTACACCTGTGGACAGTTTGGTCATACTTCCCATAATTGCCGGGGTAAGAGTGAGGGAGGTCAGCAGACTCAGGCTCAGACTCAGGCCCCAACACCTAGGCATGATCTAAATCCTAGGAGGGGTAGACCGCGACCTCAGACTCAGGCACGAGTCTTTGCTATACAACAGACAGAGCCAGCTAATGTGGATGATGTAGTAGCAGATAAGACTACTAAACTTATCTGATAGTTTGATGGTTAAATAGTCGTAATGTAAATAAACCTATATATCTATATAAATATGTAAATTTATAAGTGTAACTATGTATATGTATGTGAATTTTGATGTGTATGGGATGCTGATGCTTGTTATGAATTGAGTAATTGAATTAATGAATGAATCTATATGTGTAAATATAAATGTGTGTGTAGACATGAATTTACATGTGTACATATGTAAAATAGTTGTATCTGCTTAGGGGTTAAACAAATTATATTAGTGAATATATGCCTATAAGTACGTGTAAGTGTGTATATGCAAATGTGAATATATAGATGTGTTTATGGGTATAGACATGAAGTAATTAAGATGTAGATGTGACTATGCTTAACTTTTCATTGAGTAGGATGTTAACAATAATTGCTGGAAGTGGAATGTGATGTGTTTGATGATTTCAGGTATGATTCGATTAGATGATAATCCCGCTTATGCCTTGTTTGACACTGAAGCAACCCATTCTTATGTCGCTGAAGACTGGGTGAGACGAAACATGGCTCCAGTGAAGAGTCTGAAATGTGAATATGTGGTAAGTACTCCTTCTGGAGGGGAGAGGATAGCAAGTTATCAATTGGAGAATGGTATTGTGGTGATTGAAGGGCCGCAATTGCCAGCTGATTTGGTTATTCTTAATATGAAAGGGTATGATGTTATCCTTGGCATGGATTGGCTGGCCAGGTATAAGGTGCATCTAAATTGTCGGGATAAAGTGGCAGAGTTTTGTTTACCAGATAAGGAAGCATTCAGTTTCAGAGGGAGTATAAGGCGATCAATACCTAAGATCATAGCAGCTAACAAAGCCAAGAATTATTGAAGAAAGGATGTATGGGATATTTGGCTTCTATGGTAGATGCACAATTGAAAGAGAAGAGAGTGGAGGATATCCCAGTTGTATGTGAATTCCCAAAAATATTTACTGAGGAATTACCAGGCTTACCCCTAGATAGAGAAGTTGAATTCGGCATTGAGGTAATGCCAGGTACGAAACCTGTATCCAAAGCACCTTATCGTATAGCTCCTGTAGAATTGATGGAGTTGAAAAACAGTTGCATGAATTATTGGATAAGGGTTTCATAAGGCCTAGTATGTCACCTTGGGGTGCACCGGTGTTATTTGTGAAAAAGAAGAATGGTAGTCTACGTTTGTGTATAGATTACCGTGAGTTGAATAAGGTAACTATCAAGAATAAATATCCTTTACCCCGAATTGATGACTTATTTGATCAGTTGAAGGGAGCAGCTGTATTCTCGAAGATTGATCTGCAATCTGGATATCATCAATTGAAGGTGAAGGAGGTTGACATGCCAAAGACAGCATTTCGAACCAGGTATGGTCACTATGAATTTCTGGTGATGCCTTTTGGTTTAACTAACGCCCCAGCTGCCTTTATGGATATGATGAATAGGGTATTTAAAGAATATTTGGATGACTTTGTGGTTATATTCATTGATGATATCTTGATCTATTCTAAAGATAACGAGGAGCACGCTAAGCATTTAAGAAAGGTTTTGCAAACTCTACAGGAAAAACAGTTGTATGCTAAGTTGAAGAAATGTGATTTTTTGCTAGACCAGATTGCATTCTTAGGCCATATTGTGTCAGGTTCTGGAATATCTGTAGATCCTGCAAAGATTTAGGCCATCACAGAGTGGAATCCTCCTACTACAGTCAGGGAGGTAAGAAGTTTTCTTGGTATGACAGGATATTACAGGAAATTTGTGAAAGACTTTTCAAAGATAGTTGTACCCCTGACTCGATTGATGAGGAAAGGAGTCAAATTTGAATGGACAGACCAATGTGAGCAAAGCTTTCAGGAATTAAAGAGGAGGTTAGTTTCAGCTCCTATTTTGGCCATTCCTAGTGGAACGGGTGGGTATGCTATATATTGTGATGCCTCTAAGATTAGATTAGGGTGTGTATTGATGCAGGATGACAAAGTTATAGCATATGCTTCCCGTCAGTTGAAACCATATGAGCAGAATTATCCTACTCATGATTTGGAGTTGGCTGCTATAATATTTGCTTTAAAAATTTGCAGACATTATTTGTATGGTGATAAATGCGATGTATATACTGATCATAAGAGTTTAAAATACATCCTTACTCAAAAAGAGTTGAACATGCGACAAAGGCGATGGTTGGAATTGATGAAAGACTATGATCTAGCCATTCACTATCATCCTGGTAAAGCTAATGTAGTTGCTGATGCATTAAGTAGGAAACAGTGTAGCAATCTGGCAACTTTAATCACTAATAGAGTGGAAATGTGGAGGGATTTAGAGCAGTTACAGTTAGAAATTATATGGCCAGGAGTGGAATCTATATTAAATAGTTTGAGTATTCAACCTACATTGAAAGATCAGATTTGGGAAGCACAGCTAACTGATGAGGAACTGCAAAAAGTTAGGAATAGTATGATTAGATATCCCGACTTTATATGTGATGAGACAGGAGTATTAAGATTCAAAGGTAGATTATGCGTACCAGCAATAGAGAAGATCAAAAAAGCAATTCTAGATGAGGCTCATCATACCATTTATACAAACCACCCAGGAAGCAATAAGATGTACAGGGATGTGAAATCAGCGTATTGGTGGCTAGGGATGAAGAAAGACATTGCAGAATATGTGGCAAAGTGTAGCACTTGCCAACAAGTTAAAGCAGAGCATCAAAAACCTGGAGGGTTATCACAACCCCTCTCCATTCCTGAATGGAAGTGGGAGTAGATTTCCATGGATTTTGTCATAGGATTACCCGGGACCAGGAAACAGCATAATGCTATTTGGGTAATCGTTGATAGGCTGACTAAATCAGCCCATTTCCTTCCAATTCAACAGAGCATGCTACTATCTCGCTTAGCAGCGTTATATATTAAGGAAATAGTGCGATCACATGGAATACCCGCTTCTATTGTTTCTGACAGAGATCCCAGGTTTATTTCTAGATTTTGGCAAACCCTACAGGAAGCTATGGGCACCAAATTGAAGTTCAGTACAGCTTATCATCCTTAGACAGATGGTCAAACAGAGAGAACCATACAGACACTTGAGGATATGTTGAGAGCATGTGTTTTGGAGTTTGGTGGTAATTGGGATGAACATTTGCCACTAATCGAGTTTGCATATAATAATAGCTATCATAGTACTATACAGATGGCCCCATATGAAGCCCTATATGGAAGAAAATGTAGATCCCCATTATATTGGGATGAGATTGGAGAGAAACAAGTAGTGGGACCAGAAATGCTCCAGCAGCTGAAGGATAAAGTTCAGGTGATAAAGGCTAGAATGCAAACAGCACAAAGTAGATAGAAAAGTTATGCTAATTAACGTAGAAAACCATTAGAGTTTCAAGTTGGAGACTTTGTGTTCTTGAAAGTATCACCTATGAAGGGGGTCAAGAGATTTGGAGTAAAAGGGAAGTTGAGTCCTCGTTATATTGGTCTATACCAGATTCAGAGGAGGATTGGAGCTGTGGCATATGAACTTGAGTTACCTACTGAGTTAGCCAATATCCATAATGTATTCCATGTGTCTTCATTGAAGAAATGTGTTAGCGATCCGATAATTGTCTTAGAACATCTACCAAAAGGACTCCAGGAGAACATGACATATGAGGAGTATCCCATTGCCATTTTGGATAGGTCCACTAGGCAACTCAGAAACCGGGATAGGTCCACTAGGCAACTCAGAAACCGGGATATTACATTTATAAAAGTCCTTTGGAATAGTCATACCGAGGCAGAGGCCACATGGGAGAGAGAAGATCATATGAGGACTAAATATCCAGACTTATTCTAAACAGGTAATTTTTGTTTCACCCTTAGGATATAAATATGTATGGCCTTACTTAAATTCTAAGTGTTTTGTAATTTAAGTGTAGGATATTAAAATACAATGAGTTGTACCTACGTAGTAGTTTCGAGGACGAAACTATTTTAAGGGTGGAAAAATGTGTGGACCTAAACTTAAGCAATAATGTTAAATTAAAATTATATATGTGTGTGTGTGTGTGTGTGTGTGTGTAAGGTAAAATCAATATATATATATGTTATATGCTAAAAATAAAATAAAATAAATATATAATAATAATAATAATAATATGAATTATATGGGCATATATATATGTAAAAAAAAGTACATAATATATTCTATTATATTATATTATATTATAATATATTATATTATATTATAGCTAAAAAGAAAATAAATAAAAGAGGAAGGAAAAATAAATAAATAAATATAGAACAGTACCCTCAATGTCAGCAAAATTTAGTAATATTATATATAGAGAGAGAGAGAGAGAAAAAAAAAATCAAATCATCAAAAATTAGATAAAAAAGAAACCAAAAACTCTCTCCATTTCATCCGAATTTTCTGGGCAAATTGGAATTGGAATTTCCAACATGCAATCATCAGGATAGGAAGAAGAATAAGATTGAAGTAGGATGCAACAAGAATTTGAAGAAATTGAAGAAAAAAAAATCAAATTAACTAGGAAGAATTTTGTCTGTTCGTTCGAAGGGGGTAGGGTAAATCTGCTGCTAGGCCAAGCTAGGGTTAAGGTTTTGGGTAGGAGAGGATTCCGGCCGACATAGTGGTTGCCGGCTTTGGTGGGCGGAGGCTGGTGAACAGAGCAGCCCCCGGTATTTCTGTTGAGTAAGGAGGACAAAGGAACTTAGCTGGTGCGACTATTTGGATTGGCATATATTGTTTCAGGTGAGTACCCCCTTAACCTTTCTCTTGGATACAAGTGGTTGATAATGTAGACTACTTGTTGTTGGCTGAAATTACCCTGTACGATCACTTACTGTGATCAATGCATGAGGATTGTTGAATTATATTGGTTTACTGATGGCTGGTTGTGTGTCATGATATGATTGGATTATGAGAAAAAAAAGAAGGGAACATTCTAGAAAATCCTAGAATGAGAGTTGGGTGCAGGATTTGATTATACTATTCCAGATTGTATGTGATGTAATGAACTTAAACTATTGAATGCTTAATGATTGTGATGTAATGCTGGGTTATTTTTAGCTTATTAAATGGGGTTTATATGACTGGTTGAGTTCATACTATTGTTGTCTTAGTAACAATGAAATATTTAAATGGATAATAAAACAGGGTTTAGGCTATAAGTATCTACTAACCTAAAACACTTAATGTAAGAAAAGTCCTGTTCCCTGCCTAATAAGTTTGTGGTACGACCTTTGAGTCGACCCGGATGGGTTTAAGGCACGGTCGACGGACCGGCCCGGTTCAGTGACCTATGGGGATCTAGTCACCCCTTTTGATTGAGGCAGGTAAAAGGCGAGCTGAATGTTTCTAACTAAAAAGAATATATAAGGATGTCTTAATTGGTTGAGAAAACATTAAGTTTTGAAAAGTACATGAGGGTAGTTTATCTACCAGTTGACAAGCTTTGCTTGGATTAACTAAAAAATATTTGTGACCTGTGAGTAAACAGGCGTGATTGAAATGGTCTCCAATGAAAAGGTTATGAGTTTAGCAAAAATGGAATTACAGGGAAAATATCACTAAGAAGATCATGGTGATGTTAAAATGTAATAAATTGAATTGGGTTTCTTGCGAGTATAACTTGAGTTGAAAACTTGCTTCCTTGAGTAATCACTTCGAGGTATTTGATAATATTGTTGATTACTATTATGTGATTTTGTTGTTTGTTTTTATTGGGTTGCTTAATTTTATACTCACTTTGCTTTTTACGAAGCTGAGGGGTTAGTGTTTTTGCTAACCTCAGGTACAGGTACTGAAGAATAAGTTATTGGAGACTCGGGTTTTTGGAGAGCGTCAATAGAGGCAAAGAAGCCCTTAGTTTCATTTTGGAACCTCTGTTATTTGTAATAAGATCTATAGGTGTTAATCTTCAGATTGTAATGTAAATATTTGTGTGTATAAGGTTGGATTTGTAATCTTTTGAGCCACTTAAGGCTACAGGATTAATCATAGGCTATGCCTACTTACCGAGAATGCAGATCCCGATGATATATATATATGATGTATGATGTGACAGGAGATTTTAAGTACATGTGTTTAGATATGATGTGGATGTGAAATGATAGCGCTGTTAGCGCCATTTTACAGGACATTTATGAAATTTCATACAGGTTGGAGCTACAGGCTCAATATTAGTAGAATTTGCCTTATCTCTAATTCAGAGACGGCATAGCAACCCACCTACAGGTACCAAAGATAGTTACAGGAATTTTGGAACAGGTTCAAGAATCAGACCTAGTAGGTGGGTCACTACAACAACAATGGCTATTATAGTAGATTAAGGATGATGGTAATACTAGTATGACAAAAACACCCAAATTTACATTTTTAAATAACATTCCCACAATGCATGCTAGGATGAAATAGCATATTAAAATACTCATAATAAAAAATTAGAACACAAAAACATTAATAAACACACCTGCATACATGTATTTGAGAGAGAAAGAGAGAGTGAAGAGAACACACCTATAGCTGCAAATCTACTTCAATTGGAGTGGATGTCTATGGAGCATGTAGACGGAGAGGGAAGGAAAAAAGATGATAATTGGTTAACCAAAGGAACAAAAAGAAACTGGTTCGATTGGATGACAAGGATATTTTGGAGATTTTAAAATATGTTTGATTTTATCCTATGAAATTAATTTTTGTACTTTATTTTATATAGTACAAAATTGATATATTTTATCAAGTACTTCAAGACTTTTTTTTGTTTAGCACTTAAATCAAATGAAGAACAAAAAAATTTGTCCAATCTAGTACTACAAAATCTTGATAACTAAACACTTCCATAATCAATAAACCCTACAAAAGCAAAACTAAGCCATTCTTTTACAAGTTTCTATAATGTGTTTGTAAACATCTTTTTCTAATAGAGGATTATCTTTAGATTCCAAGCTTACAACCCTTGGATTTACAAAATTCTAAGCTACTGTTGCTGCAAGCTATTATAAAGGAAATCTCACTTTATCCCCTTTATTTTTACATTTGTAAGCTTAACCCTCAAGCTGCAAAAAATGCACTCAATCCTAGGGATGTAAACAAGTTGAGTTTGAGACAGGTTCTTTGAAACATGAACTGGACTTAACAAAAAATTATATACTCAAAACTCATCCCGACCCGATAAGGTTTTTTTTTACCCGACTTGATGGAGTTTTTTTTTTTTACCTGACTCGATATGACTCGAATGGCAATTAAATCTTTTTTTTTCATACTTTAACTTATTTTCATATGTCATTTATTTAATTTATTATTAATATACTTGTAATGGTAAGAAGAGAGAAACTAAATATAAAAATTAAAAATATAAAAATACATTGATTAAAAATATAATAATTAAAAAATAAAATATAGCGATTATAAATTATAATATTAATTTATTATTTAAAAAATTATTATATCAGATTTTTCCATTGGATTTTTTCTAAATCTCATAATTCGATCCTAAACCCTATTAGATTTTATTTTATATCCCAAACCCAATCCTAAATCCTATAGGGTCAAACCTTATAAGATCTTTATCGGGTTGGTCGGAACAAGTATCCTATTACGACTCGCCTCAATTACATCCCTACTCAATCCCCCATGATCCCCCAAAAGTAGAATTTCTTTCCCACGTCCTAAACGAGAACCATTTGAAAGAATCCAATGTACAAAGCACATTGATGCAACCTTCATCAACACGCGAAAGGACGATGATAAATAACCATGCTTTTCATTTTTAGTGAAGAAGTGGAGAAACAACATAATCAAAGGACCATAGGAAAAGCAGCCGTTGCTATATGACCATATCTGCAGTGCTCATTGGACCTATGCGATGCATCCATCATCTGTCTTACTTCATGACATAGACAACCAAAACTAAAAAAATGGGAAAGACCCTTCATTTTGGTAATACCGAAAAGCAAAAGTGACAGTAGCCAGTAAATTAGCAACTCATAGCATATTCCAAACGTTGCCACAGTAAAAAATTCTGAGATTCATACAGAGATCATCAACTTCGGAGAGATTATAAACAACAAAACTTCTATGAGCACAAGACTACAACCGATGCATATGCCTGGAATGCATCACTCAGAGTAAGGACTATAATAATTTTCTATGCATGAGTGATCTGTCAACATTTACAGAGGCAATAAGATCATCTTCTTGTGCCGCAGCTTCTGTATCGTCTTCTGTTTCCATCCAGGGCAACGTGGGTCCCTACAATTACAAAACAGATCCAGGACAAGAAATAATCAAATCCAAAACCAGCATAATGAAGTGAAGAGAGATGGGTTAGGAAATAGGTAAAGAACAAGTACAATTTTCCTCATTATATATCTTAACCATGTACACGTATGCATAAAAGAACATGTGATTGAACAAATACATTTCAGCAGATTTCCATGGAGCTGAGTGCATACGAAGTAATACCTTTCCTTGCCGAATAACTTTAGGGTAACTCCCAGTCATGTCAACGAGAGTCGATGGATCAGCCACCCTTATACCACCATCAACCACAAAATCAAGGCCCTGAAGATATGATACAACTCAATAGCCACAGAATGGAAATCCAGATAAATGCTTTCTGTGATGCAATTTGAATAAAGCCTAGGATATGATCATGGGTAGTTTAACATTTATTTTATTTCTTAAACTACATTTCCACTGACTAATGCATATGAAAAATGAAAGAGACACCAAGTTCACATTTTTTACATAAATACACTAAGGAATCATACAAAGATTCATTCAAAAGAGAAGGAATCATACAAAGCAGTTATTCAAGTGTCAATGAAGCACTTAGTTATTTTTCCCCTTTCCATTTTGATTTTATATTTTTATAATCATGCGGTCTTTGTAACATGCTTGAGATAAACTGCAATACACAAAAGAGCATGTGCCTCATCCAGGAGAGAAAAAAGAAAAGAGGCTGCAGTAAGCATTCTTAGGGCAATCGTCTCCAATTGCCACATCTTTAGATAAATTAATACATTGACCTCAAGTTATCATGAAAAACCAGAATTTTTTATTTTTTTTTGGCCAAAGAAAAACCAGAATTAAGATGAGAAAAACACACCTCCCGTCCATATATTTCAGCTATCTTAACAGGATCTATCATCCATTCATTTTCCTCTGGCCACTTCACACTGAGATAAGGCATATGAAATATGAGAAGAAATAAATCAGAAAGACACATGACAAGACCTAGTATCATATTTGCATGCAGGTGAAAAAGTATATAGTATTAGTGGCACTAAAACTATGAATCTGTGCACATGCATATACACAGATAAGCACAGAAATGAATAATAAGACAACCTTGTTGATATTAATGGTGCATCCATTTTTTCCAAAATTGCATGACAAATGGCATCATCAGGCATGCGAACACCAACATTTTTCCTGACAGCATATTTTGCTGCTGCTGTCCCATATCTTACACACTGTTTTGGTAATTCTTTGCTTGCAGTTAAAATGAATGTGTACTGCAAAACAAAAGAATTTTCGACAATATCAAGGAAAATCCAACTACATGCATTTTTGACACTAAATCATCTATTCATTCTATCGAAATTACAAATAACCAATAAAACCCTGCAGCACTAGTAATTTTGGTTTAAATTACATTCATTACAATGAAAAGAATAAAATACTTAAAAGATTATCATAATTAACATATTAACTATATATGTTCATAAATTATTTTAATATGGTGTAAATACTATTATTTAGTTATATAAATATATTTTACATATATGATCATTGATGGTCCTTCCACATTAACATAAAATGATATGTCATTTCAAAAGAGTTACATCCTTCAAGTTATGAAAATGCAACATCATTTACAAAGAATTATGTCATTTCACATTATGCCATACAGGTTTTGTAACTCCTTTGTAATTTACTATGCCTTCTATAAAGAACATTCCTGTTTGATACATACCAAAAGGTATATAAATGACAAAACAAAAAATTACAAATGGTCAAAAGATATTATTAATGAAAAGGTGAAACAATAAAAAATCATAAATGGTGAAAAAGTACTACTGACAAAATGTACAAATAATAAAGGCTTCTAAAACAATATCCTTGAGACAACAAAAACAGATAATTGAAAGACCATCTCTAGAAGAATTTACTCAGCACTTACTGACTGCACCTACAGGGTCTAAATAAGCTTTTATATGTGATCCATCAATAACTAGTCCCCTTCAACGAATGGGTAGGGGAAAAAATAAGAATTAATCAAATTAGAATCTTACTGGACCAGGTAGGCAGTGTTTAACAACTCGGAATATGTTTGTATGTCCTTGACCATCACCACGAGGAAACCCCATTGTATATGTATCAATGTCCCGGAAGGAACGGCACAGAATACTGAGAGGCTGCATGGTCAAATGGAAAAGCATAAATAATGATATGAGATATTTCAATATTCTACACTGCCTCAAATGATAGTGACCTTATATTCAATTCAAACACAAGAGAGTAGATCTTTTGCAGTTTCTACACCACCTCAAATGATAAATTTGAATGGTTATGCCGTGATAGTTTACTTTATATTCGATTCAATATAACGTTTTTGTAAGATGTAAGTATCTAATGAAAAAATTGCAGTCATCACTTTAATACATGAAGAATAAGGGGCAGATGAAACAGAAAACATGATAGCATTCTCAACCTTGGAATCTTCAATGCCTTTGATCCTGCATGTTATAGACACAAAGATGGCATTTCTTAACATCTAAAAAACAGGAGAGGTGGAAACCAAGGAAATTCTATGTTAAGAGTAAAGAGCAGCATATGTATACCGACCTGCGAAGACGTTCAATAGCTGAGTGACTTCTCAAATCACAGCATATAGCATACCTAATATTAATAACATGTAGAAACCTAATGAACCGATGTCATAAACATGAAACTGCAGAGGAATGTTGTTGATGATGTAAATGATAGATAACGAAATATAAAGCAGGATGTTTCATCCTGCACACCTCACAAGAAGATACAATAAAATCAGAAAAATGAAAGGAGAATGAAAGGCTGCAGGCTGCAGCTCTCGAGTAATATCAACTGTAAAATGATTGCAATAGAGAGAATGTTACATGATATATCTCATTATCCTAATGCTATAAAAAAGTAACATGAATCAACTGCTTAATCAAGCCCATGGACAAGCCACAAATAAATATTCAGTGGCAAGAGTACATATATAGAACAAAAAAAGGATACTCCAAACAAATCATTGTTGAATTAAACCTACTGAAAACTAAATGACCTTGTTGCATAAATGATTTTATAACAGGAAAGAAAAATCAAGTTATTGTAGTGGTCCTTTCTTTCCTTTTTGGGCCAGCTCTTATAGTGGTCTAATAGTTTATTTTCAAGCTATAGTTGCTAAGATAGCCTTGCTAATTGATAAAATCTATAACATTCCCACAAAATAAGGGGGTGTTTACTTGAAGATAATAGAGAGGAAATACAATAGTTACTCCGGAATACTTTTTATTATTTTGTTTACTTGCAAATGGGCCTAGGAATTTTTGTTTCTAGTAACTTTTCTATTCCCTCTCTATTAAAAGTAGTTATTACCTTTTTTAGGGTGGTATTTTTTATTCCTTCTTCATAGGAAATAAAAAATTTAAGTAATAGACAATTATGTCCCCAATAAATAACTATTAATTATTCTATAATGATCAAATAGGGATATATTGGTATTTTCAGTCATATTTTCAATTTAATGTTATAATTAATGAGGTGAGATAAATATCAAAATAAATATTCCCTACAACAAAAATTTATACAAAGTAAACATTAAAATATAAATTTTTAGTCTATTACCGGCAATAGTTATTCCCTAAGAATAATTTTTCTATTCCTTATCTATTCTATTATAGAAAATAAACAAACCGTAAAGGTTATTTTTAAATAAGTACAAATATGGACAAGAACTCATACACAGTATCTGTAGGGATGACTCCAACAGCTCCCTCCTTCAGAAGATTGATAATTGGTTCCAATTTCCAACTGTCACCTCCCGAGGAATCAACTTCAACGTAAAGCAAGCCACCCTCCTATCATTAGTATACACACATCTCAATGCCACATTGTACATCTTCATATATAAATGGACCATTATGACTAGTAAAAATCCCCCATTTAACTGGCAAAATCTTGCACTCTCATGCAGCAACTGGCAAAAGTTGCAATTGACTCTATCAACCAACAACTGAATGAAACATTGAGTAAATACTAGCTGTGTCAGCAGTTTCTCTGGTCAAATGAAACTGAGTTTGACACTCAAAGGCAAATTTCATTTTCTCAAGCTTGTCAATATGACTGCAAGTACGTGCAGCTCCATAAAAACCCAGAAAGAAAATTCATGGGGAAAAGGACCCTGATTAAAATGGCAGAACAATGTAACTATCCCATGCACAAATCTTTAACCAACTCAATCGTCAGAAAGTAATCCAAACGTTTTACAGCAGAATTTCAATAGCGCAAATACTCGTTTCTATATCAACAACAGGAACAAAACTTGAGCAATCTTATTATGTGGGCTTGGCTATATAGATCCTATTTCACCATGGTGCTCGATTGTGAGCCATATCCTCTTAGATGTATACATGTCTCTATATATGAATAATGAACCAAACTTTGATGTTATGCACATGCCTTTGGATGCAATTAAGGCATCACTATCTAGAAAACAATCACCTAATAAACCAACAAAAACTTGCATTCTAGAACTGGAAATTTCAGTAGAAGACAAGCAGAGCAATCAATATCTTGCTTCACCATAACAATCAGCAGATATCTCAAACCACGATATGAAGAATCCATTATTCAAATGCACCAATGTCCATTGCCACAATGAATTGATTACAACCCCAACATCAATCACATGTCACAGATATGGATGCAGTCAGCTCCACTGTAACCACAGAAAACATATCAATGAAAAGTTGAAAATTCCAAATCCTATTTTGTGCTTATTTATAAGTGACTGCACCACCACACACCACATTTATTCGTTCCCTCTGGTAGTGTGTCACAGTTTTTAAGGCTCTAGATAGACTATCTTTTGAGTTTGGCTATAATATAGCCACGGTCAGTACCATTATTAGCATAGAAAACATATCCATGAAAAGTTGCAAATTTCAAATACTTAATTGTGCTCAGGCAGTAGTTGATTGCTGCACGAGCACACATTTATTTGTCCTCTCTGGAAGTGTATCACCATTTCTAAAGCACTACATAGATTCCGTTCCAAGTTTGGCCACGCTATGGCCAGAGTCATTTCCATCATAACCAAGTTGCAAATTTCAAATAAAATATTGTACTCATGCAATAATTTATTGCAGTCACAGTACCCATCTATCTGTCCCTTTTGATACCATATGCCAATTCCTAAGGTTTTCAAGTTTGTTTACAAGATAGCTACATTTGATTCCACCATGATTATAGAAAAACATATCCATGAAAAATTGCAAATTTCAACTACTATCTTGTGCT
This sequence comes from Laguncularia racemosa, assembly GCA_037954665.1. Taxonomy (NCBI): domain Eukaryota; kingdom Viridiplantae; phylum Streptophyta; class Magnoliopsida; order Myrtales; family Combretaceae; genus Laguncularia; species Laguncularia racemosa. The sequence goes on along the minus strand of JBBMOL010000001.1, from coordinate 4,329,025 downwards.
CATGGAATAATTGATTACAGCACCACCACACGACATTTATTCATCCCCCCCACACCCCAGTAGTGTAGCACAATTTCTAAGGCTCTAGATAGACTATGTTTCAAGTTTTGCCATTCTATAGCCACAATCAGCTTCACCATTTCCATAGAAAGCATATCCATGAATTGTTGCAAATTCCAAACACTACATTGTGCTCATGCAATAATTGATCGCAGCCACATCAATCTGTACCTTCCTGTAGCTTATCCCAATTTCTCAGGTTCTAGATAGACTATGTCTCGAGTTTAGCTACCATATGGCCATAGAGGTTCCATCATAACCGTATGAAACATAGCTATAGAAAGATATAGTTTCATAGAATACACATTGAGCTCGGCGATTTAAACGCAACCACGCCCAAAAGCATGCTATCATGAGAAATTATGTATAAATTCATGCTATTGTACATGAATTCATATTTATAAGAGAATTATAATGGATACGAGTGGCACTTGTTAACACTTAACAGTTCACAAAGGAAATACAACAATAAATGCTCTAAAACTTGCACAATTCTTCATTAAATTGCCACAAGTTTTCGAACAACCATATGCTATGAAAAGAGGTCTGTTCATAGTACAGTCTACCGGACAATATAGTCCGTCGAAATCAACTCATGAAATTATTAAATTCTGACCGCGATCAGATAGAAACAGTCGAATACTAAATATTAGCGGGAATACGAATCGACCACTACTAACAGAGTGGGGAGAGAGAGAGAGAGAGGGGACCTTGGAGAAGCGAGGAGTGGCATATTTGAGACGCTTAGGGCTTCGCTTAACCGCGAGAGCTGCAACTCTGAGTTGACTTGTTTTGACAGTGAGGAAATTAGAGGAGAGAGAATGAGAGTGAAGAAGCTGGGTAGTAGCAAAAGCTCGACGAGAGGAGAGAGAAAAAGGAGAGTCGTGGAGGTTGTTGATTTTTGGGTTCTGCGGTGACAATGACGACATTCTTTCATCTACAAGCAGCAGCTTAGGTTTAGCTACTCCCTCTCCCTGTCTCTGCAACTGCAGCTTGAGCTTATGGAAGCAAGAAAGAAAGAGAAGAAAAGGCAAAATAGGGCGAGTTGGAGTCTGGAAGCCTCCACTGAGCTAACTAACAAGATAACGGATCCTGTCTTCATGTTTCCAGCTGCTTCAGCGGCATGACCAGCCTTCAAATAGTTATAGTCCATCATCGGCTTCGTTCGGCCCACAGTATATAATTATTTATACATATATTTATATTTTTGGGTTGATTATATCGAGGACGGAGATGTATATCCTGACTCATTCCATTAAAAAAAGTAGTATTCCGTTAGAATAACGATTTTTACATCATTAAACTATAATCTAATGTTATATTTGATATGAAAAAATAATCCAAAACGAAATGCAATAGAATGAATATATAGCAGTATTTATAAAAAATATGTTCAATTAATAGATATAATAAATATAAATTAATGAGATTATAGGATTATTTAAATAATTATAATTAATAAGGTGTAATTAAATTGTAATTTCATACATAAAAGCGGAATTGAATTCCCACTGAAATTGTTGATTACAAGAAATTCAATTTCGATTTCTAAAATTATTTTCAAACATGAAAAAAAGAAATAAAATCTGGAATCGAGATTTGATTTTAAATCCATTTTGACGTATTAAATGTGAAATAAAATCATAAGAGAATAATAACCGAAAGATATCAATACTGCAAAAGCTATTATAACGAAAATCATAGATGTTAATACCGTGAGTATTTTAACAAAAAAATAAATTTTGCTAATAATAACATAAAATTATCAATGGCTTCAAGGACCTATTAGAAAGAAAAAAAAATACTTTTTATACTTTTACCTTTTCTATAAAGTTAAATTAATATTAAAATTCATGAAAAAAAAAATCCTTTTTGAACTCTTAACAACAGCAACAACATGACTCGCAATAAAAAGGAGATGTAATTTTGACTACATTATTTATATGGTTCTTTATAACAAATTTAATTAACTTTATAAGTTGAAATAGAATAATTCTCTTTTAATAAAACTTATGTTTACTTAACTTTAAAAGGGTGCAGTAGAATAGTTATTTCTTCTTTATAAAGCTATTTCCGTGTTTTGGATGGTAGAATTGTTGTTCAATGGAATTACTATTATTGTCAAATAAAAAATTGCAATTCTTTCTCAAAACAAAAAAAAAAAAAAATACAACTATTATTACTTGGTTTTTCCTTACCTATTTCCATGTAAGATCCTACTCAACAGGCAAGTCATGACTTAAGATAATGATATATTGATACTTTTAGATGTTTTAATAATCTATTATTAATATCATTTCAAGTGCATGCAAATAAAGTAATAGCTATCACTTCTTTAGTTTATTCTTTAGTAATTGTAATTTTATTTTTATTTGCCAACAAAACGAGTCATTACTATGTTTGGTCTATAAAATAGTATCTCCACAAAATTCTTATTGTTGTCATATAGGAAATTGCAATTATTTCTCAAGATCAAAGGAAAAGGTATTCCTTTTTTTCCCCATATTTTTATAAATTATCTATAAAACCTTAACCCAATAGTCAACATAAATTTAGATAACAGTATATTAATATTTTTAGATATAATCTTAATATAATTATTATTACATTCGAAATGCTATAAATCAATATAGTAATTATTATTTCCTTATTTTATTCTTCTATTCTTTACTTATTCTTATTATTAAAAAAATAAAAAAAAGAAGAAGAAGATGAGGAAGAGGAGCTGGAAGAAGAGAAGAAAGGAAATTAAAAATATATCACCTACTTTCCTTCCACAATTGTTCCGCCAAAAATTTGCAGTGTTTTTACTTTTATTTCGATGCTATGGTAATTTCCCAAACATGAAAAGGTGAGGATTTGCACTTTCCACCTCTTGTAAATCAAGCCTTCCATAATGACCCCATCGGAGCACCTCTTGTTTAGATTGTTTTACATGAATAGGATTCACTTTCTTTTTCTTTTTTTAACTTTCATGGTCTTTATAGCACAATTCCAAAAAAAAAAAAAAGATTTGTAGTACCTTTTTTTAAATAAAAAAGTTTGGAAAAACTATCAAAAAAGGAAAATATGATTTTCAAGAGAAAAGTTCTATATTTAGTTATGGAAGGAATTATGAAGAAAATTTTCCCTTTGTCCAAAAAAAACTATTCTCATAAATATAAACCAATGTTAGATTTTAATGGATTAGAAAGAAATAAAAGCCAAGTATAAAAAAATCTTGTTTCAGTGCCAAATGAATAGAAATGAACAATTGCGGAGGAAAAGTTAATTAAATAACTTTTAAAACTTATTGACATACTAAAAAGCGAAAAGTCCTCAAAATTAAAAAAAAAAAAAAAATTATTGTAGGGCGTTAAGTCAGTTTTCTACGATTTCCTTTTTATAGGTCAAGCAAAAACTTTCCACCATAAATCTCTTCCTTTCCTTTCTGCTTTCCATACTTTTTCCAAACAAGGGAAAAAATATTATTATTTTGCCCAATGCCTTCCATTCCCTTTGCTTTATGTGACCCAAACATAAGTGTCATAAGTAGCCGATTCCAACAATCCCTTCCATTTAGGTTTTAATACAAAGAATTAAGGGCCACGCGAATTATAAAATTATACTAATATATGAATCTATTTCTCTTATACGTTATCATGTAAATGGAAGGAGTCGATACTATGAGATCGCTTTGAAATTATCTAACCAATATATATATAATTGTATATTTTTTATTTTTATTTCTTTTTCTTCACAAGTTCTGTGTTCTGATCAACCTTATCCTCTTATTATGCCCTCGTTATTGCTTCACTTTATTACTCTCCGTTACTATTATTATTATTATTTTCTTTTCTTTTCTTTTTTTTTTTTGGCATTTCCTTTTTTGTGGAAATAAGTAACACACATGAAAGAACTTATATCGCCAAAACCTAAATACCCAGCAGATCATTTTGAAAAATAAAAAGTTAATTAATTAGACCGTGGAGAAACGCAACACTCCATCAAATTGAGACGAGCATGGCGGTGAATAGAAGGATATGCTTAAAAATAAAAATAAACAAAAAAGGACTAACGGATATTTTAGCAGAAAAATTGTAGGATCTCTTTTAAATGAAGAAATGAAAATTCAAATTACAATTTTTCTTTTTTCTTTTGGGAAATTTATATTACATCTCCATGGAGTCATTCCATAAAGCTAAAGAAATTTCACTTTCAAGATTCAATTTAAAGCATGCGATGATATATTGTAAAAAGTTACCCTTTTATCAGCTTTCCAGTAAAATAGTAGTAATCCTGATTACTTATTTATTTCTTCTTTTGTGTGTTTGTTTGCCAACCTGGTGAGTGGTCACATAGTCAATTATCAAAAATAACCATTCCAGAATCCTGTTGGAAAGAACCCCTCAAAAGGCTCATCCATTACAATGGAATTAACTCTAAGCAACTAAAAGCTTAATCCGCCACCAAAGTAAAAATAAATTGCAGGCAAGCCAATCAAATGACAACAGACTTACCTGCTCCTGATTTGATATATTATTATGGGGGACATACAGGGTAGAAAATATAAAGAGAGAATCAAAATTCAAAAAGAATAGATGTTTAAGTAGATCGATGTACCCCGCTTTTCGACTTTCCACGGCCACCCAAAAAAAGGATTTTCCGACAGACTGCTTTCATCCCACAAAATGTAGTGAAAATGGGGCGAAAAGCACGGTTGGGACCAGAAACCACATCTCATACATCCTCAGTTCCTGGGTACACGTAAAGCATTAGTAGCTTTTTTCCTTTCACTGTGGAGGTGGTGGAGGTGGCATGTTGGATTTTGCAAATCCAACCCAAGCAACAATGCCAACAGCAAGAATGATCCACCCAAGTACGTCGTATTTGAGGTCACTGCTCTTCTTTTTCTTCGATGTCTGAAGAAGAAGATAACATCAATGAACAAAAGATCTTGATACTATCAAACAGCAGATAAATGCAGGCACGAAAAGAGACAACCACGCAGATAGCTCAAAATGCTACAACACCTGCAAGATACACCGAGGAAGCAGCTCAACATGATAGTTCATGTGCGTGTAGCATTTTTTTTTTGGATAATTCATAATTATGTGTGTGTAGCATTTACTAACCCAATAAGTCGTTTAGCCTAAACTAGCAAGCAAATCTTTCTATTATTCACTGTTTATCTGAATTGTCATTCAAACCTTTATATGTTGAAAAGAAAGTCTGGATTGTAGCATAAACCTCTTAATGGCTTAATGAATTCCAAAGTATTTTTCTTCCCCTTATAACCACATCAGACTCACAGAAAAACATTTTTGTTCACCCTTATCTCATAAAATGGTGGGAAAGCAAAGAGAAAGATCTTAAGATCCCTATCTTTCTCTCTGACAGCAGCTAATTGCAGAATAGAATAATCAAAGCTCCACCATCTGCTGTTTCTTTCTCTCTATTCCTTCAGAATTCAGAGTTAAAAAGAGGGAAATAACATTCAGAAGAAGCTAAAGCAACACCTTTTTCATTACTATTTACATCAGTTCACTTGGACTATAATCCAAAAGATACAGTTTTTACCTTTTCTCTTTATAAATTCCAAAAGGTTCACAACCTACAAGTATAACTATAATAGCAATAGCAGCTACAGCAACACAACAGCTTCTAAAAAGAAGGAATAAGACATTGAAAAGGTGCAGGAAACCTATAGAGTTTTAAAGGATTACCTTTTGACGGGAAGAAGTAGATGGTTCTGGTCCAGAACTCATTGCTTGTTGAGCCAATGCCGACTTGTGAATTTCTGTGTGTAGTTCAGGGGCCTATGCACGATCATGAGTTAACCAATATATGAAGAGTTAAACTCTCTGTTTTTCTTTTATTTTGGGCAGGCACAAAACCACAAACATGTATTATAATGCAACCATTAAGGAAGATCTTGCTTTACTAATATACATAGACACAAAGGCACACATACCCATGAGAAATTAAACGTATTAAAACACCAGCTTTTCTCATCCAGGATGATCAACTCTTGGAGAATTTTCCAAAAAACTTTTAGAGGTTGAATTTCAAAATAAATTTCCTTTTGACCTTTCCCCATGTTTGAATGATCAGAAAAACATGTGAACAAAATGAACAGTAAATTCGACTTATAATAAGAAAACGTACCTTTGCAGCAAGTTCCAAAGACTTTGCATAAAGCTCATTGCTTGGATCCTACAAAAGAGAAATCTTTGTTCTCAAACATATATAATCATGCAATACAGAAAATGCAAGTGCAATGTAGGTTCACATAAATGCACCTGGGCAATAGCCTGCTCAAAACAAGTAGTTGCTTTATCAAAGTACTCTTTAGCCTCATCCTTGTCTGGGATTAGAAAAGCTTGGGACGTACGGGCATTCCCAAGACACCAAAGGGCTTCATGTTTGATGGGATCAATCCCTAGAGCCTCCTCCAGCTTTGAAATCGCATCTGATTCAACAAATCTCTAACTCATGACGATAAATATATCACCAGCATATCATAATAGAATTAAAAAGCATACTGCAATTTCCAACCATAACAATCTTGAGTTGCATTGTCAGATAAATTAGTTGTGGTGATACAAGAATATGTGTAATAAAGTAGTAACCACACTGGAATTCAAGATTATCCTGAGGATTTGAGATAAAAAATAACTACCTTATTTTCTCAATGATAGATGGGATAAGTTAAAACTCATTGCTGATAAAAACTTTAAGAGGGGGGGGGGGGGGGGTGTGGGGGTGAGGAGGAACAAAAAGGCTCTGAAGGTAAGACTACTTCCTAGAACGTTTTTCATTATTTTTTTTTCCAATAAACTCTAGACCAATACGAAATTTATGCCATTATCTTCTTACTTAATCGGTACACCACACATACTACCGTGTCCTTAAACCGTAAAATTTATTTTCTCAAAAGTTCTCTAATCTCATTACAAACAACATGGCAAAAGATATCTGATTAGTTCAATAAACACTGGAACCACCCATCAAATCTGCTCATCCACGGCATTTCATGATGAATTGGGAATTTATCGATAGATCAGCCGATCCAGAACAAGCATAGCTCAACACAGAACATAAAGTTAGAAAAAACGATCTTGATCAACATAAGGGGTAAATAAATAAGCAACAAAAGTAAATTCCTTTGCACAAACCTTGGACCATGTCTTTTGAATCTGGACCACTTTGAAACTGAGACAGCTCCAACAATGCACCTCCCCATCTCATTAAATTCTACAAAACATCATAAACTAAAATACGTAAGAATCAAAAATTCATTTGTTAACAAAAAGTAAAAAAAAGAGAATAAAGCGTAACTCCATTGAAAAGTGCATTCGTTTCACAGAAGACGCTTTCCGAAACCCACTGGTGCAAGACTCAAGGGAAACGTCATTCCATCAGTTAGATAAGGAAAACGGTATCCATTAAAAGGAAAACAATTCACTTTCAATATTCTTCATTTTTATTTTTTTTCTTAGTTCGGGCAACACTGGATTGCGGGGCCCTCAGGATCCACCCCTCTTAGCCAATCCCTGAGGGAAACTGACTAGCCTCACGGGTCAACCCATAGCGAAATTGGCACAACAGAGAATCAGAACACACCCATGATCACTCAACTCCACTATGCCGCCCTCAGGGCAAGTCATTCTCGATGCGGATATTAACCAACACCACGGATCACAAATTGCTACTTCCTTTTTATGTTAAGGAAGGTGCACGGTCTAATTCGACAAATACTCATTGCTAACACAAAGCTAACATGTAAATGCGTTAAGAGAGAGAGAGAGAGACTGACATCGGCGTCAAGAGGGTTGGCTGCGTAAGCGGCTTCGGCAGTTTTGCGGGCGTGCTCGAAGAAGAGGAGTCGATCGAAGTCGCTTTGCATATCCATGGTTTAGGAGCGACAACCGAGTTTTCTCTCTAGGGTTTTAGCGTCTGGAGATTCAGGCTGAGATTTTGGGGTAGTTTCAATGTTAATACTTAATTTGGCTGTTTTGCCCCTCCATTCTGCGAAACCACCCACCATTTTAAATTAATTGGTCTAGTTTTTAATTATAATATTGATTCACATATTTTAAATTTTTATTATTAAATTTTTATTATCAATATGTAAATTAATAACGAGATTAAAAATTAAATCAATCATATTAAAAATATAAATAGACCATAGAAAATTTCCTATAATTAAAACTTTTTCTCATTTAGTGATTTTTAATAATTTCACAAATAAAAAATTCTTTCAAGTATTATATTTAGCAGTTTTAATTTGACTATAGAATTTGCTATTCAAAAGTGATTATATAATATAGTCTAGTATATTATCCCAAACAGCAAAATATAAGACCTATTAACAATTTTTATAGAAATTATCGATAGTATCAAATAAATTGTCGACAATTTTATTTACACTAATAATGGATCTTAAATATTATAATTTAAGGTATTATGTTGTAGTTATACCAAGAATTTCCAAAAAAAAAAAAAAAGAGAGAGTAAAGTTTGAATAATAATATTGGCACTATCTCAAAATAAATAAATAAGTAACTTATATATATTTATATGTGGGTGTATAAATACTCGAGAATTAATCTATATATGTATTTACATTTTATTAAGAATTTAAGCCAAGGTTAAAGTAGTAAATAACTTAAAGAATCGAGGGCAATTCAATCATCTTACCAAGGAGATATAAATAAGCAAACATACAACTTTCTAACCCTTTTCTCTCATTTGCACCATCCAGAACCTTAAATGCCCTTTACAAAAACTTAAGAGAGAAGAAGGTAGCCACGTTTTGCAATTTACCTATTTGATCAAAGTGAGTAAACCGATCAATACCAATTGATTGTCATTCATGTAAGTATGTCGTGAATTAGTGATTAGTTCTTTAGAATTCCTTGCAGAACAAATTGTGTGACAAAAGGCTCAAGACAAGAATTCAAATGTTAGAATGATCCAAACTAGTAAGTCATTAGACTAACCCTAATTAGCATTTTACTGTGAAAAACAATGCGCAATTGGGTCTAGTAATGGATTTTGTTTAGAGTTAGAAAGATTGGGAATTAGCAAATTGGAAAAGGAATTTGCAATGGAATAGTGCCCTATACAGCCAGGTACACACCCATATACTTGCCCATACCGAAACACGAATGTACAAAAAGGTATATGATCACTCAACACACCTATATACTTAAGTGTATCAAAATACACAAATTTGCAGAAAGGTACACTGTCACTTATACGATCGTATACCTAATTGTACTGAAGTATACAACTAAATACATGACTGTGTACTTAAGCACGCTGAATTGAAAAAAATGTACAGAAGATACACGACCATTAGCACAATCGTGTTTTGCCTTGTGTTTCTTTACACGACCTCCTACACAGCTGTGTCAATTTGGAACACTTCCTACTTCATTCTATTTCATTCATTTATAATCCTAAGTGTACGTAATTATGAACTTGAATAGGTTTGAGGAACTATGAAATTGTAGAAGTATGAGGAGATTAACTGTTAGATATTAGGTACGTGTATACTATGTTTGTTGCTTATGTTTGTTAGGTTAGAGATGTATGTGGACTAAATGATATTGAAAATGAATATAACTAGTTGTGTGTGTGACTATGTTTGGTTAGGTTTAAGAAACCAAGTGAGGATCGGTGTTCTCAAGGTGGCATCCTGATGATCAATATGTGATGTTGTCCTTAATGGAGTCATGTACTAAAATGATTCGAGTAGATTTAGGATTATCTGATATGGAAGGCCTCTTGCATGTGATGTAGAAGGATTATTGTATGAGATGCAAAAGGATTCATGGACTCATAGATAGTAGGGAGTACCTATTGTTGTACATGTATTATTATGTATGGAATAGATTTATAGATAAAGGGGAGTACCCTTTGTCATATATATATATATTTATATATGTGTGTTTGTGGAAGGATTGCATGATGATTTTGACGATGAGATTATGTGTTAGATTAAATGATGTGAAAGAAAATAAACTGTATATGAATATCATGTTGTATTATGTTTGTGTTAATGTTTCTGGCATGGCATGTATATGTGTGTGTTGGTATACATTATACTGGGCATTAGCTCACCCCTTATGAGATCACTTTTAGTTGTAGGTACCATGGGAGAAGTTATAGTGTACGATAAAACCATAGTAGAGATAGATTAAAATACTGAGGAGAATATATAATATGTATACTATGATGATTAGTAGCTAGATGAAGAGAAGAATTTACATTTGTTGATTTTGTTTAATTGACTTAAGAATGTTGTAGTATTAAGTTCATGAATGCTTTTGTTGTATTGACTTGAGGTTATTATATATGGTTTACGTACTGAGAACGGAAGTTCATTTCAATTTCTTTTGTGGAGAACATTTTACGGATAATTGAATGTAGACATTGAAGTTAGCAGAGTCTGAGCCTTTGCATGTCTTCACTTAGTGGGGACATATGGTGGGTTGTACTCGTCTTGAGTTTTAGGGCATTACAACTTAAGTGGTATTAGAGCTTAGGTTTATTAATCTATAGACTATCTAGGAATAAGATCCTTATGACAATAATACATGATGAGAGTAGACAATGAATGGGACTAACACTTGTGAGTACATATTTATTCTAATTATACTTACTATATTACTAATATAGTATGATATCCTAAGGTAACTCCTGTTCATTTTGTGAGATACCTAGGAGAATCTCAAGACTAAGATCAACATCAGGCGTTAGAGGTGATGCTCTTGATAACCGAATGCCACCTAGACCTCTTCAGCATGGATTGGGAGCAAATGAGGTCAATGCTATTTAGGTGCTAAAGGCTATTAATACTTTAGCGGGAGTGGTAGCACAATAATAACGGCAAATACAAAAATTACAGTTGTTGAACGTTAAACAAACACGAATGATGGGGGAGATTGGAGAGAGGCTAGCTGGACAAGTGAGTTTGGACCGTTTTGTTAGAATGGTCAATGAGATCAGGCCAAAAGTTGATGATCCATTGGATGTTAAGTAGTGGGCTGATGAGCTAGAGAAGTCCTTTGAAGCGCTAGGAATTCCTAAAGATAAGAAGGTGAAGTATGTTGTATATCTGCTTAGAGACTCGACTTCTAAATGGTGGTTGAGTGTTTCCAAACTCATTATTAGAGTAATCACATTAGAAAGGTTCAAGGAAATGTAATATGAGCAGTATTTTCCAAAGCAATATAAGGGATAGGATGGAGGCAGCTTACTACAGTTGCTATCAGGGGAAGAGATTAATAGATTAGTATGAGGCAAAACTCAATCACCTAATGAAATTTATGCCACCTACTTTCAAAATTGATAAGAAGTCTAGGGTTCATCAATTTGTATTAGGCTTATAACCTACTTTATAGCATGAAGTGGGCACGTTCCAACTAAACATTTACTATGCGGTGGTAAATAAAGCTAAGTTCCTAGAATAAAGTCATAAGAGGACTAAAGAGATGAGGATACTGAGGACCAGGATTGTATTAGGAAAGAGACATACCCAGGGTGCTGTAATTCAAGAGAAGGGCAAGAAACTCCATATTGTACAGACTAGACCTGTGGTCATTGCAGCGCCCTCCTCTCAGGTTAAGACCTCCTCAATGAGTCAGGGCAATAGGTGTGTGAGATGCTATGGGTCACATAGGCTGAATTAATGCAAATGACTAGATGGTGCTTGTTTTTCATGTGGGAAGATAGAGCATAACAACAAGACTTGCCTAGAGAAATTTATATCCCTCACATTCTGTTTCTCCTACAAATAAAGGGGTCATGGAATGGTTGATTGCCCAAACATTGGAGGGAAAAATGTGCAACTAGCATCGGTAGGGAGAAATTAGGTTGGGAGTAATGATGGTAGACCTTAACATACAAGGCCAAGACAAAGGACACCAATATAAGTGTTCACATTACAGAGACAAGACACTTCAAATATAGATACATTAGCAGGTACACTATTGGTACATTATGTTAAAGCATACGTTCTATTTAATACCGGTGCATCACATTCATATGTGTCAGATATATTTAGAAGTATGCATAATATATGTACTGAGGAGTTGAATACTATGTTGAGTTTGAGTATACTGATGGTTGTAGGGAAAGGGTTGAATATATGTAGAAGGAATAATGCAGAATTGCAGGGTAGGATTTTGGTTATAGGACTTTTTGTTTTAGAAATGACAAACTTCAATGTGATATTAGGAATGGATTGGTTGATCAGACATCATGCAACCATTAATTGTCATGATATAGCAATCCATTTCAATATATCGGAAGGAGAACAGTTTTGTTTACAACTAGAAGCACATAGGCCAATAGAGCCACCGACATATGAACTGTGGGGTAAGAGTATGATGGCTTTAGTGATAGTTGAAGCTGAAGACGTGGTGAAGATTGATCAAGTAAGGGTGGTGAAGGAGTTTATTGAAATATTTCCTAAAGATCTGCCAATTTTACCCTTAGGAAGAGAGATTGAATTTAGTATAGATATAGTGCCCAGTACGACTCCCATATCTAAAGCCCTATACTATATGGCGCCTATAGAACTAAAAGAACTAAAGAACCAAATAAAAGAATTATTGGACAAGAAGTTCATCAAGCCGAGTGTCTCACCTTGGGGTGCACTTGTATTGATTGTGAAGAAGAAACACCATAGCATGCGGTTGTGTATAGATTACAAGGGGTTAAACAGGGTCACTATCAAGAATAAGTATCCCTTCTCGAAGATTAATGACCTATTTGACCAACTGCAAGGGACTCAAGTCTTCTAAAAAATTGACTTGAGATTCATATATTATCAGTTGAGAATTAAGGAAGAAGATATTTAGAAGACCACATTTAGAACTTGATATAGGTATTATGAGTTCCAAGTAATGCCATTTGGACTCACAAATGTGCTGGGGGCTTTCATGGATCTAATTAATTGAGTATTTAAGGAGTATTTAGACAAGTTTATCATTATATTTACAAATGATATTTTAATATATTCCAGGAGTGAAGAGAACCATAGCATCATTTAAGGATATTGTTGAGTAAACTATAAAAAAGAAGCCATATGCCAAATTCAAGAAGTGCGAATTTTAGTTGAAGCAAATAACATTTTTGGGACATGTGATTAGTAAAGATAGGTTGTCTATAGACTCTAAGAAAATAAAGGTGGTGAATGAATAGCCCAGATTGAAAATAGTGATAGAAATGAGAAGCTTCTTTGGGTTAGCAAGGTATTATAGAAGATTTGTAAAAGGATTCTCCAAGCTAACAACCTCTACACTAGTGCTTGCCTCACCTATTAGTGGTGAAGAATTTGTGGTGTACAATGATGCGTCCATACAAGGGCTCAGTGTGTATTAATGTAGAATGAGAGGGTGATAGCTTATGCATCTAGATAGTTGAAGCCTTATGAGAAAAACTACCTAACTTATGATCTAAAATTAGTAATTTTCATTCTTGCACTCAAACTATGGAGGCATTATCTATATGGGGAGAAGTACAAGATATTCACATATTACAAGAGCGTCAAGTACCTTTTTACTCATAAAGAATTGAATATGAGGTAGAGACACTTGATAAAGCTAACAAAAGATTAGGATATTGAGATCAGTACCATCTTAGGAAGGTAAATGTGATTGCCGATGCACTAAGTAGAAAGAGACATGGAAATTTGGCAACTTTGATTATAACTCATAAGAAAATATTAGAAGATATGTATAAATTAGATCTAGAGATTATGATTCAGGATATTGGAGTTAAACTCGTTGGCTTACACATGCAGCCTATACTAATAGACATAATAAAAGTTGCATAAGTTGATGATGTGAGGTGTAGGAGATTAAGAAATGAATGGATTATGGAAAGGGTATAGAATTTAATGAAGATGAAGACAGATGTTGAGGTATGGTCATAGGTTGTGTGTACCTGGTATAGATGAGATAAAGAATGAGATACTGAAGGAAGTACACTATTCTAGGTATTTTTTTCACCTTGGGAGTACCAAAATATATAAGGATTTGAAGTGTCATCATTGGTAGTGGAAAATAAAGAGGTAAATTGCAAATTATGTATCAAAGTGTCTGACATGCCAACAAATAAAAATAGAATATTAGAGACTCGCTTACATGTTGCAACCTCTACCAATACCAAAGTAGAAATGGGAATATGTGACCATGAATTTCGTCATAGCATTACCAAGAATTGTGACTAAGCTAGACACTATATAGATGATTGTGGACCGACTCACAAAACCTACCCATTTATATATATAGGCACTAGGTATAAACTTGAGAAGCTAGCTCAACTATATGTCAAAAGATCGTGAGGTTACATGGAGTACTAGTCTTAATAGTATCTGACAGAGATAACAGATTTGTGGGGGAAATTCTAGAATAGTTTGCATAGGACGCTAGGAACTAGGCAACAATTTAGTACAACTTTTCACCCATAGACGGATGAACAATTAGAGCAAACCATTCAAATATTAGAGGACATGTCGAGGGCGTGTGCATTGGATCTTGGTGGAAATTAGGATGAGCACTTACCCTTATTAGAGTTCACCTACAATAATAGCTATCAAGCTACCATTCAAATGGCACCGTATGAAGCATTATATGGGAGAAAGTGTTAGTTGCCTTTGCATTGGGATGAGGTGGGTGAGAAACAGGTATTGGGGCTTGATCTGGTATAAGATGCAGTAGATAAAGTAAAGTTAATCAGATAGAGGATGCAATTAACCTAAAGTTGTTAGAAATCCTATACAAATAAGAGACGACGCCCATTAGAGTTCAAAGTGGAAGATCATGTTTTACTAAAGGTCTTACCTATAAAAGGAGTGGTATGACTTAGATTAAGAGGGAAATTGAATTCCAGATGTGTAGGACCCTTTGAAGTCTTGGAAAGAATTAGACCAGTGGCATATAAACTGGCATTACCACCAAATCTCGCTAGGGTACGTGATGTATTCCACATCTCTATGCTAAGGAAGTATGTATCCAATCTAAACCAAATCACTGTACTAAAACCTCTATAGGTGTAGCCAAACCTTACAGTAGTGGAGAAGCCTATTAGGATCATGGACACTAAGGAGAAGATTTTGAGAAGATAGGTTATCAAGTATGTTAAGGTACGGTAGAGCAATTAAACAGAAGGAGATGCAACTTGGCAATTGGAAGAAGAAATGAAAAAGAGATATCTTGTTAATGTAGTAAATAACTTGAAGAATCGAGGGTAATTTAGTCATTTTACCAAGGAGATACAAATAAGCAAGCGTATAACTTTTTAACCCTTTCCCCTCATTTACACCATCCGGAACCCTAAACGCCATTTGCATAAACCTAAGAGAGAAGAGGATAGCTACATTTTGCAATTCGCCTATTTGATCAAGGTGAGTAATCGATCAATACCAATTGATCTTTGTTCATGTATGTATATTGTGAATTAGTGATTAACTCTTTAGAATTCCTTACAAAACAAATTGTGCAATGAAAGGCTTAGGATAAGAATTTAAATGTTAGAATGATCTAAATTTGTAAGTCATTAAATTAACCTTAATTAGCGTTTTACTGTGAAAAACAATGCACAATTAAGTCTAAAAGTAATAGATTTTATTTAGAGTTAGAAAGATTGGGAATTGGCAAATTGGAAAAGGAATTTGCAATAAAACAATGCTCTATACAAGTAGGTACACGGGCGTATGCCTACCTGTGCTAAAATGCAAATGTGTATAAAAAGGTACATGGTCACCCAACACGTCCGTATACTTGGGTGTGTCCAAATGCACAAATTCACATAAAGGTACACAACCACTTACTCGATTGTGCACCCAACTATGCTGAAGTACACGACTAAATACATGACCGTGTACTTAATTGTGCTGAATCGACAAAAATGCACAAAAAGACATATGGCCACTAGCACAATCGTGTTTTGCCCTGTGTTCTTCTACACGACCTTTTACATGGCTGTGTTGAATTAGAACACTTTCTACTTCATTATATTTCATTCACTTACAATCTTAAGTATACGTGATTGTGAATGTGAATAGGTTTAAGGAACTGTAAGACTATAGAAGTACAAGGAGATCAACTATTAAATATTAGGTATGTGTTTACTATGTTTGTTGCTTGTACTTGTTAGGTTAGAAATGTATGTGAACTAAATGATATTAAAAATGAATATGACTGGTTGTGCATGTGACTGTGTTTGGCTGGGTTCGAGAAATTGAGTTAGGGTCAGTATTCTTAGGGTGGCACTCTAATGATCAGTATGTGACATTGTTCCTAGTGGAGTCATGTACCGAAATAATCTAAGTAGATTTAGGATTATCTATTATGGAAGGTCTCTTGTATGTGATTTGGAAAGATTAATATGTGAGATGTGAAAAGACTCGTAGGCTCATGGACAGTGGGGGGTATCCACTTTTGTATATGTATTATTATGTATAAAATAGACTTATGGACAAAGGAGAGTACCCTTTTATCACATATATATTTGTATATATGTGTTTGTGGAAGGATTATATGGTGATTTTGATGATGAGATTGTGTGTTAGACTAATTGATGTGAAAGAAAATAAATTGTGTGTGGATATCATATTGCATTATGTCTATGTTGATGTTTCTAGCATGGCATGTGTATGTGTGTATAGGTATACATTGTGTTGGGAATTAGCTCACCCCTCGTAAGACCATTTTTAGTTGCAAGTACCATGGGAGAAGTTGTAGGGTACGATGAGACTATAATAGAGATAGATCAAAATACTGAAGATAACGTAGAATATATATACTATGATAATTAGTAGCTAGATGAAGAAGAATTTATATTTATTGATTTTGTTTAATCCACTTAAGAATATTGTAGTATTTAAGCTCATGAATGCTTCTGCTGTATTAAATTATGGTTTTTATATATGGTTTATATACTAAGAATAGAAGTTCATTTCAATTTCTTTTGTGGAGAAAGTTTTATAGACAATTGAATGTAGATATTGAAGTTAGCAAAGTCTAAGCCTTTACATGTCTTCACCTAGTGGGGACACTTGGCGAGCGATACTCATCTCAGGTTTTAAGGCATTACAATATATATATATATACACTCTTAGATTTACTTCACATGCGCTTAACTCTTTATGTTTAAAATTAAGTATTTAAACTTTTAAATATTTAAAATCGTGCTTTTAAACCCTCATACAACCATCTTATCCTTAATAAACATAATAAAAAAAATAAAAAAATAACTAAATTAAATGATAACATAAAATCAAAATAACAAAGAACTCTCGATAAGGGTGAGTAGGGTAACCTTGTATTATGAAATACCCACTCGTATGTGCTCAACGATAAGTTTTGAGTGAGTATTAAGGATCACATGGTAGGTTCTAAGTACAGATTTTCTAGAACTTAATCCAATAAGATATGGTATAGATATGAGGTCTTATTACCTTAGATTTCAAAATATCATATACCAACCCTATAAAAACTTATTAAATAATATTAATAAATAACAATCTTTTTTTTGGTCAATAAATATTTTGGTAAAAAAAGAAGAAGCTTAAACCCATAAGTTAACAATCTTAAACAACTAAACTTAATGTTGTCCCTCTCACTTTATGTTTTTCATTCTATCCGTTATTTTTTTTTCCCATTTTCCCCTTCAGCTTTACATTTTTTATTCTTTCTCCTTCTTCTTTCACATCCGCTAATTAGTAAAATCACATGAATTTGAAATAGTTAAAGTAGAAAAAATATTTTTTAAAAATAAAGATAAATAAAATTTATAGGTTCTACATAATACCTTGTGCTTGCAAGTTTTATAGTGCATATGAAAAAAATTCAAATTAATAAATAAGATCCATGGAATTAAAATTGAAAATTTTGAAGTTAATTAAGAAAGGATTTACAAAATTCAAAGCTATTTTTTTTCAAAATGATTGTTTTATCCTTCAATTTGACCTTATCAAAAATACTTTTGAAATAACCTAGTGACCCTAAATAAATTTTATAACCCAAATTGAGTGAATTAAATAATTAAGAAATTATTTGGAGTTAGTTAAAAAAGGAAAATAAAAATTTGGAGATCAATTTTACAAAAATAACTATTTTGCCTATGGACCCGGTTTAACTATAATTTGATGCCTAAAATGATTAAACAACTCAATTAAAGTCATTTGGAGTCATTTTAAGTCATTGAGAGTGATCTCTTGCAGGTTGGAAATAATTTGTCAAAAACGACCTTTTTGCCATTAAAGACGATTTTATCAAATTTGGACCCAAACTAACTTAAAGAACCTAAATATAGCTCTAATACCTCAATTAGGTAAATAAAATTACTTTTAAGTTATTTGGAAATAATTTGATAAGAAAAATTTAAATTTGGAGGTCAATTGGATAAAATGACCAAAATGCCATAAGCTTTGTTTTACTTAAGAGTGGCTAAATTCTTGCGTTCCTAAGAGCAATTTGGGGAAAAGAATGAATTATTTTTCGGCTAGTATGGAGTGGAAAAAATAAGGAAAAAATAAAATAATAATTAAGTTAAAAGGAATGACATATGTCACCATCTAACTAAAACCTTTAAACTTTAGTGCTTTCTTTTTTACTTTATCCCTTAAACCCTAGCAAAACCCACCTATTTAAGCCCTCAATGATTGAAATTTGCAATAGCCCTCATCTTCTTCTTTTCGAAAAAATCTCTAAGATCTCAAAAACCCACTAAGCTTCATCTACACTTTAAACCCTTCAATATCCATTAAATCCTATACTAATCTTGTTGATTTCTTGTAAGTTATAAAATCAAGTGAAGATTTTAGCTAGGGGGCTCTCATAATTACGGTTCAAGAAGGGAAAGGTAAGTGAATTTTTCATAAGTTTTAAGTTGATTTAAAGATGCAAATCTTTAGTCTTGATGCTAAATAAGATGATTTGATGTAAAAATGTAAATTAAGATCAAGGAAAACACCATATTGGACACTTCTTAGTGGCAACCAAATTTGGGGCATGAAATATTTATGGATCTCCATTAAAGTAAGCACAAAACTAAGCTCAAATGAGTGATCTAGATTAATTAGAAGTAATTAGACATCATGATTTGATGATTTCTTGAACTTTGATGAAATTTCACACAAAAACCCATGTGACCACCACCTATGTTGAAGTCTATTAAGTGTCATTTGATGATTGTGATGTTAATCTATGATTTCATATGTTATATGTATTGTTGGGTGTTGGATTTGATAATGAAAATCAAGTTTGGTGCATGATGATTTGAGAAGTATAAATGGGTATATGTGATCGCCACTTTAAGTAGTAAATTGGGACATGAATTTCATTTGAAAACTGATTTTGATGATTTGATAGAGTATGAGTATGTGGAATTATGAGTGGTTTAGGTGATTAATTTGATGAATATGATATGGCAAAAGTTGGAATTGATGATATAAATGAGTTAATGGATAAACAAGTTAATTTGATTATTAATCTATGATTTTCCAGCATGTTGATATCTTTTTAGAGTGATGAATTGGGTTAAAATTGAAGTTATATGATAATTATTAAGTTTGGCAAAGTTCAAGAGTGATTTATAATGAATTGGTGGATTAATTGATCTTGAAATCATGATTCTCTTGTTTAATTTAATGATATGTTTAATTCTAGAAAAATTTATGAAATATTATGTTTATTTGCAGCTAAATTGGTGGAATTATGTTTAATTAATGAATAGGAATTAGATGGGACATAAAATAAGGTTTAGCAGTGAAATTATGTTTGAAATTTGGCTAACAGGAATGGAATTGGATGTTTAGGCATGCGCTAGAATAATTGCTCTATTTCAGAAATGTTTTAGACTCAAAATTGAAATATAAATGATGTTTTAGACTCTACAAAAGAAATAGGAACAAGTGAGCTCTAGTTTGAAGCGATTTGGACATAAATTAGATGGGTTATGGGCATTTAAGGGCCCTAAAATGAATAAATTGAGACCTTTTTATGTTAAAATGGATATTAGAAGTAATAAGGGTCTAAATAGCTTTTGTTTTACTTAATTTGAACTTAAATTGAATAAAATTACAACCTTTTAAAATTAAGACCTTTAAAAATGATGAATTGAAATTAAATAACAATTGTCTTAATTAACTCAAGTCAAGGCTAACGCAAACCCAAATTGGCCTAACCATATAGGCCTAAGGACCATCCTTTTATCCTCCCCATGGGTAGCCCATAGGATTAAACATAATTGGATAAATTGAGCTCAATTAACTTGACTATTCTAATTAAATTGAAATAGGAATTAACTTAATAATATGGACTCAAATGACTAATAAGCCTAAAATTCAAAATCTAATTAGGCTCATCTTCTCGTAAGGCTCATACCTTAAGTGAGTCTTATCATGATAAATAACTGAAATCAAGCCTTAAACCATATTAAGGCTCAAATCAAATTAAATAACTAAAATGAACTAGATTTAGGCTTAATAAAGTAAAATGGGTTTGCATGACTATAATAAAATCTAAACAAGCTTAAAACCCAAAACTTACTTGAACCATTAATCTTCGGAGCCCACACCCTAAATGGACCTTAACAAACTAATCAAATATAAATGGGCCATAAACCATACAAAGCCCTAAATCAACTAAAGGCCTAAATATAAAATTAAAATTGGACTTAATAAATCAATTGGCCTAAAATATAACAAATAAGATTAATTGGACATAATGGACTCACCCTTGCTCTTGAGTTTGTATTTCACTTTCATGTATATCTATATCTATCATCTATCAATCTATTATTAAGCTAATATTGACTTGTTGGTTTCTGCACTAACCTAAATAAATATTTAATTCAATAAAATTACTAATGTAAACTTGCAATCCCATATTTTCCTCAACCCCTCTCTCTTTTACTAACCATTTACTTATATTTTCTTGGTAAGTTGCTAAACACCCTTTCTCTTTTTCTAATATTTAACTTTCATATTGTGTGTATATTGCTACTCTCTAAGAATCGCCAAACACAAAAAAATGAAGAAATTAGGAGGAAGGTTGCAAAGATCCTTAATAGCTATATAAACTAGTGATAGGGATTCTAATTATGATACTCATCCTATACTTCTTTTCTTTATGTCCTAATGTCTCCCTCTATTTTTTATTTAGGTTTTATGGTTGCATTTTCCTTTTCCAATGAATGCTAATTGGTTTTTTTTTTTTGTTGATAATGATAATATATATAAGATTGAGTAATACAATGTTTGGGGTTAAGTAATATCATGCTAGTTCAATATTGAAACCATTCTTTTTATTTAATTTTATTGTAATGCCTTTGAACCTGAGATATATATAGCTTGCCATTTGTCATCATAGAGTGATAACCCGCAAAGACTTAGAAGTAATTATAAACTCCATAAGCTATAATATTTGCCAACATATAACCATAAAAATCTCTAAATAAACATCTTTGAGTATCTCACTTGAGTCTTACTTTATAACCACAAATATAACATCTACAATTATCAAATGTAATCTATGCTCCTATAATAACTGACAAACTAACACAGTTACAACTAAACATCAACTAGACTAACTAGAGTCTGTCACCACAATACAACCTTCATATTAACATTACAAAACCTAACATTTGACCACCTCTCATAAACCCTAGTTCTCATAATAATAGTACTCAATGTCATCTCCCATGATAAGATCCCCACTTGTTTCATCATAAACCATCAATTCATCGTATGTATCTATAGCTGAAAAAGGAATTCCTAAGAAAAGGTGAGCTATTACCCATTATGTATATACCACGATCATATGCGCATATCAAATAAATCACAAACACATACTGTAGTTGAAGGGTCCTAGTAAGAGTGGTCATGTGTGTATCATACGAGTACCACACTGCACGTGACTTTAGAGAAAGTGATTTGGAGATGGCACATGATGGGATGACCAGGGAGAGGTTGTAAGGTGGAGGAACAGGTAATCTCAAGCATCTCGAATGCATAAGTGACAAACAAGGGAGCTAAGGGAACCTCAAGTGTTAACCTTGTAGTTCTTAAGCAATGGAGATTGTTCTTTGCCTAATCTCTTGTTTGATCTTTGAGAGTAGAGAACTCTTAGTGGAACATTGTTTCTCTGATCTTTGGAATCCAAAGAAAAGCTCCCTCAATGAGAAGGAATGATTGAGTATTTATGACTCTTGGACCTGATGACATCCGTTAGATCACTTTAGCAATTAACAGACGAGATGGAGTCTACTCATTGTAGGGTTATCCTAATGAGCTTGCCATAGGTCTAAGATCAGTAGCCTTCCTCATAAGCACATGAGCCTGCTTGAAAAAGGTTAGATGTGGATGGACCAATCCAATGATCCCTGTTCCGAGCCCACTGAGCTAATTCTCCCCAAGTCATCTCAATAAGTGGACTGGACTCATTAGACCTTGTCACTTAACCCAATGAGCCAAGCCAAATAATCAATGAGCTTAACCCATTATATTTATGTAATATTTTTAGCCCTCTACATTTCCCATAAACGACGCCATTTTGCCCTTACCAAAGTTCTTTAGACAAAGTTGAAGGGGTTTGGAAATTAAATAAGCTTTTCTAATAGCTAGGAAATTGCTTGGCGCATGCACGCTTATGAAATAGCTACACTGCTGCCATATATACACTTGCATGATTTATATTACAAGAGTCTGGCGTTAACACTGCATATAATTTAGATTTTTTTTATGCACGACCTTATAGCACCATTTAATTACACATGCCACCTTTAAGCTTATCAAAGTGACATTGCCCCTAAGACAACATATGTATAATTTTTCTTTAATAAGTAACCCTTATATATATATGTGTGTGTGTGTGCGCGTGCGCGTGTGTGTATGTATGTATGTATATTTCATTCTTGTGGAGTGTTTGGCTTGTCAAGTTGTCTTTAATGTCTCAATGCCATGTTAATGACTTCAATTGACTTGCTAATTCCAATATGTGGAAATGAACTAGTAAATCCATATATTATGCGCATATTAATTTTGATTGAAGCAGAAATTATAGATAATAGCAATAGCTTCACATTTGGTACTGCCTTCGCACGCTGTATATCTTTGATATATTATCAATAATCCTCAAAATATCATACCATATCTCTTCAATATCATACTAAATATACCTTAGAGCAAATATCTAAATAAAATCTATTCAATAGAATATATTTATTTGGCCAAATGCATCTCAACAAGAATTTACCTTCTCATTCTAATATATACCAATAAATATCAAATCCAACTTTACATATTAATAAAATCTTTAGAATTCATTAATTGTTAAATTTAAATAATTGGGCTTTATCTTCTCTTCGGTCAACTCCAGTGCATATACACAGACAACATTGATTTTTCTTTTCGTTCCGAGCTCGGTTTTCTCATCATCTAGCTTGCAAGTGGCTCCATATCTCTCTTTTATTATTTATTTGTTTTTTATTTTTTATTTTTTTATTATAAGTATGAAAGTAATCTTTTCGTGAATGGTTGACTAGCACCCTGCAATCCTTCCAATAACCTAAGAGTAAACTTCATGACCTTCATATTTTGATAAGACAGTCGATCTTCGTCTCGTGGCTGATCTGGGCCACTTTTCGTCAAAGAGAAACTGAAGCTGGAAGTGAAGGAAAGCTAGAATGGTAATGTTCCAAGTACTGTACAACTTTGGAAAATTTTAATTTAACCCTTTTATGTGTACAAGAATTAATTGAACCCTGCAGCATGCCACTGTTTGAGATATATATATATATATATATTTGTTTGACCGCAGGGATTGCAGTGTAGCCACCCGTGACGTTCGTCGATCCCGTTCTGGTAATTGGAATTGCTTTGCCAACCGCTGCGAGTTCGATTATGAGATAAAGACGTTATAGGTTCGATTTTTGTTTCGGTTACTGTAGCTGCGTAGCCGGACATTGCAGGTGAGATTCTGTTCTCTTTTTGCCGCATGCTGGGACTTTATTTAGATAGTGAACTAGGCGCGGAGCTTATTTGAATCGGTGTAGAGGCCCCCTTTTTTTTTGTTTCGCTTTTGCTGGAGGTATATGCAGCAAACAAGAAATGAAATAGTTCCCTGGTTTGGTTCAATCTTTCAATTTCGAAGAATCTGATGTGCCCTCTGCTTTTGTCTTATGATGATGCTAGTGTTTTTTTTTTTTTTTGTTAACTCCACCTTCAAGGGCTCTGAAATGAATTGGCTCACTGATCACTTGGACGGAAAGAGGTCTTAGGGAGATCGCATGATCATATTCCAATGGTTGATAATCAAGATAAGCTACGAGATATATGTAGCTTTTCACCGTGAAATGGAAATAGAACTAATTGGAAGATACATGAGATTCGATGTCAGTCATACAAA
This sequence comes from Laguncularia racemosa, assembly GCA_037954665.1. Taxonomy (NCBI): domain Eukaryota; kingdom Viridiplantae; phylum Streptophyta; class Magnoliopsida; order Myrtales; family Combretaceae; genus Laguncularia; species Laguncularia racemosa. The sequence continues at coordinate 4,304,555 of JBBMOL010000001.1, read as the reverse complement.
ATATTTCAAACGTCCATAATTTGCTGAAGTATGATTTCCTTGTAAGCTGATCCTAAAAAAAAAAAAAGGATGACGGCATAGAAGTTTTTCTAGGCTAGATTGTTCTTCGTCTTTATAGGTTGTTGCTCTCCACTTAGTAAAGCTATACATAGCAGCCCCTAAGATGATGCTGCCTAAAGCACCACAGAAGCCATTAATGAGCTATGCTTGGTTTGTTCCTGTTTCTAACTCTGCATGGCGAATAAAATAAATCTTCCTTCAATACATTGAATTGTTAGATATCCATTAGGTCTTTTACCCAAATCATACAACCTATGGTTTCAACATAAGAATATGCCAAGCAAGAACAATTACTCTGACACCAATTTTGGCAATCTCTTTCATCATTGATGTTTGATAAATACTCTGCAGAATCAAGCAGTTTCATCTGGCACATTTTCTGGAATACATCTTTTTTCGCTAACACTGAAGTTAACATACTCGTATTTCTCTAGCAGTTTAGTTATATCTGCCTAATGCACCCTCCTGTCCAGTTTCCTTACTCCATTCTTCATTGGACTTGGCCACTTGGCCACGAAACCTTTTGGGCAGCTCCCAGATGGTTAACCACTTCTTTAGTCCTTCATCCCATTGATTTTGCTTAGTAACCCTTCTGGCGAAAAGAACAAATACCCAATAAAGTTGTTGTGAACATTTATGGAGAAGTATGTTGTTTTCCGCTGAATATCGTGCACTAAAGAATTAAAAAAAAAAAACTCAAATTTGTATTTGCCATTGCAGGAAATCTGATAAACCTCGATTTATCCCATTGTCCACCTCTCAAGTAAGGCACAAAACCATTCCAACCGAAAGCCTAAGGCGGGGTCTCTGGTGAAAGTCCGACGATAAAATTTCCAAAAGAAGGGTCTGTGTCGGTCTTCCAGAGAGTCAAACTCCTTGTCTCTCCAATTTTGGCATTTATACCGATTTGCATTCCTAGGAGAAGAGTATCACAAGGCTTATTAAAACTTTGCCAGATACAGCTTCCAGAATTCTGATCTTTCAAGATCAAATTACCACTGTCCAACAGCTCCATCTCAGTGCTATTCGAGCCAGCAGTTACATTTGTGGACCAAACCGGACTTTGCTGTCCATCAACAAGCCACAAGTTTCTATCCATCTGTATTACCAAGCTTGCCAATTGGTCAGAGGATTCCATTGGATTTTGCCTATTCGCCACCTACACAACTTTGGAGACAGACTTGTTCTTGTACCATATTCCCACGTATTTGTTTCCTGAACCATTATGTGCAAAAAAAAAAAAAGAAAAAAAAGAAAAAAGAAAAACTAGCTCAAAGACTTAGCTTGGTGACACAAGAGTCTCGTTTGCGAAAAGTGGTCTCGATGAAGTGATGTTGTAAACTGCAACGGTAAGGTAATAAACCACCTTAATGCAACGCACGCAGCGTACGTTGCCGGATATATGGAGAGAGAAGGCGAGAGAAGTGAGAGAGAGAGAGTGGTGAGGGAAGGGCAACTCAAAGCAGGATTTCAATCCTTGGAACATGGGCACTCTGGTTGGGGGTGTGCTCCAATCAAGGAGCTTGATTAGGAACTGGACCAATGAAAGTATAGCCTCCGAGTAACCAATTAAAGGACCCAATTATGTATATAGTTTTTTTTTTTTTGTATATATGTAATCTATTTCTTCTTCTTTTTTTAATAATTACAGGTTTCGTCCCAACATTGGTAATATTATGAATCGGTGAGGAAAAACACAAAAGTGATCAAGCAAAAGGACTTGCCGATGAGTCCCAACATTGGTAATATTGTGAATTGATGGGGGAAAACACAAAAGTGATCGAGCAAAAAGACCTACTAGTGTACTTGAATGGGTCCATTGCTAATCTTGAGTCTTCGAGATGCATGGTTGGATGAAACTATCTCTAAAGATACCTTATAAGACAAAATCAAACATCGAGAGCTCTACACAACTACTCGCATTGATGGTATACTTCACTTTATCGAATGCGAGCCCCACACTAACTTAAGAGATGCCATTAATAAAAGTTCAATTTTGTGCTTTGGAAATGAAAGAAAGGAAGTTCCCCTCTTTACCACCTAGTTTGTGTTTCTTAGGTAGTTACCCACCAGGTGGAAATTTTGGATAGAACATATCATCTCAAAGTTAGAATATGTGACTCTTTTAGAGAAGGCTGGTGTCTTTTGTACCATTACTACTTCCATCCACCTGTGGTTCCCACATATGAGCGGGTCGAAAGTGTGGCGAGAAATCATCTATCGATGGAGTACTCAAACTCACACATTCATCACTTCTTGGGGGGAAATCACTCCGATACTTGAGGATGTAATCATTCTCCTAAACTTGGCTAGTTTTAGGCATACCAACATCACTTCTGCTAAAGTGTTTTATAAGGAGCATAGTTTTCAAGTGTCCTTACTAGATGCCTTGAAAGCTACCCACAACGGTAAGAGGAAGTCATGCTTCTCTTCTTGGCTTCCATACTTTTTTTAGGAGCAAAGAAAGGACAGACCTCAGATTTCTAGCCCGGGTCATGGACAGGAGTAGGCATTCTCATCTATTCTCAAGTATACCCTTATAGTTGTGTACTTATATCCCTCTCACTTCTTTTTTTTTTTTTTTTGTCATTTTTGCAGGTTTGAACTTGCAGCTTTCATAGTATATTGGCTATCCTTGTTTGTGTTCCTTAGTGGACCGAAAGAAGGTGTGAGCCCCTGACTATTTTCCTTAGCCATACGAATTGCTCAATGTGAGTACTTCGCATTAGGTCCCTTTTACCTGAGTTCTTTATATTGACACTTGGATTTGTACCATAAGGCTTCTGTTTGTTCAAAGGGCCACTATGTGAATGTTACATGTAGACCTGGTATTCCTCCAACTCTTCTTTTGTGAAAGATTCCAAAAACACTTTACTCCTCCTCTCAATAGTGCTAGATCTAACATTGCTATTTCTAAGGCATGGGCTTGGGTTGAAGGAACTATTGAGCAGGCACTCTTGTAGCTTAACAACATTGAGTCAAAATTTACATTTTGCCCTTATGTAAAACAACTTTCTAGTTGTGAAGATAGGATCAAATTATATCCTCTAAGCTCAAAGGATGAGGTAACTTTCGTAGATAGACATAAGGGCATCCACAATTTTAAGGCAAGATTTATTTTGTGGTGTACTCCGGGGAGTCTACCCTCCTTCTTTAATAACAAAGACTCCTTTGAGTGCTATCTGGAGCAAAGGGTTGTAGTATATTCTCCTCATAAGGTTGCACACTAGGTTAGGTTTGACCAAGGGGTACCCTATGTGACTAACATTACTGAAAACTTTGAGTCATGTTGTAGATCACTCTCACTAGGTGACTTTAGAAATATTCATCCAAAAGTGCATCAGTTATACTTTCCTTCTATAAGTTGCTCTGAGGTTGCTTCTCCTAGCTGACTAACATATTGGTCGAATTGCTTGCAAGACTTCCGAGTATATGCTTTTTGCTTCAGTAGATGATACACTTCGTATGCCTATTATGTACTATTAGAAGTTTTGCCTTAAATTACCGCCTAAGCCTATTGGTGATGCCCAAGAGGTTATTCAATGGGTGGATTAACAATCAGCATCTCCTGCTGATGTGGGATCAATGAGATCCTCTAAGAATCCATTTCTTCCATTAACAGATAATAGACAAGCTAAGCGTACCTTTATTTATGAGGTAACATCCTTGTATGCTTCTTGTTATTATGTATGTACAAGTATTCTTTTTTACTATCCCGCTTGTCTATTATGTATGTATAGTTTGAGATAGGCTCTAAAGTTCGCTCTAGCACTTTTGCTAATTCAACGACTGTTTCAATTCAAGTTGATGATGACCAAGACTTAGTGGATCATGCAAAATCACCGATTGAAGATGGCAGAAGCGACGATGATGACATTAAAGAGTTGCATGACTCTATTGGAGTTAGAACACTTATTACTAGTACTGATGAGCCGATCATAGAGATAGGCAAGGGTACTGATAACATCAATCCTGGTGACCATGCTAATGCACTGCTTTGCTCAAGCACATATGAAGATGAGTTGTATGTAGCTCCTGTTCATATCCTTCCTCCCCTAGTTGCTACGATGTCTCCTCGAGGCAAGAAAGCGACTCCAAAGATTTATACTGTGTTAGAGGAGACTTCATCCTTTTGAGGATTCATCGTGCCTTCCAAGTTATTGGACTCATTAGAGACCCTTAATTCTATAGACGAAGACTTTTAAGCTGAGTCCCCTGTGTTAGGGAGTGAGCTAGCTTGCACTATGGTGAAGATGTTGGGGGAGACCACGTTATTATTGAACAGGCCTTAGAATTCCTTGTTAGAGGCAAAGCTCAAGCGGTTGATTAAATGCGTTGAGAGAGTCAGCCTTCTAAGATTCAAGATTAACAGCTTAGAGCCCATTGCTGCTAAAGCCAAGAGGCTGTTAAGTCACTATGCTGTCAAGAGGCAGCATGATGAACTGATGAGTAAAGTACAAGAGTTACAAGAAGCAGTTAAAGCAACTAATCTTGAGATGAAGACACTTTTAGGAGATTCAGACCTTAAGTCCTCAGTAAGCGTAGATTGTCTTCTTTAGTTCAACATAACTATGCTTTTGTTTTCATTCCAAAGCATTGTATTGAAATCAACAAAGTTATTTCTCTTTATTTTTCTTCTATGCGTGATCATTGCTTATTTGCGTATACTTGCCATGAGTGATGCTAGTCACAATCACATAATTTATTTAAGTTATTATGTCGCGTATTGGAGTGAAGCTTTCACTTGCTAGCAACAATATGTTAAATGGTTGAAATGATTAATCACACTTAAGCAACGATAATGGTGTTTATTGCTTAGTTCAACACATTAGCATTAATGGTTAAGAGGGTATTACCTAATACATAACCATTTATTCTTTATTTCTGAATTAGTATATACATTTTTGCAGGCTAAGTATTTCATTGAGCATTTAAGAACACTTGCTCTGAACATATGACAATAATGTGATATATACTTTTGTGTCGGCTAAGTATTTCATTGCACACTTGAGAGTACTTGCTCTAACCATGTAACAGCAATGTAAGAGGTCGTAGTTAATCATGTTTGTGCACTAAAGAGATAACTCTCTAACTTTGCAGCAACAAGATAAGTTAGTAAAAAAAAAAGGTATTGAAAAGGCTCTAACAGTGTAAGCTATGTATATTATTCATGAAAATTTGCAAATACATCATTCATTTCACATATGGAATTTTTTAATGTATTGAAAATTAATAAGTGTAGTAACTTTATCAGTTGTTGGGTTCAGAAGCTTGCAGTAGCCACTATCATGGACCTCATGAACTATTAAGGGGCCTTCCCACTTTAGTGTAAACTTTGATGCTAGAATACCTCGCCACACATGCTCTATTGCACGAAGTACAATGTCACCTGGCTGAAAGGACTGTTTCTTGACCAAACAATCATAAGTCGAACTTAATTGTTGTTGATAATTGGCAAGGTGACGCTTAGCAGTGTCTCGTTTCTCTTCTAAAGCTTTGAGATCGAGCATACTTAAAGTATTCGGTTTTAGTTCAGCATTGATGGCCAATCTTGCAGATGGGACTAAGACTTCCATGGGCATCCTTACTTTGCATCCGTATGCTAAAGAAAAAAGGGTGGCATAAGTGGGGCTTCGTTTAGATGTCCTGTACGCCCATAATGCCAATGGCAACTTGTCGTGCCATTCTTTTTTATTTTCATGCACCATACGAATAAGTACTTTTAGAAGGATCTTATTTCATTGCTTTTGCTTGGCCTTTTCCCTTTAGGTAGTAAGGTATAGACTTCACGTGATTAATGCTGTAGGAGGCCAATAATTGTCGTATGTGTGAGTTGATAAAGGGTGTACCATTGTCTGAAAGAATGAGCTTTAGGATTCCAAAGTGACAAATGACGTATTCTTTTATTAAGCTTGCCACTGCTTGTCTTATAGCTTTGTTTAACGAGATTACCTCCACTCACTTGGTGAAGCATTGTGTACCTACCAAGATCTAAATGCATCCCCTATATGGTAGATGTATTGGGCTAATCGAGTCAAATGCCCACATATGGAAAGGACACAGAATAGTCAAGCTATGCAGTGTAACAGCAGGAGCATAGATGGCATTCCTATGTTGTTGTCATGTAACATACCTCTTAACAAAGTTGAATGCATCATTTTCCATTATAGGCCAGTAATACCCTAGGCTTAATAGGTGGTAGTATAGCGTCCTTCCTCCTTACTATTCTCCACCATCTCCAAAAGTGGGCTTAAGTAAGTACAGTCTCCATTTTGGGTAGTGCAGCACACTTAAGGGGTTATCCCATGAACGATACCCTGTATAGCTGATCTTCATGCATAATATACTTCCTTGTCTTATGTTTTACTATGTAAGTATTAGTGTTATTCATAGGTAAGGTGCCATTCTTCAAATAGTCTATGTAAGGGCGTTTCCAATTGTTGGCACTTGTTACAAAGTTGCATTTTCCTTGGTCAGGAATCTCAAAGCATTTTGGGTAACTCATTTGCATTTGAGAAGCATCTTTGGCCATGGTTGTCTAGTAATACCCTTCGGGTTGTATGTGATAATACAAGGATAGGCCTTCCTCTCCACATCAGATTTTGTGGTATTTGTCCAACATCAAGCATGCTTACCTTGCATAGATACATCGTGATAAGATGCCTTCTAAACCCATAAAGTACAAGATGCCATTAATGAGGATAAAATTTTTTAAGGTTGCCACAGAAGTTGCATTAGGATGCGCTAGCTAGGCCTTGATAGGAGTGCACCAATCATCTAGTGATTCCTCTTCCTCACCTAACAACTACAGAGCTGTGCATGGAACAAACTTTTTAATGACTTGAATATTTAAACCATCTTCTTCGGCCTGAATAGGAACTTTAGATGCCAAAGTTATAAGTGCGTCCGCATAATGGTTGGCCAATCGTTTGGTGTATTCATATCTCACTAAATTGAACTTGCTAACCAAAGATTGCATGCAGCCCTATAAGGTACTAGTGTTGGTTCTTTGAGAGCACATTTGCCATTGGCTTGCTTGATAATCAGGTTTGAATCATCATAGATGCACAAGTGAGATGCCCTTACATTTTGCCCCGAAATGAGTCTAAGTAGGAGAGCCCCGTACTTAGCCTCATTATTAGTGCAATAGAAGTCTAGCTTAAATGCTAGTGGTATCTCTTAGCCTTTAGGGGTCATCAATACTACTCCAGCTCCTTGCTTGGTACTGGTAAATGAGCCATCGAATTGCACCTACCATTCCCCACATAATTCTATCATCATGGAATCCTCACGAAACTCTATCGAGATCGTATCCATGGCGTGAGTCCCATGTGCCATAGGAAAATGGGCTAAGAGGTCTGCTAGAGCTTGAGACTTAATAGCGTTAGGCGGTATAATTGTAATGTCAAACTCTAATAAGAAGAGTAACCATTTTGCGATCCGTCCTAATAGGGTCGATTGTGATGGCAAGTACTTTATCCGGTTAGAGTGAGTGACAAGACTGACTTTATGTGTCAAGAAGTAATGACACAACTTCTGTGTAGTAAATACCAACGCAAGACAATACTTCTCACAGGCTGAATAATTGATTAAACTCCATTGGAATGATTGACTTAAGTAATATACAGGTCGCTTCCTACCCTCGAGTTCTTGTGCAAGTAAAGTAAAGCTCCAATGGATCAGTAGATGTCAAGTAAAGAATCATTAGTAATCCCTTAACTGGCATCGTCATCGTCTGTGAAGAAGTGAGTATATCCTTTACCTTCTGAATGGCTTCCTCTTGTAATTGCCCCCATTCGAACAGTGCTCCTTTCTTCATAAGCTGCTATAGGGGATAAAAGATCTCAGCTAGTGCTAAGACGAATCGCCTAATATAAGAGGCCTTCCCCATGAATGTTTTAATTCCTTCGGGTTAGTGGGTGAAGGCATAGATCGTACAGTCATCACCTTTGTTAGATCGACATTGATCCCTTTTCTGTGAACTACAAATTCAAGGAATTTTCCAGATGCTACACCAAAGACACACTTTAGCGGGTTCATGCGTAACCTATATAATCAGTATTGCTCAAAAACCTTCTATAGATGTATTAAGTGATCCAGCGCCCACCTTAACTTGATAGCTATGTCATCCACATAGTCTTCCATGAAGTCATGCATCATATTGTGAAAAATGGCAGTCATTGCTCTTTAGTAAGTAGCTCCTGCATTCTTAAGCCCAAAAGGCATGGCTGTATAGTAGAAATTCCATACCGATGTCCCAAAAGCAGTACACTCAGCGTCTTCGTTAGCCATCTTGATTTGATTATAGCCACTAAAACCATCTATAAATGAGAACAACTCAAGTCTAGCTATGGCATCCACTAATGTATCAATATTTGGCAATGGGAAGTCGTCCTTTAGGTAAGCTTTGTTGAGATCACGAAAATCTATACAGACTCGTATTTAGCCATTTTTCTTCCTTATTGGCACGATATTAGCTGTCAAGTTTAATTTAAAAATTTATATTATCTCCCTAATCCAATTCATATTAGATCATATGCCCATTGAATATAAATCCTCGACTTGAACTAAGAAGTTTTTATTTATTTGGAGTCGTCACCCAACTAGAGTTGGGAAAAATTATTGAATTAGAATTAATTGAGCGGATTAATTCTAATCTAGGCAACTAGTCAATGCAATCTCCTTTTTTTTAGAAAAAAAAAAAGAAGAAAGAAAAACCAAAGATTCTCGACTCGAGGGCTATCCTATTAAAACCCTAAAGTTACCAATTTATCCTTCTAAGATCTGAATTATGTTATGATATCCTTTTTAGCATAAAAAAAATAGAAAAGAAAAAAAAAGATATAAAGATTATACTAATAATGATTAAAAATTTTTTTTTTTTTTTTTAGAGTTGCCCCCTAAATGTGCTTACATACTCACTATTCGAGATCAAACAGACCGTAGTTCACTTTAATAAAACTTTAGTGGATTATTTAACTTCAATTACAAAAATATGCCAGGTTTACGTTTATTACCGTTTAAATTTATTTAAAGAAATTTATAAGTCTAAGTTTTACTATTATTTTTTATTATTTATTTTTTAAAAAAACTAAAACCTCTAAAAAAATCGATTATATTTTTTTGGTTATGAAAAGAAGTTTTCTAAGTGATAAAAATACTTGTTATTTTTTGTTTAAAAAATCAATTTTTTTGTTAATTTTTATTAATTATCTATTAATTATAATAGACACATATATATATTTATTTTTTAGTATTTATTTTTTTTAGAAAACTCGAAACCTAGTTCTAATAATACAAAAAAAAAACACACATCTTTATTGTTATTTTATTTTATTTTCTATTCTATCATTATCATTTTTTTATATATAATAATAATAAATGAACAAAATAAAATAAAATAAAGAAAAAAAAGAGAGATTTGACTAACTTGGACGCCGGTCAGTTCAGGTTAGGTTCAAGTTGGATCACGTACACAGCAATTGGAGCTCTTTGACTGTGGCTTTTTGGCGATTGTTTTCGTCAATTGGTGGGTGTTTCCAAAGCTTTCGAGGGTGAGGAATCCAATGGCGATAAGGGTTTTCAAGAGAGAGAGGAAGAACTTTAGTGAGGGTGTTTTCTTTTGTGTTCTTCGACATTTTTTCCTTTTGATTCCTCTCCTTTCTTCCTCTCATCGAGTTCTATTTATAGACTAGCAAAACCGAGCTTGATAAGCTCGAATTTTCCTCGCCGTTTAGGCCCATCTCCATCCCTTTTCTTTTTCTTTTTAAATTGTGTTAATTCTTGGTTTTCTGTTAAGATTCGTGTTTATTTGATGATGTTTATCCTCTTTTAGTTAAAGATAGGTTGGATTTGCATTAAAATTCGAATCAAAACGGTCAGATTCCATTCTTCTCGCATCGTTGCCGATCTCAGATAGAGGTTGAAGACGAGCATGTGCCAAGCGCGTACGCTCATGTCACCCAATCAGCTGCTGACACGTGGTAACTCGGGGGAAAAAAAAAAAAAAAAGCAAAACGGCACGAAGTGCCTTCCAGGATTCGAACTCACGGCCTTCTTCCCTCTGCATGCATCCTAGCGTATGCACGAGCCAACTGAGCCAGCCCAAATCTCGGTTTTGTATTACGCAAAAATTATATATAAACTCAGTAATATTTATTAATTTTATATTATTTTGAAATTTTAAAATTTACTAAAAATCCCTAAATACTTTTTATTGTTATTTTTACCTTTATTTTCCATTATTAGTGTATTATTCCTATTTATTTTATTTTTATCGTTATTTTTTCTTTTATATCTGAAAAATAAAAAAATGATTAAAAAACATTAATTATAATTAGATGACAAAAACGGGGTGTTTACATCAGCCAACCATGAGTGGTGCTCAATTGGCTTGATAAAGCCAACTTGAAGCAACTTCTCAATCTCATCTTTGATTTGGACCTTAACTTCTGGGCAAAAAATTCGTTGTCCCTATTTTACTAACTTAACCTTAGCTGCAATGTTCAATCTATGTACCATTAAATAAGGGTCTAGTCTTAGCATTTCATCGTAAGTCCATGAAAACACGTCTTCATACTCTCTTAGCAATTCCACTAAGTGGACCTTAAGCTCTTATAAGAGATTCTTACCAATGATGATAGGTCCCAGAGACTCCCTTAGTCTTGCTGGATCTGACTCTTCAATCTCATTAACTTGTGGCTTGAGTTGATCCAGCATCTCTAGGGGGGTTTCTTATATTGGTATGAGATCTGAAGAAAATGAGCAAGCTTCTTTAGATCCATCTTTTTCAGATCTCGTGGACCTTCATAAATAGTACACCTTCCACCCATGTTCTATGATGAAACTTTCTATTACCTCATTCCTCTTTTGCTTCTTTTGGTCCCCGTAAGAGTATCACATTCTCTTCTTTCCCATAGGCTTCTCTTAAGTTTCCTCCCAAGTAAGTAGTAGTGTGCCAAAAGGTGTTGCGATAGCAGTCTCTCCCTCTTCAGTATATTCATTAAAGAATGCGGCTTCAGTAAAGTATGCCTCATTATGCTTGAATGAATTGTTCGTAGTGGGGATAAATATGTCTTTCCCTTCCAATAGCCTTTGATGCACTGATGCCATGTTGAGGGTATGAGATTGTGATCGTGCAGCCACTTTCTTCCAACCAGTAGATGGTAAGTCGAGCACATTGATCACGTGGCATCGTATGGAGCTCTATATAGGGTCCACTTTAAAGCTCACATTGACATACCCTACTGTGTTTGTAGGCATGTCAGTGAAATTATTCATAGCGATAGGTTGTCTCACTAGGCACCAGTTGTCTATCAATGTAACCTTAAGTGTAGACATCGACATTATGTTTATAGAAGACCCATTGTCTATGAATGTCCTCTTAATGGGATGCCCATTTAGCATGCTTTTCACATAAAGAGGACGACTGGGATTGGGGTTCTTAGCGCACATGTTCACGTTAGTAAAGAGAATCGCATTCTCATTCACCTTGCCATTCTTCATACAAGCTGCTCTAGACTGCACACCCCATACTGTCTCTCAATAATTTGGGTAAAGGCGGTTGCTACTGCAAGCCGTGCATCCTCGTTAAACCCTAGTAAATTAAAAAAAAAAATTGAAGTTAGCCGTCTTCATTAAGGTGGCGACCTTTAGCGTACATACGCCCTTATTATTCCCAATTATAGCCTCTTATACATTATGCACCTTGGCACGTGACACATCTCCTTCTTTTGTGTTGGGATTGTGTTTAGTGGTATTTTAAAGTACCTCACTGATTATTGTGTGTAGGAAGTGGATTATTATGGACATCGTTTTTTTTTCTATGATAAGTTCCTCATTACGAACCCTATCATTGAAAATATTCTTCAAAGTTTAACACTCTTTTATAGGTTAACCTACGAGTTTATGATACAAAACTTAAGATCGTTCTTCTCGTTTTGCTTTGGTAAATGATCTACTCTTGGGAGTTTGATATTCCCATCTTGTAACCATTGGTCAAATAAAGTATGTACCTTTCCCATTAGGCATGAGAAAGGTGAAGCTGATGTAGAGCCTTGGGATGTATTGTTCCTTGGCTCCTTATTGTCTCTAGGGGTCTCAACTTAGGCCAAGCTTGTGGATGTTGCTTATTTTCCAAACCTTTTGTTTTCTCCTCATTGCCTTACAACAGAGTTGTTAGTTCTCCTTACAGTCTTGACCAGTGCAGAAAAAGAACTTAGGTTGAGATTTTCTAAGTAGATTGCATACTTAGTGAACATCCTTTAGATGCAGACCTTTACGAACTCTCTCTCATCACATACATTTTAGATGTCCAAGGTGTGCTCCTTGAAGCGCTCTATATAATCTATCAAGTCTTCCTTGGAGTACTGCTATGTTTTTCCCATGTCCATAATCATGACCTGTTCTTAGGTGGAGAAGAACTTCTCTAGGAATAACTTACTCATAAACTCCCATGAATCAACTGACTTTGTAGGGAGATTAACATACTGGGTGTATGTCTTTTTGGTCAATGATTTGGAGAATTCTTTGAGCTTCAGGTGATCATCTAACCTGTATACTTCTAGGGTCTTGATAAACTTAAATGTTCTTTGGCACTCCCTTTCTTGCCATTGAACAAGATGAACTCAAGACTAACATAATCCTTAGGATATGGTTTTTCAGCAATGTGCTGATGGTAGAGAAGTCTTAACTTTAGCACTCCCATGGTTGACTTTGCTTATATTTCTTTTAAGTATATGTCCAAGTCTTCCTTCATTACAAAGGAGTAGGCACAGGAGTAAGTTGACGGCAATCTACCGAGAGCATTGGGAGGTGGAACATCTAGTGGAGTGGTTTGCTCCTGAGGAATGTTCTCCTCGTCAATGGGAGGGTTAGCAAGAGGAACTGCATGTGATAAAGTTACATGGGCAGTACCTTACTGCGTAGCAATGCTAGTGTTTAGCGGAGCTACACCTTATCACACAGCAATGGTGGCAACCAACCCTATGACGAGCGGAGTAAGCATGGTCATAAGTTGATTCAAAGCCTTTGTGTTCTCTTGCATAGTTCGCATCATTTGTGTAGGATCTATGGGAGCCTCAAGCTGTGAATTACCTTCATTAGTATTCTACGGTATTTAAGGCGGGTTCTGCTCCATCAATTTAGTGTTCGGATCTTGTTCTTGATAAATATTGTCAAATAGTCCTCTCTTCCTAGGAGGTGCTATTTTTCTTTCGTCACTTAACTTTGTCCCTAATGGAGTCGCTAAAATGTAGTTGAGAGGTCCCAATAGGAGTGGTCACATGTATATCATGAGGGTACCGCACTACACGTGACTTTAGAGAAAGTGATTTGGAGATGGCATGTGATGGATAACTAGGGAAAGAGTGACAGGGAGGAGGAATAGGCAATCTCGAGCATCTCGAATGCATAAGTGACAGATAAGGGAGTTAAGGGAACCTCAAGTGTTAACCTTACAATTCTTAAGCAATAGAGATTGTTCTTTGCTTGATCTCTTATTTGCCTTTGAGAGCAGATAACTCTTGGTGGAACACCATTTCTTTGATATCTAAAATCTAGAGAAAAGCTCCCTCGATGAGGAGGAATGGTTAAGTATTTATGACTCTTGAGCCTAATGACATTTGTCATATCACTTTAGCGATCAACAAACAAGATGGAGTCTGCTCATTTTAGGGTTATCCTAATAAGCTTGCCATAGGCTCAAGACTAGTAGGTTTCCTCATAAGTACATGAGCCTGCCTAGGAAAGGTTAAATGCAAACGGACTTGTCCATCGATCCCTGCTCCGAGCCCACTAAGCTAATTCTGCCTGAGTCATCCCAACAATTGGACCGAACTCATTAGACCCCATCACCTAGCTTAATGAGCCAAGTTAAATAATCAATGGGCTTAGCCCATTATATTTATGTAATATTTTCAACCCTCTACACATACATATATGCTTAGCATACATTTTACATCAACCATTTAATTACATTGTGTTTAATTCCACATACAATCTTTGTGTCCTAAGACTTAAGGTAACATAAGACCCTAATCACACACATATATTAATACATACATATACGATGTAGGTACTTCTCAATGTCCAAGAATTCATAATCACTTAAATTTACTTAGATCATTTCGGTATGCAAATCCACTTGGGACATCGCCACACACTAATCATTAAAGTGCTACCTCAAAATCACCTATGCTCCCGCTCCTTCGAGCCTAGCTAAGCATAAGCATCAATCATTTATAAACCAGATATATCTTAAGTCCATTTTAAATTCTATCTTAACAAACACAACCAACAATTATAGTATACACTTACCTGAAATGGCAAGCTTGATTAGATTCTGATTTCTTGTAAACTCGTTTCCTAATATAAAGTCATAAAGGTAAATGGTTTAACGAAATATCCAAGTTGTCTTATATGTTCCATGCTATTTAATTTCTTTTACTCCTTAATCCTACTTGACTTTACTAACTCCTTTAAAAGAACTCTTGGTTCCAAAACTCATTGCACATTCCTATATCTACTATATATACTTGTTTTACTAAGGTATTTGTTGTATAAAGATACTTTATATTTATTAAAATAGTCTACTTGTGGTAAAAAGTTTTAAGAATAAGTGATAGATATTTGAGTATAAATATGGTTTTAATTCATCAATTTAGATGTATTCAATGATAAAAAGGAATTTAAAGTAGTTAAAAAACCTTCGAGAAGTAAAAAACATGAAACAAAGTGAACTTTTGAAAATTATCAAAAAAGATTTGGGCTATCTCAAAAAGGTTCAAAACATTTGAAGCGAAAAAACATGTTTCTTACTCTCAGCGAGAGATGCTCCGAACCTTTTCAAAAGTGTTCAAACCATTTTGTGAAAAAAAAAAATTATGTACACATTATGTGCTCTTAGGAACCTCTAAATGCTCTGGACCTTCTTGAAATGGTCTAGAGCTTTCCTCTTGAAATGCACAATCTATAGTTCAACAACTACAAAATCATCCATATACTAATCTTAACTTGCAAAATATAACTCCAAATATCTTTCAACCCCTATAAACCTCTTATTCTTCATTTATTCCACCCTTTTCAATCACAAATTTTCATTTTCAACACTACCACACATTTCCAAACTACAAACTTAATCATAAACAAATATTGACATTACAATTGAATTATTCAATATAATTTAATCATAATTACTAAAGAAAACTTACTTGAATCCACAAAAACATATCATAAGAACGCGCAATAAAGTTATTTTTACCAAGAACACGTGTCCAACTCTAGTTCTACACCCAAAAGCTACTTTCAACACTCTAATGATCATATAACTTGAGGAACATGTAAAAGTTATCTGCTTACCTTTATTTTCTTATGAAGTTTGTAAAGAGGAAGAAGGAACCGTTGAAAAAGAAGGAATGAATGTATGAAAAGGAGGAGGAAAGAGAAAGAATAAGGGAATGTATTCTAGTATGTTTAAAGTAGGGCGTGGGTCTGAATTAAGACAAAAATACTAAACTACCCTTGATCTTTAACATGGATATCAAACTACTCTTAAGTTTAGAACAACATTTTTTTTATAAAAAAAAAATTCTAACTATTACATCCATTCATGGAGTTATTGTGATGGAAGTGAAGTGGTTGAAAAGTAATTTACTTTATCTAGCCTCGTTGTATTTAGGGGATTAAATATATGAACTTGTAAAATTTTAACGTCTCTTTGTTGAGAATGCTATGGCTATTTGAAAACATTACAATAAGGGGGAAATTCTCATGGTACTGAACACCAAAAAATCAAAGCACTTAATTCTAATAATGGAGAAGATTATTATCTTAGTGGAAGGTACCCCGTACTATATTTTTATTATTTATCAATTTATAATTAATGAATTTAGTAAATTTTTATTTACATGATACAGATAATGGATAATTATAATGATTATTATAATTTTTTCTCTACCTAATTAATCCTTTCAAAGTGGTTGTGCTCACTTCTTCTTTATGATAATTTTTTTTAAATTGATATGTTTGGGCTCATTTAGGCCTCATTTTGTTTCTGATATGATTTTTTGTTTTGTTTTTAGTTTTTCGTTTTTTAGAGGTGTGGTAAGGTTCACAAATGCTTTTCTCTTTATTACTTTTTTTAATAGTGCAAAGCTTGACCCAATTGTTTATCTTTAGAGTAAAACTTGATAGAAATAATAAAGTAAAATATGCATAATTTTAACTTTAATATGGTGAGTTTCGTGTCAAATGGTCTATGCTTACTATTGTTTAATGTGGGAGGAGATGTCAATTAATCAAATTGTTGTAGTTTTATGTTTATTTTAGTGACAAACATTACAATAGAATTGGAATATACTGTTTGATTTTAATTGAAATCATGTTGAATCGATGCTTCTTTTCCCTTTTTTTTTTCTTGTAGATTTTATGCACAAACTTGTTGCCAAGGATAACAAAACATTAAGAAAATGATCAATGTCTCGAGGTGCTATTAAGAAAAGGATTATTCGAAGATTTTTTGTGGAAGAAAAAAAATGATAATGGAAAAGGCTTTGAGGGTTCATGTAAAAAAAGAAAAAAGAAAAAAGAAAAAGTTTTAAAGATTTGAAACATCTTAGTTGTGCTTTCACGGTCTAAGTAAGGATAATATATTATTTAATGGAAATTTTTGAGTCACAAATTGATTTACATATATAGCAATTTGTTCTATGAATTTTAACTATTTTTATTTTGGTAATTATATTAGTTATATTAATGCTAATGAAATAAACCTTATTTTATGGTTTTCTCCTATTTATTAACTATAAAGGTACTTTTGTAATTTAAATTTGGAGAGTTATATTTCTAATTTACCGATACAATGTGTCCTCCCTCCCTCCCTCTCACTCTCCTCCCCACTTTACCACAATAGCTCCTCATTTGAAATAAATGTATTCTTCCCTTCTCTCCATTCCATCACACAAATAAGAGATGAATTCAAGGTAAGTGCGGTTTGCTTCAAATTTTTTCTTCTTTTATGCTTTTTGTCTTTCTCAATCTAATTTTGGGGGAAAATCTTACAATTTGTGAAGCCTTTTGTTAAGAAGTAGAAAAAAGGCAAAGAGTTAGGGGATAGTTATTGGTGTTTCACGAGTGAGTACCGATATTTTTGCCTTTGTTGTGTCTTATGAGTGTACATGCTGACTTAGGAATGCAGTGATTTAAGGGCATTGATCAAACATGGTTAAAATTTGTCATTACGCTTAGAATTGATCAAATTTAAGAAAAGTATAAGTTTTTTTTTTTTTGGTTATTATGTGTAATTACATGTCGAACTTAAGAAATTGTGATGGTAGATTTGGATTTTGGAGTTGGCGTAGGTTTAGAACATTGGAATTGACAAGTTAGGATAGATTTGTTGTGACAAAAAAAAAAGTGTGTTTTGATAAAATATTGAAACAAGGAAATCATAGGAAGAAAGCTATAGAAATTACAGTTTGATAACAAAAGATCTGGACCCTTTAGAAAGAGTATGGAGCAATTCCAACAAAACTATAAAAAGCCTTAACTTTCTTTCTTTTTAAACCAAATCTCTTCAAAACCATCTTATATTATTTAAAAAATCACTTAAATAACAATTTACACCCTTTTAACCAAAAAAGAGATTTAACATTATGAATGACTTATTTTTGTATTTCAAATCATACTTGGTATTCTTGTGACTTTATAACACTCAATCAAACTTTAAAACATGTAATTACAACAAATCTACAATGACAAATATTTGGTTAATCCAAATAATTTACTTAGTTGAATGAAGGAATACTTAAGGAAGCTTAATTGGTGTTGGTCTTTAAACCATGAATTAGGAACTTATAAGAAATTTAATTAATAGTTGGAATTACAACTAAGAGTTAAGCATAACTTGCACTAAATTCTAAATCGCATATGTTTATATTTTCATACGAGGATTTAAGTTTGAGGAATCTTAGATGTTTACTAGCAAACTTGTTTCAAGTGCGTTACTAACTTGCTTCATGTTGTAGTGCTTGATAGGATAGAAACTCAAATATAAAATAAACATATCAAAACCTTAATCGCTTGCTACTTAAGCTCGGCCGATGTCGAGAAAGTCAAAGCTACTAGTGATTGGACAGACACCTATTGATTAATGTGTAGCGTTGTTCCAAGTCAAGTTGCATATTAGAAGGGTGTCGTGGCTTAGATGTCGACAAGGTTGATGGGTTGTTGATCAAAGAGACTACCAAGGTTACGGATTGTTATATGAGAAGGAAATTGTAATCAAGTGATACCTGGGCTATAGGGCACTCATATGGATGACTGTAGTAGACTTGTATGACAAGGATATAACGCCCCAAAACTTGGGCCATGCTACTACTCATCACGTATCTCTATTTCGTAAGAATACGTTAAGGCTCTGAATTACTCTAACACCTTTTTGTTCTAAAATTCCTATATAAAGCATTCAATACATCCCACAATTTCAAATCAAATTTCATAAATCCATATTCAACACTTAACGTAGCAGAAGTCTATAATCTCTAATTTTAACAATCTCCAATGACAATATCTATTACATTCAATTAACATAATTCTTCCAAATTCTAATCATTATAATAGTAATGGTAATAATCTTTTTCCTTTCTCTGAGGTTCACTCAAACCCAAGTTATCTTCTAGGTTATCATCTCCCTTAACACTTGTATCTAAAACAAAATATTCCCCGAAGGGTAAGCCAATGCTCAGTACGTATAACACAAACACACACGCATGAACAAGTATCACACACAACATGCAGTACTTAAATACAAGCAACTGTTTCATGATATAATTTATGTCCACAAGTAACAACAGGGTACTCATGAACCCCTTAATACACTTAACACATTAGAACATGATTTGGTGATAGGAACTACCACTATGAGCCCCATACCTATGTTCACTTAAACCATTTAATCCTGGTAATGGGAACTGCTACTACGAGCCCCGCACTCATGTCCACTTAATTCTCTTAAACCAATATTCAACTCAAATCATTTCCAAGCACGACTCCACTAGGGACAACATTACACAAGAATCATTGGGGTGCTCCCTAGGGATCTAACACTATGGCCCCCTAAGCTAAGCCAAGCACATACAGTATACAACTTAAACACTTAGGTCAATTCATTTAATTAAATCAAATTCAATGCATAAACTAACTTAAACAAGTATAATCAATACACAAGTTACATGTACCTTGAATCCTAACCTTAAGCACTTCTGGTCTTGAACTTAAGCTAAATTGATATTTGTACACCATCAACAAGCTCTTCTTAGTACTTAATCTAAGATTATTATCAATTCTTAACTTTATTAATCCTATTCATTTAAATTCTCTAAAGTCTTACTAACTATCTTGGTTACGTAGAGATAGGCTTAATTAGAAGTTAAATGGATATATAACTAACTTATGTTTTATTCAACACAACCATGTTAGAGGCCGTGTAGCTCAACACGGACTAGTACATGACCGTGTTAAGGGTCGTATATCTTTCGCTGAGTTTTGGTTTTAACATAGTTAAAACTTTGTCGTGTTAGGAGGTCATGTATCTCTCATTTTAACACTGTCAAAACACAACCGTGTTGAAAGGCCATATATCTCTCGGTGTAAGGTTTGTATTCAATACAGTCAAAATACAACTGTATTGGAAGGCCGCATATCTCTCAGCAATTTCCATAAACCCTAATTTCTTCATTCCCACTCCTCCTAAACTCAACACTCTTTATTCATAGGCTTAACTTAATCCCTAAAACATGTATTATCTCCTCTACTAACATAATTTAGAATACTTACATTAGACTTTCCGCGAATCAAGTTCTTAATTCATGAATTCCTTGTTCTTCACGTTCCCTTTTCACTTCAATTCTGATGAAATGATGTAGCAATAACTTACTTTAACCTTAATTTTTTTTTCATAACTATCTAGTAAATCGTAGAAATCCTCACCTTGTATGATCGGATCGGATGTCGATGAATTCCCCTAAGTCGCCTTAGGTTGTCTTGAGATTGTTTTTCCTTTTGTTTACTATTTCACTCTGCAAAATGACAAATGAGGCTCTTTAGGTTAATTTGAGGTATTTATATTCTTCATGTAAAATGATCCATTCACCCATCATTTTATGTACATTTTTGCGTCCTTAGCCTTGGTTTTATGTTATAATATATATCGATAAATCATCAAAATTTTCAGGTATTAAAGATAAGGACAAGTTCGATAGTAGCCTTGGGATGACGTGACTAGTGTTTTTGAGACTCACATGGCAATGGGGAGTACCCATACCTAATCCATTGTTTCTTGTTGAGTCATAAATTACTTTGGCTCTTGGGATGCTAATATTATGTTGTTTGTTTGTTTGGTTGCTTATTGCATTAGGATCAATGCTAGATCAACGTCTGAAAACTAATAGCTAATACATTGTTATAGTAAATGATTAGATATTTAATATTCTAGTGGTTTATTTTATAGAATCAACAATTGTTGAAAGTGAAAATATATTGTGAGAATGTGAAGCTTGACTTTGAAACGTAAATATGTGGTTTTGTAGTGGTTCTAAGTCTTAACATGTTTATGTTAAGATATGAATATGTGGTGGATTGTTACGTCTTGAATCTTAGGGTATTATAGCTAAATTGAAGATTTGTAGTTACAAGATTGTGCATATGATAGGACTTCAAGGGATAAAAAAAAATAAAAATAAATAAAGTTGTAGCTTATTATATAAAGATTCCTTTAAATGGTTGGTTCAAGTAACAAGTTTTCATTCTATAAATAGAAATTTTGACTAGGAAGAACTTTATGCATTGATATCATTTATTCAAAGTTTTAATGATAGAGCTGTCATAGTGTGATACTATATTGATTCAAATGTTTATTTTCATCCAAAAAACTATTTTAGAGCAGTTTTAGATTTTATAATATATTATTATATTAAATAACCTAATTTCTTCACGGTCATAAAAATATAGTCATCAACGTTTACTAAAGAATGTCAAGTGATGGCTAATAAATTGATTCCTCCTTTATTAAATTTTTTGAACTTAATTTAATTTTTATTACATGTATTTATGAATAATTTTAATATTTTATAGGGGAAAAAGTGTACAGTTTAAAAAGTTATGGGTGTCGATACTTCAAACATTCTTCATGATGGTTGATGTAATTTACTTCATTTCTTCTATGATGTATATAATCATCATCCATCCAATTAGGAATGTGTAATACGAGAAGAGTCAACTCAAACCAACCAGACATCAACGGTAAGTCCCAGGGCAATTTCATCGGGAACCAAATTTAGGTCCCGATCCCAAAATTTCATATTCCTCAATTTGTGGGTATACCCATCAAAATCATCCATTAGAATAGGTTCTTATTATCTTTTATAACATCCTTATAAATTTATCATTACCATCCATTTAGAATATTCTTAAATTTAAACTAAGAAGCCAACTGTACATTTCCCTACTCTTATTTTCTACCATCATTATCTGTGAGTCCACACCGTTAGTTAGAATGGGCATTGTTGACAAGCATTTTTCCAATGGACAACCAAGCCCAAAACCAGCCCATTTCCTCAAGCTCCTAAGCCTAAGCTTAGTTTGCTCCTAGTCACATGAAGAGACAAACCAGCATTATGATCAAAGATGATGGATAAGCATCACATCCCAATGACAGCTTTGGCCTCTCAAGGGTCATTTGAAGAGCACACAATGCATTAAACATGCCTTTGGCATGAGTGCTTATGGACAAGTGATATCGAGCGGAATCAATCCACCTAACGCCTCTAAGAACCAAAACCTCGATGAAAGAAAAGGATACCTCCAGTACTATGTTGATCTTTCTAAGCTCTACTTACTTAAGAATCAAAGTGATAACACCAAATCAACCTTTGGCATCACTCCTTAACTTATGTGTGTTTGTTTTGTAAGCCCACTACCCAAACTCACATCGTCTAAAGGCCTACAATCCCTCTTAAGTTAAACCTAATACCAAAGAGTAAGAATCAAGCGACAATAAGCATCAAACTCAACTAACTCGTAAACCAAATTGAATTAGACATTTTATGGCTTTTTTTTTTACCTTAACAACATCAAAAGTATTTTCGAAAAGGTTGATGTTTTGGCTAGATATTTATTTATAATTAGAGTAAACAAGTATAGGATGGATATGGTATGAGGTTGTATCCATATTCTATCCAATTAGTACAAATTCTTAAAATTTTTAATTAGAACCTACCCTATAACATTTATAAACCACTCTATAATCTATAAAAACTAGCAAGGTACAAAGTGCCTTATAAAACTTGTAAATTTTGCTATTACATTTTTATAATGTTAAAATTTTAAGATAAATTTTACTATAATTTATCATGGAATAATTTATCAATGCTTCAACTATTTTGTAAGTAATACATTTATCAATTTATCATGCAATAATATCACAAAATTACAATATACCATAAAGATTGGATTCACTTGGTTAAAATATATAACAACATCAAATCCATTATAGTAAATTTATAAATACAAGACTATTCTACATAAAATATAAACATAATACGACAAAGCAAGCAAAACTTTAAAGAATTTCGACTCAATTGACATCAATGTAATCGCAATAATGTAATTTGTCTTATTGCTTTGATAAATATCAACAAGTTTTTAATGATAGAACTTGTTTTCGCAAAATAAGAAAAATATTGAAATAAAAAGTTGTTAAGTATGAAATATAGAATAACACAATTAAGTTGATAAACATAATTATAGGTTCTAGAGTGCATATAGTGTAAGGGATGCTTTACTTATTCCCTACTCTATGGGAATGTGTTAAAAAATATCTAAAATCTATTTTTTGTTATTTAATATTTATTTAGAATCTATCTGGTTAAATAAGATATAATACATATATATAGATTTCAATAGGGCCTTATTTTGTTGGATCAAAAATCAATTTTATGTATGAGAAGTAATGTTGTAATTCCTTGTGGATATACATTTACTTGTGGTATAATATAAGGAGTGCACCATTATATTCCACTAGTGTTTTAAAATTGGAATCCATATGTACGTACACTTTTCAATTAATTAATCTCCCCAACGTTGAATTCACTCCCATCATATGTGGAATTAGAAAAGTACTTGTGCTTATGACAATAACTCAATTATCTTGTACTATAACTCAGGCATCTACCTAGTTTTACAAACGTCATGCAATACAGCAGCAAAATTGTCCCTTCTTAAATCCTAAAATGTTTCTTTTTACTAGTTAATTGCAATAGGCTCTAATCAATTCTCTCTCCCCCATGGAAAAACTAGTGGCGCTAGCTGTTTTGTAATTTATATTATATATAGGTTTTTGTATGGTTTTATCATAGATGATAGATGGTTTTGTAAACCATTATTTAAAAGGTAGATAATGATTGGACGTTCCAATATACGAGACCTTAGACTAGACCTCCACAACATTACACTCACCGAGAGGAAAATTTTAATCCATATCAAAATTTATAAAATTATTAGTACGAAAATGTTTACTTATCTTTTATAAATATGGTGCATCTTATATATAAAAAAACTTCATTAATAAACATATTATGGGGTTTTCGAATATATAGTATAAATAAGTTAACTTTTTTCTTTTGTTTTTTGAGAAAATGGTAATGAATAATTAAAAGACTTATAATTATAGTTTATGCTATAAATATTGATTAAAGACTAATACAATTTAATGAACCTTTTCCTTCAAATCTTATTGATATATTGTTTAAACAATTTTATTACTAGAATGTTTAAAAAAATGTGTAAAAAGTGTTCAAATTGATTATAACTTAAGAATGAAACAATTTTTGGCCCAAAGAAAAAAAGAAGAACAGTTTAATTATAAAAAATTAAGAAAAGAAGAAGAAGAAAGAATAGATAGAAATATGGTATTGTGAATCATAAAGAAAAATAAAACAATAGAGAAATGAAGAATACAAAGGAAAATAAAAAGTGGATTGTGTGAGTTATATATGAAGAAAAAAAATTTAGGGATGGACAATTACAATTGTTGGAGAGAGGGAGTTAAACTTAATGTTCCTATTGGAAGATTAATATTCAGAATTTAACCCTTAATCTTAAAGGTACAAATACAAGTCTTGATCACTTAATTATGTATTATATTATAATATTTCTTGCTTAAAAAATTTTAAATATAATACATACTTTTTTTTAAAATCTTTCAAATAAATTTTTAAGAAATTAAAAGGTCAGGACTCTTATTGAAGCTTCTAAACTAAACCCACGTTAATATTAATATCACTAAACTATATTAGCTTTTTGGGTTTGATTATATATTAATCAATTTATAGATGAATTAATGAGAACCCGTTGATGCAAATATTTTTCCCTCTTTCAGATAGAGCACACATGCACTGTATAGGTTCGCGTGAACAACATAAGGCCAGGATTCCACGTTGACTGGAGCCCGTGAGATGAAAATTTCAAGGTGGAGAGTCATTGCACACGCCACGAATGTGTCATTTTGTCGATAATCACAACCACATATACTAGCTGAAAAACACCAAACAGGACAGAACATTCGGACAACCGTACGTTTAATACGATATTGTGATTATTGCTCCCTTGTTGAGATAAAAAAGGTAGGGTTTATGTTTTCCGTGGTGCGTGCGTCTCGAAAATTAAAACAACTTAAAATTAAGTTACATAATGTTTAATTAATTTTCAAATTTATAGATATCTGTATGTATGATGTTTATTATATCGAAACATTGCTAAAACTATCCTGTAAATTTTGTAACATCCTATATACTTTTTTTTATATCGACTTTCTTCTTAATATATGCATTTTCTCCATATTGAGAAACTCAGCTTAAATAAGGTGCAAATCGTAAGGTTAAATAAAATGCTCTTCTTTAATGATATAGAAGATATATAATGTATTAAGTCCAGATTTTATACAGGTAAACTATGTTGTCTTCCATTAAGAAGGAGGATCATGGGTTTAGGATTAAGGAGACATGAACTATTTAGGATTTGAGAAGTGATGTAATATTATTATTAGCATATTTAAATCGATCCTACCTAATCCAAATTAGGTATATGTCAGGCAACTTTTTGTGATAGCAACCCAATATAAATCCAAACAGCCAACTCTAGAGAACAAAATAAACCAAGTTGGTGTAAGCTTGCAATGTTATTTATAAAATTATTATAAATCTCTAGTTTGTTGATCCTTATTTTTTTCTATGATTTATTTAAAAATTATTTTTTATGAACAAATAAATCCATGATAATAAAGGGATAGAATTCGATTGCTATAATAATGATAATAAATATGGATAAATAGAATTTGACTAATTTATATTGTTGCATATTGGATGTATTCTATCAATCTAAACATTATTATTATAACAATCTTTTGTGCATCATTAAGATTAACCTATTTCTTATTATTTTACATTCTCATTTGATTTTATCTATATAAGATAAGACTTTAAGCATTGTTTTTTTTTTATGATGATGATGAAATATATTTGATACCTTTTTATTTTTATAAATTTGATAATCGTAAAGGATTGAAGAGATTTAAAACTTGAAAAGAAAAATCAAGTGTATAAATGGAACTTTTCTTCTTTGACTAAGCTCGATTTGGTTGTTTGATTAAATATAATTAATTAACTAATAAACCCTAAACTTGGGTATCATTATCTAGTGCCCATCACCCATCAACACCCATACGTTTCTTAAATTTATCTAATTAAAGAATATGTAAAATTATTTAAAGCATTTTATCTAGGGATGCAATCAGGTAGATTGTTATAAGACATCAAACTTACTCCTAGGATTTTTATTGAATTTTAGAATGTGAATTAAAATTCTATAGGGTTTAAGGTTGAATTTTTAAACTTAAAAAAAAAAAAACTTGATGGGAGACTTGACCCAATAAAAAATAATATATTAATAATATTTATTGTTAATTTACATAATAAGCATGCACTTAACTAATTCTACGCTTTACAACACATATAATTTTCAAATTTCATTTATGTATAAGTTAATAAGTATAATGTTAACTCTATTTAGCTATTTTTTACTTTATTTTCTCTTCATCTCATATAAACTATATAAAAATCCTATCCACCTTTATAGGGTTTATGATCCTATAGGGTCGAGTGTTAATCATAGAAGTAAAACCCTACAAAGTATTTATAAAGTTTTGGAAAATGCTAAACCTTATAAGGTGGGTTAGAATTGTATAAAAACTATTCTAAATTGAATTCAATTGTATTTCTATATTTATCAATAATGTATATTAAAATGTATGCATTAAAAGAATTTATTTTTTTACTCTTAACAAACATATGTTGCAGATGCCTTTGTAGCTTATGGTATTAATGTTTGTCTTATAAAAAATAAACTAGATTTAAATGCTCTCTCACTATTTTAATAAAAAAATATGTATCAACATTTTCTCATTTAAAGAGTAACATAAAGGGCTAGGAATTTTATTTGTAAGAAAATATTAGCGGGTGTTTATATTTCTATTAGAAGAAAAAAAATTAAAAAAAAAAGGATTTGCAAATTCATTTTTTAAAAACCGGTTACAAAATGTCCTCATTAATAAAAGCATATATCAACCTCATAAGAATGAACCCCTGGGACACTCAGCTAAGAAGCTCCCATTCTCTCTCTCTCTCTCAGTTTTTCGTTGGTGATACTGCGCTTGGAAGGACAAAATGCCGGGCGTTCGAGGACCCTCGGATTACTCACAAGAACCACCTCGACATCCATCGCTTATAATCAATGCCAAGGTCTTGTTTTTAAGTTTCTTTTTCATTTAAATGCCATGGTGCTTTTAGCTATGTTCTGTTTCTTACTATTATTTGTTTAATCAAGCGACGAGAATTTATGGGTTTTGTTAAATTTTTGGTCTTATTGAATGTTCACGGAGTTACAACACACGACCTAGTATGACCGGCTACCTCATGGTACATGATTTGACTAAGAGGGATATGTATTTGTTTAAGTGTAGCTTGCGCTGAATAGGTGGCCCGTGAATTTTGGTTAACGGGATTTGAATTTCGAATCAGGACTTCATGCTATGCGTTCCGGATTTTTCGGTGATGAGCTTATGGTTGAGATGGTTTATATTAGTGTATTGATGGATGTAAGGTTGATGCCGCAAGTGTTTCGGCCTTTGAATGAACAAAGCTGAGAGATTTTTGTTTTCGTTCTAGTTTGAATTACTGGTATGATTGTTTCGCAGAGCTTTCCTTATTAATCTAGTATATTGTTAAACATCAAGGATTGTTGCAATTCACCTAAAAATTATGTACACCAAAAACCTTGTAAAACTGCCTTTACCTTCTTTAAGCTTTGAAAGAGTGTATTTACCTCACCAAGCTGCTGTTAAGGCTTTTAAAACTGTGCTTCCGAAATCTTTGGAAAAGTGCATTGACCTCCCAAACGGTTGCTAAATTGAATTCGAGGAAAATAAATGCACCATTCCGAAAATTTTGGAAGCTAAATGCATTGTTTAGGAGTTTAGGGGTGTGTTCGTACCTCCAGGGTGGAGTTGAGGTGTTAATCCTAAAGCAGTAGTAGCTGGTTGTGTGAAGCAACAAGATTGATACTTAAGGTTGTTGGGATGCTGACAGCGGTGACAAATGGTGATCAATATCCACATAGGACGAAAAGAAAAAAATCATATCTCTGAATGCTAATAGAGCTAATCAAAATGGTCTTCTATTGCCAATGCATATTCTATACTCAAAATCCTGAAAGCCTTTCCCATCAAACCAGAGCATTTGGAAGATGGATTTTTTTTTTTTCCCCAGCAAGTCAAAATGCTCTTCCAGCCAAAAATTGTTTGCTGTATTTTTTCCTAGGATTCTTTCTATTTTATATTTACAGTAACTCCTTTCTACTTGATTCATAAATTTTGCAGGAGCCATTCAATGCTGAGCCACATCGTGCAGCCTTGGTTTCATCTTACGTGACCCCTGTAGATTTGTTTTATAAGAGAAATCATGGGCCCATTCCAATTGTTGATGATATAGACAGGTTTTATGCTCTTTCTGTATCTGCTAATGAAAATCTGTTGTCATTTGAAGATTTCCTCTTTGAAGAACTAATCTCCCAATTTTTCATGTAGAGCAGCTATTATGTTTGGATCAATGGTTTGGAGGGAAGTCCCAGAAAATTGTTTATGAAAGATGTCTGGTGAGTGGTAATTTCAGCTATATAATTAGTGAGTTTTCCTATGCAATTGGTCAAGCTGATGCAGTATTAGTTATTTCTCCATATACTTTTCTTATAGTGTTATTTTTTTCGATGCGTTAGCTCTTTTTGTTCATTTACAAGAACTCTGTGGGAAGTACCTGATGTTTTGAATGAACAACAGGAAGCTCCCAAAATATACTGTTACTGCAACTTTACAGGTATGAGAAGCCAGTGGGGCCCAGTGGCATATACATAACTTGAATCTTATTCTAGAATCTTTAGCTCTCTCATAGTATATGTATGGCATAAACATTGTTTGCATGGGCTTCTGCAGTGTGCTGGAAATAGAAGAACTGCCATGAGCAAGGTCAAGAATGTGAGGGGTGTTGGATGGAATATCTCTGCTCTTGGGAATGGTGTGTCTACTCTCCAATTCACCATTTTATTATTTTTCATCTGCAAGATTATTAGAATCATCAGTTTTGCATTCAAAATTTTGAGATGGAATTGAAAAATTGAAATTCTTGCGTTAATAAGAGGATATGAAGACAGATAATGTCACGAATGGATGAAACTTGACACATATTGCTTGGGGTGCTTTGCTGTATGATGGAAATCTACATCATATGCATCCAGAAGGGTCTATTCCAGCAGTGGAAGCATACTTTAACTCAATTCCTTGTAGCATTTCAAGAATGGGAGTGAGAATCTTCTTATCTTGAATATTTCATTTTTAAATATTCAGTGCATGTCCTTGGGGAATAAAAGCCTTACTATGCTAGACTTTGCTGCCACTATTCACCTTATATTGCTATGTTTTTGGTACTACAGTACATGTGGCTCACATATAATAACAATTCTTCCATCCTTTTGATGTATATGCTGCATTTATCGAGACAGGTCCTTTTGTTCTGTATATTGTTTGGAGAAATATAGATGTTCTGTGGGGGGGTTATTAGAGGCAACACTTTTCTTTGGGCAGGTGTTTAGGATCATTTTGATCCTATGAGCATATTAGCACATAAAATGCCATCTTTTATTCTAGATCCTTGCATTGCTTGGCTACTGATAATAACTTTTATCATGTTTTCTTAGCCATTTGGGGTGGTGCCAAGTTGGCTGATGTTCTTGAACTCTTCGGAATTCCTAAATTGACTAGCACAACTAAAGCAGGTGGAAAACATGTTGAATTTGTAAGCATCGACAAATGTAAGGTAGAAAGCTTGTATCTGAAACTTCAAAACATGAATGAGTTGTTTAGGTCCCAGAAGTTTCTGAGTGTGCTAAACCTTTTCATCAAAATGCTTTAACACAATTTCTCACCCATTAATTGCAGGAGGAGAATGGTGGCCCATACAAGGCATCGATTCCACTTGACCAAGCTACGAATCCTGATGCTGATGTTTTACTTGCTTATGAAATGAATGGCCAGGTTAGACAGTCTATTTTTGGGATATGGGTAATTGCAAGTTTTTATTTTATCCATGATGCTTTCTACAGTGTAGGTTATTTTTATGGTTACTGCATCTCTTCGATTATACTTTTTAATCATCTTGTAGTTTTTCTTCATTTTATATCTCTAATTGTTTCTTTCAATACTGTTTAAGACTCTCAACAGGGACCACGGTTACCCATTGCGTGTGATCGTTCCAGGTGTCATAGGTGCTCGTTCAGTTAAATGGCTAGATTCCATTAACATAATTGAAGAACCATGCCAGGTCAGATGCCTGTTTGTATGAATGTGAAATTTCATCACTTGTAGTATTGCCAGGCCATGTGTCACAAATACCCCCATACCTTTTGCAGGGCTTTTTCATGCAGAAGGATTATAAAATGTTCCCACCTAATGTTGATTGGGACAACATTAAGTGGGAAACAAGGAGGCCACTGATGGACTTCCCTGTTCAGGTGATGTAGTTTTATGTAAACTGCAGCTTCCAGTGAAGTTGCTTTTCTGCAATTACTTTTCATCAATTGTCTATACTTCTTCTTTGGGATAGTTGTCTTTATTAGCTCCTGAATGTGGTTGAATATTGATTTATAGCTGCTCCAAAAGAATCAGCTAATGCTCATCTTTTTATTATTCTTAGTTTTTCTTCTTTTTTTTTGGGGGGGGTGGGGGAGGTGTTACCTGGGATGTAGAGAAAAGAGTTAGTTAAACATAGATGAAAAATGCAAAAGTGCTGGCATCTTGAAATCGGATGGAGGAGTTAGTAGAACAGCTGAAGCTATGCATGCAGCTGTTCATTTGGCTGAGAAATACTGTTAGATTTCCGTGAAGTTTTTGCAAAATAAACTCCTGATCTCAAATAGTTTTCTGGCAGTGTGCAATATGTTCTTTGGAGGATGTGAGCTCAATAAAGCCTGGGAAGGTTGGTTTCATCTTGTTCTCTTTGTTCTAAAGCTTTTCATTTGGGCATATCTTAAGTTGTTGCAGTCCTAAGCATCTTTCTTTGAGTAAAGTTGGCATCACTTCTTATCTTCTTCTTCTTCTTCTTTTTTTCCCTTCATAATGTGGTGGGATGATTAGTTAAATAGCCTGGTCTCATTTTAGAGACCTAAAGCATATTTCCTTTCAGCAATCTTTTGTTGCTTGGATACTGAATTCTGTAACAAGAGCTTGGCTGGTTCTATAAGATTCCTGCAACTGCTTATTCTCTCCAATGCATATCATTGTATTTATTTTTTGTGTCCCAATACTCCATGATAAAAATCAAGATTCTTGTCAAGGACTTATTTATTTAAGAGCATGCTATCATGTTATGCTAATGAAATGAAAATGGTGTCTATTTTCAATTTGTCAGGTAATGTAGCTGTTCTAACCTAGTATTGCTCTCTAATTGTGGAATCCACATGTTTGCCTACAGAGAATGCTCTCAATTTGCTATAATATGATTAAAATAAGTCATGTCAAGCTGATTAGGTTAAATGCTATGTTGACTGTAACTGTCAAATATCTTACTCTTTCCTTTTGTCTGGTTATCAAATGGGCATAAGTGAGTGAATCCAATAAGGTTAAGGTTGCTTGAGAGAGAATTGTTTTATATCATTTTTAGTCTTCCCTATCTGAGAACTTGCTGGACTCAAGGTTTACTGGTACTTTTCTTGAGGTGACTGGTGTTCTTTCTGTGATTGGAGTAACATATGATCTCATTATTAGCCTTTTTTCTTTGCTTTGTAAGGTCTTGTGTTTTTGTGGAAA
Organism: Laguncularia racemosa; assembly: GCA_037954665.1. NCBI lineage: Eukaryota > Viridiplantae > Streptophyta > Magnoliopsida > Myrtales > Combretaceae > Laguncularia > Laguncularia racemosa. The sequence continues at coordinate 4,273,033 of JBBMOL010000001.1, read as the reverse complement.
ACATTATTTGTTTCTATATGTAGCACTCATAGCTACAGCTCTAGCTTGATTATCTCCTAATAATTGCTTTTAGTTGCACTATGATTTTGAGTTTGAATGACGTTTAAACCGATGGGCTAAATTGGGGCTCAAGGTCACCGGAACACCTTAACCTTTTTCAGGTTTTGTCATTTAAGTCCCAAACCTTTTTAAATGTGCTCTTAATTGCTAAACATTTCCAAGTTTCATCAACTGAGTCTTAAATCTAAATGTGCACTCAATTCCTTATTGTTTACAAAAAAAAGGTCACTTAGTCCTAAATAATGTTTTTAAATTATTAATAGCTGTTCTTATTTCACATTTAAAAAAATATATATTTGAGTGTACCTTTGGAAATGATTAGGTCTCGATTGACAAAACCCAAAAAGATCTAGGACTTCTGGTAACCTTTTCCCCTGTACTTTTCTTACAATAAATGCAACAATTTCAGAACTTTCTCAGCACCGAAGGGAACCACGGACTGTCATTATATGCACCAATATGCCATATGTGACATTGCTATGTTGCAATATAACCTGTATCACCATTTAGTTATGCAAAAAATTGTTGCAAAATGGCAAATGACACTGAAACTAGTTAGGCGAACTCCAGAGTTCTGTTATTTTTGTCACAGTAACTATAACATTTTCAAAACTTTCTCAGCACTAAAGGGAACCGTGGATTACCAGTATATGCACCATTATGCCATGTGCAACATTGCTATTTTGCCAACAGCTTAACTGCCATTGTTTAATCATGCAAAGAGAGGTTGCAAAATGGCAAAGAACTGACCTCTGAGATTAGTTAGGTGAACTCAAGAATTCAATTATTTTAGAAGACACAAATTGACGATTTTATTGATGCCATTTTGTGCGGTTCCTAATTCCTTGAATCTTTCCCACTTCCCAGTGATGCCATCTGGAATTTTCCTCTATATGTCTAGCTTTTTGGCCAAGTGAGCCACTTAATTATCTACATGCAGGTGAAAGTGAGTGGTTATGCAGTGTCAGGAGGTGGCCGTGGAATTGAAAGAGTTGATATTTCCATAGATGGAGGCAAAACCTGGGTGGAGGCTGTAAGATACCAAAAGTCTGGAGTCCTATATATTGCTGATGATATCAGCAGTGATAAATGGGCATGGGTGCTATTTGAAGCTACAGTTGATATTTCTCAGAATACTGAGATAGTTGCAAAAGCGGTATGCTCTTTTTTTCTGTTAAAGATCCAACCTATATGGAGTTTAATGCCTCCACCCCTTTGCAGAGGAGATTGAAAATAAAATAAAATGAAAAATATAGGAAAAGATGTTGAATTTCAATGCCTTAATTGAGATGTAGCCTTTATGGTGATAGAATTTTTACTATGGAGCGCTACTTCATACTAGAAGGATGGCAGATGGGTAAAGCTGTAGAAGCCTTTAGCGATCACTGATCAAGAAGTTATATCATCTGCTTAAAGTTGTATTTAAGAGCGACCAGTTGAGAACGGAGATTCCCTGCAGCATAGATTTATCATTTTGGACCTCATTGAATATCTTTGATCCTTGGACATACAGTTACCAATTGCCCCTGCTAAGAACTTAAGATGCTATGTGTAATATGTCTGTATGAACCCCTACAGCGATTGGTCGTTGACTAAATACTATAAAGCGCAATAAAAGATCTAAGAAGTGAATTGCTGATGTCATTCAATGGAAAAATACATTTTGTAAGGAGCTGGTCATGATTTTTCAAATTTTTTGGATAATACAACATCACTTTGTATTGCAGGTTGATGTTGCCGCCAATGTCCAGCCTGAGAATGTGGAAAGCATTTGGAACCTCAGAGGAGTCTTGAATACTTCTTGGCATCGGGTTCAGGTTCGAATTGGTCACTCAAAAATGTGAAATAAATCCTAAGTTGTGGGATATGTGATGAAGCCTATAAAAAGTCTTTGGACTATATTGCAATTTGCAATGTCTGTAGGATAAAGATAATCATCTTTCTGTGGCGATTATGCTGTTTTGTCTATTGTTACAGCATTTTTATCTTCTTATCCATAATGATTTTGCTTAATTCATAATCCGCACGGTCTATCACTGTTGTGGTGTAGTTGTAAGTGCCTCTTGGCTGGGATGTATCTAGTGCAAGAGTGCCGAAAGTAGACCATACTTCATGGAAGAGATAGGAGTTAATAGTGCCAGGCCAGGACATAGTTTGTGTTTCCGACGAGGATTAAAACAATTCAACCTGTTTCGCAAGCTGCGCGTAACTTATCAAGTTAAGCAAGCCTTTGCATACTCAATCTAATGGGTTCGAAATGCTATGCTTGGAATGTTCCACCAACCTGCCTAAGAAAGCTTCTTGGGAGCATCCCGAGTTATACGTTATAATGATACAAAAGAAACTTATACCATACATATCGTTGTATTTTATCCTCTTCCCTTCCTGTCACGTTTGACCTGCCACCAACCACCACCTTATGCGAGCCACATCCACCCATATGAGCAATCACCACCACTTCTCATTTGTTTTACCAACACCGGTGTGCATGTACGATTTCATGCATGCAAGACCATCACCGCCGCGATGGGGTGCTTAGCTGCCATCAGGAATTACCACACGAACATCTCTAACATCCCACCACTAGAGAAGACAGTATATGATGACTTTAAAAGTCGGATTGTCTTAGAATTTTGGGACTTACCGGAACATAGTAAATTGGTAAATTATAAATTACTTAGGAGAAAATTAAATTACTTCGTGTTGGCCGGATATTTATGCAGCATAATTGTCGATTCCCCAACCTTTTCTTATCAAAACTATCTTTTAAACGGACTACTTTCGCCAATACGATAAATAGTAATGTTTGTTTACATGGAACTATAAAATTGGGTTACGCTTTTAAATATTGCGGTTTTTTAGAAAAATTATGTAAATATTATATTTAAAAAAATTATTCTTAAAATAAGTTTCTACATGAATGCCATTTGCAACTTTAAGGTTGGAAAAAAATTTAAATTAAAGATATAGACCCGATTTATACCATGCTTGAAGGCATGAATAGAGTTTGTGCCATCAGTATAAGGCATGGATCAAGTCTACACCTTCAATTCTGCCAATCCCATTGACTTTTTTTTTTTAATATCCACTGTTGATCTAAAAAGCAAATCACATGATAATAGTGGACAAAATAAAAAATATAAATACAGAAACAAAAGAAGTTTATTGTAATTTTCCATATCGACATATAGTAAAAGTAGATCTATTTTTTTTTCTCATTTACATATAGGAAGAAGAAGAAGAAGCAGTGATTCTGCAGAGCAAGTAAGGGATTTGAAGTAATAGGCCCAAATATAAGCATTTCCTCAACAAATCATCGATTGTGGTGTTTTTTTAAAGAAAAAGTTGAAGTTTTTGTTTTTGTTTTTGTTTTTTTTTATGTTTCTGTGTTTGATGTTATTATTTGAGGAAAATATTGTCGTAATGTTATATTTTGTAGAAAATGTTACTACTTATTGTTTGTTTGTAGTTTATTAAATATGATTTATGTAAATCTTGTAATACATAACATGTGATATTAATTTTTGCGTTAGTATGAGAATTTTTTGTTATGACAAAAATTTTGATATTATTTGTAAATATTAAATTAAAAGTATTATCTATATTGTTATAAAAAAAATATTGTGATGAAAATTTATAATATCTGGAATGTGAAATAATTTTACAATGTTGTAAAATGATACAAAAATTATAAAAATTTTAGTAGCAAAATATTATAAAAAAAATAATATTTGTAAAATTTTTAGAAAAATTTTGTTTGGAAATAATGGGAAAAAATTAAAATTAAAAATGATATGGAAATTTTTTGTGTGCAAATTTTTATAATGTTATTATTGGAAATTATCATATTTTTTTAAAAGCTCATAATTTATATATACTGTGAATAGGGAAACAATGGCTAACTACGTGAAATTATTGATCTATACATTTGAAAATATTGTGACTGGTAACTAGGTGCCGGAATATGACAGGGATCTAGTGAAGAAGTTGAAAATGAAGAAAAATGTTAACTATAACGATTTTTTTATGCAGAATATGCTGAAACATTGGAGTCGGTCTAACAAAAGTGGGAGTTGAGATATTCACAGGCATCCTATATTCCATTGAGGTAATACATGTTATGCATTGATAGCAATTAGAAATGACAAAGATGTTGAAAATTTTATTGAAATGACTGAATCATAAAGAGATTATGGCATACAACAATTGTACATTAGAATTTCTGACAATTTGAGGGGCTCCTCGTTAAGGCATACATTCGATATAAGCAATCAGTCACATTCGTCACATGATATTACAGAAATACAGCCCAAGTCGTTGACATTTCAATCCTCAATTCTAATTCCGATGGAAGTCAATGATGAAGATGAAATAAATAGAGCAATTACTCTGTAAGGTAATAGTAAACTCCCCCGTAGGCATGTGAAATGTGTGCGTCTCTGGCCACCATCACTCCACTAATGCTATAATCATGTGCCAATCCAGTGGTATATATGGTAGACAGCTTGCACCTTCGAATCCAGTCAAATGTAAGTATGACTCCATTTAAGGATTGTAGGGGATGTTGTGCTCGTTGCAACAGAGTGACAATTCACACTATTGAACAACGAGGGTTGCTTGATCCTATAACGATAACATGTGAAATGTTTTGCTATTCCTAATGCAACATAAACTAATTAATAAGTGAAAGGTCATTTACCTCTCCGTCTCAGACGGCCTGTGATCGATGTCTCTTTTGCTGTGTCAAGACTGAAGGATTGAAGGGTCTATGCTCTATCTATTATGCAAAACAGAATATATATTAATAAAATTAGTATATGTTACCATTAATATCAATATATTAATTTACGACTTATTCGCAACTATTTACTGCTTAATTAATGGTTAATTAACAGCAACTAAAGTTTATATCTATTTTTACAGTAACAGATAAAGATATTACATGTATAATCAATACTAACTCTTTTTAGTAATTAATTTTATGATGATTAATTAATGATATATTAATGACTAATCACCTTTAATTAACATATCATTAATAACTACTTAATTTTATAACAAATTGTATCAAAATATATAAATATTTTATATTTGCAACCAATACAAATTTTTTCACTAATTAATTTTATAACAATTAATTAATGACATATTAATAACTAATCACCTTTAATTAACAAATCATTAATAATTAATTTATTTTATAACTAATTTTACAAAACCATACAAATATTTTACATTTGCAACCAAAACAAAATTTTTCACTAATTAATTTTTTAATAATTAATTAATAATATATTAACGACTAATCACCTTTAATTAATGGATCATTAATAACTACTTAATTTTATAACTAATTCTACAAAAACATACAAATATTTTACATTTACTACCAAAATTTTTTTTTTCACTAATTATTTTTATAACAATTAGTTAATAACATATTAACGACTAATCACCTTTAATTAACGAATCATTAATAACTATTTAATTTTATAACTAATTATACAAAACCATACAAATATTTTACATTTGCAACCAACATAAAAAATTTTCATTAATTAATTTTATAATAATTAATTAATGACATATTAATAACTAATCGCCTGTAATTAACGAATCATTAATAACTACTTAATTTTATAACTAATTGTACAAATTTATACAAATATTTTATATTTGTAATCAATACAAAAAATTTTACTAATTATTTTTCTAATAATTAATTACTTACATATAAACGACTAATCACTGCTAATTAACAGTTAATTAATAACAATTTAATTTAACAACTACTTTTACAAAAAATACATTATAATAACACATAAACATAATTCATTACAATCAATATAAAGGTTTTTCCTAGTTATTTTTCTAATGATTAAATAATGACTATTTAAGCACTAATTATTTCATCAGTAATGATTACTTTTAAAATATTTTTCACAATAAATAATTCAGACATTTCATTTAAAAAAATATTATTTTTTAACTAATTCATTTGCTTATGTTAATTAATGATATATTAACAATTAATTAATAATTAATTAACAACTACTACTACTTCAATAAAAATTGTGAAGTACATAGAATTATACTTTTCTTTTTGCATTTATCCGAAGTAATATAATAGCAAAAAAATTAATTTTTTCTTAAAAAACTATCAAGATTTTATTTTGTTGAAGATATTTCTACACACATACTTCAACAAGCTAAAACCTGGGTGAAATAGAAACTAAGAAAACAAAAATTTTCAAACAATGAGATAGAGTGAAATTTGCAGAGGAAATTGAAAGATATAAATATGAATATATGAACTGAGGATTCGTATTTATATTAAAAACTATCGGTGCAAATTTTTTTTCTGTGCATTAGAAATCATATGTTATGATACTATATAAATTTATTGTATTACTTTTATAAATTTACAGTATTACTTTTGTAATAATTTTATAGGTTTGTAGACTTTTTTTTAATAACTTTTATAGGTTTGCAGGATTCCATCACAGTAAAAAAAAAATATTCTCAATATAATTGTACTAAAGGCACAAACGAGGCCTGCACAATACAACTTTTATTGAAAGCACATTCCATATTTGCGCCTTTAGTTTTAAATTTTTTTAATCCTAAAGTTGCAAACATTGTCTGCGTTTTCAAAACCTATTTTAGGAATAATTATTTTGGATATAATATTTATGTAATTTTTTTTTTGAAAAACAATAATATTTAAGAGTGTAACCCTTATAAATTTAATAGTTGGTCATAACACTGGCCTATACTTTATAACTAGATCATACATTACTCAAATAAAAAATCCCATGTTTGTAAATTATAGTTTTTCATGAGGATTCAATAGATGATTATAAGTTATAGCTATTACTACTTCCCATAATAGATACATGTAAGATAATTTATACTAGAGAGTTATGTTTGGACAAAGTGCAAAAAGGTGATATATATTATAACTGATGCAAATAAACAATGAATAATATACAAGTTAATATAAAAATATAATATACTTTTTTTAAGTCTATCAATAAATGATGAACATTCCATAAAATAGCTTGAGTTTTTTTTTTTTTTTTTTTTAAGGCTAATACATGATATTATAATACTATATACGATCCGATATGGTTAAGACTTAGGAACACGACATGATATAGACATAAAGATACAATTATACAATTATGATACAAATAAATATAATTATATTATTTATTATTTATATATAATTTTAACATTAACATAAATTCAATATAAAATAAAAATAGGAATACAACTCACCAATAGGAATTACAATTCCTATATTTTCCTTTATTGAAATGGATCCAAACAAGTGCAATCAAAGTGACCCCCTTATGGGGAATAAAACAAAAATTGAAAGCAACCCTTCCCATGATCTTAAGTAAGTCCATGATGAGACATATCCAGTCCATGACACCCATGCCTCCAACCGTGTCCGACAAAAGCTTATTTTTGGTTTACGCCATCTCTCTTGGATATTGCTGGTGGATGGGGGCGCCATAGTTCTAGTGTCGCATTCCTATCTTATGCACGCAAATGCAATGCATGGCCTACAGCTTTGTTTGATCTATAATCTTCTTCCCGGTGGTTTTCTTAAAGTAGAAGAAAGTGCAATGTTTAGATTGGAGTTTTATGGATCTCAGTTTGTATTTCCTCTCATATTCTTTTCGATTAGCTGTAGTTATATATAAAGAGTATTTAATATGTGTTTTAATTTTTCCTTTGTTACTCATACATGATAATATGATGTTTTATTATATGAATGCGAGTGAGTATATTAATTGAGGACAAAAAATCTTTTTTTTTTGCATCATTCATAGTACTAGTCCTGTTAACGAACACTTCCAAAGTACTTATTAAGAGTTTGAAGAAATATATATATATATAAAATTACATATTTTGCAAAATAAATAAATATATGAAATGACGAAAAGTTTATTTATCCGACATTATAATAAATATATCTCAAAATTTGATAATATATTCCTTATAATATGCGTTTTATAGATATGATATATAAAGGGTGAGTGCTTTCAAGACAAGCTATTATAAGTATTTTAATTTAAAATTTAACCCAAAAAAAAAAAGAAAATTCAATCTCAAATGTTACTAGTTGGCTGACACACAAACTGTACAAGAATAAGAACAAGTGTCCTAACTAGTCTTTAATTTTATTTTTTTTTAAAGAATTATCGAATATGTAAAGAATTAAATTATCTCCTTACTTTTTTGCCAAATAAATTATCACATTTTTTATGTTGTTAGCTTTTAATTATAAGGAAAAAATAAACTCAAAGATATAAAGCATATAATTTGGCTTATTACCTATTAAGTATAAAAATATGCTTTTGATTTTAATAAGAACACATGAAATTAATACTATTGTGAGGAAAATGTTAAAAGAATGTTTTTGGTACACCTTTTAATAAGCTAAAAAAAAAAAACTCTTACATTTTTTTATATACTTACTTTTTTTTAGAAAGTACATATTCAATATTAAAAAGTGTAAAGTTTCCTTTTTATACTATTAACAAATATTCCAAAGGTAATTTTTTTTTTTTTTGGGTCCTTCCTTCCTTTCAAAGGGCTAGCTCTATAGGATGGGTTGTGACCCACATCAAAACTCGAGAATTAAACTAATGTATTCCTATTCTAGAAATTTGAAATCGAAATTCAAACTTGGTCTTACTTGAAACCTTGGACTTATCCTTTTGGATGGGTTCAAGTTGATTCACAAAATTGAATTATCTTATGGCCTCATCAAAAGTTTTTTTTTTTTTCATTGAATTGGTGACAACACTTACTATCTTGCATAAACAGTAGACACCATTTTTTTTATGCTAGAAAGATATTATACTTTTATATATTACCCATCGTCATTGTTGGGCAAACTACTATTACATCAAAAGAAAGTATAAGATCATTAAAGATGAGCTTTTGGAGAGGGAATAAGGGGTTACATCACCAATCTAGAGGACATATCCCCTTCCTTGTCAAGGAAGCCACCTTATCCAAACAATTAGCTTTTCTAGGAATAAAATAAAAGGAAAAATTCTCTAGATTTCTGATTTTTCTCTTGACTTCTTCAACATGTGGCTTGGAGACCTAGTGGATAGACGATAAGGGCCGATTTACTACTTGGATTATTGTAATTCCCTAGACTCAAGATGCTATAATTCGCTACATGGCGCTATTAACTAATGCCATGTTAAGACTTTAGTAAATAAGTTTACTGACACCATTAATGCCATAATTTATTTTCAAGAAGAACTAGATAACATTGAAAATAATTCCACATACTAAACTGAATAATTCACAAACAAGTCATTCTAACCACAAGTATAATAAGGAAGATCTGGAATTAGGTCTCACGATACTAGAACATCAAGACACCAAAATAGAAAACACCTAGAGGCTCATCTCCATATAAATATAGTCTTACTAACAATTATAGCAACTCTTAATGATATTGTCCTAGCGATCATCCTTGTAATAGTAATAGTACCTACCACTCTCCCCATCCTGATAGTAATAATACGTATCTTCGTATTCATCATAGATAGCAAATTCATCATAACTACTGTAGTTGAAAAAGAGTAAAAAAGTGAGTGTAAGCTTAGTATATAATACTACACACACAAACCTATGAACACAATGACAAGTGCACATGCAAATAGGGAAATCAACCAATCACTTTATTATCTTATTTAGTATCAACACAATAAAAAATGGAGTACTTACAACTTTGCTCACATATATATATATACAACACATATATTTATACATATAAATACATCCTAAGTTGGGAATTGCCTCCACTGACCTCGTTAAATGGTGTCAAGAACTATCACCACCTACCTTAACACCCCTAGGTCTACCTTAGAACATTTTGGTACACGACTCTACTAGGGACAACGTTACATAGCTATCATCAGGATGCCCTTTAGGGATTTGTTACCTCTAGTCCCTAGGCTAAGCCACACATAAACAACATGCCATTTAACATTAGTCAAATATGTATTAGATTCATTTATATTACCAACCTATCATGCACACGCAATAAGCACAATATCACATACCTAAATGAGTAAATTCTAGTGATTCTTGTTCTGAATCACGACCACACACACACAAACACACATATATGTATGAGTCTGATTCAACGCATACCTAAGTCTAACCCTTCTTACACACTAGAGAAACTGTGCATGAGATAGCCAAGGCTTCAACTTCCTCTATTGATAAGGTTCTTGCTATTTTTGTAAACCCTTCTATTACACTTCCTCTCTCATCTTTGACTACCCTGATCATTGTTACACTTTTCCCTACTCCTACCCATGATGTGTCAGTGTGTATTACTATTCTGCTATTGATTTCTTCTGGTCCTTCTCCATCTCTTTCCATTCCTTCTTCTAAGGATTTCTTATAGCCCTTGATAACTTTCATTGGTTTGGGTTTCTTGTTTTCAAACATCCCTTTACATCTTTCCTTCCAAATATGCCACACCATTAACACTACTCTCCTTTCTACCCCTCTCTCAATAGATCTTGTTAAAGTTTCCATCTTGGTTGTTTCTTCAAGCCATTTTGAAAGGTAGGTTATCTTTGTTTTGTTGACTCTTAACCTTAATTTTTTAAAAGTCAGTGGCTAGAACTATTGAAAAAGTTGTAAGATCCACTTTTTTTTTCTTATGTGTAAGTTGCCTATGTATAATTTTCTACTAACATGGGCAATTAATTCACCATATGTAATCAACTAATGTTAAAAGAAAAAAAAAGAAGAAAATTAGAAAAATAAAAATTATAGGAAAATTGAAAAAAAATTGAAGCAAATTAAAAGAAAAAGAAGAAAACCACGTGGTCATGCAACCCATCCATGGTGTTGGAGGACCATTGACCCATGAAACCTTCTATGTCTAATTAAGTTGAAAATTATGCCAAGAAGAACATTATTCTATTGATATTTGAGACATGTTTAAGTTGATGATAATTGTGATGTAAGTAAAGATGGTATTGATTGGTCATAGCTTGGTGCATGGAAATGGAATGGATGACTCAAAGTATGAGAATTAAGTTTAGTGTAGCTTGGTTTTTGACTTGGAGTCTATTGTCTATTTCCTTGAGAATTCATTTTGAGATACTTATTTCAATTAAAGTATAAGTATGTTCTACACTATGCATGTGAATCCAATGATTTTATCTTAATTATTATTTTCACTTGATTGGTTTAGTATACAGTGTAACGGATGAATGTTTACTATCTCAAATATGTCCAAATCAATTACATATTAACATTTATAACGATGAAATGAACTTCCATTCTTATGTATGGATTTTTTGTTTAGATGTATGAATATAATTGATAAGGACACATTTAAAACAAAAATCCGAAAAAAAAATATTTATCCCAACATAACTATGTGTATGTATGCAATAGCACAAAAAAGGACCTTCTCGTCAATGTTTTGAAAATATATAAGTATGGTTCTATAGACCTATTTTGGAACTACGTCATGCTATCCTTGTATATAATCGGTTTCTATTTTTAACACTTCGGCTTGTGTATTATGGGTACCCCACAGTGGCTAAAGTCGAAATGGGCATAAATGGTCCATAGAGATTGAAGTAAAATTGGGAACCCTGTAGGCCGTGTCGTGCGCATAAACTTTCAATACAAGCCTGCTATAAGTATTTTTAATTTAAAACTTAACATATAAATTTCAATCTCAAATATTTAGAATTGAAATAAGGGATGTAAATGAATCAAATAAAGATAGTACAATAATTAGCTCGAGGTTGATTGAGCCTAGAATTTTGAGCTTAATTAAAATTTCAAAACTCAAGCTTGGCTCGATTGTTTAAGCTAGATATATTTAAAATTATTTTTTCTTTTAATAATTATTAATATTAATATGTAAAATTGGCTCAGACTCAATTAATATATATACTTGACTTCAGTTTAATTAAGCTCACGAGTTAGTCAAATTAAACATTATGAAACTATAGCTCAACTCAATTAACTACTCAAGTAGACCAAGTTTAAGATCAACTCAACTATTTTCGAGTCAATTTCAAATAAATATCGAATTGAATTAAAATAACTTGCAAATAATTTGACTCAATTACATCCTTAATCGAAACCTAATTGACATATAAAGAAGCTTGTAATTAAACTAGTTAGTTTCATACTAGTCGGCAAACTATGGAACATGTGAAAAATTAAATTATCACCTTATTTTTTTGGCCAAATACATTATTAGCTTTGATGATGTTGTTATTTTTGAATTATAAGGAAAAAAGATAAACACGCAAAGATATAAAGCATATAAATTCGCTTATTATCTATTAAGACAACATATTAAGTATAAAAATGTGCTTTGATTTTAATGAGAGCACATGAAATTAATAATATTCTATGGAAAATGCAAAGAATGTTTTTAATACACTTTTTAACAAGCTAAATGAAGAAACTTTTACATTTTTCTATATACTTATTACTTTTTTTTTACAAAGTATATATTCAATATTTAATACTCATAAGAGTGAAAAAGAAAAAAGGCGTAAAGCCCATTTAGTTGATTTAAAGGACTCTTAATGAAGAGTATAATCGTTTCTTTTTCTATGCTTTCTTCCTTTCAAAGAGCTAGCCCTAGTTACTAACTCACATCAAAACTTGAGAATTGAACTTTTGTATTCCTAATCTAGAAATCTGAAACCGAGAATCAGACTTAGTCTTAGTTGAACTGGCCTTAGACTTATTTTTTTTCTGATGGTTTCAAGTTGGTTCATAAAGTTGAATTATCTTATGGACTTAGCTTGTTCATAAACTTTTCAAACTATGTGGTTGTGCAAACTATCTACGGTAGTGAATGGCCACCCACAATCATTGAAAGTAATAATAATTAAAAAAGAAAGAAAGAAAATTTGCTTAAAACCCTTGAAACCATCTATGTCTAGTTAAGTTGAAGATTGTGCTAAGAAGTACATTCAATTGATATTGAGACATGTTTAAGTTGATGATAAGAATTTAGTGGCTTGGTTTTCGACTCTAGGGGTCAATTTTTACTAAGCTAGTTATTTTAGTTAAGTAATTTTTCTTAGTTGGTTTGGTATGCAACTATGTGCACTCAATAGTGTGCGAAAAGTAGGGTTCAATAGAAAAATCGATTGAATTGCAAAATGAATTGAACTAAACTAAAAATTCAATTTTTATTTTTCATGTCAGTTTGATTTGTTGTCTGGTTTGGTAATGGGGCATTAGTTTGCAGTTCAGTTTGGTTGAACCAAACTGAACCACCAAAAAAAATAGCCTGACGTAAATACACAGAACATAAACCCTAAGTCCCTAGAAAGAGAAGGACCACCTCATCATGGTTTTGTAAAAAAAAAAATTATATTCCATAAATATGGTTTTACGGAAGTTTTTTGGAGTGCATCATGCTGTCCTTGTATAGTGGGGTTTCTATTCTCAACACTTGGGCTTGTGTATAATGGGCATCCCACAGTGGCTAAATCGATATGGGCATAAATGGTTTGTAGAGGCTGAAGTGAAATAGGAGTCTTATTAATTATGTCATGTGCATAAGCATAGCACGTAGGAATTATTAACTAAATTCGAGTACAAGTAGAAGTTGCTAAAAAACTATATGATACATTTATACTAAAAAGAGAAATGAAATGCATATATCCTATTGAGGCTTTAATAACTTATGAGAAACGAAAAGTTACATTAAATACTATACTTTCAACTGTTGTTATATTGAATTAATGAAATATTCAAATAAGGCCAAAATTATATAATATTGTTAATGAGCTTGAAGTTGAGTACTAGCAAAAGTTTAAATTTAAGGATAATAGCTAAATCACTTTTGAAGAATTCAATTAGGTTAGAGTCTTTTCAAGATAGGGTGCTACCGACAATACTTAGGTGTAAATCTAGTCGTTATTACGTTGGAAAGCGGCCATATGGTTTATTTATTTGACTCCAATGATGTGAAATGAATGTTAATTATGGGATTTTCCATGGCAACATGCAAGTTTAATTATAGTTTATAAGAGAAAAAGAAAGACACGAGGATCATGACATCATGCAAGATTGATAGAATCTTACCTTTTAGAATTATGTCGATGAAGCTTCAATTCACTAAATAAATATTGATGTTACTATCTCTAATCTAATAATGTTATATAGTTGGATATAAAATATCGAAGTTTTTTCACCCCCACAAGATAATCGACATTATTGTAATTATACATATCACTCTAGCCATAAATGTTTCTTTTTATCCGTCACATAACCATGGGGTCTTCACTTATAATATGATCAATAGGAGCACATCTTCATACTGATTTCCCAAACATCAAATTGCACTGAAGTTTCCTCTTTGGAGCTTCCTTGCCCTCGGTTTTCTAATTTGCTTTGAAGCCTTAAAGTGGGCTGCAGAGCTGTTTCATGGAAACATGAAGCTCATTCAGTATTATTCACAATGGGATAAACATAATAGAGGGTACGGATGTTTGCTTCCTATTGAAAATAGAGGACTTTTTTCTTTTTTAATGATATTGACTGAGGATATATTGTAATGGTCGTTAAAATTGCTATTTAACTATACGATTTTAAGTATTTTCAATTTTCTAAGGCTTTTAGTAATTAAAATTTATGCAAAATTATTTAAGTGTATGGTATAATTATGAGTCATGACTCTATAAATTTATAATTATACTAATTTTATATATTCCAATTCTACATTAGAATTTCGGGTTTGACAATCATTATACTTACAATATGTGATGCATATTAAGGATGTTGTTGACTAATTACATTAGCTCTCCTATAAATACACCTTTTATTTGCATTTGTAGGTAGATAAACATAATTTATATGTATATCCTCTATTTGAATTTCAAGATAAATATATACTTTGTATATACAATATATTATAATGTTTAACCTCATTTTGTATGTTGTGTCTGTATTCAAAGCAAAAATATATGCTCTCTTTGTATAATTATTCCATTTCAATTATGCTATTAAGTGTTTTGTAACGTTTAATAGTCAGTACAATTAGAGTTTTAAAGGTTAAATTTAGTATTTTTCAATTTTTAATTTTTGTTATCTCGATGAAATCGGATAAAATAAAAAAGAAACTAATCTCATACGTGGGGAAGGTTTTTATTGGGACTATAATTAATCATTTTTAGGTATGGACAACACTTTAATGTGTTGGTCAATCAAAGAATTCAAATAAGTAGTTTTTAAGCATAATTAAGATTAAATATAGTTGATATTTATCCATTATTTATATATATAAGTGATATATAATATTTGATTTATTTTTTCATAGATGAGTATGGTGTTGAGAATAATCGATAGTCGATGATAATAGAATTATTGAGTTAGAGAAAGAAGAGAGAGAAGAGATGTGAACACATAAGTGACAAAAGAATATTAAGAAAAAGACCATGAATAGAAGTCTAAGGAATAGGCTAATGATGCACAAATTTAAAAAGTTGTTAAATGATTAGAACTTTCAAAATTGTGTACGAATTATTCATAATTTCACATAAATGCTCAGGACTTCTAACATTACTATTCTTGAAGTTAACTTATCAATAATGCAAAATCTTACGTCTAGTCTGAATTTTAGCTTTTATTAATAAAGAAAAAACATAGGATATAATCTATCATATATCTTGATTATACACTATTTGCAAGTAACCTATTAACCAAAGAGTGACATACTTGGATATCACATCTTATGCTTAATTTAATATTCCTCCCAAAATCGTGGGTTGTCTTCACAAATAATTTGCACAGGAAATCCACTTCCAAGTGCTTTTTAATTTCATCACCCCGTTTGTCCTAATATATTCTTAGTCATTGCACATGGTCTTACTCTAGGGTTTTCAAAAATTTTGGATCTTCGTTCCTTACCCTGAATAAAACATTATGAATCGTCGTTTTTGGCAAAAATGTCAAGCACTTGTCCCATTAAAAATTGATGTAACAGTGACCTAATCCTTAAAACAATTTCTTAATCACTTTTGGTTTCGTCCGAGTATTTTTATATGTTTGAAATATACACGTGCCTAAAACAATTTATATAGTCACATTACGAGCTAATTTCATTTTGTTTCGTCTTATTTATTTATTTATTTTTGGAAGATAGTATAGCAGCCTAAATCTTTATCTAGAAGATTATATAAAAAAATAAATAAATAAATAAAAAGAAAGACTTTCCTTATCTCGTATCTTATGACAATTGAATCTGGATTATTTAATTTAAACCAGACCAATATTTCAACTATTGGCTAAAGCTGCTCACAAGTTATTATTATATAATTAATTATTCACCTTCTGTAATATTTTGAACCGTTTCGTACTCATTATATATTATATATTTATTAAATTTTCATGCACATGGTCTTGGAAGTTTATCATTGCCTATTTTATATACTATATGCTAATTTATAGCAGACATCAACGGGGATCCACATAAGCATTTCTTTATTTTATTTTTTTCCTTGTATTTAGGCAATGTTTTGGATCAGTAAATTTGATAGGAAGATTCACGAGCACCGTATATAGTCGCAAGACGTGTGGCTGTTATATATTATTTTAATAATATTTTGACACCTATGGCCAGGCAATCGTCAAGTAGATACCAAAATTACTACGTACGGGACAGTAAGTCTTTTAGTACAATTCATGTCATAAGGCCTGTCAAATGAGGACCAATTTGGGGACTTAAAATTAAAATTTGAAGGGACACCCGGCCCTTATAAAAAAAAAAAAAAAAGAAGGAAAAATAATAGGAGTACTAATAACAATTGATAAAGTCGAAAATTTTAATAATTAGAGTGTTTTGAATCTATCAAAAGTAATAGGAAGAAAATAGAATTTTTATTTAATGTTAATTAAATAGAAAATTTTAATTTATTCTATTCTTTTATTTAGTTTAGAAAAGCACAAATATTGAATTATAAATAGGAGTAAATTAACCAAAATACTCTTAATATTCTTTGCCAACAAAACTCTCAATTTTCCTCATTTTTATGCATCACCATCAATACAACCACAAACAATTCCAAATCATTGATTATAACAAATGCTAAAAAACCATATGATTTTCACAAAACAAATACACTTATTTTCTCAAGTATAGTAAGTATATGTAAGTATATTAATGGTTACTTTAGGGTAATGAGTAGGCAATACTAATAGTTATTTTATTCCTCTCCTATTTGGTGTAGAATCGCCCTAAAATGGTTTGTATGATATGGTATTGATTGAAGAAGAAATCTCTAAAAATCAAGGATTTCATCAAGATTGGTCACATCATAGTAACAAGAGACATTCTTTATGTATTGTTAATACCAAAGTTAAGTAAGAATGATTTGGTAACTTGTCTAATTAAAAGTTGGCTTTTGGAAACAATTTAATGAATTATCTTCCTTCAACCTTTCAAAATGCAGTAAAAGAAAGGAAAATCCATTGACCAACCTCATCGTCTTTGCCCCTTAAGAACTATGAGGACACCTTAAGGATACCTTTGGCAACTAGAGGCAGAATATTGATCCCATTGTCTCCATCCCCTAAGAATTATAAGATTGCCACAAGAATTCCATTAGCATATAGGAGTTGTAAATTGACCATGCAATCTTGTTCAATTAGTGGAACACATTAGTTGTTTGCTCTTTAGTTGAGTAGTAAGGATCAAGAAGGGTAATCACTCATTCCAAAAACGAGCATCCTTAAGACCAAAAGAGTTAAGCTAAAAGTAGGGTGGGAAAACTCTCCATTCATGGTTCTTCTATACTTGGATCCCTCATAACCATAATAATCCTTAGAATATGGTTCCAACTCAACATCCTTTATGATTTTTAGAAAAGTTGCTCTTACAAAGCACAATATTTGGTGTTTCAAAGGTACCTTTTTGAAATCATATAGGAATTCCCTCCATTCTCTTCTAGGGTGCAACTCACTAATTTTCCTAAGGTTAAGGGAAGGAAGGCCAACATAGCAGACTTCCATAAAAGCAAGATGGTCTTGAAGGCTTTTTTTGCAATCCCACTGTGCATAACTAGATGGGAATAGCTCCAAGCCCAGCTTTTGAAGCATGTGCGTCTGGTGCTTTCTTTTCCTTTGTTTAGTAAGCTAGACTAAAATCCAAAGTGTGCAAATCCATGCAAGCTACTATTGAAGCCAAAGGACAAAGTGCTAATAACCTATTCAATGGAATAACACAACAAACATGATGAAATGAAAAAGAATGAATGAGAGGCGTTAGAGGAAGGACTAGCAAACTACTTATGGTTAGTTAACTATTTTGTTGACTTGGGGTTCTTTCTTGTAGGTGGCATACCTATACCTTGCACGCACACTCACTACATCTATATACGTATATGTTGAGAACTTTATGTGCAGATTTTTATTAGGGAAAATGTGTTGCCCCTTCCATAGAGCAATTTAGGATCTCTTTTCGACCACTTTATGGGATTAATCTAGTTTACTTAGTTTGTAGGGCCTCATATCAAGGTTAAAATGGTCGTATGCTTCATAAAAGATGCCTGGTCTTTCATATACATTAAATCGATGTTTCCATTCTTCTTTCAAAAGCAAAATAATTGATATATTATCAATTTCACCTAAGAAAGATTGAGCAATCAATTACTTAGAGCATGAAATGCAATATGATGAAACTAGATCAATTTTTTAAGCCAATTGAATTTTTCTCTTAGTAGTGGAATGTGGAAACCATGTGTTGGAAATAGTGTTTTTTTTCCCCTTATTAAGAAATATTTGCAAGTACTTAAGGCGGTGGAATAGGGAAGAACCATCATATAAATCACTAGGAAGACTTAAGTTGAGAAAAAAGAAGTTTTAATTATATGCATAGTCTTTCGAGTCTACAAATGTGTGAACTCAAATGTTTCCACAATTTAAAATGTGTTTCCTATGGCATGACCTTGATGGTCCAAAAGCTAATACCAACTCTTGTAAGGTTATAATGAAGCCCAAATAAACATAATATTTATAAAGAATGACTATTTTTGCTCCATTCAAAGAGATAAATTAGAAAAAAAGGCATGTGTTCTTTACAAACTACGATATCTCTCTATACGGAGAGTAGCTAAAGATATGTCACATACTAGAATATCGACGATACTAAAAATTAAAAACATCATTCAAAGCCATAAGTATGTGCATGCTCACATAAAAAAAAATCCATAAACAATAGGTTAGGATAAATTTTCAATATGATAAATAAGATAGAGTACAACAAATAAAAATCTTCAAGCTCTTATATATGTATATATATTCTCTACAAGCGATCAACTTAACTTTATCATAATCTCAACATGAATGTACTTGTTCATCTATCATAAATTAAAATTGGAAACCTCTATTCAAGAGAATTTCTCTTATATCATTGTCCAAGTATGATGACTTTGTAAGTAAAAATTTTAATTTATTGTACTTAAAACACGTTTAAAGAATAAATTTGTAAAAAAATTTCCTACAAATATATAAACCAAGAAGTAGAGCATTTGGGATTTAGACTATCCTCATGGTCATCTTTTCTTTTTCATATCCACTATGTTTTGGAAGAGAAAGAATTAATAAGGAAAGAATATGTGTATATATATTAAAAAAAAGAATTAAAAGGAAAAGGAAATGATGGGAAAATATTTATTTAGATGAAGGGAGGAGAAAAAATGAAAAAAAATTATACAAGACAACTTACTTTTTACTCATAAACAGAGATAATTAAGCAAAAACAGATTGCTTTAAATTTTTACTCATAATCCCCTCATTCTAGGACATTTCATGTGGGACTACATAGATTATCGGACAAAACCGAAATAGTTTTGAGTAACCCTAGATTATTTATACCTTTAATTGTGCTTGTATTATTAAACTCTTATCTTATCGCCTTAATATTTTTAATAATGATTTTTTTAACCTTAGCTGCCGTATAGCGATAGAGTTCACAGGAATTAAATTAATTAGACTTTTTAGTTCCAACAGCATTTTGCAATCTTTTATTATTTCAGTTTGAATTATTATTATTGTCTAGAAATCCTGTTTCAACACGTTTCTTAAGAGGGTGTGCTGGGGAACAGTAAAACAGGAAGATACCATCTTGCAACAGCTGTCCCTTTAAGAAACCAGCCATTTGTAATTATTTGGAGGTCCCACACAACTACAATTTCTCTTCACTTCCTTATCTATAAAGATTATGCCCATTTGGCGTGTTGGATTCTTAGAATTTTAATTAATCTCGTGATGTCCTTGAGTTCCTTTCTTTTTTTATTTTATTTTTTCACTTTTTTCAACATTGGTACCCGAACAAATCAACTCATTTAAAAAATTTATAAATGAAAAAAAAAAACATTTTTTATCCCACTCAAGGATCAAAATTCTGATCAAAACTAAAATTGTTTAAATAACTCGTATAAATACTTCAATTACTAAGATAAATCATATTATATATATATATATTAATCCCAACCAAGAGTTTATTTGTCTTTTTATGAGGGCATGATTTATTGCAATTGACACCTGTACGATTGGGCTTCAAAATGTTGAATTTGGTCACGTGGGTGCTTCTAGGTGGGGTAGGCAATTATGGACTTGTGTGGAAGAAGAAAAGATATAGGAATTTCATCACATGGGTGGGTCGTTCCTTTTTTTTTTTTTTTATGGTGTAATAGTTTCTATGTCAAGGATGTAATGGTTGTTGGGACTGCCCTTTCGGCTTTAGAGGCAGGTGAGGATTGCCCCAAATGCCCATACTGCATGGCCACACTATCACCATTAGCCACTTGTTGTGAAACCTTATTATGATATAGAGAAAGCTCTCTTCTTTCCCTTGAAGGGTAATAATCTCTTAAATTAGACAACAATATTATCTAAATTCGATTTGATATCAGGTGTAATAAACCAAAGCTCATGTGTCAAAAGTATTCCATCCCAATATAATTCAAGTTTGTTACACAAAGCAATATTTATTTTTGTATGAACCCATATCTATTGATAATGAAGAAATAAGAAAAATACATTTTCATATTATTTAACTACATAGAAAGACTTGAATTAGCAACATCTATTGGATATTATGATATTTTAGAAATAACTAACATAGATTAAAGGCATATAAAAAAATTAAGAGAAAAGAGAATTAATAAAAAAAATATATAGTATTTTCATGGTTGTTAAAATCACAAGTCAATTATACGATTCTATGAGTTTGCAATTTTATAAAGTTTTTCATAATCATAATGAAAGAAAAATCATTTAGGTATAAACTTTTGAAATAATTATGACTTTAGACATACGATTCTATAAGTTATCGATTATATACGATTCCATTGATTTTATACCATCTAATTCTAGATAAAATCGCGATTTTAATAACTATGTCAGTAATGTATGATGAAGGAATATATAATAGTGAAACAAGATTTATATAACTGTCTCCATATAGCAAGACTAAGGTTTAATATTATTGTTATATGTATGTTTGACAAGTGATAAGATCAATTATAGATTGACTTCTATATATAGTTATCCTGATCGATACTCAAATTTTGAAAATGGAAAAAGGGACTAAAGAGTAATTTTAAAGAGATGAGAGGGACATGAAAAACTTATTTTTGCTAAAGGAGATTGTTGGGAAAGATTTCCAAAGAATCTTTAATCTTTCATTTATTAAAAAAAGAAAAAAAAAAGAAAAAATTGTCTCTACATTCTACTTTTGTATAGAAACTCACTTTAAGATATGAAGATTTTATACTTACCTTATTATTTCATCTTTTGTCCTAGTAAATGTATATAACTTGGTGGATAAAACACTATTCTATGCATTAAATTTTTAATCGAAAAAAACATTTAATGCCCATTATGGGAAATTATTCAATTTTTGTATACCAAAGCTTAATTCAAAGAAGCGCATCATCTTTTCCAAGAATTTAAACATGCAAAGGATATTTAAAAATAATAATATGGACATATCGGTAACACAAATTTACAGGCCTCCTTATCTTTGAGGAGCGGCCCAAGAAAAGATATGGATGAATGAGAAAATTTTTATGCACAGATTTTCACAAAGTGGCAGATATATATAAATAAAGGATACCATCACATCAATGATAAGTATGTTGGGTATTTATTAAGATTTGAATTGAATCATGGTAAAAGTTTGGTTTATTTAATCATTAAAAACTTTTAAGTACATAGATTCTCTATAATATAAATAAAGAATAAATAATTGAAGGCAGTAAAGGCTTATATATATATACATGTTTGCACCTTTTCATTGTTATCCTTATTTTGTGAGATAACATTCTTGTCCACAATTTCGATTTTCGTAATAAGGTTTGGATTATATGGATTAGTTAAAAAAAAAAAGTAAAATGGATCGTTTTCATTTCTCAATTTACAAATTAAGGCTTGAAAATTTTTTATTTTATTTTAACTATCTTATAATATTATCTTAATGTTATTTTTTTTATAATATCAATAATTGATTATATATAACATAATAGCATTTAAAAACAATAAACTAATGGAAATTATGAGAACATAAATGAAGAGTATCAAGTACAAAAAAGGGTCTTCTCCTCTAGGTTTTTTTTTTTTTTAAATTTAATTTTCCTTTTGCGAAAGCTTCTCGTCTAGTGTAGCCTTGATAAGGGTTTCTAAATTGGATCATAAAGGAAATCTCTAATTTGGCTCAAATCCATGCAAATTCTATCAAACATTGTGTGACCTCGCCAATCGTTCTCTAATCTTTCTTTTTTCCTTTTTAACTTTTTCTAATTTTTATTATTTATTTATATTTTTTTCTTTCTCCGATTTAGCCGCTAACGATGGGCACACTATATTTTACGAGAGACGAGGAAAACGATCCTTCGCAAAAAAGAAATCAATGATCATAATACCGTATTGATGATAATGATCTCATCGTATGCTGCAATGTTTAAACACCATATAATTCAATCATAATATAAATAATTAAAATAAATATTACAAAAGTAGTCTTTCTTTATATTAACAATTTATAAATAGTGCATTATCACATGTTCCTCATAGACATGGTGAGTCTTTTTTTTTTTTTAATAACGCAAAAATTGTATCTTAATCAATGCCACCAAGATTGGTTAATGGATTTAACCAGTTATTAAATCTATTCAATCCCTATCTAGTGATTAACTTTTTCCTAATCCCTCCATCAAGCTTCACATTGAAATATTACTTAAATCGTCTCATTTAGCTTAGGACAGCTATTGGACTTTATATACTATACAAACAATCATATAAAGAAAAAAGAAAAGACCCTTTTGGGCAAAAAAAAAAAAAAGACAATGGGACATTAAGTCATGGATAATACTATGATGGGTTAAGTGGAATTGACAAAAAGACAAAAAAAAAACTAGTGAGTCAATCAGTAATAAAGATATCACCAAAAACATTTTTGATGACATAAAAGCTCCAAACATTTTTGTGCTGCTATATGCCAATGGAACAAAGTTTTCCATGTTTGGATAGTTATGATTAGAGCATCTCTAATCTTAAGTATCATTTAAGATTTTAAGATTATGTTAGCATCTTAAAGACCTTTTATTCTTAAGGATTTCCTCAATTCATTCTTAAGTTTTTAAAGAGAATTTTTAGGTGATATTTTTCTAAAAAAATTGAAATAGTAATAAATATATATATATATATTTTGATCTATCATGAAGAATCCCAAAAGATATAGCAACCTTTTTTCATCCTTCAAAAACCCCAAAAAATAAATTCTTGGTTTTTTATTTGATGTCAAGAATCATGAATACAGATACCCTAGAAAAATTTTGGATAGGATATTCTGGGGCCAAGAAACTTCACCCCATGAGCCAACCTGTAATTAATGCTTACACAAAATCTATGTACACAATGACATAAATATTTACGATCTCTAGCTCTTTATCTGGAGCGTATCCTAACTAATTATATACATATATTCAGTATGATGGAACAAACTTTTATTATTATATATTAATTAATTATCTAGATATGTCAATACGATTATTGGAGATACAAACGAAACAAAAACTTATAAATAGTAAATATTTATCCCATATAATTGATATACGAAAGATTTTAAATATATTCTATTTTTTTATTTGTACAAGTGATTAATTAACTCAATGCATAATTATCACAATCTATATTAAATGGTTTTCGTAGTTTACTCACTACTTTTAAATTGGTTATAAAAAACCCATCATTTAGTAACTACAATCATGTAGGAGGAAACTTACAAATAAAAATTCAGACACAAAATAGTGTTATTCTATATTCACACCTGCTTATGTAACAAAATATTACATTATACTATTGATTTACCTAAAAGAAGACAGGAATAATCTCGTATCTGAGCCCACCCCCATTAAATATTCCTCAAAAAGCATCATCACAACAATAAATAGACGACATTCACAATTCACATATGTCAAACAAGTCTACAGTAACCAAACACTTGCAATTTTTTCCCTTCTCGCCTTCACAGTATAATGGAAACAATCCTGTCTTTCACTACATTGTTATTTTCCTTAATGTTTGTTCTGTTCTTCATGCGTGCTTTCCTTCTTCATCTCCTTATATGCAACTTTTTTAGGAGAGTTTCCAAGTCCTCTGAAATTGGACCACCAACCTACCCCATTATTGGTTGCTTGATTTCCTTCTACAGGAATCGATACCGCCTTTTGGATTGGTATACACAGCTCCTAGCTCAATCACCAAACAATACCATTGTTGTTCGACGGTTTGGTGCGAGGAGGACTGTTGTCACAGCAAATCCTAAGAATGTCAAGTACATGCTAAAGACAAATTTCAAGAACTACCCAAAAGGCAAGCCGTTCACTGAAATCCTAGGGGACTTTCTTGGCTCTGGCATATTCAATGTGGATGGAGAACTTTGGAAAATTCAACGGAAGCTAGTTAGCCATGAATTCTATACCAATTCTTTGCAACAATATGTCATGAGGGCATTAGAGGAAGAAGTTCATAGCAATTTCCTGCCATTGCTTGAATCCTTGTCGAAAGAGAAGAAACCGGTTGACTTGCAAGACTTGCTAAGACGGCTGGCTTTCAATATCATATGCAAGGTCTCAGTAGGAATCGATCGTTGCTTTTTAGACCCTTTTGTTGAAAGAACCGCACTCGGCACAGCATTTGACGAGTCGTCCGAGATTTGTGCGAGGCGTGGAGCTGCCAGCCTACCTATTTCATGGAAGATAAAGAGATGGCTAGGAATTGGATCCGAGCAGAAGCTGAGGAATGCTGTAGGAGAAATTCATGCTTATGTAACTGAAGCCATACGCGATAAAGTTAGAAAAGTCAATGAAACAGGATGTTTAGCAAGTGATGATTTACTCTGTAGAATGATATTGGCAGGTCATGAGGAGGAAATGATTAGGGATGCTGTGATAAGTTTCATTATGGCTGGAAGGGATACAACTTCGGCAGCCATGACATGGTTGTTTTGGTTGCTTTCGCATCACTCGGGCGTTAGTCAACAACTGGTTGAAGAAGTAGAGATGATAATCAAGGAAAAGGGTCACTTGGGTTATGAATCATTGAAAGAACTAGGATTTCTAAAGGCATGTTTGTGCGAATCCATGAGACTTTATCCACCTGTAGCATGGGATTCTAAGCATGCCATTGTGGATGACAAGTTGCCTGACGGAACCATCGTCAAGGCAGGAGATAGAGTGACTTACTTCCCATATGGAATGGGGAGGATGGAAGCGATATGGGGGAAGGACTGGTGCAAATTCCAACCGGAGAGATGGTTTATGGAGCCTGGCAAGGGGGGAGGTTCACTGAAAAAGGTGTGCCCTTACGAGTTTCCAGTATTTCAAGCAGGACCAAGGGAATGCATAGGGAAGGAGATGGCTTTTCTTCAGATGAAATATGTGGTGGCTTCGGTTCTTCACCGGTTCGAGATCGAGCCTATAAATCAAGGTCAACCGGTTTTTGTGCCGCTCTTGACGGCTCACATGGCTGGGGGTCTCCAGGTTATGGTGAGCAAGAGAGGATTATCAGGACTCAAATGTGAGACTACAGTTTGTAATAACTCTTTTCGTTAGTTATGAATATAGCTAACAGGCTATTGAATCTTAACGTGTCTGTGTACAAGGAGAATATATGAAACGCCTATATAAAATTAATGGTTTATTATCACTCCATAAAATCGGTTAAAGGTAGACGGTCCCCTAAACAAGACTACCTATTGAGAAAACGATCTCGAAAGCGGGTTCCACTCCCAGTTCCTGGCCAGTTCTGAGCTAACAGCTCTTGAGTCTTGCATGATGTTTTAGAATAATTGTAAACACATCTTTAAAATTAATGGAGGTTAAAATAGTAATATAACCATCTTATCTAAAAAATTTAAACTTGTAAATTTAATATGGACTTCACATTTATTATTTAACACCCTCAATCTTAATCTCTTCTCTTTTATATATATATGTTTAATAATAACTAAAATCTATTAAGAAAACAAATTAATTAATTATAAATTAAAAAATAGCACAGAATTTTAAATGTAGGACCTCTTACTTTGATACTATGTTAAGATTAACACTATGATCATATTATCCAAAAACTTAAACTTATAGATTTACTGCAACCTATATATTTATTACTTGATATTGATTAAATAAAGATAAATTATAATTTTATCTTCTCATAATTTTTAAAAATATGTATCACATCTCTTGGTTTTAAAAGTTATATAAAGAAGTCAACATTGTTAAAGTTTAAAAGTTTATCTATACCATACCTATAGTATTAGAGATGTATTTATAATTTGTCCTAATTATTTTTTTAATTGGGTGAGTGGAGCACTACGGTCCAAAACCAACCCGTGAATATCTCTACATCAAGTAATATGATGAAATATTGCATAAAACTCCCCCTGGATTGTTTCTTTCCACCTAGCTAGTGATGCCTTATCCTCACTGTAATGTGTTTAAGGGAAAAGGTACGATAGTTGCTTATTGTTTAAGCCCGTTGAAGCTAGCTAAATATTTATAGGGTATGAAAAGTGCAAGGATTGAATTGGCATGGAGCATGTCATTGTCCAAAACACACTTCATAGATTGATTGATTGTCAGGCCACTTGAAAAGGAACAAGTGCCGTGTTCACACCACCCATAAGACAAATTCACACGTGGCAGATTGATACATCGTTTAATTTTTATTCTTAAGTTAATTATCATGCTGGACGACGTAGCGCGCATACAACAATTTCTATTTCTAGCCGGAAAGGAAGGATTTTCTATGATGGATAAAAACAAAGAGCCGGGCCCCGTTATTAATGTTAACCATAATTAATTAGGTATAAACAATAGGTAAAAAATCTCTGCCATCTATCTAATCACTCTTAATCCCGTGATTAATAAAAATAAAAAAACCTAACCACACAATTGATAATGATCGATGGATGACCTTGTTACCCCGTAAAGTTGACAAAATAATAAAAAGTGACGGATAATTCTAAATTCGAGAATTGCGGGGTGGACCAAAAATTTTGGCTCGCACCCGCATGGCCCGCGGGACTAGGCAGGCAACTTGCCCGAGCGCATGTTGGCCTACTGACCCGTAAAAAAAAAACGGCAAGGCAAATTCGCAGTTCACATCCGCACATGCACAGTAGACAAGGAGAAGACGATGGGACACTAGACAGTGACTGACATCAGCACGACGACGAGACAAGAACGGGACGCAGACGAAGGCGGGACAAGAACGATGGGACAGACGGACAGTGCAGCAGGCCTCCGGCGCACCACAACTCTTCTCTTTCTCTTTGTCTTCCTCTTCCATTCCAGATTTCCAGTCTTCCTTCTCCTTCCACACTCCGTTGTCCACAGTTCTACACTTCCACTTCCGCTCTTCGCCTCTCCCCTGTGCCGTCTCCTGCCCAATGCATATAATCCCCTATGTCTTCCTCTCCCCCACACTTCCGCTTGCATACAATCTCTTGCCCAGTGCCCACTGCCCACTCCAGTCTACACTCCACAGCCTCTTCCAGTCTTCCCCCTCCCCCGTGCCATTCGCTATGCCTGCCCAAATGAGACCGGACCAAACCAGACCAAACTAGCCGTCCTTGCCTTGATAACTATAAGTCGTCCTCCTATTTATTTATCTTCTTTTTCTTTGTCGTTGCTTGTGGTTGTGGTTGTGTGTGGAGTGTGGATCGGACGTTGGCTTGGAGAGTGTGGTGTGGCCGCCGGCCGTGGCTTTCTTTGTCATTGCTGTCCCGTCAGTTACTATGCTGTGGTGGTCCAGTTATTAACCAGTTGAGGACTGTAGCGCCGACAGTGAGCGACGCCGTGATAGTGACGAATCGACGATGGCCGATGCAGTGATGCCATGACGATGGCTGGTGGGGTGACATCGGTGCAATGACTATATTTATATTTTATAAATTATAATCTTATAATATATATATATATATATATATATATAAAGATTTTGTAAAATAAGTGTACTACTACTAATAACATTTTCTATATTATCATAAGAAGGAATTTTTAATTTTTTTTATGTTACAATATGTATATTAATGTTGAAATATATTTACAGAATGGATCCTCTAAATAATGAGACTGCAATGGAACCTATTAATGTGGATGATGTGTCTAAAGTCGATGGCGTAACTATAATCTACAACCAGGATCTTCTCAATCTGAAGAACATGCAAGTAAGAAGGCTCAAGTAGGTAGCTCTTCTTCTAAGGTTTGGGAAATATTTACAAAAATTGTTATTGGGAAGAATGGTAAAAATAGGCCTAAGTGTAAAGCATGTAGGAAGGAATATGTTATTAGAGCACATTCACATAAAACTTCATCTTTACGTCGACATAGAGAAAAGTGTCATTTGAGTTAAATTCCTAGATATAATGATGTTTGTGATATGATAATTGATCATGCTGGTAGGTTAAGATCAAGAAAACCAGATTCTAAATTTGCTCATGAGGTAATGGCTATGGCTATTATTGAATATGATATGCCATTTTCATTTGTTGAGTATAGAATGATCACACAGTTCATAAGGCTATATAATCTTGATTATAAGATAATTAGTAGAAAAACTGCTACATCAAATGTTTGGAATTTATATTTGACTCAAACGAAGAATTTGAAACAAATATTGCAAAAATTCCAGGAAAGTATGTTTCACTTCTAATGTATGGACTGCTTCCACCAATGAGAGATATATTTGTTTGACTGGACATTATGTGGATGACAATTGGAAATTGATTAATAAAATTCTTGCTTTTTGTAAAATGCCCCATCCTCATTCAGGGTTTAAGTTGTCGAAAAAAGTATTTGAATTTTTGAAAGATTGGGGCATAAATAGGAAGATATTCTCTCTCACATTAGATAATGCATTTGCAAATGATTATATGCAAGATTTTCTAAAAGAGCAATTGAACTTACAACATAGTTTGTTATGTTGTGATGAGTTTTTTTCATATTAAATATTGTGCTCATATTCTTCATTTGATCGTTAAAGAATGATTGACTGTAAGTAGTGAAGCGTTGCATAAAGTAAGGGAGAGTGTCAAGTATGTGAAGGGCTCCGAGAGTAGAATGAAACACTTTTTGGAGTGTGTTGAACAGGTTGGCAACATTGATACCAATCTTAGTTTACGGTTGGATGTAACTATTAGATGGAATTCCACTTATTTTATGCTTGATAGCGCACTTAAGTATCAACGTGCTTTTTCTTGCTTTCAATTGAATGATCGTCATTATAAATATTGTCCAATCATTGATGAGTGGGAAAGAGCAGAAAAGATATGCAAGTTTTTTAGCCCTTTTCATAGTATCACCAATTTGATGTTAGGATCATCATATCCAACTTCAAACCACTATTTTTTGCAAGTATTGAGGATTGAATGTTTGCTTAATGAAAATTTAAGTAGTGAAAATCATGTCATAAGGGAGATGTCTATTAGAATGAAACAGAAGTTCAATAAATATTAAAGTGATTATAGTGTTATCCTTGCACTTGGAGCAATCTTTGATCCTCGAATGAAGTTTGATTTTGTGAACTTCTGTTTTAATAAACTTGATCCCCTCACTTGTGAAAAGAAGTTGGCTCACATAAAGAGCAAGTTATATAAACTCTATGAAAAATATGAGAAGAGCAAAACGGATCATGTATCTAAAACTAGACGCTATCAGGTTGGATCATCTTCTCAGGGACAAGACACATCTGAAAGTAGCAACAGTAAAGGAGCAGCAACACATAGAGCTGGGAAAGGCTTGGAGATTGATTTTGCTACTTTGGTGGTAAGTTTAATCATTTTTTTATTTTTTTAATTATATTTTTTGTCGCATTATATATCAGTATTTAATTAATTTTTTTCTTAATGATGTAGAAATTCCAATATCGTCAAGTAGAAATACAAAGTTATGGTAAATCTTCTTTAGATATTTATCTAGATGAGCCAGTAATGGATATGGACTTCTACTCAAAATTGGATGTATTACAACATTAGAAGAGTCAAAGCCAGAGATATCCTGATTTATCTATCATGGCCTCTGATGTGCTTAGCATTCTAATCACTACTATAGCGTTAGAGTCAGCTTTCGGTATCGACACTCGTGTACTTAATAAGTATCATAGTTCTATGCTCCCAACCAATATAGCAGCTTTAATTTATACACGTAATTGGTTATAAGGATTCGCATATGAAGGTAATTTATTTTTGTTTTATTGGTAATATTTTCTTTTAATGTATTGTTTCAAGCTCAAACATTTATTATCTAATTTAATTATATGTGTAATATCGTGAAGTTTAGATCAAGAAGAAGACAATGAGAGTAGGGATGGGAGTGAGACTACTTCATCAAATGAAGAATCCAATTTGATTGTTGATGATGATGATAGTAATGACTAATGTGATGATTGATTTATATATGTAATTTTATCTCCTTTATTATTGATTTTGTTTTCCTATATAATTAGTGAAAAATACTTTATGATAATCAAGGTTGTCAAAATTGCGATTTTACGTACAATCGTTAAGGGGTCCGTAGAATCAGAATGTAGAAACGTAAGTTTCTACAACCTATGTAAAATAATTTTCAAATATTATAAATTTACTTACAATAGTCATTAAAAAATATAATGAATAATAGAAATAAGGAAATTGAGTATTTATTTTAGCCATAAATTGCAAATTTGCAATAAAAGTCATAATATAGATAATCAAGCATAAGCTGTATAATATAGATATTTTATTTCTAAAATGATAAATCATGTATAAAACAAGTTTTACCTAGTTATATATACAAAAGCTAAAAGATAATAAATAAAATTTAAAAATCAATTGTGACTTTAAGAAATTACTAATAAATAAAAATTGATAACGAAGATATACCATTAGAAAGGAGTAAAATTAAAACATGACAAATAACTACTAACCAAAAGTATATAATAAAGAAGATACTATAATAAGAAAAACTTTCAAAATTATATATTACTAGATAAATTTTTGCACTATTCGTGATTATTAATTCAAAATATATTTACTTAACAATATTTCACATTTACTTAACTATGAGAACGATATATTGAAAAGATAGAAATATAAATACATTTATACCTTTCCTATAAATTTAAAAATCTAAAAAATTCTTATAAAGTTAAAGTTATCTACCCTTTATTTTATTTACTATTACAAAAATATTAGTTAAAATAAGAAAAGTTGCAACAATCAAACACAAGTGCTTTAATACGAACATGATCACAAATAGGAACAAGAAGACTAACAATCGACGAACACAAACACAAAGACTTCAATGCAACGTAACACACTGACAAGAGAGGAGTGATGACCAATGAATATGTTGAGGTATGACTCATACTCCCTTACGACAGGAAAGCACGTGGATCCCACTCCACGCTGAACGAGCGAGGGTCTAAGGAAGCCGCCTCGATGGGGGTTTCAAGGAGGCAGCGCCCTAGACGCCAGAGGGCTTTTAACAATTAAGCCTATAGTTGTTTATTAAAAATTTAGGCTTTAGTTATAAATAGCTATTATTACATATTTGTTTATTCGAATTCGGATGATTGAAATTTTACTTAATTTTGCAATATTGTGGAATCGGTAGAAACGTAGTAAAATCGCGATTTTGACGATTTTACTGTTCAAAATCGCGATTTTACTTCAAAAATGTTTGTACATGCAAGTTAACTAGAAATATGCTTACCAACTCATAAAATCATAGAAACGTGCGAGTTAACTCGCAATTTTGACAACCATGATGATAATTGCTACATTTGTTTAATTATCATTTTAGATTGTTTTCTCTTCTATCATATGAAAATGAGATTTAAGAGTAAATAAATATAAATTGAAATAGTATGTTTAACTATTATAGGTTTAAGCCTGCATATATATCTCCTATTTGTATTCAATAAAATTTTTGTAATATATTAATATTACATTTCCATTGAACTAGATCAATAATAAATTACTAGTTTTCATAAATTTAACTTAAAGAATTTAGAATACTAAATTTATAATAAAAAAAAAATTACGGATGGGACGAGTCGATTTTTTCAACCCGCAACTCTTGCGGGCCACTATAGGTCAGTCCACATCGATCTGCGGATCGGGACGGACCGGCCCATTTGACCCGTATTCCCGGCTCTAGATAATTCTATTGTAGATCATGTACTACTATGATCCAACGGCTCATAACATTTGATCCATATTACATGGATCAGGTTTAGGCAACAACGGTGCAAAACGTTTAGGAGTGGGAGACTATATAACAGGCTAAGGCTGGACATTGAAAAATCAATACAGGCCTACGATTATCGTCGATTCATTGATACATTATAAATCTTGCACTCACCAAAACTGAAGCACTTTTACTAATTCAGACTGCTTTGGCAGATTGATCCAACTCTGAGATTTACGCAGTGAACTGAACACCACTAGCCGGCATGGCAAATGAGAATACAAAGCACGGACCTTAGCTCTCTTGCTCAATTTGGGGGAGGCATGGCGGCAATCTATATAACAGGGGTTTGATATTGCAAAAGTCATTATCACCATCTGTAATTCATGGGTAATTTAGCAGACACAATGTCTTGCCAAATGCCAAGACAAGCATTGACCCATTGCACAGCATCTGCAGATTCTTTTTAGAGCAATAGACTTCCAAATTGTTTGTTCCATTCCTCATAGATCCCGAGTTCATTCAGTGAAACGGATGGTCTTACTTCCTGCAGTGCATTCTCAAAATCCTATATTTGAATGGCAAAACTTAGCATGAGAAAACTCTACAAGTTCATAAGTGAGATTAATTCATGTGTCAACAAAGCATCCGTGTTGTTTACCTCCAGAGTAACTGAACGCATGTCATCCTTTTTCAGCTTTGTAATTTCTATTCCCTGTTTCAGAGCCTCCCTCAATGGACCCATGGATGCATCTTTTACCAAATTTTTCATGTCTGAACCCGAATACCCTGAGTCATAATTACACTAGGAACATTAATCTCATGGGGATCAGAAAGCTAAAGCCTTTCAACTTTATGATCAATTATCGAATCTCAGTAGGATCAAGTCATGACTGATCGCAATCAATACCATTAGTCAGTTGGCAAATGGTGGCAATATCGTCGTCAGAAAGCTTGAAGAGTCCATCTTTCTCTAGGAGATTACGAACAATCCAGGCTCTTGCTTCTTCATATCCAACACAATAAAGTACCTCAAGTTTAGCTGTCTGGGTTTCTACAAAATTGAAGAAAGAAGAGGAGTCTAAACTGCACCTGACGAAGGGAGAGGTATATAGAGCCGTTTGGTAAGTCGTCTCCGTGCCGCCTCATCAAGTTCTTGGGGTCTATTTGTCGCTCCTATTTCATGTGCAAGGCAAATGTGAATGTTCCTACCACCATAATAATGAATCAGAAGAAAAACAAGTCAAAAAGTAAATAGCGATTCCAATTGATTTGAGCCGGGGGATTCTGATTCCACCTGTCAGTATATTGCTCACCGAACTACTCACACCAACGAACTTAAACTAAAAGAAAATGTGACATTGACATGACAGAAGTACTAGTAATTTACCAACATATTTGAACACACACCATGGCTGCAAAAGTAAAGCTCATGAGTTGACATAATTTTCTTTATTTCAACAAAGGATGTCAACAGATGATCAGTCACCAAATTATGCTGTATGGATTCGCTGCATAATAAGTGATGATTTTGTTCTATTAACAAGGATAAATTTTACAAGGAGATGAATTAACTCCAATAAGTGATGCATATTTATGCCTTAAGTTGATCTTTACAGCAGATTTTGATGCTAGCATAAACTTAATAAGACAAAGTGTACTGTTTGTTGGGGATGGTGAGAGCATTACTTGAATTTTTTGTATAACCGCTGAATTTGCTATGCTCGTTTTAGTACTTTTTTCAGTAAAAGCACTTTTGTAAACAGTTCCAAAGATCTTCGGCCTATATGTCAGTGCTTTTTGCAGCCATGAGACCATTCTCCCTCTGAAGGCCGTCTCCATACCATCTTCTGACAGGTTCCTACCCAAGGCATTTGTTTGTATATTCATTTTGCCGAAGTTATTTCGAATTGTGCATTAGGAGACGGTGGTTTTGCTTGTGCTAAGTGATGAATTTATATGCAAGGTATGGGATTCCCACATTAAAAGAATAAGATTTTGGTGTAAGGGGTTTAATGGACATGGATTCTCCCATCTCAATAGTTAGCTTGGCTTAAGATTTGCACCAATGATATTGGATATATATTTCCACCGCTTCCCAATGGTAATAGCATGATGCTAGCATTATAGTATTTGCCTAGAACTAGTAAGAATAGTAGTATAAAGGCAGCCTGTATAGACACTAGGATTAGAGTGTGGAAGAATGCTATAATCCTAATTGCAAGGCATGGGACTTGAAATTCAAGGTCGATATATTATAATATAGATCTGTGCTTCACACCTTAATAGCTAGCTTTTAGGAGATCTATAACATTTTACAATTTTCCCATACAAGAGTAAATCTGCAACGTATCCTTAAGAACATAAACCCTTGTTGAGGGTTTACAAGAGACATATGTAACTGTGTAGAGTATGATTGTGTTGTGTGTCTTGTTTGCTTCTGTGCTGTGTTGTATGTGAGTGCAGTGTTGTGCTGTGGCGTTATGGAGTATGCTGTGTCTGTGTTGTGATGTTGTGGAGTGTGTTGTGTCTGTGTCATGGTGTTGTGGAGTGTGGTGTCGTGTTTATTAGTTTTTGTATGGGGGGTATTTTTGTAATTGTCAGCTGAGGACTTATATGGGAAGGATATAAATATCATGGGACAGGAAATGGAAGTTAGTTACAAAGAGAGAAAGTTGTTACAGAAAAGAAAAAGTGGAAAGCTTGCTCTGTTCTGTTCTTGGTTGAGCCAGTGATCTATTGGAGAGAAGTGCTAGATCTTAGCAAGTTGCTTATCTATTGTTCTAGGAGCATCATCAGGTACCTGTATATTTCTGTTGTGCCTTTTCTAGTTGTTTCAAAATCTCTATAGAGCTAGCTTTTAGGAGAAGATCTGTAACACATTACAGCCTTTTTAAACAAGATAAATCTCTATATTATCTGTAGCAGGTACTATTTTATCATATTCCAAACTAATTTTCTACATTCAACCAAGAAAATTGCAGTGCCTCCAGCAAGATTTTGGCCATTAATGTTTTGTTTGCTATCAAAACACCAGTTAGATCACATTAATTAATGTCATATGCATTTTTGAACACATTATCACAAATTTAAATATAGATAGAAACTAAAGCAGTTGCTTCCAGCGGGCATTTTTCACCCTTATTTTACACGCATCTCCAATGCTTAAAGATTGAGAAGATGGTCAGAAACCATAATGTGGAAAAGGTTTTGGCATCACAACATAATAGATGAGTAGGTTTCGCACTCCATGTTTTGTCAATCAGACACTACCATACATACTTCTCCCTTATGAGAGAGACTGCATTCAGATAAAAAATCAGAAGGGTTATGTCCATAGGCTTCATCAAGAAGTGACCATTGCACTAGCATGGATGAAGTTTCATGAAGTGCTGAAGAGTGAAAGCCTACACCGAAGGTGGACATAGGGGCTATGGCCTAATTATGACTTTCGGGAAAAGCAACCAAAAAAGCTGTTTGTATATGGAGCATAAAATTGAAAGTTTTGTTAAGTACCTATAAGAAGAATTTGCTCTGAACCACTGTCAAAACCCTCCATTTCAATGAGAAACTGTGTTTTAAGACGCCTGCTTGATTCATGCTCACCTTCAGACTTCCGCTGCAACATTAAAATTTTTCATGCAATGATGATAATATTTTCACAACAGCACCAACAATCAATTGTGCACTTTGCCCTGGGTTGCATGGTAACTACAAAGGAGCAGGCCATCACATTCACTCCATGTTTGTACTTTAAGGTAAGAATTGTGTTACCTGAGAGAGAAGGGAATCTATTTCATCAACAAAAATGACAGCAGGCTGACGACAACTGGCAACTCCAAAAAGGGCCCTCACCAGCTTTTCACCCTCCCCAATCTATAAAGATATGGATATTAACATATGTGCATTTGCATGTTTACTTTTATTCTTTTGAAATCAATTCAGGTAATAATATAGTCAGGAACTCAAGGAGAAAGGAAAATAAATTAAACTGAGTCTTATGGTTACTAGATGCGAGAAAACCGGTGCATACCCATTTGCTAGTTAATGAACTGGCAGATATGTAGAAGAAAGTTGCTTTTGCCTCTCCAGCTATGGCTTTTCCTATCATTGTTTTTCCTGTTCCCTAATTGACAAAGTATATCTCAGAAACTAATTTCTTGCTTTTCATTTTTTGCACTGATTTTTATATCACCTACCGGTGGACCAAAGAGAAGAAGACCTCTTCCTGGAGAACGACAGCCTTTAAATATGTCTGGACGTAACAAAGGCCATATCACCATCTCGGTCACACATTTTTTAGCATGCTCCAGGCCAGCTACATGTTTTAAACCATGCAAAAGTATATCAAAACAATTAAATAGGCAAATGGATGGACAGATGCATAAATAATAAAGCTACAAGCACCATGCATGTACCTATATCATCCCATTGTACATTGGGATCCCGGTCCATAATCTCATTGCTTACATGTTCTATCAAGCGAGGCTCCAAATTTCTTAATTTTTCTGGAAGCTCCCCATCAGCACCACACAGCATTTCCAAACTTAGCATATGAAAATCATGGGTCAATTTGAGATGAAAAAAGGAAAGATAGAAAACAACATGATTTATACTATATGCAAGGGGAAAGGTAGGACATGCTTCAAAGCATCCCTGATGTATTGATCATGTAAACAGGGACAGGATAGCATGTATCAGTATTCCACTTCTGACGTAGCGCGGAAAGCGAAACGAAACAATCCGAATATAGATTGGTTTCACACAACAAAGAAACACTCTTTGATGCAAATCTGGTTGCGCACAACCGGGAAAAAGGAGAAAATTCTCTCACGAAAATGTATTTGATAATAAAACAAAACGTAACCCTAGCATATCTAACAAAAAGGTATTTATACTTCCCCGTAAAATATCTAAAAGGGGAAAATCTAAGCGTACACGTGGAAATAAATAATAAAATACACGTCTATAACTTGTCGCATACACGGCCGTGCCTCCAGGCCATGTATGTTTCTGGGCAAGTGACAAGCCTAGTACACGGTCTCATACACGGCCGTGTCTCTAAGCCGTGTATGACTCTGTGAAAGTTCCTGACCGAATACACGGCCGTGTCCAGGCCGTGTATGGGAGCCGTGCATGCTTCTGTGGGATACCCTGATCGAATACACGGCCGTGTATGGAAACCGTATATGTCTCTGTGGAATATCCTGGTAAAATACACGTCCGTGCTTCTGCCCGTGTGTAGAGGCCGTGTATATTTCTGTGAATTCCTTCCAAACACTACACGGCCGTGGCACAAGCCGTGTGTCTGCCCATGCCTCGTGTGTCTCCATCATTCTCCCCCACTAATGGAGAACTCGACCCCGAGTTCTCATCCGGATATAAAGGCGTATCATCGGAGTGAAAAGGTGATAGATCCGCAACATTAAAAGTGCAGGAAATATTCATATCTTCCGGGAGTTGTACAACATATGCGTTGTCATTTATCTTATGTACAACTTCATAGGGTCCGTACTTCTTGGGTTGAAGTTTCTCATATTTCCCTACAGGGAAACGCTCTCTTCGGAGGTAAACCATTACCTGATCGCCTACTGCAAAGAGCTTCTTCCGTCTATGCTTATCTGCATCCTCTTTGTATCGTGTATTGGACTCCTCTATCTTTCGTTTAACTTCCTCAGTAATAGCTTGGTGTTTTTTTGCCATATGTTTAGCCGCCACATCACCCACCATATCCCTGGGTAATTTGAGCAAGTCCAGCGCATGTTGTGGTGTCTTGGTGTATACCACCGAGAATGGTGATCTCCCAATAGTTCGGTGGACGGAACTATTGTAAGCGAATTCAGCCTGAGCCAATGCTTGATCCCACTGTCCCGGCTTCTCGCAGCAGATGCTTCTGATGAGATTTCCGAGGGTCTTATTAGTTACCTCGGTCTGACCATCGGTTTGAGGATGAGCAGTACTACTGTAATTCAATGAAGAATCAAACAGATACCAAAGAGTCCTCCAAAAATAACTGAGGAATTTGCTATCCCTGTCGGAAGTAATGGACTTTGGAACTCCATGCAACCGCACCACTTCCTTGAAGAACAACTGCGCAATAGCCCGTGCATCTGCGGTCTTCCTACAAGGAATGAAATGAGCCATCTTGGAAAACCTGCCAACTACAACAAACACGAAGTCAGCACCTCGTTGGGTACGAGGCAAACCCAGTATAAAATCCATCGATAGGTCCTCCCAAATGTTTGATGGTATGGGAAGAGGAGTATATAAGCCAGTGTTTTGGGATTGCCCCCTAAACACTTGGCAAATGTAGCACCTTTCCACAATCCGATACACATCTCTTCTTAACCGAGGCCAAAAGTATCTTTCAGTTACTGCGGCTAGGGTCTTATCTCTACCCATATGTCCCGCCAGTCCTCCACCATGCAGATCTCGGATAAGCTTTTCCCGTAAGGAAGTTTCAGGAATGCACAGCTGGTTCCCTTTCATCAAATACCCCTCATGGATATGATAGTCGTCACACGGTTCCCTGTTGGTACACTTAATCCAAGTGTCCTTGAAGTCGCTATCATTTTCATACAATTCTTTTAACTTCTCAAAACCGACAATGTCCGCACTTAAAGTAAGTAGGACATTCATTCTTCTACTCAGGGCGTCTGCGACCTTGTTTTGCACACCCGACTTGTGCATCAACCTGAAAGGAAACCTCTGCAAGAACTCAATCCATCTGGCGTGCATGTCCTTACTAATCCGGGTCTGGCCACTCAAGTGTTTAAGAGCCCCACAATCCGAATACAAAATGAACTCTTTCCCGACCAAATAATGCTCCCACACTTTAAGGGCCCTCACCACGGCGTAGAACTCCTTATCATATGTAGACCAAGTCCTCCTTGCTTCGCACAATTTTTCACTGTAAAAGGCTATTGGTCTTCTCTCTTGTGATAATACTGCACCAACCCCAACCCCACTGGCATCGCAATCCACCTCGAACAATTTCTCAAAGTCCGGTAGCGCTAGTACAGGGGCGCTACACAATCTCTGTTTCAAGTTCATGAAGCTCGATTTAGACTCTGCGCCCCATTAGAACCTTCCCTTCTTTAAGCATTCAGTCAGGGGGCAGCAATAATACTAAAATGCCTAATGAATCTTCTATAGAAACTAGCTAGACCGAGGAAACTTCTCAATTCTGTAACAGTTCTAGGAATAGGCCAGTCTCTAATCGCCTTCACCTTCTCATCATCCACCATCACTCCTTCACTACTAACCACAAACCCAAGGAACAACAATCGCCTTGACATAAATGTGCACTTTTTAAGATTAGCGAACAGCTTGTTCACCTTTAGTGCAGATAACACACACTTTAGATGCTCCAAATGTTCTTCTTCGGATTTACTGAATATTAGAATATCGTCAAAGTACACAACAAGGAAACGACCATTGAAAGGTTTCAATACCTGGTTCATTACCCTCATGAAGGTGCTTGGTGCGTTACTCAACCCAAATGACATCACTAGCCACTCATACAATCCCTCCTTGGTCTTAAACGCCGTCTTCCACTCATCTCCGGGACGGATCCGAATCTGGTGATACCCACTCCGCAAGTCTATCTTGGAGAAGATAGTAGCGCCACTCAAACGGTCCAACATATCCTCGATGCAAGGTATAGGGAATTTATACCCTATGGTAATCTTGTTGATAACTCGGCTATCAACACATATCCTCCAGCTCCCATCTTTCTTGGGAGTTAACAACGCTGGAACCGCACATGGACTTAAGCTATCCCAGATGAACCCTTTGTCCAAAAGCTCTTGGACCTTCTCCTGTAGAATCCCGGCTTCCTTGGGACTCATTCTGTAATGTGGGAGGTTTGGGAGACTAGCTCCGGGCACCAGGTCTATCTGGTGTTAAATGTCCCTCAGAGGGGGTAGCCCCTCGGGAAGGTCGTCTGGAACCACTTCCTTGAACTCCTCAAGAAGATCCTTCACTGCCCCTGGCACTTCTCCATCAAGTTCCTCCCCTCCTTCGGTCACACCTTTCACGATGAGGGCGTACACCACTCGCAACTCCCTTAAGTCTTCCATCACTTCCTTCTCAGATTGAGTGACAGTTAAGAATGAACGACTCTCAACCTTCTTTCCTTTAGCGCGTCCTTCCCTCTTCAACAACAACAAGGTGTAC
Source organism: Laguncularia racemosa (assembly GCA_037954665.1). Classification (NCBI taxonomy): domain Eukaryota; kingdom Viridiplantae; phylum Streptophyta; class Magnoliopsida; order Myrtales; family Combretaceae; genus Laguncularia; species Laguncularia racemosa. The sequence goes on along the minus strand of JBBMOL010000001.1, from coordinate 4,232,018 downwards.
TTCACACCCTCCTTCTCCAACCTGTAGACATTCTCTTTACCCGCATGTTGCACGTCTACGTCAAATTGCCATGGTCTCCCAAACAAGATGTGGCAAGCATCCATGTCTACAATGTCGCAGAATGCTTCGTCGCGGTACTTCCCTATTGAGAAAGGTACCTTGCATCTCTCCTTGACTTCAATTTTCTCGGCTGCCTTAATCCAGCCAATAGTGTACGGATTCGGGTGCTTCTCGATGGGCAGCTGCAGTTGTTTCACAACCTCCATTCCTATGATGTTCTCGCAACTGCCGCTGTCTACTATTAACTCAAAATAACTTCCCCATGATAGTACACCGTATACAAAACAACTGGTGTCTCTGCGTGATCTCTTCTTGCTTCGGGGTGAGCATCATGCACCGAATTACATATGTTGGTTCCGCTGTTTCTTCTTCTTCCTCATAATATTCTCCCTCTCCATCGGGCTCATAGCAGATCTCCTCATCATCTTCCCTATCAAGGATGTTGACGCTCTTCCTCGCTGGACATTCGTTTGACTGATGACCCGTTGGTTGCATCGGAAACATTTGCCCAATATGGGTTTAGCATAGGGATTGTTCTGTCTTTGAGCTCCCTTCTGCTCCATCGGCTTCTTCCCCTCGCTTTTCTCTTCCCTCCTGGACATGTCCTCAGTTGGTTTATAGGGTGTAGTCCTACTTTTCTCAAATACCGGTCGACTATCACCACCCACAACTTCGCTTACATATCCCTTCCGTCCTCCTCCATATCTACTTCCCTGTTCCTGCAACACAAGTTCGGCTCGGAGAGCCAAGTTCTTGGCTTCTATGAGGGTTCTCACCATCGTAACCCCAATCTTGTCTTTAATTTGGAGTTTCAGTCCTTCCACATACCTTGCAACTTGCTGACCTTCGCTCTCCCTCAAATCATTCTGCTCCGCCAACCTCATGAACTCCGCCGTATACTCATGCACGGAGCGTTGTCCTTGGCGACACCGCTGATATTGTTGGAACAGTATCTGCTCATAATCCGGCGGGAGGAAATCACGTTGCAGCAACTGCTTCATGCGATACCACAATCTCACCGGTGTTTTCCTTCCCTTTGCCGCCTACTTTGTAGCCTCTCCCACCATGTCGAAGCGCCACTCTTCAACTTGCATGCCACCAGCCTTACACGACGATTCTCAGGGATTTCCATGTAGTCGAAGAACCGGTCTACTTCCGCAAGCCAATCGAGGAAGCCTTCGATGTTGAGGCTGCCATCGAACCATGGGATGTCGACCTTCAGACGGTAGTCTCCGCCATCCCCTTGATCATAACCTCCACGGTTTCTCCTGTAATCACCTTCTCTAGGATGGTTTCCATGATGAGCCATCCGGTGACCACCACGACCTTGCCGTAGCCTACTCCCGTAAGTATCATCACTCTCTTCGCTGGACTCCTCACTCTCCACACGTCCCCACCTGTTCTCAACGACAGGTCGGATCACGCGTCCCCCGAATTCCTCCACCGCATGTGGTGGATTTCTGCCAGCGCCTCCAACCCTATTGGGGTCTACCACCAGAGCATCGAAACGCTCGATCAGTTCATCAAGACGCTGTTCCATACACCCGACCTTTTGATGCATTGCGTCGAACTCTGCCCTCGGAACCCATTGATGGTTCCCTTGAAACCTTGCCTCTTGAACACCGTCAAGAACACGACCGCTATCATCGCCTTGATGAGTTGACATCTTCACAGGAAATAGCCTCGCTCTGATACCAACTGATGCAGCGCGGAAAGCGAAAAGAAACAATCCGAATATGGATTGGTTTCACACAACAAAGAAACACTCTTTGATGCAAATCTGATTGTGCACAACCGGAAAAAAGGAGAAAATTCTCTCACGAAAATGTATTTGATAATAAAACAAAACGTAACCCTAGCATATCTGACAAAAGGGTATTTATACTTTCCCGTAAAATATCTAAAAGGGAAAAATCTAAGCGTACACGTGGAATAAATAATAAAATACACGTCTATAACTTGTCGCATACACGGCCGTGCCTCCAGGCCGTGTATGTTTCTGGGCAAGTGACAAGCCTAGTACACGGTCTCATACACAGCCGTGTCTTTAAGCCGTGTATAACTCTGTGAAAGTTCCTGACCGAATACACGGCCGTGTCCAGGCCGTGTATGGGAGCCGTGCATGCTTCTGTGGGATACCCTGATCGAATACACGGCCGTGTATGGAAACCATGTATGTCTCTGTGGAATATCCTAGTAAAATACACGCCCGTGCTTCTGCCCGTGTGTAGAGGCCGTGTATACTTCTGTGAGTTCCTTCCAAACACTACACGGCCGTGGCACAAGTCGTGTGTTTGCCCATGCCTCGTGTGTCTCCATCAACTTCTCTCAAGAATCACATTTAAGTCCAATCTAGATAATGTACACGCGTTAAGCTAAAATATTGCAGTAATTATATTTATTCATTTGAAAGTTAGTTTTATATTAATAGCATTAAGTATCAATTTGCAAAGGTGCTGAAGGTATTGATCCAGCAGTCACCAAGTTTGATCTCTGAATTCTTTTATCATGATTCCTGCAAAGATGGATAGTATTATATTAATAGCATTAAGTATCAATTTGTGAAGGCACTGAAGGTATTGATCCAGCAGTTGCCAAGCTCAATCTCTGAGTTCTTTTATCATGATTCCTGTGAAGATGTATAGATGGTTGTAGAAAACACATGAAGATTCTACCTGAGAATTCTAGTTAATTTGCAAAGGTGCTTGAAAGAATAACAAGGTATGTTCCATGAAAATGATGTAAACTTGTAGAGGACTCACCATCTCTTAGTTGAGTCATCTAATCCATCATCAGACTTGTTAGAAATACGTGAAGTCACATTTCCTGCGTTGCTGCCATTGGTTCTCACCGGGGGAACAAAATTACCTCTAACCCCTCTTCGAGAAGAACCACTTGCTCGAATGCCATACTGTGGGGATAAAGATGCATTTGGAGATCCTGATAAACCTCGCTTTTGTTGCCTTGTATCTGTTTCCTGCAAACAATACGAAGAGCATAAGATAAAGTGCTATATGTGGAAAAATTATATTAAAAGATTGCTAGTTGTTAACCTCAGAGACTATAATTGTATGTACAGAGTAATCGTCATTCTCCCATAATTGGCCTACCTGTAAAAATGTGCATTTTAGAATTGTCTGAAAATTTTTCTTTAAGCTATGTGGATAAATTCCAGGAAAATTTCGATGTGTTACTTTAGGATGAAAGTCAGTTTAAACCATCCACATCACCATTGTCTTGCACTCAAACTCATCTAAGAGTGACAGAAAGAAACTACACTTTGGAACATGATAAGATGGCCTGCTACACCAAGTATTAGTGCATCACTCAAACTAAATGCTGAGGTAAACCCTTCATAGATTAATGGCCATAATCTCAAATGTTTATAAGGATGGCTGCTTTGGCCACATAGCCACCTTACCAAGAGAATTTCCAACTGCCAATCTTAACCCCCACATATATTATCAAGTATAGAGGGGAAGATTATAGAAGAAAAGACTATAGGAATGTAATACCAGCTTAGTTCTGGCAGTCACAAATCCATTGCCAGAAACATTGACAGTATCCTCTTCTTCATTTGAATGTGAATTTATGGGATCATTAGTGGGGCTGATGGTTTCTTTCTGGAAATGCTTTGTCCCTGAAGTACTGCTGTAATATCTTTCTCCATCTTCCATCCTTGCTAGTGGAGAGTGAAAAACACCCCTAGGATGGTTGTAATTAGAGTGGGGCTTCTCAACAATAATGCAGTCCTCTGAATTGTTAATTTTGGTCCTTGTGCTATTCCTATTAGTAGAATCGCTTGGTCTAGAGAGGTTGTTCCCATACAAAGATGCCAACTTTGCTTGCTTCATTATTTTGGATGTCCTGTTATCTACCTTTTCCTTCCTTTTGTCTTCCTGTAATTAGAGGACCAAAATCAGATAATATGGCGACACAGCTATGTGATTTGAAAGTATGTTGATTTCTGAAAGTCTATATGGATTCTTGGCTTAAGTTCCTTAAGGAGAACCATGCTCCAGAAAAATAGGGTAAGTAGCTTCAGAACAATGAATTCAGGAACACAATATACAATATATGATATCAGCAATACTTACCACTTCATTAACTGTACTTTCCTTAGATTGCTTAAGGTAAGCCTGAAAATATTTTGACCCCCTTATTTTATCCATGTCAATCTCAGTGTTCTTGTCAAAAAGACAACCAGGAAGTCTTTTTGCCTGTTCAAAGGCTTGGCTGCCAGAATAGAGATAAAAATCTGTCAGGATTACAAGACATGACTACTCCAATGTTTTAATAATTTCAAACCTCAAGATGCTAACAGTAAATTGTGAAAGGAGGGCCAAAAATATCCAAATTCCAGATTCATTAGTGCTCCTATTTGATAACAAATGGATTTTCTTTTCCCTTGCCTTCCTTAAAATGTTCATTGTCATGCACTTTTTGGCATGAGGATATATAAAAGCAGAAAAGTCACAAACTGTCGCATGTTCTTTCTTCCCAATTTGCTAAATCATCTATATGGCTTAGCTGAAATCCATGCAAACTTAATTCATGACTTTGGCCTTCAAGAATCAAGGCGCAAATTCACTGCACTTGAAAAATGACCATAAATAGGTAATTTTCGAATTTTAGCTGCACATTTAGGTCTCATTAACCCCTTTTTCTCAACTACAACATGAACAGAACCGAAAAATAGACAAAAACTGACAATTCAAAGTGCTATACTCCTCCACCTGCATCATTTCAAGTTATTGCTCAGAGTAATTAACATACACAAACGAGTTCTGACAGAGAAAGCATAGCTTTCAAATGTAATTGAAATATGAGTGTTCAACGATCAACATACAAGTTCATTCCGCATCATTAGGAAAATGCCCAGAAAAAAAAAAAAAAAGAAATTTTCAGTGTTCCACTTCAAACTTGGGTCTTATCAAACACATTTACTCTCAACTAAGACTACATTAAACACCTAAAAAGAACTTTTCATTACACACAGTAAGCAGCCAAGCTCTACTCTCCTGTAGATCCAGTATTCCTTAACTAATAGATTAATATAAACCTAACCGTGCAAGCTTCTTTTTATCTTTTAATTGGTACATAACTAAGAGGTTCATATTTCCAAAGTAATTGCAATTGCAAGCACCTCCATCACAAGAAAGAAATACTAGATCACAACTTAAAAAACTGGACCACACTATTCCCCAATTATCCAGTGAATCTGCAATTTCAACACGATACAGTTTTACAGCTTCGAACAAAAATAAAACATCTCCCAATAGCAAAAGAATAAAAAGAATAACAAATAGATCGTATTCATAACGAAAAATACTACCAAGTCAACATCAACTCAATTCAACTTGCACTGATTTGGATCGAAACTTCTCTCCTCGCCAATCAAATTTTAAGCATGTAAAACAAAAGCCCACATTAAATATAATTCCGAGACATCCGGCATTCAACGCATAATTTTCCACTTCGATCTTCTTTATATCCGATTTACAAGCGAAGAGTTTCCAATTACGCCCTAGGAATCGAACAGTCACTACCGATGTGCCCTCATACTTATTACTCGTAAACATAACAATCACAGATGGCAAAAAAGAGCAACTAAACGAATTACTAACTAATCAGAAGAACTTTTCGTGCTATTATTCATTAATATTTACTATTACCGATCAGAATCAGGAATGAGGTACTGCCGGGCAGTGTTGAGCTTCGAAACGACGTCACGACGTATTGGACGGATGTATTCCGCATCAACTTCGGTACGAGGGCGAGAATCGAGAAATCCGATGAGGCGGAGAGAGAGAATTTGCGCGGTGGAGTAGTCACGCCTCTCGAGAGCGCGATCGACGCCGAAGAGGTAAGAGTGGAGTCGTTTGAGGTTTTCATCCACTTCCTTTCGCCAACATGGTGGCGCTTCATCCTCCCTAGGATTTTGCATAGTTTGATTCTCCGAGAAGACGGTGGTGACGGTGATGGTGGTGGTGTTGGAGAGATTAGGAGTGTGTTTGGGTTTTGAATTCGCGCCATTTTCCAGGAACGGGTGGAGTTGGAATTTGTTTTCAAAAATTTGTTGGGCCCATGGGCTAAGGTTCCAGTTGCTTCGTGGGGGTTGGGCCCATGGGCCGAGAGGATTATTAGAGCATGTTAGATCCGTCACTTCTTTTTTTTTTTTTTGTGTGTGCATTTATTTATCAACCATGTGTACCACAAACGTGTATTCCTCTTACAATATTAAAAGTATCTAAAAAATCCCTACAAAGTTATATTACCCTTACCTTTATTCATTTTTAGAAAAATACTAATTAAAATTTTTTATTATTACAATGTATAAAATATTATATAAACATTTTTCCTTAAAAAGTATATAAATTTTTGCTTCCCAATTTTCAAATTCCAATCATCATCTTCACAATAAAATAAAATAGATACAAATAAGATGTAAATTCAATAGTTTTTCAAATACCAATTTTCAAACAAACATGAATCAAACATAGAATAGATACAAATAAAATACAAACAAAAAAATCTAATTAGTCATGCAATTAAAAATGCACAACCTCCTAGGGTTGTAAACAATTTCAAGTCAAGATGACATGACAGTAAGCTAAAAATGTAGCTCAACTCAAGCTTGGCCAAGGTTAAAATTTTGAATTTGATTTAAAGTGGTACTCAAGGAGTTTAAACTTAATTTAATTAAGTTTGTTTAGATTTGACTTTTCTAAAAATATAATTTTCTCTCTAAATATTATAATATCAATATTTAAACTGAACTCAAACTTTATTAACTTTTAAATTTGACTCAAACTTAGTAAGAATAATAAATAGATTGAGTTGAATATTATGAAATTCAAACTCAATTTAATAAACTATTCAAGTAAATCATCAAACTCAACTTCATTATTGTGGACTCAAACATAGTAAATATTAAATAAAAATTTAAGTAGTTTATGAATATGAATGTTTCATTTATATGCAAGCATCCTCTTATGTATTTACAATCGAAAGTACACTCTCTTCATTACAATGTTGATCATTGTAATTAAAAGGCTATAAAACCTTTTTTTATACTTTAACCAAGACTAGATGTAGTTGCTCATGATAAGGAGTAATAGACAGGTACAATTTTAGATAGACATTCTCTCTCTCTCTCTTCTCCTTTTGTTTTTACTTGAAAAAAAGATATAGCTTGCTTTATGTCATAATTAATTATTAATGATAATCTTTTTTTTCGGTAAAAAATTATTAATGATAATCTCCTAAGAGATAGTTAATATGTCAATGCATATTAAATACAAATATTATTTTTTTTATGAAAAAAAAGGTTCTAGAAGCATCCTTGGTTGCCTAAAAGGGGCAATATAATACTCAGAGCCTAAAGGTAAAAAGAAAGTTTTATCTTTTAAAATTGATAAACAATGTCTTAGTGACTCTATGCCAAGAAATACTTTTGTAGCCTTTAAGTGATAGGCTAATGCCTTCTTGGTTAAGAGTAACTAAGGAATTTTGTGATTGGTCGTAAAGTAACCTAATTTTATATAATTTAAGGTAGTGATTGATTTTTAATAATCTCAATAAAAAGAATAGGATAATATAACATAGTGCAAAGAGAATAATATAATTATATACAATGTTTGGTATGCCAACTACATTGCAATTTTTTTAAATGTTGTATTCTATTTATTATACACAAATACTACGTTTGAATAATGATTTTAATAGTTTTCCTACTATTTGTTATCATGTACTTAATTTTAACTATACATTCCATCATTGCTTAACACCATGAAACCACCACCATCGTTGTCGCACCAACACCACCACCATTATTATAATAGCACCAATATTGCTAATTCCTTGCCAACTCCATAGCACCATTATGGTGATAGAGCCATGAATTGATCCATTCCATTGGTAGTAGCAATAGTGTTAATCAGATGGTGGTAACGTGAGAATGTTAGTGGTAATGATAGTGTAGTGTAATGAAGGTGTTAGTTTTGTGATGATTGTAGCAATTGCAATGGTCATAGTGACATCGGTGGCAATGATGATGGCAATAGTGATGGTGATGGCAACTTGGTATTGGTGTTGTATTAATGATGATGGTGGTGATGGTGGTAGTGGTGATAACGATGGTGATGGCAATGGTGTTGATGATGACAATAGTAGTGCTACTAGTCGTAAGGCAAGGTGGTGATGATGGTAGGGTTGGTAGTGGTAGTGGTAAGGTGGTAACTGAAAATAAGTATTAATTTAGGGTTTTAGTTAAGAAAATTTCTTTGATCTAGTTAGAAGATTTTTGTACCCCAAATGCAGAGGATAAAAATAATGAGGTTTGTCTAATACTGTAAAATACCATTTAGTTTCTACTACAGGAGAGAATAAAGAGAATAGCATATTACAAATTTCATATACTATGTTTAGTTTAATAAGTACAGCACCAAAATTTTCTTTATATTACATGTTATTTGTTATTATGCCAAGTGGAAAAATATGTTGAAAAGTAACTTCGTGTATAAGTCCTTTTAGACTCCACAGATCCATTTCGGTAATTGCAACCGAGTGAGTTAACGAAGTTAAATTCCTTAGAAAACTTTCATGTTTTTAATTAAGGGTAAATTGCATATTTAAATACTGTCCAAATTACTAAACATCCTAAATTTCTAAACTACCACATTTACAAACCGTAAAAACCGTTAACTGCAGACCTTCTTCGTCGATAGAATATAATGCAACGATTTATATTAATATACAACTGTAATAATTTTTGTAGTCAATATCGTACACAATTTTGCCCATATATTCAACTATGAAATATTAACTAGGTAAAAAGACCCGCAAATCAATTTATAGATAGGCCAGAAAACCAATTAGGGGTATATGTTTAAGATTAACTTAAACATAAACATAATTCCAGCAAAATGAAGATCATCAAGCTTGGCTTCATTTATAAAGAGGTTAAAGCCGTTTGTGGTTGTATTGTTTGTTGCCTCCCCTTGTTTTAATAACTAATTTGGTCATATTAAATACACCAAGGACAATCAGGGCTCACAACTAAAGGTACTACTACAAAGGCTTTCCTTACACATCTGAATTCAAACCATACATGAATGTGTTCTTTACACATCTGCATTCAAACCATAAATGAGTGTGGTAAAGAAGGAACTGTTCACTTAAATTAATGCAAAAATTGAATGTGCTCCTTTAATACACAAACATTCCAAACGTTTGGGTCCCATCCTACCTATATCTTTTTCCTAACAAGAATTCAAATTCAAGACACTAAGAGGCTCCAACTTTATGTTTAGTTACATCTTCATTGGCAAGGCTTACTTGAGATTCTAGTAACTCCTTGAGCAAGAGTTTGTTTTCCAAACAGAACTTCCTCACGTCCCCACCTTTGATTGGGTCACTAAAACCCTTTAACATTTTAAGCTGCAAAATTCATTGGGTATTAATAAAAGAGGAGAGTGGTGGTTAAGCGAATCCATGCCAATGTTTAAAGAACTTCTTGCGCTTTTTGCCACCCTGAGGACCCACTACTTCGGCCACTACTAGAGCTTCCAATTCCACTTGAACTTCTATTACGAGTTTTGACGGAGACTTTAGACATAGCAGAGATCTCGTCTGCCATCACCTCTCTTTGGTCATCATTTTCCGGCTATTCCCTTTGCAACTGTTCCTTACCCTCAACTCCCTACTCACGAGGAGTAATCATACATGGATAGTATTGGGGTTGGTGAGAAAAAGACCTCTTCCCCAGGCGCACTCTCTCCCTAGTAGTGAGCCCTCTCTTTAGAAGTGTTAAGGGGCTCAGTCACCGCCATGATCAACAAGCGGCTTTAATTGGGAAAGAGAATCCGTCACTAATTATCAGCCATTGAGAAGCGTGACAATTTTTATTTCACACCCCTAAAGTATGGGAAGCACCCGTTAACAAGTCCTACATGGCACTCTCCCTCAGGCATAAAAGACACTTCTGTTCAATTATCATTCATTATTCTACCCGTCTTAAGCTCCCGTTCTCCTATTTGCTGTTTAATAAGACCCATCGGCTTCCATTTCAATCAATCTAAATATGATTTAATCATGCAAAAGGGGGTGAGGTTTGTGGGGGCTCTAAGATCATGTTAAGCTGACAATAGTATACATGCCCAGTTTGTGTTGCAGTCGTTTACATTATAAATTGTACGGATTGCTTCATTTTTTCCCATAACAATGTCTTCCAATACTTTCCCTTTACACAGGCTATGCGTCATTACAGATAATAGTTTCTAATAAACTTCCATATGAAATAAATGCTTTCTCATTCCCGAGTGGTCATAGACTCTCGGCACTTTTCTCACTAGAAGCATCCGTTGACCGCCATACCAAAGAAGTTTAAAATCATACTTCCAGCCTAGTCTTTGAGCTGGCTGCTTCGTCTATATATGTGCCAAAGCTGGCATTTGCATGTACTTCCGACGCAGTGGCTAATAATGCAAAAATAGTGCTGCCCTGCTTGGGAAACCTAAGAACACTTCTCAGTTGACCACTAATAGGTATCTGTAATAAAACAGACTAAAAATAATGCTTTCCTATACTCAAAACTGAAGTCATAAAAATATCAGGCATAAAGAAAAGATGAACAAGAACCATGAAAGATTTTCGTGCAAGGACATTACCATCAATTCTAGAGAGAGTACCTACTCCATCTACTCCAATGTTAACCATATTAGCCCTGCTGCGCAGCATGAGAAAGAACCAAAAAAGAATTGATAAATAGAAAGCCAAAGATTTTTCACAAACTGTATCCGTACCAGATATTCCTTGGAAATCACGAAAAAGGAAATGCTCAAGTAGGTCACATCAGGAAGCTAGATATGGGAAAATATAGCCTTCATATTTGAAGGGCGTTGCAAAGTAAAAGATGCACTACCAAACAGTCTCCACCTCTGACGTAACACTCCGGCAAAGTCAATCAAATGATTCCAAGTATCTAAAGACAATCACTATCTAACTATTAGTGACACAATGCATAAGGCAGAAAGATAACTATTTACATCGACCTTCCACTTCTTTTCCTAATAAATACTTCTGCACTGATATGTTTCAACATTTGATAAAGTTACTTGAAATTTCAAGTAAAACCATAAATAAATTACAGCCTGAGCGGAAGCAGATCTAATCTAACAAGGACATTCCATGATGATTAACATAAGGTCACGCAATGTCAATAGTACATAAGGTAGTGCACCTGAAACCCACCAACTCCTACTCATGTGCTTGGAGGAGCATCACTTCCCGTTACTGGCTTGCGATTCAGATATCGAATCACGGCATCTTCAACCCTGTAAGAAAAACCACAACAATCAACAACTTCATATATTTTCATATAATTTATTTTTCAGAAGATATGTATCTTGGAGAGCTCAATATAAATGTGTCCATGAGTGCCAAAGTGTGTATGATTGTGTGCACGTGCTTGTGCATGTAACCATGTGTGTCAGAGACAGAGATATTGTCAATACCATGGCTGATTGAAGAAATCTGACCGCCTTTCTTTTTCACCATTTCGGCTGCCTTCGCCAGCCACCATCTTCAAATCCTTGCTTTGTGATTCAATTAAAGCATTAATAAATTCAACTGGTGATTGACTGAATCCAAGGAAAAAAGCCCGTCGCTTACGGTGTTCATGAATTTTCCTTATAGCACCATAGATTGCCTCGTCACAGGCTTCAATCTCCTTGTTCTTCTCAACAGTGGCCAACAGAGCCGACAATTCCCTTTGGATGGGGAAGGGCACATCAACCAACACATCATAGCATACAGTTCCAGATGGACTATTACCAGAAAGCTTTATCTTATGCTCCAACTGGATAGGTTGAGGAGATGATAAATGAGGCGAAATCTTCTGTGAGACCATGGTAAATTTCATTTTCTCCTCTCCAAATACTTTCTGGAGTATCGGATCACAATTAAAGAAAGATGGGTCATTTGGGTTCTGTAACTTTCTGGCCTTGACGTAATGCCAGATACCAGCTATTATTCTTGGCCGTGTCTCGACTTCAGTGCCAAGAACTTCCATCAAAGGAAGTGAAAGTTTAAACTTCTCAGGCACATAGTTAATCTCCAGTCGAATCGTTGCAGTAAATTCCTTATCACCTTTTCGTTTAACTTCAAATCCCTCATGTGGAGCAGGTGATCTAGAATTTTCCCAGACAATTACAGGGTTCTCTGGATAGAGCCGCTGGTCCAATGTAATGGTCACTCTCTTGAAAAAACAAGAGAATTTGGGATAAAGGGGGTTTGATTTCTGAACTACTCCAGGCTGATCGGGATCTATTCCATCTTCCAATATCCTCCCAATAATCTTAAGGGTCCAAGTTGGAGGCTCGGCATTAGGCTTTTGTGGTATACTTCTCATCTGATTAGCAAATGTATTAAAAACATAAATACGTAGCGTTTTCTGAATAACAGGAGGGTTTTTCAGTGCTTCCTGAATGTCAGTCTTCTTTCTCGACAGAGCAGCATCAACCCGAGATTCAAATTCCAGAAGCTGAGTATACAATGCCGATTCAGGAAGAATTGCTGCAACTCGGTCCTGCAGCTGCTTCTCAGGAAGCTTCTGCTTCTTCTTACGGGCAGCAGCGCTAAGTTCCATATTTTTCAAAGGCAAAGGTGAGATTGAGTTGGTCATCGTAAGACCAGTAGGCCGAATGGGTGGCTTTTGGGGCAGACCGCGCTTCATTCCACTGCTCCCGCTCCCTGGAGTAGAAATGGAGGGTGGGGACGACCCTAAGTTTGGATTAAGTGAAGCCTGAAGCTGAGCTTGAATTTGAGCATGCACAGCAGCTTGAGCTTTTGACTGTGCCTGCGCAATAGCTTGTGCTTGGGACAGCTGAAATTGATGCATTTGCGATTGTGGAAATGCCGGATTCGTGGGCATCGAAGAATTTAATATCCCCACATTCCCGAACGGCGAGGATGACGACGCCACGCTTCTAGCTGGGTTACTATTGTTATTATTCATAGACATCGCTCCACTCCCCCAAAACCCCTGAATTTTCCTTACACAATGGACAATGCCCGATATATAAAACTAAACCGTAAAAGATCAAAACTTTATTAGCTATCCCAATGCTTTCCCAATAACAACTGCCAATCTTCACCACCCAATATTTCCCCAACCAAAACCCTAAATTCCTTGGGCAATTAAAACCCTAATTGTCTTCTCGTACACTTCAAAATGACCAACAAATAGAACCGAAACCCTGAAAAGATCCAAATCTCAAGCTGCTATAACCTCAAAGAGACTGAATTTTATGAAAATTCAACTATCAACTGTCAATCCAACCAAAAATAACAAAAAGAGCCCTGATTCTAATCTAACCCTAACCCTAGAATCGTTTAGCTCAAGGCACAATGAAATACCATTTTAGGTCCTGATGCACAGGATTGGGAAATCAGGGTGTGGGTTTTTGACAAAGAAAGGGTATTGATAATAACAACCAGAACTATTGAAACTTTAAGATTTGAGGAGGGACAAAAGTTGGAATAATAGAATTGAATAAATCGAGAGGAAAAATCCTTACGAAGAGTGGAAGTAGTAGTGTTGCAGTAGTAAGGGCTTGTTTGGCTTTTGAATCCACACCAAAGAGAAAAGAATTTGTGCTGTTTCGTTTTCTTTGGGCACTTTCTCTCTCCCTCTCGTGAGAAAATCATGGGGTTAGGTCAAATACGAAAGGGAGACATCTCAAATAGATCCGACCCGATTCGGTTTTTGCATATGGATCCGGTTGCGAGTGTTTATGGACTTGATCTCAACAACCGAAAGTCAAGTCATTTCATATGCTATAGCATTAACTTGCCCAATATTTTATGAGTAAATTACCAAAACACCCTTTTAAACTTTAGATATTATAGATGCATTCCAAATTTAAAAAATTGAATACTTACATCATTTGACGAAAATGTAAATCTCACTCCAGTTCATCTATTTAAGTGATGTGGATACGGATTGTTTATAACTTGAATTTTTTTAAGAAAGCGGAATACGATAAAAAATTTAACTAATTACATCAATTTGATAAAAAGAAAAAAAAAATGAGCCAAAGCGGTGTAAGTGCTGAGTTTTTCAAATTTAGGATGTTTTATAATATCTCAAGTTTACAGGGAGTGCCTCCGAAATTTATTCATAATTTATCACTTGAACTCCTCCAATAATTCATTTGTATTTCATTAAATTATATCGTCACAATCTAATCTATAGATAAAAGTAGAATACATTTACACATATAGAATTCAAATTAATGAGATAAAGAAATCAATTTCAAAATGATAATTTTGTATATATATTGGTATTTTATTGTTTCTCTAAGGTTGTATTTCATTTTGTAAACTTTTGTTGATTTTAGTATATTTAATTTTTTGGCAATATGCTAGTTGGCATCCCTATGCAAAGTGCAATATATATATATAAAAGAAAAAAAAATTGAAGATCCGAATTTGCTACATTGCTATGTATTTAAGAAAAAAGGCATTATTAATCTATATAGAAACATCAATTAGTTTCTTATGCATATAATCATTGCGAGTGATTTGATTCTATCTATATTTTTTCTAATGATAATATAAAAACCATAGCCCTAACTCAAAATTAGTATGATTTCCTCACTTTAGCGATATTTAACATGCCAAAAAGATGGATTGGGTGAAATTTCTTATAGTATTATTTGTCCTATCAAGAATATTTATTGGATGGTCACAAGTGAAAGCAAGCAAATTTAGTGATTGCATGAAAGACTTTATAATTGATTGTCTTCTTTGGAATTTTCTACATCCATTCACTTGTCCTTTTCAATGTCTTGCATAATGCATTATTCACCCTAGACCTCAATCAAATGATCAATTGGAAGACTACTATGAAGCTGGATGCTTTGCCTCAAATTGTCTAAATATCCCCATTACAAAGAACAACATAGGTGTTTAATCAACACACTATTCTTTACTTCTTTATATTTATTTATAGGAAAGGCATTCAATGCATCCATATCGGGTCACAATTTTATAGGATATTATTTAAAAGGTAATAAGATAGAGTTTTAGCTTTTGATTTCAAAACCTTATATAATTTGGGCCATTAAGTAGCATAATATTGATCCTTATGTGGGATTATGCAATATGTTAAAATAGGTGATTACTCCACTCCATGTCAAGCCCATGATCTTTTTATCTAAGAGGGTTCAGTTGTGATGGCCTATAAAAAGAAGCTAGTCGGTCCCCTTTTTCCTTGTTATTGAAAAGAGAAAAAAAAAAGAAGGGAAAAGAAGAAGAAGACAAAAGCAAGAAACTCCTACATACTACCAAATGTTATATGTAACTTAAATTGCAAGGTTTAACTAATAATATTTGCAAGTAAATAGATAAGTATATGTAACTTATATAATCAAACCCTAATTTACAGTCTTATTTCTCATATTATTGACATATTCTTGTTTTGATTGTTGATTGTTCAGGAAATGGGAGGATGCATAGTTGTTTAGATGGCTGTTCGACGACATGCAAGAGGAATCACTAAGCATTAAATAGAACCATATAATCTCAAATTATAATGTCATTCGTATATATGAGAATAATAAGCATGAGTACCATAGCATTTGTATAATTACAGCGCAATTCTAGAGAATTTTTGTAATGTATTGAATTTATTTCTTGGCATCTTCTATTATTTAGATTATCTACATTGACAAAATAAAAATAAAAGTACAAATTAATTAATCAAAACAGTAAAAGCAATCTAATGAAAATGTACCAAAAATAATAAAATAAAGAAAGAAGAGGAAATAGTAGAGAAAAGTTATACCATCGGCTATTTAGCCACCCACAACCAATGGTGGGTTGCATGACTCACTATTACTTTGGTGGCTTGAATAAAAAAATAAATAAATTTTAACTCAATACATCGTGACACACTAACGGTGGTGTGACATGTGAAGCATTAATAGATGGTAGACGGTATCATCACCTATTTGGTTGTTTTCAAACCTGCCTAAGTTACAAGTTATAGAAAACCACCCTTGATTTAAAAATAAGAGAAAATATAACATGTTCAAAATTGAGAGCAAATGACTTTTTATTCATCAAAAAAGCAAAGATAAAACCATTTTTTTTTTTTTGTAATTTAGAGATGGTAGACTTTATTGTCAAGGATCGTGACCCATTACATTTTTTTTAATGCTATTTTCACTATTCATCATCTACCATAATTTAGAGATACTATTTTAGTGGATTGTGATAGATCTACCATAATTAGTTAGGTATTTGGTTAGATAACTTCTTACGGTTGTATATATTTAATTTATATAATTTTTCTTACTTTTCTGTTTTTTTTATTACTAGTAATTTTATATTGGAAATCTTATTAACCATGTCGGCTTAAAGTTTCTATATCAACATCAATATTGCATAAAAGATATTGTAAATTATGTCAAATTTGTAAATATCAACAGATTTCCATACAAACACACAATATTGTATTCTCGTTCACACAACATTAACTTGACTTTTCTTGCATAATTATGCTTCATTTACATAAAAATTTCTAAAATAAAAAAATAAAAGTGCTTAGAAGTCTGTCCATTTTGTAATTGTTCTTTTATTCATATATATCAATTATGATATATATAATAGTTTAATATACACAAGTTTGCAGAATCTCATAAAAAACCAGGGATTCCATAATTCTACTTGAAATAGTTCCAATCTAATATTACGTGTTCATGCATATTCACTGAAATTTGCTTTCAGATTTGTAATTGTCCCTATATCTTGTAGTTTCCCTCACAAAAATTCATAATCTCTCTCTTTTTCCAGTGTAGCCCGTCTTGATCCTTGATAAATAAATCCCATGTGCAGACTTGATAAGACCCGAGAGAGAGATTTAACCGCAACCTAGACGACTTGATTGGGTCAATCGTGTTCAAACACACACCGGTAAAATGTAAAAGAAAAAGAAAAAGATTAAAATTAAGCAAAGCCGAACTGGATGAATATTTGTCACCCCAACTCTATGTATTCAGCATGCCTCTATCAATCATGTACATACGTTTGATCTAATTGAACAAATTTTTATGATTATATATTGTAATGTTTGAATATTTATTTATTTTAATATATATATATATATATATATATTATCACAAAAAGCTAAGAACAAAAATTAAAATTTTATAAAAATTTGATAAGCAATTTGAACATTTCACAAAAGAGAGTATTTAACCTTAGATGACCTAACATTCCTTTTTTTCACCCCTCACAATAAAAATAGCAAACAAAAAGAAAAGCTTTCTAAACAAACCATAAACGATGAAAGGAAAACGACGCGACCTAATCTCAAATACAGAGGTAAGGATTTTTATACAAAATTTTAATTTCGATTATTGAGTTTGGAACTTATGAGTATCGCGTGCACATTAGGATTCAAAAATTTGAGAAGGGCATAACAGGGAAGAGACTCAAAGGCTAAAGGATTCAACCCGTAGGAAATTTTGATGTAAGTACACAAATTCTTGTGATTTATATGTAATTAAGTGTTTTAGGGATCTAATCAAATCTAGGTATAAAGAGAAGTGAGTTTAAGAGAATTTGGAGTAAAAGAATTAAGGTTCGTGGAATGGGTTGAGAGGTACATAGCCTCCCAACATGGTCATGTTTCGACTATGTTGAATTCAAAAGTTATGCCGAGAGATATACAAGCCTCCCAACATGTTCGTGTTTCGACTGTGTTGAATTAAGAGAAACAAAGCCTCCTAATATGGCCGTGTTTCAACCGTGTTGAAGCCAAACCTCACCGAAAGATACACAACCCTTAACACAGTTGTGTGCTAGCCCGTGTTGAGCAACACGACCTTTAACATAGCCGTGTTGAATAAAACATAATGTAATTATATATTCATTTAATTTCTAATTAAGCTTAATTTCCGTGTGACCTAGATAGCTAGTAAGGCCTTAAATAATTTAAATGAATAGAATTAAGAAAGTTAAGAATTGATATTAATCTTAGATTAAATATTAAGAAGAGCTTGTTGATGTACAGATTTTGGTTTAACTTAAGCCTAGGACCAAAGTGCTTAAGGCTAGGATTCAAGGTACGTGTAATTTGTGTGCTATTTTATGCTTGCTTAAGTTAGTATATGTGTTGAAATTGATTAAGTTGAATGATTTGGCTTAAGTGTTTAAGTTGTATGCTATATATGCTTGGCTTAGCCTAGGGGCCCGTAGTGGCAGATCCTAGGGAGCACCTCAATAATCCTTATGTGACGTTGTTCTTAGTGGAGTCATGATTGGAAATGATCCAGGTTGAATGTTGGTTAAGAGGTTTAAGTGGATATGGATGTGGGGCCCGTAGTGGCAGTTCTCATCACCAAGGTTAAGTGTTTAATTAAACATGGGTGCGAGATCCGTAGTGGTAGTTCCCATCACCAAGATTAAATGTACCATGGGTGTAGGGCCCATAGTGGCAGTTTCCATCATCAAGTTTAAGGATTAAGGGATCATGAGTGTGAGGCCCATAGCAGCAATTCCTATCACTAAATCATGTTTCAATGTGTTAAGGGGGTCATGAGTACCCTATTATTACTTATAGACATAAATTGTATTGTGAAACGATGCTTGTGTTAAAGTACTGCATAATGCATGTGATAATTGTTTATGTTTGTTCATACTTATGTGTTTGTGTTATACATATTGGGCATTAGCTCACCGTTTGGGGAATATTTTTTTTAGATGCAAATGTTGAGGGAAATGATAACCTATAAGATAACTTGGGTTTAGGTGACACACACAGAGAGGAAGATGAATATTATCATTACTATTATGGTGATTAGGATTTGAAAGAATTATGTTATTTAAATGTAATAGATATTTTCTATTAGAGAATGTTAATTTAGAGTTTATAGACTTTCGCTGTGTTAGATGTTTGACATGATTTACGAAATTTATTTTGAAGTTATAGGATGTATTGAATGCTTTTATATAGGAGTTACAGGTCAAAAGGTATAAGTGTTGATTCAGAGCCTTAATGTGTTCTTGTGAGATAAGGACACGTGGACGAGCAGTAGCGCGGCTTGGGTTCTAGGGTGCTACATATATTATTTTTTATCCATGTATATTTTATAACTGATAAGAATATACTTAAGATAGGGAATTAAGAACGAAAATACTCATACGAGAGAACTCAAAGGCCTATTTTTAATTATCATATACATGGGCATTCGTCAAGAAGCTTAGCTACCAAAAACAATTACTTACTCAGTTTAACATGAATAAAGAAAGCATTTACACTGTCTTACGCTAACCAACGTGAGGCTTCAAAATTTCATTTACTTATGATATGTTTGGTTTGAGGAATAAAAAAAAAAGTAATAGAATTAAATTCTTAAATAATACAATATAGAAGTTTTAACTATTCTTTATTGTTTTTGTGAGGTATCATAGGTAGATAGAAAAATATAATGAAAATAAGCAAATTGTTGCTATTTCTTGAGTCCAAAAAAGGAATCATGATTTTCCATTTCACAATAATAATAACTTCTTTGAGTAACTATATTAAACAAAAATGGTGGTTGAATTGATTGTGTCACACCCTAATTGGCTACGATACATCACTTCGTACTAAAGTAAAATACAAAAGGTTATGATTATTAAACGAGTTTCTAAACCAATTTTAGGACCATGAAATCATTGATAAAAATTTGAAAAATATTTGACGGTTTGCCAATTTTGAAAAATATTTTGAAGGTTCTGTAAGTTTGGAAATTGTAGTGGAATGCATGAGACATAAATCTAAGTCCTAAGGCCAAAGGGGCCAACAACTTCAAAATGATAATTTGGTATATATATTGGTATTTTATTGTTTCTCTAACATGGTACATCATTTTGTAAACTTTTGTTGATTTTAGTATATTTAATTATTTGGCAATATGCTAGTTGGCGTCCATATGTAAAGTGCAAAAAACAATACAAAAGGAAAAAAAAATTGAACATACAAATATGCTGCATTGTTATGTATTTAAGGAGAAAGGTATTATCAATATATATAGAAACATCAATTAGTTTCCAATGCATATAATCATTGCAAGTGATATGATTCTATCTATGTTTTTGCTAATGGTAATATAAACAAGCCTCAACTCAAAATTAGTGTGATTTCCTCACTCTAGCGATATTTGACATATCGAAGAGATGGGTTGGGTGAAATTTCTTGTAGTATTATTTGTCTTGTCGAGAATATTTACAGATGGTCACAAGTGGAAGCAAGCAAATTCAATGATTGCATGAAAGATTGTATAATTGATTGTCTTCCTAGGGTTTTTCTATAGCCATTCACCTATCCTCTTTAATGTCTTGCACACTGCATTATTCACCCTAGGCCTCAATCAAATGGTCAATTGGAAGACTATTGTGAAGCTGGATGCTTTGCCTCGAACTGTCTAAATATCCCCGTTACAAAGAACAATATAGGTATTTAATCAACACACTATTCTTTACTTCTTTATATTTATTTATAGAAAAGGCAATCAATGCATACACACTATCGATGGTGTGAGATGATTAATGGATGGTAATGGTGTCACGACCTATTAGGTTGTTTCGAAACCTGCCTAAATTACAAGTTATATAAAATCATCTTGATTTAAAAATAAAAAGAAATATGACATGTCCAAAAGTGAGAGCAAATGACTTTTTATTCATCAAAAAGCAAAAATTGAGCTTTTTTTGTAATTTAGAGATGGTACACTTCATTGTCAAGGGTCATGACCCATTACATTTTTTTTTCTTTTGCTATTTTCACTATTCGCCATCTCCAGTAGATCGCTCAACTCGTAACTCAATATTGATGATGGATCCGTCACAGTGAGCTAGGTATGTGGTCAAACAGCTGCTTACAGTTATATATATTTAATTTATTTAATTTTTCTTACTTTTCTGATTTTTTTTTTGTTATTAGTAATTTTATATTGGAAATCTTATTAAGCATGTTAGCGTAACGTTTCTAAATCAACATTAATATTGCATAAAAGATATTGTAAATTATGTCATATTTATAAATATCAACAAATTTCCATACAAACACACAATATTGTATTCCCGTTCATACAACATTAACTTCACTTTCTTGCATAATTATGCTTCATTTAGATAAAAATTCCTAAAATAAAAAATTAAAGTGCTTAGTAATCTATCCATTTTAATTTCCCTTGTAAAAATTAAAAAATTTCGTAATTGTTCTTTTATTCATATATATCTCGTATAGTATATATATTGAGTTTAATATATTGTAACAGGACATGCAATTATACATAAATTTGTAAAATCATATAAAAAACTAGGGATTCCACAATTCTACTTGAAATAGTTCCAATCTAATATTACGTGTGCATTCATATTCACTGAATCTGCTTTCAGATTTGTAATTGTCCCTATATGTTGTAGTTTCCCTCGCAAGAATTCATAATCTATAGCTTTTTTTTTTTTTTTTTCAGTGTAGCCCGTTTTGTTTCAAGCATGCCTCCATCAACCATGCACATACATTTGATCTAATTGAACAGATTTTTATGTTTATATATTATTTATTTTTTGTCTAGATTGATATTTATAATTAATGGGAGTATATTCAAGATATTGGAAATTAAGAATGGAAATATTCATATGAGAGATCTCAAAGGCCTATTTTTAATTACCCTTTACTTGGGCTTTTGTCAATAAGCTTAGCTACCAAAAATAATAACTTACTCAACTTAACATGAATAAAGAAGCCAATAATTAAAGCATTTAGTCTAGGCAACCAACGTGAGGCTTTTAATTTTTTTTTTTTACATATGACATGTTTGGTTTGCTGAATAAAAAAAAGGTGGTAATAGAATTACAATTCTTAAATGATATAATATAGAAGTTTTAACTATTTTTTATTGTTTTTGTGAGGTCTCATAGGTAGATATGAAAATATAATGAAAATAACCAAATTGTAGCTATTTCTTAAGTACAAAAAAGAAATTGTGATTTCTCATTTCGTAATAATAATAATTTCTTGAAATAACTATTCCTCAACAAAATTAGTGGTTGAATTTGATTGTGTCACGCCCCTAATTGGCAACGACGCTTGGCTTCATACTTAAGTAGAATACATAAGATTATGATTAATAATTGATGGTTTGCTAGTTTTGAAAAATATTTCAAAGGTTCATCAAGTTTGGAAAGTGCAATGGAATGCATGAGATAGAAATCTAAGTGTTAAAGCCTATGGGGCCTACAAAATATAGACATAGGTATATAGGCTATAGAGCCACAAGTGGCTCCTATAAATATAGATACAATATTAGAACGTATTTGACTAAGTCAAATCAAAATGAGAAAGTATTAATAATTCTCATAATCTATATCTGCAAGTTCATCCTTGTACTTCTTCTCGTAGCTAAACCCCATCAAATCATGTAAAAGATTAGTAAGTCCTCACTTGAAAAAGAAAAAGAGGAGTGTGCTATAACACAAACATATACACACATGTCAAACAGGCTTACATACTAATGTAGTAGACAATTATTTAAACCATTTAATTATCTTATTTAGACACTTTGTATGAGAGTACTCGTGACTTTGGACATTATAACAAGGGATATAAGGTCTAATTCCACTATAGTAGACATCAGGGGTTGACAAAAGTAGCTAAACTCCACATCACCGAAAATTGAGTACCTAAGTAGTTTGGTTTAAGTGACCATCCCCATTATGCAGCCTTATCGATCATAGTCCAACTATATCATATAGCCTGTAGGGACTCATATCTTCAAACTATGCTTGATATACCTTTCTCTCTGCTTATGGTGCCTATTATCTAATGTGATTTCATTATCGGTTGCTTGTTGAGTCACCTTTCGTGGCTTAAGTGCTTAACTATAGTATCATTTTGGAAGATATGACTCACAATTATAATCCCAATTCAAGGTTTGTCACTTGCTAGATCAATTAACATGCATAAGCAATAAGCAGATATTTAACCGAATTTGCTTATTAGCCTGGTTTAATTTTCTAACTTAGCAAGTAACACACATGTTACTACATACTTGGAAAGGTTGATGATTATCAAATTGTAATGCGAGTTTCAATTGAGTTGATTTTATTTATCAAAAGAGAAAACTTAAGTCAATTGATTATTTTAAGTGTTTGAATTCTATTCTAAGGTTGGTTTTGACTATTTAAAGTCATACTAGTTACGAGCCCAATTAAGATTACTAAGGCTTGATTAGTTTTTAACTAATTATGACCCTTGAATCATTTAAGGTTTATTCATTTAAACCTAATAAGTTATTTGAATTTTAAGTTTAGTTGTACTTAAAGCTCAATTAGGATGTTTTGGACCTTTTAGGTATAGTAGGTTCAAGTATGTCTAGGCCTACTAGTCCTTATTGAATTATTTATGTCCAATTATAATCATCAAATCTATTCTAAGTCTAATTAAATTACTTCCATTTATTTTAACTAACTTAGGCCCATTATGTTTAATTAGTCTTATTTGTTATGTTTTAGGCTCAATTGATTATTAGGTCCGATTTTAATTTCATTTTAAGTCCTTAGTTGAGTTAAGGCCTTGTAGAGTTGCAGGCTCAATTAAGTTTGATTTATTTGTTAAGACTCATTTAGGATATAAGCTCTAAAAATTATTGGGTTTAAGTAGGTTTTTGAGTTTTGGGTCCACTTAGGTTTTATTATAGTTATGTAAGCTCATTTTATTTTATTAAGTCTATGTCTAGCTCATTTTGGGTTTTTAATTTGATTTAGACCTTCAAATGGTTTGAGGCCCGGTTTGAGTTACTTATCATGATAAGACCCATTTAGGGTATGAGTCTTAAGATAGAGTGGGCCCAATTATGTTTTGGATTTTGGATCTTGAGCTCATGATTTATCTTGGTTTACATTATTAGGTCAATTTTTATTCGGTTCAATTAGGATAGTCAAGTTAATTAAGCCTAATTAATCAATTTATGTTTGATTATATGAGCCACCCAAGGGAAGGGTAAGAGGGTAGTCCTTAAGTCTATTTGGTTAGGTTGGCCTTGACTTGATATAATTAAACCAATTATTAACTTATTTCCAATTCATTACAATTAAAGATTTTAATTTTAAAGGGTTATAACTTACACAATTTAAATCCAAATCAAATTATACAAAAACTATTTGATTCATTATCACTTTCACTATCCATTTTAATATAAAAACCTTATTATTATTATTTTTTAGAACCCTTGGACTATTGGACTAAACAAGGTTACAAATTTTTAGGCCTCATTTTATATCCAAGCTAGATTCTATTCGTAATTAAAATGCAATTCCACTAAATTTATTCAAAATAATCATAATATATCATATTTTTTCCAGAATTAAATATGGTACTAAATCACGCAAGAAAATCAAAATCTTAAGTTCATATGATCCTAAAATTTAACCTAATTCATCCTTAAGCTTTGCCAATTTCAATATTTATTTTGTAACTTTATTTTTTTTTATCAAATTTAATACTTTGAGAGTATCATAACATGCCAAAAATTCAAAATTTAGCAATTAAATCAACTTGCTTGATAAGTGCTAATTATATATATATATATATATATAAAGTGAGATTTTACATGTTTTTCCTCTTGATTTTGGCATGTTTTTGAAGTATTTAAATTTTAATTGAGTAATAGTTTGATTTCAGGGCTTTGATGGGTAGAGAAATTAAAAAGGAAGAAAACGAATCCAATTTTACTTAATTTGGAGCTAAATTGAAGAAGTTATGAATGTTTGAAATTAGACATAACCTCGACATGACTATGTTGATTGGTTATGTTGAAGTTGAAGATTCACAGAAAGTTACATGAGAAACTGTCACAGTCGTGTTGCAGCTAAAGAGTCACAAAAAGATATATAGAAGTTAGACATGACCGTATCTAGGCTGTGTCTACCAAAACGTCAATTTTTACATGAATTTGAGCTACGAAGTGGACACAACCCAAAGCACGATCGTGTTGGATAGCGTGTTGACCCTAAAATGCATAGCTTGTGACACACATTATATAAAAGGATGAGGACTTTACACTGAGTTTTTTAGACTGTATTTGTATTATTTTTTCTAGGGTTTTGAGAGGAAAAGATAGCTACTTCTTTTAACTTCAAGAATTTTGGGCTTCTACTCTTTTTTTTTTTTTATTGATTTCCTTGATGATGCATGTCATTACATCATTGATGTATTCAATTCCTAATATGTTTAGTGCTTAATTTCCTTAGTATCTATACTTATGGAACCTATGTTTATTATGTGACTTGAGATTTTCTGTAATATTAAATAAATTCTTACATTTATTAATTCATGCATGTGTTCTTTATTTTGATTGGTTTAATATTACTAGTGTATTAATCCATCTATTTGATATTATATATTGAGATTAAGAAATTTGATATATAATTAGATCTTGCATGTGTGAAGAGAATTGATGTAATCTTAGAGATAAGTTACATGGTTCTTCTGGAATTATTGAAATTAGTCACAGGAATTTGCTGTTCTTAATGCAATCTTTTAATTATGCTATCGTGAAGAGATTCAAATAGATAATTTTAATATTAGGGTTTAATAAGCTTGAGAAAGTTATTAAACTAAATTAGGGATTGTCCTGATTAATGAATTGTAAGAAAAAATTCAATACTTATTGTTAATGTCACATAATAATACATGGGGAAACAAAGTCTAAATACTAATTTTACCAACTTGAAGTTAATATTAATTTAATTCGCTTTTCTGTCTTTCCATAAAATCTTAGTTCTTAGTTAGTATTTCATTATATATATTTTTTAATTCAATCCAATTTCATAATTTACTAGTTAGATAATAAGTGTAGGTTAGTATTAGTATTCGTAATCTTTGCGGGACGATATTCGTATTTTTATACACTATATTACAAAATTTGATAGGTACACTTGCCTTACATCATTGCTCATTCACTAAATTAATCATAACACTCATTCCAACTTCTAACATGCTAATTATACTAAGTTAATCACTAAATCATTCCAAAATTCTCATGTTCATACTTCAATCATCAATTTATTATCGCTTAGCATCCAAAACAAATTTAACAAGGAAATTAAATCTTAAAATTAACATATCTTCCATAAACATGCAACAAACTTGATTTCTATTTACAATTCTAACACCCAACATTAAAGTCAACTTGTCACAACATAAATCTATAACCTTAACACCAAATTACACCAAAAATGACTCAAATTAAATAATCAATTCAAAAATTTATAGGTTGAATGATAATAGCACTACTAACCACAAGTCTTAAGATAAATCATTCATTTTTTTTTTTCACTATAATTCATCTCCCAATTTTGTCATACTTTATATTCATCATGTTACTTCAATTTTAACTAAAACTTCCAATTCCAACTCATATGAACATGTGGAAATTTATGGGTTATCAACCAAATCAATTAATTTATTCATTAACTTAACAATTTTGTTAAGTTCAACTTCTATTTTGCCATATACATCCAATTCATCATCCAACCCACCTAAGTCCACATACCCATACTTTAATCATTGCATTACCATCATTCATCATCTAACCGGATTTTACAAGAAAATCAAATCTCATTTTTTTTTTATCATATTGGTGGCAACAAAATCCATACACATACTACATATTATTATGATCAAACTTCACTTTTATCACCAAATCCAACACCCATCATCACATTTATCATATTAGAACATAAATTAACATCTCAAATTATCAAATGATACTTAGAAATTATCAATAGAGGTAGCAGTTCAACATAGGTTTTGTGCTAATCTTATGAAAATCCAAGAAATCATCAAATCATCACACTTAATCACTTCTAAACATCATAAATCATCAAATCAACTATTGTATTGAATTTACTTTATTGGAGATTCAACTTAACCTTTAAGTCCTCCCTTTGTCGTTCACAATAAGCCTTAAAGATGGTATTTTTCTTGATTCCAATTGATTTCCCTTACATAGAACCAAATATCTCCACTTGGAATCATGTTTGACATGCTAAAACTTACTTAAATCAAACTAAACATCACTTATAACTTTGTGATGAGTGATATGACCTCAACATGGTCATTTTGGGTGGTTGTGTTCCCTCAACTCTAACATGACCTCAACATGATCATGTTGGGAGGTTATATATCTCTTTGACCTTTGATTATTCTTTTTTAGTACCTTTGTTACAATTGAAACACAACTCTGAGATTCCACTCTAAACACAATTAAAGCCTTATAAATAATAAAATCATGCAAAGAATAAAATCTAATAAAAGAAAACTCATCTGCTAGTGACTAATCATGCATGTTTCTTAGTGCAAGTCTTTGAAGTTCTCTTGCGCATGCTCTAGTGATGGATCTTACAGCATGATTTCCATCATCCATATAATTCAATACCTCTTCAACATGACTCAAGACCTCGCTTCCTACCGAGATCCTCAAATTTAGACTTTGAAGCCTTGTAGTAATCACTATAAAGATTGGGTCGGTAACCTGACACTCATCAACTAAGATCCTCACTTGATTTTTCACCTAGATCTCACAAGAAAATAACTAAATTAGTATAGGGTTTAATGAGTATTGAAAGGTTTAAGGTATAGATGAAGCTTAATTTTATTTTTATTTTTTAGAGCATTTACCAGAGGATTTTTAGAAAATAAAGATGGGGGCTACTATTTTTCTATCCTAAAATGAGTTTTTATAGTAGGGTTTTTTGAGGGTTTAAGACTAGAGGCACTTGGGACCATAAGGTTAGTGGGTTTAACCTTAAAGACATGTGTCATCTTATTTAGCCTATTTTAGTATTATATTTCCCTTAATTTTTTTCCATTTATTCTAGTTGTATAATGATGCTTCCTTTTTTTTTTTTTTTCTAAAATACCCTAGGAAACTCAATAAATTAGCTACCCTTTAGCAAAATAAGCTTAGCAACATTTTTGTCATTTTACCTAATTGACTTCGAAATTAAAAATTTTATTTTATAATTGTCTCCAAATAATTTTTAATTGATTTTATTTACCTAATTAAGGTCTTAGAACTATAATTAAGATCTTTAAGAATTTTCGGATCCAAATTTGATAAAACTGTCTTAAATGGCAAAAGGGTAATTTTTGGTAAATTGTCCCCAAACTTTAAGAGATCACTCCCAATAATTTAAAATCACTCTAAATGACCTTAATTTAAATTTTTTAGTGATTTCAACCAACTTCAAGGCAAAAGGGGTCATTTTTCTTCAATAGCTCCTCTTTTGTTAAGTTAAAACGTAAATTGCCTTTTTTAGCTTTTTATTAATTTTTGTTATTGCACATTAGCAACTACTAAATAGAGCTATTCATTCAATTTATAATAAAATAACTTCCAACCCTCTATCTTTGTTAAAAACTAAATACCATTATTATCATATATTAATTGGATTTATATTATACATACATAGATATATATAATTATATATATATATTAATTCACCTTTCTCAATGAAACCTAATTAGTTTAATTATTTTGTTTGAGAATAAATTCAAAAACAAACCAACAAAGTTGATTGTTTGTGATAGTTAACAAGATATTTTCTTTTATTATTATTTTTTAAAGGAAGATGGGGCATAAAACATTTTTGCATGTTCATTATAATTCAAGTAATCAAAGGGTAAAGCAAAGTGAAATATATTAATAATTTATCATAGCTTTTTCCCTTTTTCCAAATTATTATTATTGCAAACGCATTGCAAGTCTGCCATTTGCTAGTATTACATCATGTTAAAATTTTTTTTTTTTTTTGCCATACCTCTATTGGTATTCCAAATTAATACCATAATTAGGTATAATTCACAAGATTCTGTGAATGATTCTTATATAAAATCTCTTTGTCTCTTTGTTTTAGTAAAAGTTCCACTAAATTTTGGATCTTTGCCTCTAAATGGAAACTTAGAAAGTTCTTCTATTAAACCATGATTAATAAGTCTGCAAAATTTTTTGTATCTAATCTAGTCCTAGTATAGAAGCAATCCCCCCATTTCTATCCTTTAACATTCTTAATTTCAATGATAAATGTAATCGATTAAATTTAGTGACAAATATAACAAAAAAAATATGAGTGATTATGTTTGTAGTAAATAGTGACATTATTTATCATATTATAACATACGAGGCTATTTGTTATGAAATGTAAAGTAATAAGCATTATATATTATATCTTATTTTATTGGAAATCATATTATATTATATAAAAATTATTTATTTTCATATCCCTACCGGTTTTCTAAATTAATATTGTATATATGTATAATTTAAAAGAACATGTAAATGATTCTTATACAACATCTTTGTTTTATCAAAGGTTTTACTAATATCTTGATCTATGCCTTCAACATTTAGAAACTTAGAAAGTCTTTTTGTTAAGCTATGGTCAACGAATGCACAAAATCCTTTATATCTAATTTAAATTTAATCTAGGTATCATAGCAATTTCCTCATTTCCATCTTTGAATATTTTAAATTTCCCATTAAAAAAAAATTCCATTGTTGACTTACCCTTCATTGAATCATATGAATTAATCGACCAATAGTAAATTTATCACTAAATCACATAAGATATTACCAAAATCCATATTATAACATATTAAATCCATATGAATGGAAGAGAATAAAATGAATTTTATATTTATATTCATATTGGAGTTCTTAATAGATACAATAAGAAAGAAACTAATAATGACTCTAAGCTTATAAGCTTTGGCATAGAAACCCCATGGCTTAAACCCATTGATAAAATTTTGACCAAAAGAGAAAAAAATCTCCAATAAAATAAAAAATTAAATAAATATCTCAAAGTATCATCTTGCTTAGACTTCTTTTTGACAATATAGCTTTGCATAGAATATTGAAAGTCAATACTCATTCGATTGGAGTGCAAAGATCTTTATGCTCCTAGGTTATCATCCACAAAGATCCAATTATTGCATGAATGAAAACATAAAAGTGATAAATATGAACAATATACTTTCAATATAAATGGGTACTTTAAACAAAAAAATACTCAAAAGACTAAAGAAAAATAATTTATCAAAATGGACAATGTATAAAATTAGTAAAAGCCTTAATTATTTATATAATACAATATATTATTCAAGTATATTATTATCCAAAGCCACAATCATTAAACCGCTAAAAAATCCTTCAAAACCACAACAACAGTTGTTTAAGTCATCAATTAATTTAACTTCATTCATATGTCTAAAAAATATTGAATTTTATGAACGTGAAATAAATCTCTTCAAGGCATCACAACCATAGCATAAGTTGAAATTTTTTTGCAAAACAATCATGGCAGATACCAAAGCTAGCGATAAATCAATCCATTGTAGATTCATATATGGTACCTAAACATAAGAATGTATCATCAATTTGAATTAATTGTTTTTTAAAAGAAATTCATGTCAAATATGATGATGTTCCTCAAATTTCCCCTAATAATCAAAAGATAATATAAACAAAAAATTCAATCATGGTGCCAAAAAAAAAAAAAATTGTCTCTCCACATAAATGGAAAAAACAAATATTGTAATGAAACCATTTCTTGTATATGGATGAAATAATTAGTCCCTATCTTGATGAAAAAAATTAATCCCTAATAATAAAAAGATAATTAATGGCATATTTGAATAAAAAATAATGGTAAGTATAATTAATAAAAATTAATGACATTGCAAATGAAGATGATGATAATTGGAAAATAGAATATGGAAGGAAACATCTTTCGAATAGTATATATGATATAATATTATATCATAAAAAAATAGAATACAGTAGATAGTGAAATAATAATATATGTTATATATTATAATATGATTAGGATAGTAGTGGATATGCTAATTTTTTTTATAGATAGTGGTGCTAGATTTATGCTTTGAAAAGGAGTTCAAAGGAATCTTAAAATGAATCAAGGATGTTTTTGGGGTTTTGGTGTAATAACCCACCTTCCAAGTGTTTGCTTAACTTACTTATCAAACTATTAAACTCACTCATGGTACTTGAAAAAGATATGTTACGCCATACCTTGAGTAAGGATAAGACAAAATCATCTTTAAGCTTGAACTTGCTTTTAACATTCAACCATAGTACATTCACAATAAGTTTGGCACATCGCACATTCAACCTATACTATGAGTTTCCAAATATTCACACTCGATCAAGCAAATTATCACCTGTAATATATGATCTCAATCAAGCACTAGCCTATTAAACAAGGCTAATCAATCTCTAAGTTACTTGATTTCATAGATCAACCAAGCCACTTGAAGTACCTGTTTTAAGGTTTATATGCTAGAAATCAGTATTAACTCTCAAATTTACAAT
Source organism: Laguncularia racemosa (assembly GCA_037954665.1). Lineage (NCBI taxonomy): Eukaryota > Viridiplantae > Streptophyta > Magnoliopsida > Myrtales > Combretaceae > Laguncularia > Laguncularia racemosa. Next base: position 4,200,507 of record JBBMOL010000001.1, on the reverse strand, counting down.
AGTGTAACAAAACTAATTACAATGTAACTCGATGATCTATTAAACATAAAAGATGTCAAAACCTCAGGTTCCCCTTCCAGTTAAGCTAATGCTCTCAAAAAGACCCTAAAACTAACTTGTAATTTCAATCTTTCACATTTGTACTTGAGGTCAGAAAAAACACTAATCTTTGAGCTTCCTAAGAAGCAAAGTGAGTACAAGAGAGTAAAGAGAACAAACGATAGCATGGCAGTTACAATCTAGACAAACATTCCTTAAGCATGATGTAAGGATACAAGTGGAATTTGAATATAAATACGATTAAAATTAAAGTCTTTAGCCACTAACAACTTAATATAAATTTCCAATTGATACTTGAAATAGTTAATCATAAATTAATTTGGCACTTGGTAAAAATTTTGCCCTTATACACTTTATCATAAGCTTGACTGCTACTTGCCAAATAATTGCTCTTATACACTTTCACTTTCATGTTGGTAACATTTCAATTTACCTTTCATCTACCACAAGCAAATGAGGTGACTGGATCCCTATGGGTCACTAATATCAAGCCGGTTTGTCAACTATACCACAAACTTACTAGGTCAATTCAAAGATCGTACTACAAACTTTAGATAGGGGAAAGGACTTGCTTTAATTAAGTATTTTAGGTCAGTAGACAAAACTCACTAGATACCATTTAGCCAATCTGATTCATGAGGGACTCATGAATTTAATGACATTTGCACTTGTGCATCAAATTATGCATTACACTAGGAATATCAAATCAATAATCAATCCAAAACAATTACACGACGGAGATTCAACTCTCATTTCTAGTCAATCACAAATATCCTATACCATAGTCACATGACATCTAGGCTATACTACACATGGTTCATGACCGAAGGTCATTTATGTACATGCCAAATGCCAAATAAATACACAATGCCACAAATCTCAAATTTGCCATTTATGCTAGCACAATTCATCAAACAACTTGAAAACATTAACCATCCACAATTCAACATAGTGAAACAATAATTAGTCTTAAAATCCTCTTGTAATAATTACAATAAGTAATTATATAAGATTCGACAAATAACTAGAGGGATTTACATTATTGGCCACAAACACAGTCAGAAAGGCACTCACCTGGATAATTTCAATCCTGCATCCACACAAATATCTAAACCAAAAAAATTAATCCACACGTGCTCAAGCACCTAGATGGAGCTCAAAAAGTCAACATGTAATAAATATAGTACAGTCAGGCATAAGGTTTATTATTCTTACCTTCTATAGTTACTCTATTAGCTTTTAATAATCGTAGTTTCTTCATTTCTTATACAGTCATCATTGTTATCGTATGTATTATCCAAATAATACTAACTGACAACTAAAAGAAAAAGAAAAAGAAGGGAATTTATGAAAACGCCCCCTATTTAGTCTCCTTCAACATTAGATGGCCATTTTCTCATAACCATTCCTCCTTCACACCTAAATTGATCACCAACCCTGGTACTTAATTCAAGTTCTTACCTGGTTAGGTTGGTTAACGTGTCAATACATCGCGAGTGTCGAATAATCGCATATCCATTATTAATTGAAACTATTTCCCATAATATTATTATACTTCAACTTCCACATTTGAGATTTGATTAAGTAAATAGACACGATTACAAGTAGCATTTAAGTATAATATTCTAACATTTTATAAGAGTCTAGAAACTAGAATTCATTACTGTTTTCATTTGGTTACATGAAAATCAATTATTTTAACTAAAGCAAAGAATTCTCCTGAACAGGCAGTTCTAATGGAAATGATTATAATAAATATCCAATGTATTATTTATTCAAATTTCTTTCCATGTATATTTAATAGGACGTATTAGGAGATTATGAACTAACAATTAGCTAGAAGCTTTTAGTTTGGGAATTGTAATATCATTACTCAATATAAAAGAGCGAAAAATTAGAGGAAAGTGAACCCGAAATCTCGGGGCCAATCCACGGGACTACAAGGAACTAACGAATATACAAGGTTTGATCAATGTTACAATGAGGCAGGTTTTACCGGCTCACGTAAGTATTTTCCCTAAGGTTTCTCCCTCCATAATTGCCACTCATACATATATTAATAGCTAAATAATGTAATCACAAATATCAGCCCTGTATAGATGAAATTCCATTAACTCTCTAGATAACAATTTCAGCCCATTAGAATGGTAAGAACCAAATGTCAAGTATCGTGTTTTATTAGATTAACCGCTATATACATATTGTTAAATCTAGTGTACCATAGTATAGCATAGTATACATGTACATACTTTATCTATTTGCCATGTGTAATAGAGTAGTGCCTATAAATACTTTTATGTAACAAACTTAACTAATGAATTCTAAAATATACATTCTTTCATCCATCTCCATTATGTTTTCCTTTGTTTCCATGGGAGTTACTTTGCTTGTTCCTTCCTTCATCAATAGCAGTAGGAAAATACATTTCATTAGATCTTCGCCCCATTTTTCTTTTTTTTTTTTTATTTTTCCGTTCATATAGCATTAGGAGGATAACAAAGTTTATCACGGTATCATAGCAGCATTGAATCAACTTTGCAAGTAAGTATTATGTTTTGTGATCTTGCTTGTGTTTCATAACAATGGTAAATACAGTTTGTAGTGATCTTACGTACAATGATCTATTGTATCTCTCAAGTTTGGATAGTCCAAGTATTATGATAACAAATGTAGTACTTAATGGTGCTAATTTCCTTATATGGAGTAGATATATTAAATTGGCATTAGGAGCTAAAGCAAAATTAGGTTTCATAGATGGATCTTGCATCAAACCAGAAAAGGATTAAAGTGAGTTGCATCGCTGGATCAGGAGTGATTATATGATAAGATGTTGGCTTTTGAATTCAATGACCAAGGACTTATCTGAAGGCTTTATGTACACTAAGTCTGCAAAATAATTGTGGGATGATCTTGTAGAAAGGTTTGGAATCACAAATCGACCTCTATTATTCCAACTTCAATACGAAATTGTGAACATTAAACAAGGAGGCTCGACTGTTATAGTTTATTATAGCAAACTAAAAAAATTATGAGATGATTTGAGTAATATCAATGTGATTCCGTTTGTACTTGTGGAGCTTTTGAACAATGTGATTGCAATTTAAATGACAAGTTTCAAGAGATGGAAAATAGAAATAGATTGATCCAATTTCTCATGGGGCTTAATGACACTTATGAATATGTATGAAACCAAATCCTTTCAATGGATCCATTACCTAATATAAGTAAAGCCTACTACTTGGTCTATCAGATTGAGAAGCAAAAGCAGTTAAGTGGTTTGTCAATTAGAGGAGATGAAATGGCGGTTTGTGCTTTTCGTAGTCAATAACAGCAAAGAGGCTTTAGGATTGATAGAAAAGATAAGAGGACTAGATTAGGGAACAAGATGATGTGTACTCACTGTAGAAAATTTAGTCATACTATTGATCATTGTTTTAAAATCATAGAATTTCCATATTGGTATCGCAATTCTAAGGAAAAACCTAAAGTTGTGAATGCAGTAGCAACAACGAATGTAGCAACAACAAAAATGCATCAAATAGGTGTTGATACTCCTTTGGAGTTGAAAATTCATGATTCGAATAGCTTACAACAATGAGGTTTAGATGATTTTGATTTTATTCCAAAGTGTGCAATGAAGTTTTGAAGATCATAAAGGCAAAACAAACAACACATACAAACTATACTACTTCCATGGTGAATTTTGCAGTTACGAATTTATTGTCCCGTTCATTTTTAGCCTTTAATCATATGAATTTTTCTCCACAATCTAATAGTTATTTAAGGAAATGGATTGTAGACACTAGTGCTTCTGATCATATGACTCCGTTTGACCAACTTTTGATAGATAAACAGACTCTTGATCATCCAATCAAAATTAAACTTCTAGATGGTTGAGTTAAAATGGTTCATTTAGTTGGTAATGTATGGATTAATAATCATATGTTGCTAACTAATGTTCTTTATGTACCAGAATTTCAATACAACCTTCTTTCCATTAGTATACTCCTTTTGCACAATAGTTTGATTGTTGCCTTTACTGCTCACAATTGTATCTTCCAGGACCAGAATTTTAAACAACCCATTGCTCAAGCTAATATTCATCTTGCACTTTATGTACTTGAATCCAAGCCAATTGCAGCAAATTCGTGTTCTTCCAACAATAACCATGCATATGAGACATCTGATTATCTACATACTGCAAGTACTTCAAATCATATGTCTTTAGCATTGTTACATAATAGACTAGGACATATTTCTTTTTCATGAATGCAACATATTCCTAGTTGTAAAACTCTAAATGCTTCATATTTCATTTGTAATACTTGTCATCTTGCTAAATTTCACCGTTTACAATTTTCTTCTAGCTCAAGTAGTTCATTATATGCTTTTCATCTGATTCATATTGATTTGTGGGGGGCTTATAATACGCCATCCATCTTAGGAGCAAATTTTTTTCTCACTATAGTAGATGATAAAACATAAAGTACTTAGACTTATTTGATTAAACACAAGTTAGATACCTTTCATGTGCTATGCAATTTCCTTGCATATGTTAAAACTCAATTTCAAACCATTCCAAAAATAATTCACTCAAATAATGGAAGTGAATTGTTTCTAGGGCATGTTAAGAATTATTTCAAAGAAATGGGATTATACATCAAAGGAGTGTCATTTACACTCCTCAACAAAATGGGATTGTTGAACGAAACCACCGACATCTTTTAGACACTACTAGAGCACTATGATTGCATGTTAATTTACCAAAAAGATTTTGGGGCAAATGTATTCTAACTACTACAACCCTCATTAACCAAATGCTAATTCAAACTCTTGATTGGAAAAGTCTTTTCCAATTACTCTATAACAAACTTCCAACATATGCCAACCTAAGAACCATTGGTTGTTTATGTTTTGCATCTACTTTAACACATTCTCAAGTTAAGTTTGATCTTAGAGGACAATGTTGTGTATTTTAAGGATACCCACCAGATCAAAAGGGATATAAACTTTGATATAGAGAATAAGAACATTTTCGTTAGTAGGGATGTGTTGTTTTATGAACACATATGTCCTTTTGCTGCCAGAAAAGTTTTTGCATCTTCATCACCTTCAATTTCTAGCCTTTTGCATCATTTCCTATCTCTTCTACACCTCTTTTTCCACATAATTCTGGTTGTATTCATGATTTTTCTAACCATGGTTCTGACCAAAATTTACATTACCAACTTATTTCCCTTGATTCAGCTAATCTACATTAAACCATTCCACTTCACAGATCCCAAAGAACAGAAAAACCATCCCATTGGTTAAAGGATTTCATGCATAATGTCCAAATTAATTCATTAGCATCACTTCCTTCTTTAATTGCATTTTCTTCTCCTAATTCATATTCTCTTTTCCATTCTAACTCTTTTCTTTATTATCTTGCGGAGTACATTGCATCTTTAGCTCAAGTGTTTGCTATTTGTGAACCTAAAATTATCAAGAGGCTAAAAATGATCCTATGTGGGTTGATGCCATGAACAAAGAGTCGTTGGCTTTAAAGTCTAATCATACTTGGGATTTAGCAACTTTATCTCCTAATAAGAAGCCTATTGGTTGCAAATGGGTGTTTAAAATCAAGTACAAATTAGACGGTTCTATTGAACGGTATAAAGCACTTTTAGTTGCTAAGGGTTTCACCCAAGCGAAAGGAATTGATTCACTTATACATTTTCACCGATGGTAAAACTTTCAACCATGAAAATATAGCTTGCTATAACATCTGCTAGAGGATGGTTTATTCACCAATTAGACATGAATAATGCTTTTTTACATGGATTTATAGATGAAGAATTATATATGATTCCTTTGGAAGGGTATGAGGGTGCCTCTCTAGGTCAAGTTTGTAAACTTGTTCATTCCTTATATGGATTAAAATAGGCCTCTCAACAATGGAATTGAGAATATACACAATTCATTGTTTCTTTGGGGTGCCAATAGTCCAAGAGTGATTATTCTTTTTTTATGCACTGAACACATGAGAGTTTTTTTTGCTGTTCTAGTCTATGTTGATGATGTTTTGATCATGAGTAACAATATTTCTAATATAAATGGTGTTAAGAAAGCTCTTGACCAAGCTTTTACAATAAAAAATCTTGGTGACATTCAATTTTTTCTTAACATGGAAGTGTGTTGTGTTTCTGATGGTTATTTGCTGAATCAATGGAAAATTCTTTTAAGCATTATGGAGAATGTTGGACTAACTAGCGCCAAATTTGTCAAGATTTCATTTCCTTCTAATGTGCATCATGATAGCATCTCCAATGACTTACTTTCAGATCCTTATGCATATTGGCAAATTGTTGGTAGGCTATTGTATCTAACACTCACCAAACTAGATCTTTCTTTTGTAGTGCAGCAATTAAGTCAATTTGTATCAACTCCATGGACATCCCATTTATTAGTAGCCAAACATGTTTTACGCTATTTGAAAGGCACTATCGATTATTGGTTGTTCTATTCTTCCTCATCTTCACTGTCTTTAACAGGTTTTTGTGATGCAGATTGGGATTCTTGTTGCATTGATAGAAAATCCTTGTCCGGATATTGTATTTTTCTTGGTTCATCTCTAGTTTCATGGAAGACTAAAAAGCAAGTTACTGTTGCCACTTCTTTTGCCGAAACCAAGAATAGAGCTACTGCCCCTGCAACAAAGGAACTTCTATGGACATCTTATATTCTCCAGGATTTGCATGTTGCTGTTACACTTCTAATTTGTTTGTATTCTGATAGTCACTTGGCAAAATTAATGGTTGAGAATCCTTATATGATGGTAGGATAAAGCATATTGAAGTGGACATCCATTTTACCCGAGACCATATTGCCTTTGGTTTCCTTCAAGTGTATCATTTTCCTTTTGAAGATCAACTTACAAACCTCCTTACCAAGGCCTTGAATTGCTTCTGGTTTCCTTCAAGTGTCTCATGTCCCTTTTGAAGATCAACTTGCAAACTTCCTTACCAAAGCTATATGTAATTCTCAGTTGCAACTAACTTGAAAGGAGGGGAGATGTTAAATCTAGTGTAACATTGTGTAGCATAATATACATGTACATAGAGTAGTGCCTATAAATTCTTTTCTGTAACAAACTTAACTAATGAATTCCATAATACACATTCTTTCATGCCTCTTCATTCTGTTTTCCTCTGTTTCCATGGGAGCTACTCTGCTTCGTTCCTTCTTCATCAATAGCAGCAAGAAAATACATTTCATACATTTCATCAAATCTTTGTTCCATTTTGCTTTCTTCTGTTCTTATAGCAGTAGGAGGATAGCAAAGTTTATCACATATCCTCATGAATGTTAAGACAATAGGTGTCACTCCCATTTTGTTATTAAACAAGTCCATGTAAAAGTTGAATTCCTATCCCTTGATTCGACAGCTTTACAAATAAGTATAAATTGTATATCTTTACTTGTTTGTTGATGTATGTGCAACCAATATTAAGTAATATTATGTTTCGGAATATGATTTCCGAGCTTCCAATTAGTGCCAGGTTATACCAATAAATTCATATTTATTTTAACGATTAGAGAAAACTGGTAGCTTAATAAAAAGTATAATTATATTACATATCCAACTTATAATTTCTAAAGTCATCTCTTTAGAGTTACGTGAGTTATGTATCTATTCGCCTTGGTTATACCATCTCCATGTAAAACATGTAGTTAGGTAAGATTCAGATAAGATAGTTAAGTTGTCTACATTTCAATCACAACCGAGAACTACACACCCCGATATTCTCATTCTTTCTGTTATAGATAAGAAATTAAACACCCAATAATTTCCTTCCTCAGAGACTTTCGGAATAAATTTTCAAAGAATCATGACACTTCTATTGGGCATGTGCCATCAGTAGAACCAATAGATATGTCCTACGTACATGCATAAAGAAGCATGCTTCCGATTCGGATAAAGGCCTACCTGTATATGCACTATGATCAAGCTTGGATCAACCATTTAATAAACCCAGAAACATTAAAGATCAGAGCGAATACTAACACATCCCTTCATCTTTGTAAGGAACCCATTCCTGTAACACATACGCATACGCATACCATCTATACTAGTTCTCGCTGGAGCTCCGACCACCTAATGCCGGAGATAGATGGTCGGTCGGACTACTCACCAGCCCAACTGTCGACCCTTGCGGTGGTTTGGTAGTAGCTCCACCTAAAGTCCATGTGCCACCAATCACTAGAACCACTTTGAAATATTTTCTATTTTCTTAACTTTTTCCCTAAATCCCAACCTGATTTGTGTCTCTAATTAGCTGCTGTTAGATCTATGGAGCTGCATGTAGATGTAGTTGACTGAATTCCAAGAGTGTGAGATCGATAATCTGAAGCAAAATTTTGAGTAGTGTTTTTCTAGAGTTGGTGAAGGTGACAAGTCTAAAGCTATTCTGTACCCACTTTTTCTATCTCCTCAACTCTTTTATGTTTACTATATATATACATATGTCACTTCTGTTGCATTTCCAGACCCTGACGTGGTGAGGAAGTCTTCCATATGTTTTTTTCATTTTATATATAAACATAATTATGTTAACTGTAACATATATCCATGCTAATAAGATATTTTATATACATACTTTCCCCTATAATTATCAACTTGGATGTTAACTAATCTCCTCTCTCTCTCTCTCTCTCTCTTTCATTTTTTATTTGCTGCTGGTCCTATGTTCTCTCTTTCTTTCTTTTTTATATATGTATATATATAATTTGGAGAAAAGAAGAAATGGTCTCACGGTGAAGAATATTTACAGAGAAGTAGTATTGCACTTTGAATAGACTGATCAATTATTCTGACTAGCTATTAGCTTTAAGACAATCTTACACGCGGTCCTTGAGTTTTTCCATTCAACTACAAATGGATGAGTAGCTACTGAGCTGTTGATCCATTTTTGACCCACTTATTTGTCCTTTTCCAAGTGTCATTTCATCACCTCAACCTACAACATTTCTATGTTAAGTCTAGTCACTATTCCTCCACGTCAGGCAGCAACCATGACTTGCTCCATATTATATTAAGATATGTAATATTTTAAGGGTCATTTCCTCACTTACATATATATAGTTCATAAGCAATTGGACTTTTAATTTGTAATATTTTTGGTATGATACATTTAATATATATATCTAGCAATTATAATAATGCTATGTTTTGCACACTAAGTGCTATTTATACTTTATGAGTTTTCATACTCTTTAGATATATTCTTACTTCACTATTGATTATCTGAGTTAAATAGTAATCTATTTATAGGTAAACTATAATCATTAATCCATATTTATATTTAAATTAAATCTTTCTTATATATATATATAATTTCTATTTTGCAAAACGAATAATTAACTTTTATGCCCATGTTGTAAAGTTTAACCTAAAATGAAAATCCTTAAGTGAAATCCCCAATAAATTGTTTGAAGACCCGAGGTTTCACATTTGGGTTGACGTAGCTTTGTGTAGGCTTGGTTTTGTTGGAGCGTTGCCGTAGACTAGCTGAGCTTTGGGAAAGAAAGTGGGGTATTGGAGCTCAAAAGGGCTTGTGAGAGAAGGTGAGAATCAAGAGTGCATTTGAATAGTTTTGCATAAGATTGGGTATATTCTACAATTCTAAGTGATTTTAGAGCTCTGATTATTGGCCAATTGAGCTCGAAAACTATGAAAGCTCGACCAATGGTCTCATCCAAAAAATTGTTATCTTTGTCGCATCCATCTAAAGCAATTCTTAATGAATGAAGAATGGATTTAGCATATGGAATGATTGGGTGCGGTGGTGGGGTGGAAATTAAACTCAAGACTATTATTCCGCACACTCTCCAGGTTACATTTAACTCGAGTCATGCATATTCAAATTAATTTTGGGCCTTGAATTATAGGAAGAAATAAAATGGAAAGCTTACTTTAGGAATCAAACTCATGACTTAGCAAGCTAGTGGGGATTCTCAGTGCATGCCTCAACTATTTTACCAGCCCATACAACCCTTTCATGTTTTACAATTGTCAAATTATTTTCTTTCTTTTCTTCACTTCCTTTACATTTACATAGACTCGTTTGTCTTTTATTGATTTATATGATTACAATTTAATCCATGGATTTAACAGTTCAATAGAAATAAAAATATAATACATATACACATATAGAATACAAATTAATGAGATAAAAGGAATCAATTTCTTAACAACAACTTTGTGTTTATATTGGTTTTTTATTGTTTTTTTTCAGATTATATTATATTTTTTTTTTACTTTTAGTGATTTTGATATATTTAAATTTTTGGCAATCCACTAGTGTGTCCCCATATGCAAAGTGCAAAGAACAATGTTAAGGGGAAAATGTTGAAGGGAGGAATATGCTGCATTGCTTTATATTTATGGAAAAAGTATTAATTCTATATTAAAAATTTTACTCTAGCAAAGGCAATATTATCAATGTATATAAAAACATTAATTAGTTTCTCATGCATATCCCAAGAATCAAATATGTATCATAATAATTATAAGTGATTGTATCATAATAATTGCAAATAATTTGATTCTATCTGTATTTTGGCTAATGGTATTATAAAAACTATAGCCTAACTCAAAATTACTACGATTCCCTCTCTCTAGCAATATTTAACATATCAAAAAGATGAGTTAAGTGAAGTTTCTAGTAGTAGTATTTGTCTTATCAGGGATATTTATTAGGTGGTCACAAGTCGAAACAAGCAAATTTAGTGATTGCATGAAAGATTGCTTAATCAAATGTCTTCCCAGAGAAATCATGTAGCCAATCCACTATCCTTTTAAATGTCTTGCACAATACATTATTCACCCTAATCTTCAATCAAATGTTTAATTGGAAGACTACTGTGAGGGTGGGTGCTTTACCTCCAACTGTCTAAATATCCCTATTACAAAGAATAACATAAGTATACAATTAACTCCTATTCTTTACTTCTATATATTTATTTATAGAAAAAGGCACTTGATGCATTCAAACTGGGCCACAATTTGATAAGATACTACTCAAAGGGAAGAAGGATATGGTTTTAGGTTATGATAATGTTGCTGTTGCAACATAAAAGAAATATTTGGGATCATGTAATATGTTAAATTAGGTGATTACTCCATATCTAGCCTACGATCTTTTACCTAAGAGGGTTTGGTTGTAATGGCCTATAAAAAGAAGCTAATTGGCTCCTTTTTATCTTGTCACTAAAAAGACAAAGAAGAAGAAGAAAATTCAAGGAAAAAAAAAAAACTCCCACACACTACTAAATGATATATGTAAATTAGATTCAAGCTTTAGCTAATAATACTTGCAAGTAAATAGATAAGTATATATAACTTATACATTCATACTCTAATTTACAGTCTTATCTCACACATTGCTAACATATTCTTGTTTTTCATTTTTGATTGTTTAGGAGATGGGAGAATGCATAATTGTTTAGATGGTTGCTCATGGACATGCAAGAAGAATCATTAAGTATGAAATAGAACTATAAGATTGTAAATTAGAATATCATTCATTTATGAGAATAATAAGCATGTGTACTACAACATCTATATCAATTGAGGAGAATTTTTATGAAGTATTGAATTTATTTCTTGGCATCTACTTTTATTTAGATTCTTCTAGATCGATAAAGTAAAAGGAAACTACAAATTAATTAATCAAAAACACCAAACACAATATAATGAAAAAGTACCAAAAGTGAAAAAAAAAAAAACAAATAAAAGGTGAAATATGAAGAATTGGTATCAAGGTAGCCTCACTAACTATTTAGTAGGTTTTGTGGCTACTCACCATCGTTGATGGGTTACATGATTTATTAATATTTAAATGGTTGGCAAAAAAAAAATAATTAAACACAATGGGTTGTAACACAATAATGGTGGTGTGACAAGTGAAACATTAATAGATGGTGGATGGTAGATAGTGTCACCACTTATTTGGTGGTTTTGAGACCTCCCTATGTTACTAGTCGTAGAAAACTACCCTTGATTTTAAAAACAAAAAGAAATGTTTCACGTTAAAGTTAAACAGTAGATGTAAATGACTCTCTATTCATCAAAAAAGCGAAAATTAGACCTTTTCGTAATTTGGAGATTGTAGACTCCATCAAGGGGGTAATGACTCATTAAATTACATTTTTTTTCCTAGCCATTGTCACTATCAGCCCTCGTCAGTGCGTCGCTCGATTCATGACTCATTAGTGATGATGGGTGCACCACGGCAGGCCGGGTATTCGGCCATGCAGCTTCTTATTGTTTTTTTTTTTAATTTCATTTTTTAATTTTCCTTCCTTTTCTTTTATTATTATTATTATATTGGAAATCTTATTAACCATATTGATGTAACATTCCATGTCAACATCTATATTGCGTAAAAGATATTGTAAATTATGTTAAATATGTATTAGTAATATAGTATGGACTACAATGGAGAAAATATGTGTGAATTTATTCATAAATCTATACATTTATTAATAATACTAATAATCACCGTATAATTATGTAATAACATACAAATTGATACCGAAAAACTTGATTAAAGTTTTGAGAATTATGTAGGTCTTCTATGTTACATACATATACGTCTTTTTTATTTTTAAAGAGGATATGAGTAAACTACTGGCTTAATCACGTAGGTGTTTTATATAATTTTGTTTTCTTTTTTTAATAAATAAATTATCTTTTGGCCCAAAAAAAAAATACTAACTTAATAATTATAAACGACTTTGGCCTTATAAGGATCAATGATATAGGAATAATGGACTAATTTTTTAGTATATTTGATATCGTAAAAGGGGATTTTTATTTTTAAAATTGGACTATTAAAGTTTTTAGATTATCATTATATAATGTGAGTAATAAGATTATTTGATATATAAATATGAATAATGTATTTTCCTAAAGTATGTTTTGTAGAGAATCTCAAAATCATTTTACAATATGCATATATGTATAAATCAAAAGTATTTTCGAAACTCTCTTATTAAATTTAAAATTTCAATTAATTAGAACAATTGGACAAAAACTATCAAATAATCATGGCGACCATCACATATGGAAAGTGTAACAACCAATATTAGCTCTATCTAATTCAATGTGAAATAAGTGCAAGCGGCATTGCAAACTCCTAATAAATTATTAATATACGAATGATCGTCTAAATGGTATATAAGTTGAATTGCATGGTTAGTAATCCCTGTACATCTAAAATATGCTCACTGTTACTTAATACGACTATAACATGCACATAATTATTGAAAACTCAAGAGGTAAATCTATTATAAATAGACTAACCGAAATAATACTATTATAAGATAGAATAATTGCTTTTAATAAAAATATAATATCAACTTTATAGTTGTAATCTTAATATAAAAATTCGCTTTAGATAAGTATAAATCCACTTATAAGAGTTATTAAATCCTTCAAATATCTGTTTTCTTTATCATGAAAATTCTTTGAAATGAAACAATCAAATAATTCTCTATAGTTTTGACCAAAAAGAAAAAAAGAAAAAGAAATTATGATTCTCTTTAATGGAAGAAAATATCTCTTATGTGATAACTACAAAATTTTGAGGAGATAGTTAGCGAGAGGAAATTCTACTATATAGTCATTTAAAAGTGGTTATATATATAATCATTTTCCTAATTATAGAAAAATCATCCTTGATTATACTAAAATAAGACACGTTAATAGTATAAAAAAGGTTATCTATTGATAGTCTTCATGGAAACTATTGATAGCATCATGGGAGTTATCAATGATTTATTTTTAATAGTAAATCATCCTATTATAGTAAAATAAGGGTTGTTAATAGTAAAAAGTGACTATATTATATAGTTACTATAGAGTGATTATATCATAGAATTTCTCATGTTAGCAAGTACTTAGTCATTTGTAGTATGAAGATTTGACAAATGTGAATAAGTAAATATTGAAGACTATAAACTTTAGTTATGTATGAACAATAAGGGTGAGTAATGGGATTTGACCTATAAATTAAAAAAAATAATTAAATAAAGAAATTTAGGGGAAGAATCAAGCTTGCTTAAAACTAAAAGGATAAAATACAATCTTTAAACTCTAGCATGGGGCATGCATAAGGGAATTAATGTACCTTAAAGGAAAAAAGAAAAAGAAAAGAAAAGAAAAGGAAAGATTTTGTTAAATCCAATATAAGCTTAGGTGTAGTCTTATTTTAGGAATGTAAAACTCTAGACTGCTATGTGAGATGTGATAAATATGCTTAGAATTTGATAAACCCATAAACAATAAACCCTAAGGATACATATGTATGTATGTATGTATGTATGTATTTACCAACCTAAAATGAAATGATAAAACTCCAAAGAATTTAAACCTTAAATTAAAAATTTAAACCATAAAATTGTTTATCACTAAAACTAGGTGAGAGATAAATATAATAGTTAGTTAAGGTCAATTTATGAGGGGTAAATAATAAAATAACTAAAAATACAATCATGGATGAACTATTGTGAGCATTGATATAGACTGGAGTTCCATTTCCAAGGGTTCTTCTTTTTCTTTTACTTATTTGTTTATTTTTCTTTTCTAATATGTACCTTGCTAGAGATGTAACTAGGTAAGTCATTACAGGATACCTAATCCACCTAACTTGATAAAAACTCTACAGGATATTACCTTATAAGGTTTTATTAGGTTTTGGGACACGATTCTAAACCTTATAAGGTTTAAGGTTGAGTTTTTTGACTAAAAAAAAAAAATCAATGAAAAATTTGACTTGATAAAAATAATGTATTAATAATAATATTTGTTGTTAACCTATGGAGCATACATGCTCTACACTAGTTCTATACTATATAAAGAATTTAATTTTCAAATTTTATTTATGTGTAAGTTAGTAAGTATAACTTTAACCCTATCTAACTATTTTCTATTCTACTTTCTCCTTTCTTACATGAATTCTATAAAAACCCGACCCACCCCTATAGGATTCATGACCCTATATAGTTGGGTTTCAGATTTCAAGTTTTTAAGAGTTTTAGAAAATGTTAAACCCAATAGAGATAAGTCAAAGTTTTATAAAACCTATTCGGAACTTGCCCTGATTACATCCCTACACCTTACATACTAACCAAACAAGTCTCCTACCCATCAAATTGGCACTGACTCCACACTCTTTTTTTTTTTTTAGCTATGTGACCTCCCACCCTTCCCTCATGTCAATTCCTTTTTATTCTCTATACCCACAAACCCAAGAAGTAAAGGTTACCATATGCATTTAATTGGGATAATAAGTCACATATGGGTGGCTAATTTTTAATTTTAATTATATTTTTTATATTAGTGTTTTTACTTTTTTGGTATAAGTGTTTATGTTCTTTTACAAATGTTTACTTTATAATGATAAGTCATAAGTACACGACTTATCTCAATACTATCCCCCACTTAGCACACTACCAAATCTAAGGTTATGTTTAATTGATATAACTGGATAGTATAGGAAGAACAAAACAATATTATAGAAAAATAGTATAGTACAATTCTCTTATATTACATTTAATTTATATAATATAGGATATAAGTTTTTTTTAATCATGTTTGGTTAAAAAATTTTTACATCAACGTGAAAATTCACCAAAAGAGTTTTAGTGTAGACACTACAATAATAAGAATGATCATAATATAGGTTTATATTTTGGGTTTGAGGTTATGTTTATTTTGTCTAATGAAATAAATTTTTATACTATCAAATATATGGTATAAATTTTTTTAATTTTATTCGGTACCTTGATTTTTTTTTCGTCTAGTAACTTGATTTACTATACAAATTAAGCAACTAAATTATGAATTTTATCCAATCTAATGCCATTAAATAATATCAACCAACCCCTGTATAATTAATCCATACAATATCTTTGTTTGGAAGTGGTGATCCAAAGACTGATGTGATGGTTTAGCATTTTGGGAAAAATTGTATCATGATCAATACACTTCTTAAGTATACCTTGAATTCTTCATTTGAGGTCGTAACAAAAGCTTTGTTGTACGACTTCCAAAATTTTTCAAGCAGAATGCTAGGGTAGTCGAACTTACTAGAAATGACTTGAATAGGAACATGTGGAGTTTGTAGAATGTTCTTGATTTCTAGCATTTGTTTTTCAGCTAGTTACATTGAATATGATTCTTACTTGCTGAGCTTTGAGAGTCCATTAGACTTTTATGGTCTTGTTCTCCTCTTTCCAATTCTGATTGCTGTTCTAAATCGGAGTATGGCCATCCATTACTTATGTAGCCATCTATATCTTGTTCTATATTAGACCTTTTCAAGAGAACTTTCATCAATTGAGTGTTCTGAATTATTTGTCAAACTCTCAGTTTTAGATTCCATCTCCACTATTTTTGGAGTTGTTTCAGGTTGAATCTGATTAAATGCCTCAAGAGTATCTAGGACCTTATGGTTTTTAACCATGAGGACATTCACTACAACAAAGAATAGAGGAAGTAAAAAATTTGGTGCCTACACTTGACATTTTTCTTTCTAACTTTATTGAACAAAAAGAGTTAAAAAGTATAAAATTACAAGATCAAATACACATACTAGAGGCAAAACAAAAAGGTTTATCCTCAACCTTTGACATGTTTACTCCTAGAATGGGGATAAATATGGAGAGCCAGCCAAAAGCTTCCAGACCTTCACCTTTTATGCTAGAACCACAACAAGCTCTAAAGAGAAAGACTATAGTTGAATTAAGAGATGAAATCAAGAGAAAAAAAGAGAAAAGAGCTAGTTGATAGCAACCATCTTTGATTTTCATTCTCAAGAATTCAATTTCTGTCTATGCTACCTTCATTTTTCTTTCTGCTAACATTACTCCTTTTGTCACTACAATTTCATAGAAATTTTGGAGTAATTCAACATGTGTCGAGGGACTAAATCTCAATCTATTGGGATTACACCTAGAATATCCATTTATTCATCTCCATATAATCTATTTTGAACAACAATTCCCAAAGGAATTAAAATGGCTTTATTGGTATTTATTATACAATTATACCATAGTCATACAGATTCTAGCTACCAAAGCATAAGGTTCCTATCAAATACTATCATCACAAGAGGAGGAACACCTTCACACTTGGGAGAATTATTGCAATGGTTCCAATTACTCCATGTTTAGGAAATGTTAATCCAGGAATGGATTAATAACTTAGAGAAGGAACATCCGAGATTCAATAAAAGTATGCATTCCTAACTTTTCTCTATAGAAAAAATAGTAGATGAGACATCTAGAAGGATATCCATACTCCAACAAAGAATAAAGGAATTTAAAAATTCGAGGCCTATACCTAACATTTCTCTTTCTAACTTTATTGAACAAAAAGAGTTAGAAAGTAGCAAGTAATGCTCTTATCCTTATGATTAGGGGCAAGAAGAAGAAATAAGATCATAAACATCTAATCTTAAACCAACAATATCCACCAAGAAATCATCCAATACAAACATAGTATTTACTATCTATAAAATCCCTCATTAAACATCAATCTTCCAGAGTCAAGGAATACATTCAATCCATAAAGTTTGACCAATGCTTTCTAAAGGCTACAGAGGAGGAGCAATTTTTCATGTTACAAATCCCTCAAGACCTTCTAAGCTAATGGATTAAACGAGGATACACTCACCTCCATTTCGAAGTGGTGAGATTGGCTTTATCCTTTCATGAAAGGAAAGATATGCCCATAGCCACTCGAATGGCTCTCTTAGACTTGAGATTGAAACTTAAAAGGGCTAGTGAGAGAAACTGAGGATCATGAGTAAATTCAAGTATTCTTGTATGTGATTGAGTGTGTTCTATGACTTTAAGTGATTGTTGAGCTCTATTTATAGACTAATTAAGCTTGATAACTATGTAAGCTCGAATAATGGTCTTATCAAAAAATTCATCATCTTTATTGCGTCCATTTGAAGCAATTCTTGATGACTTAAGAATGCATTTAGCTTATGGAATCATCATACATGTGGAAAAAAAAGAAGATAAGATGATCTTTGTTTATAGGTCAATTCTTGATGACTTAAAATCTATGGTTTTAAGTGATTGTTGAGCTCTATTTATAGGCTAATTGAGCTCGATAACTATGTAAGCTCAAATAATGGTCTTGTTTGATAATCCATGATCTTTATTGTGTCCATTTGAAGCAATTCTTGATGGCTTAAGAATGGATTTAGCTTATGGAATGATCATACTTGTGGAAATAATGGGGGAAAAAAAAAACAAGATAAGATGATCTCAAAAAGTATGTGTTCATCGGGGACGATGATTAGAAATAATCTTACTTTACACAACTCAAACCCTAAACATCTAGTATGCAAAACACTACCTTTGTCAACCTAGCTATCCACATCCTCAATCAGCAATGGGCACTAAAAAATATAAATGCAACATACTGGGCTCAACAAAAAATAATGGGTATAAGATGGATCAAACCCTCAAACTCCCATTTTTCAAAACACAATCCAAACCAAGTAAGCCTAGAAAATGTGGATATTAAGATAACATTTGAGCCCAACCACTGGAGTGTGTGTTCATTGAGGATGATGAATAGAATTAACTACTCTTCGTACACAACTAGAAACCTGGATGTCCATTTTGCAAAACACTCCATTGATTGACTCAAATAATATTGTCCTTAATCATTAATTGGCATTGAAAACATATAAACCAGTCATATTAGGCTTAACAAAAAAAAATAACAAGCATACACTGGATCACACCCTCAAATCCCACTTTTCAAAATACAATTCAAATCAAGTAAGCCATTTACCTTCGTTAAATATGGATACTAAGATAGAATTAAGGTTCAACCAATTGGACTTGAACAAAAAGGATGCGTGCTCAGGGGGATCAAACTCAAAACTATCGTATTTCACACCCACTCCAACCAACTAGCCTATACCTAACTTGTCATGCATTATACTTACATAAGAATATTTTCTCTAGTCAAAGTATCGGTTATTTAATCTCTTAGCATAACTTACTTTATTAAAGGGTTGTTAATATCCATTTTTAGTTTAAAGATGTGATCTTTTACCTTGGGTTGATAACCCCCATCTCTTTAGTTGTTGTTATGTGTCATATTATACTTAAGTGAATCTATCAATGAAATGGGCTCTCATGTTTTTCAGCTTAAAAAAAAAAAAAAAAGTCAAGCCACACAGGCTCAAATTAATTTTGAGACTTGAATAAAAACAAATTGGGAAGCTTGCATTAAGACTCGAAAATCCCAACCATGGAGTCTTAGTGGGGATTTTACTGCATGCCTTAACCATTTAGCTTGCTTATACATCCCTTCCATGTCTTACAATCACCAAATGCTGCTTTTTTTTTTTTTTTCCTTTTAAACTACCTAACATTTTGTTTAGGTAAATTCATTTGTGTTTCATTGATTTATATCATTATAATTTAGTGTATGGATTTGATAGGTCAATGTAAATAAAGTATAGTACTTATACATATATAGAATACAAATTAATGAGATAAAAATATTAATTTCTTAATAGCAATTATTTATATATAATGGCTTTTTTTTTTTTTCTTTGGGATTAAATGTCATTTTTTAAACATTTGGTGATTTTGTTATATTTTTTGGCAATCAGCTAGTGTGTATCCATATGCAAAGCGCAAAAAACAATATAAAAGGGAAAATGTTGGAGGTAGGAATACGTAGCATTGTGCATGCATTTATAGAAAAGGTAATAATCTCTTACTAAAAATTTCACCTAAGTAAAGGGAGTATTGTCAATGTATATAGAAACATTGATTTGTTTCTCATGCATTTTTAAGTATCAAATGTATATCATAATAATTGCCAGTGATTTGATTGCATTTGTATCTTTGCTAATGGTATTGTAAAAACTATAGCTATAATACCTGAAAGATTTTAAATATTTATTTATTTATTTAATATAGGTATTATCATAAAGAGTTAAGGACAATGATGGAAATTTAGAAAGTTTGAAGGGGCAATTTGGACATTTCACGACGGGGAGTATTTAATCTTAAATGACCTAATGCTCCTCCTTTTCACCCCCTTATAGTAACTTAGCAAATGGAAACGCTCTCTAAATAAACCCCAAGACGACAAAAGGAGACGACGCGACCTAATTCCAATTATGAAAGGTAAGGGATCTTATATGGATTTCGATTGAGGATTAATGGAAATTGTAGTTATGAGAGTCGATTGTTCATGCGGAAAATGAGGTTGTAAAGGAACGTACGAGAACGGAGAATCAACAATCCAAGAATTTCGACTTATGGAATTGAAGCGGTGCGCTTGAATTTAACCAATTGTTTTAAGTTTTAAATTTATAACCAATAAAATCTACTATTGAGCTAGACAGTATATCTATCGATTATAGTATAGATTTAATAGGTGTCGTCCTTTGGGATCTAGAAAACAAGTACCGATATTACCTTTCTCTACTATTTAGTCTAATTTATGATGTGGAAATTATGAATTAAATTAACAATTAACAAATCTTAACAACCTTATAATTAAATGATATTGTCAATATATATATATATTCAATCACAAAATATACCCCTCATCTAATTCCACCCTAACGCTTAAATTCTCAAAATAAGATATCGATTAATAAATCAATTTACACTTTGCATCGCATGAATTCTCAAGTAAAATCAATTACTCCCTCGAGTTAATCAATTCTTAATCATGCACAAGAAAATGGAGACCTTTCTCTTACTACCGTCATGCAAGATCTCATTAAGTTCACAAATTCCGATTAATTGTAGAAAATAAATGTTTTCCTACCTCTAGGCAAAACATGTAATCTCTCTATTCATGAAGATTTAATTTACTAGACGAAACCTCTTTCAATTTAATAAAAATTAGACATGCAATCAATTTGTGTGCATAAATTAATCACAAGAATAATGGAAACACATAAATAGATGCAAAGATATAAACAATTCATTAATCAATCAATGTTTTAGCACATGAGTTAGGGTTTCATAAGATGAAAGATATAAAGAATTACTCCTCCATGGAGTTTTCAATAAAAATAGATAATCTAGAGAAGTAAAATTGATTCATGATAGAAAGAGTAATCCCTTGTGTTGTTTTGTGATCTCCAATGATGTTCAGACAATTCTCCTATTGAAGTTCATAATAATGCTCCCTTAGGGATTTTGGAATAAAGCCAGAAGAAAAAAAGTCTCCCTAAAATAAAACAAGGCATCTATTTATAATTCTGTGAAAACAGGGTTCGACACGGGTGTCAGCATGGCCATGCTCGAGGTCGTGTTGACTCTGAAACACATCATTTTCACTACTCAGTTTAGCATAGCCGTGTTCGAGGCAGGACTGAAAAAAAAAAAGAAAACAAACTTGTATTCTCGTTACTAGCATCAACACGAGCTATGCTGAACCTGGGGCACACCTTGATATAGCTACTGGTCATTTTTTGCATCCAGCACTGGCGTCTACATGGGTTATGTTGAACTAAAAATTACTTTTCTTCATTTTTCGCCAAATTTCACCTCGCTTATGCTCATATCATCCTTAAACCTTTCTTTTGTCTCTGTTGATGCCTGAAATTAAAATTTAATCATATAAGTACCATTTTCCTCACAAATCACATGAAATCTATATAAAATTATAACTAATAAGCATTAGAATTAAGGGTTTACCGACACTTATCATGAAGTAAGTATGAAATTCTTTATAAGTTAGATGCAATTACGTATTTTAGAGACTTAGTTAAGCTTAAGAATAAAGGAAATCAAGTGTAAGAGAAATTGGAGTAGAAGAAATAGGGTTTGTGGAGATTATTGAGAGATTTATAGCCTCTCAGCACGGTCATGTTTCGACTGTATTAAGTTAAGGGTGACACGGCCTTTCAACATCGTTGTGTTTTGACCGTGTTGAAATAGAAAGGTGCATCGAGAGATACATGGCCTCCCAACACAGTCGTGTGTTGACTGTGTTAAGTTAACAATAACACGACCTCCCAATACGATCGTGTTTAGACCGTGTTGAGTGTGAAAAATGCACTGAAAGATACATGACCTCTTAACACAGTCATGTTTTGACTATATTGAGTTAAGGATAACACGGCCTCCTAACATGGTTGTGTTTCAACCGTGTTGAAACCAAGTTTTACATTGAAAGATACACGATCCTTAACATGGTCATGTTTCAACCTGTGTTGAGCAACACGGTCTCCAACATGATCATGTTGAGTAATACGGTCCCCAACATGATCGTGTTGAGTAACACAGTAGTATAAAGTAATTATCTATTTATTTAACTTTAAATTAAATTAGTTTCCATGCAACTTAGATAACTAGTAAGGCTTTAGAGAGATTAAAGGAATAGGATTAAGAAAGTTAAGAACTAAGTAAATAAGATTATAAGAATTAAGAGATGATATTGATCTTAGATTAAGTACTAAGACGTAATTGTTGATTGAACAGATTTCAACTTAGCTTACATCTAAGACCGGGAAGTGCTTAAAGCTAAGATTCAAGGTACGTGTAATTTGTGTGTGGATTTGTTCTTGTTTAAGTTAGTTGATGCATTGAAATTGATTAAGTTAAATGATTTGAGTTAAGTATTTAAGTTGTATTGCTGTATGTGCTTGGCTCGACTTAGGGGTTCGTAATGGCAAATCCCTCAGGAGCACCCCAATGATCCTTATGTGATGTTGTTTCTAGTGGAGTCGTGTTTGGAAATGATCTGGGCTGAATGTTAATTACGTGGTTAAGTATATATGGGTATGGGGCTCGTAATGGCAGTTCCCATCACCAAGTCATGCTCCAATGTGTTAAGTGTGTTAAGGGGGTCATGAGTACCCTGTTATTTGCTGGTGGACTTACATTATATTATGAAATGGTTGTTTGTGTTTAAGTTATGCATATATGTGTGATACTTGTTTATGTTTGTTCATGCATATATGTTTGTGTTATACGTACTAGGCATTAGCTTACCTTTTAGGGAATCATTTTTAGATGCAGGTATTGAGGGAGATGAGAACCCCGAAGATAACTTAGGTTTAGGTGAACCACAAAGAGAGGAAGATGAAGATTACCATTACTATTATGGTAATTAGGTTTTATGAGTATTATGTTATTAGACTGTGATAAACATTGTCTTTTGAAAATGTTATTTTTTGGTGTTTAAAGACTTCCGTTGCTTTAGATAATTGATATGGTTTAAGTTATCATTAGAACCTTGAGAATGTATAAAATGTTTTTATATAGAAATTACAAGTCAAAAGGTATCAGAGTTGTTTCAGAACCTTAACTTGTTGTTGTGAGATAAGGCATATGCAAGATGCATCATAATATTCATACACAATTTTATTTATCTTTCAAAATCTTTAACCAAAGCACAATCACATCATAAACATCATCATACATAACATTCCTAAACATCCTTTCATAATCCATCCACCAACAACATATACATACATACATAATACATATATATATATATATAATATATATATATATATATGTGATAAAGATATACGTCTTTGTCCATGAGTTTATTACCAAATGTATATATATATATATGACAATGGGTACATCTCACTGTCCATGAGTTATGAGTTCTCACACATCAACCTTCCACAACCATATATATATATAAAAATAGTGAGTGCTCCCTACTATTCATGAGTCCATACATTACAACCTTTCACAATATAGTCACAACCTTCCATATCACAACATTTCAAATCACAATCTTCCACATACAACCTTCTACATAAGACTCGGATCATTTTGGTACACGACTCCACTAGAGACAATGTCACATATTGATCATCAAGGTGCCACCCTAAGAACATCGACCTACAATCGGTTTCTTGGACCCAGCAATTCATAATCACATGCACACTCAATCAGATTCATTTATAATATTATTAAACCTACATGCAAAAATCTAATTTATCAAGAACAAGCAACAAACATAGTATACACATACCCGAATCGTAATACTTAGTTTATCTTATATTTTTCTAGCTTCACAAGTTTCCCAAACCTATACATGATTTAAACTATTTGCTTTTAGAATTGTATTCTTATAAATATTAAAAGGAAAATAGACACTTTCAACTCAACACAGTCATGTTGAAGGTCGTGCAGTTAAATACGAGGTAGTACACACCGTGCCAAAGGTCGTATAATTTTTTTTTTCAACATAGTATCAACACGGTCGTGTTGAGAAGCCGTGTATTTCTCTATTCACTTTAGGTCTTTAACACGGTTCTAACACGATCGTGTTGAGGGATCGTGTATCTCTATGTCACTACGAGTACACTTTTTAAGTCTCAAAATTCCTAAACTTTTCTAACCCTAACCAACTCTTTAATGGTCCTAATCCTCATTATGCATTATTCTCCCACATAAATTGCTAATTCTATTATATCGAAATGAGTTACCGTACTTTCTTGTTACAAAATGCGATCTAGCCTCTCGGATTGGCCGTTCTTATGCACTTATCTCCTTGTTCTTGACTCAAATCCTAATTATATATCATAAAAAAATCTTTAGTTCATACCTCCACAGCTATATATAAGTAACAATAGACTTAAATTCTTACTGGATTGTAATTGACTTATCTCCAATGTTCTTCAATTAGACTTCCTTTAAATTATACCATAGGTTCTGAGAGGGTCTTTTTGGCATGTAAATTGGGTTCTAGATTGAAAAGTGTGGAAAAGAATTAACCCTCAGGTAAAAGGAAGTTTATATACTTAGATCGTGAAGTGACCATCTTGTCCTTAGCCATAAATCATATTTCTCATATTATCCTTGGCAAGTTTATTATTGTTAATTACACACATTTATATATAAATATTACTTGGGTATTTATAATCTTTTTCTTCAAGAGCTTTATTAGGTAATAGCTACTATATTATTTGTTTCTTAAAAATATCTTCAATATTTGCTCTTTATCCATTGCTTATGATATACCTTCATATTTCCTTCTTTCCATAAATAACCTTTACAATATTTGTTTTCTCATTCAAAATTTCTTTTCATAATAATTGTATTTAAATTTCTTTCCTTAACCTCCATAAGATAGCCTTTCATTGCTTTCGACTATAGTTTCCGTCCGATTCTAACTTGCTCCAACAGTTCCGACTTTATTCAACTTGGTTCCAACTTAGTTTCAACTTTACTTTTATAACTTGTAGAACTTTTATTAGTTGTTACACAATTTTTTTCATGACTTGACTTTATAATAATTTTATACTTTTTAACTGTATAATAAATAATTTTGTTTTAAAATTAATATAGTGTTTTGTTATTATCAAAAACATCTTTGGGATGTATGTTTAAGATTCAAAAATTTCTGATTTTTCTATTACCATAAATATACACAATAGTTCATATAAGTTTAATATATTGTAAAGGATTAAAGGTACATGCAACTATATGTAATTGTACATTTCCACGTAATTGCCCGAGGGATTCATAATCTACTCGAAATTGTTCGAATCTATCTAATATCACATGTGTATACATATTCCTTGTAATCCACTTTAAAATTGTTATTGTCCCAATATATCTAGCGGTTTTCCTCACAATAATTCATAGTTCTTTGACTTTAGTAACTTTTCAATCAAAAAATAATTTTACTTTCCTATAAATAATGTATATTTGTTGTAGAATTACTTATTGATAAATGATTCGTAATTTTGTTGCAAAAATGCTGTCAATCCCAAGAATTAGAATTTGAATTCATCAGCTTTCTTTAGGTTATGTTTATTATGGATTCAACTCACCTACTACAAAGTACAAACTGCTCAGTTGAAACTAAAGAAAGCATGATTTATAAAAAAATTTGAAAATTTGAAAATGATGGGATATTAGGATTGATCAAGTGGATTAACTTTAATACAAAACACAAACCACCTTGAAAAACCCAAAGATTTATGGGTTCAAAGACTTTTGGATTTTAAAAATTAAAAGATAACATAGCATATAAGAAATTTCTTAAAGTGGAATCATTTTTATGATGATGATGATAATAGTAACAATATGAATCTAAAAATGTAGTAAATTTTGGTTTTCTTTTTTTTTTTTCTTTTTTAATGGTTACTCATTTTGGATGTCTTCTCACCTTTTTTTTTAGAAACATTTTTTTTATGAAATTTCAATTTTTTAAATTGTTCCACCCACCCCCCCCCCCCCCCCCAAAAAAAAAAAACATGTTTGTTATTCTTTTAATTTAAATTAAAGAGAGAGAGAGAGAGAGATTTTTAATTGAAAAATGATTTTTTAATGTCATATGCCACTATTTCATTAGTTTTAGTAGAAAAACCAATTATTTTAAAAGTACACTAATATTAAGAAAAAATAATGCAAATTTTGATTTTAATATAATGAAAATGTGAAAATAAATTTATTTTTGAAAAAAAAAAAGCTAAGGGGATGCTATTTAACTTTTATTTTATTTTATTTTTCTTTAAAAATAATTTAATAAAAAAATAAATAAATAGTGGAAATGGAAAAATATAGGGATGGAAGAAAAAGTGACTACGTAGTTTAACCCTTAGGTAGGCATCTTTGTGGTTGTTGTTGGGTGGGATTCATAGACTTGGATTTGACCTATAATTCAATTGGGACAATAGTGGATATGTTGATTTTCTAAAGAGATAGTGGTGCCAGAGTTGTGCTTCCATAAGAAGTTCTAAGGTATCTCCAATTGGATTAAGGGTGTTTGAGGAGTTTTGGGTTGGCATAGCAGCTTTGTGTAGGCTTGGTTTCGATTGAGCCTTGCTGTAGAGTGGCGGAGCCTAGGGATAGAAATTGAGGTGTTGAAGCTTAAAAGGGCTATTGAGAGAAAGTGAGGATCGAGAGTAAATTAAGTATTTTTGCATGTGATTGAATGTGTTCTAAGCTTTTAAGTGACCGTAGAGCTCTATTTATAGACTTATTGAGCTTGATAACTACATAAGCTTGAATAATGGTCTTATTCGAAAAAAACAGAAATAATCGTGCTTCGTGTACAACTCTAACCCTAGACATACTGTTTGCAAAACACTCCATTTGTTTACTTAGGTATCTACGTCCTCGGTCATTAATGGGCACTAAAAATATATAAACCCATCACATTGGGCTTAACAGACCCATAACTTCCCATTTTTCAAAATACAATTCAAACCAAGTTAACCATTTACCTTGATGGCAAATGTGGATTTTAAGATAGTATCCGAGCTCAACCAACTAGACTCAATAAAAAATGATGCATGGGAATCAAACTCAAAACTATTATTTCACACCCATTCCAACTAACTAGACGATATTTAACTTGTCATGCATTATACTCGTATATGAGGATTTTTTTCTTATTAGAGAATTGGTTCTCCTTTTTTTCTAGTAGAACTTACTTTGTTATAAAGTTATTAATATCCATTTTTAGTTTAGAAATGTGACCTCTTGGCTTGGGTCAATGACTTCCATCTCTTTAGTTATTGTTATGTGTGATATTGTACCTAACTAATTCTATTAATGAAATAGATTCTTGTGTTTTCCAACTTAAAAAAAAAAAAAAAACTCGAGTCATGCATGTTCAAATTAATTTTGAGAATTGAATTATATAAAAATAAATAAATTGGGAAGCTTGCATTAAGACTCGAAATCACAACCTTGAAGTCTTAATGGGGATTTTCAGTGCATGCCTTAACCATTTATTTTGCTTCTACATCCTTTCCAAGCCTTACAATCACCAAATGTTTTTTTTTTTTAAGAATAAAAACTACCTCACATTTTGTTTAGATAAATTCATTTGTGTTTCATTGATTTATATCATTACAATTTAATGTATGGAATTGATAGGTCAATGTAAATAAAAGTAGAGTACATATACACATATAGAATAAAAATTAATGAGATAAAGAAATCAATTTCTTAACAACAATTATGTATATATAATGTCTTTTATTGTTTCTTTGAAATTAAATTTCATTTTTTTAACATTTGGTGATTTTGGTATTTTTTGGCAATCTGCTAGTGCATATCTGTATACAAAGTGCAAAGAACAATATAAAAGAAAAATGTTGGAAGTAGGAATATGATGCATTGTGCACATGTTTATAGAAAAGGTAATAATCCCATACTAAAAATTTTACCTAAGTAAAGGGAATATTATCTATGTATATAGAAACACCAATTTGTTTCTCATGCATTTTCAAGAATCAAATTTATATCATAATAATTATGAGTGATTTGATTACATTTATATCTTTGCTAATGGTATTATAAAAACCATAGCCACAACTCAAAATCAATATGATTTTCTCTTTCTAGCAATATTTAACATATCAAAAAGATGGGATGGTGAAATTTCTTGTAGTGGCATTTGTCTTACTAGGGATATTTATTGGATCATCATAAGTCAAAGCAAGCAAAATTCGATGATTGCATGAAGGATTGCTTAATCAAATGTCTTCCTAGAGAATTCCTACACCCACTCTGCTGTCCTTTTGAATGTCTTGCACAATGCATCATTTAATCCCTAATCAAATGTTCAATTGGAAGACCATTGTGAGGCTAGGTGTTTTACCTCCAATTGTTTAAATATCCCCAATAAAAAGAACAACATAGGTACACAATCAACTCGCTATTCTTTACTTATGTATATTTATTTAAAGATAAGGCACTTAATGCATTCAAACCAGGTCACAATTTGAAAGGATATTACTCAAAAGGTAGCATTATAAGATGTCAGGTTCTTATTTTAAAACCCTATATAATTTAGGCCACTAAGTGACATAATGTTGCTACCTCAACATAAAACAAACATCTAGGACCATGCAATATGTTACATTAGGTGATTACTCCATGTCTAGCCTACAATCTTTTACCTAAGAGGGCTTGGTTGTAATGGCCTATAAAAAGAAGCTAGCCCGTCCCCTTTTTCCTTCTCATTGACAAGGCAAAAAAAGAAAATTCAAAAGAAAGAAACTCTTACGTATCACCAAATGATACATGTAAATTAAAGTGTAAGCTTTAACTAATTATATTTGCAAGTAAATAGATAAGTATATATAACTTATATATTCAAACTCTAATTTATAGTCTTATCTCATGTATTGCTAACATATTCTTGTTTTTCATTTTTGATTATTTAGGAGATGGGAGAATTTATGGTTGTTCGACAACATGCAAGAAGAATCACTAAGCATGGAATAAAATCATATGATTATAGATTAGAATATCATTCATTTATGAGAACAATAAACTTGTATACCACAACATCTATACAATTTTTGCTTCAATTGAGGGGAATTTTTATAATGTATTGAATTTATTTTATGGCATTTATTTTTATATAAATTTTTCTACATTGAAAAAGTAAAATAAGAAAAAAAAATATAAGTTAATTAATCGAAAACACTAGACACAATCTAATAAAAAAGTACTAGATGTAAAATAATAATAATAATATAATAATAATATATAATATTAAAAAGAAAAAGAAAGGGAAAGAAGAAGAAACAATAGCGAAAAGTTATCTCATCGACTATCTAGCAAGTTATATGGCCACTCACCACCATAGGTAAGTTGGATGACCTACTAATACCTAGGTGGTTGGTAAAAAGAAAAAAAAAAGAACATATTGGACTCGAAACTCCGAAACAAATCGATGATAGTATTATGTGTAAAGCATTAATAGATGGTGGATGGCATCATCACCTATTAGGTCATTTTGAGACCTAACTAGGCTATGAGTCATGGAAAACCATGCTTGATTTCAAAAACAAAGGAAAATATTACATGTTAGACAATTAATGCAAAAGGCTCTTTATTCATCAAAAAAGTGAAAATTAAACCTCTTTGTATTTGGAGATGGTAAATTCCATCTAGAAGGACATGATCCATTAAATATATATATATATATTCATAACCATTTTCATTATCCACATCATTAGTGGTCACTCGACTCATGACTCATGAGTGTTGATAGGTCCTCATGGCAAGATAGGTATTTGGCTTGGCAGCTTCTTGTTATTGTTTTTAATTTCATTTTTTAATTCTTTTTTCCTTTTCTTTTTTATTATTATTAATTTACATTGAAAATCTTATTAACATGAAGCATTCTATATCAATATCTATATTGCGTAAAAGATATTGTAAATTAAATCAAATTAATAAATATCAATAAATTTTCATACAAACAAACATATTGTAATTTTGTTCATACAACAATAACTTTACTTGCATAATTCTATTTCTTTTACATTAAAACTCTAATGTTTAATTTTTTTTTATAAAAAAAAAATGCTTAGAAATCTATCCATTTCGCTCTCCCTCGTTAAAATTTAAAAATTCATAATTTTTCTTTTATTTATATATATCTACTATAGTTTATATAGTTTTAATATATTGTAACAGACATGCAATTATACATAAGTTTGCACTTTCACGTAAAAAACCAAGGATTCTGTGATTCTACTTGAAATCCTTGCAATCTATCCAATATTACGTGTGCATGCATACTCACTGAAATTCGCTTTAAGATTTATAATTATCCCAATATCTTGTAGTTTTCCTTGCAAGAACTCAGGATTCTCTAGTATTTAACAGTGTGGCCTGTCTTGATCCTCGATAAAAATCACATTTGCAGACCCGATAAGACTCGATAAGCCTCGAGGTGCCAAACTACGATTTGAAGTTGCCGATTGGTCGTGGGATCCACGTACCTACATCGGTGGATGATCTTCGGAATAGGAAAAAAGAAAAGAAAAGAAAAGAAAAGACAGTGTAAAACCCTATGGCTCGATTATGCAACCCAGATGTACTCGGGAGGCCATCTCCATCTCTGATTCCCAGCATCAAATTCAATTTCGGTAACATATTCTTGGTTTCTTAAGAGATGGAAAGTGATTTTTATATTTTTTGAGATTCTTTATAAGGGATTTTAAAAATTTATTATATATTTTTTTATAAAAAATTATTCTAAGTTATAAATAAATAAGCAAATAAACTTAAAAATAAGTTTAAAAAATGTTTAGAAACTCTCCTTAAGGACTTAAGAATAAAGTAATAAACTTTTCTTATGAAACTCTCAATAAGAAAAAAAAAAAAAAAAGATTTCCTAAGCAATATCGTAAATTGCTTAGCTAATATAAGTTCCTTTGACAAGAAACTTTTAAATGCTTTTTCTTTCTTTCTTTTTTTTAATTAGTTGAAGTTTTAGTAATGAGACTCATAAAAATATTAAGTAAATATGTTAATGAACTTTTATGAATGAGATAAATGGTGAGTTCCTTGAGATTGAGAGTTCTTTAAGATATTAATATAGTATTTAAAATTTTGAAATGGTTTCTTTGTATTAAATATGGTCTAAGGAGGATAAGTTTTTAAGGTATTAATGTGATGCCTAGGGTTCTCAAATAAGGTAAGATGATTTAAATTGTTTAGCCTAAAAATTTCCTTTTTTTTTTTTCTTTTCTTCTTAAGAACAATGGATAGTTACTATCAATGTCACTGACCATTTAGGTGGGTTGTAACTAACCAATTTGTTAATGACTTTAGTTCACCACCCCAAGGTTAATAGAGCAATGCGTTATCATGTTTAGGGTTGCCAATGAAGCTTTTGGTTTTGTAATTTTTTTTTTTTCCCTTGCTATTTGCTTTTTTTTTTTCTTTACTTTTTGTAATTTTTTATTATCTAATAATATTATTTTATTAAATTAAGCTTTGTAGATCAGAGTCTTATCCGTTCTTAGACTTAAAATGATGGATAGTGATAATTGATAAAATACAAGTATGTGAAGTGTTAAAAAACAAACATTCAGGAATATCAAAACGAGAAAATATGGGAATGTAAAGCGATAAAAAGGCACGTAAACAAAAATCATCTTCAAATTTATAGTTACTAAGAAAAGAGTACTTGTAACAAGAAATATGGCCAGTTGCTGCAATTCGCAATTAGGAAGCATTTCTATACACATAGTAATACTCTCTGCATGGCAACAACATCAACTCGTCATTGAAGATTAGCTGGAAGCACAATCCTTGTACTATTTCTAGGCTGTCGTTGGAGCATTCTTTAGGGAAGATGCAAATATAAAACTATTTCATTCTTTCGTACTTCATTGGCCCTGCTTTTTCTTCTTCTTCTTCTTTTCATTTTTCCTGATATTAGTCCCAGTCCATTCTATTTGACTATTTCAATGGATGCAGGTAGGAATCTTATTATCTCCTTAATCATAAGTTTGGTTTTGTTAACGGATAACTCTAGATATATACTTCTTAAGCATATAAAGTTTTATTTCAGTATTAAAAAACAAATGTTTGTGTGATACCAAGATTATACAAAACATATGCTGCAAATGCTTAAAAAAATCACTACGTTTGGCAATTTTTTATAATAAAAAGGTGGTTGGAAAGAGATGGAAATCGAGAAGAATGAGTAAAAAGAAAAATAAATATAATTTTTATTTTGTATTTAAGAATATTGGAAGGGAATGAAATAGATAGGCTTTTCTATTTGCTTTGTTTGTTTGATATTATAAAAAGAAAATGAAAAGTATTTAATAAAGCTATCCCCATTTTATTTTGGTAATTATTGTTATAAGGAGAGTGTAATTTTAGTCTCATTTCATTTTTCACATATTTTTCTTTTGTTTTTTAGAGAAAAGAAATAGACTTTAAAATAGAAATATTTTTATATCTATTCCTACTTTTCACTTTATATGTTCTATCATTTTTTTCTGGCCAACTATTATAATATAGTACAATTTTGGAAAAGATATTAGCATTCATGCTACTAATCTGCAATAGTTTCAACTACTTCTTATTGTATTTGTTGCTACTAATAAATACACTCCTATCCACACACGTGGTAAATGACGAAAACGTGTGTACTACTCAGGTTTATAAAGCAAACATGTATAGCAGTATTGAAGCCATTCGATTCTTTTAACCATCTCAGGTTTCATTCTTCATTCTTGATTCTTCAACCAGTATTTTCCATCCATGGCCTTTCGGCCCTTTACTTCTTCTATCTTGCCATCACTCATGTCTCTCTATCTCTCACACACACACATACCGACAAACACAGAATGAGGATGGTTAAAGTTTGTGTAGAAAGAGAACTGCAACATACCATTTGCTAAAGAATATTCTAACATCAACACATTACTCCAAAAAACAGCTCACGGCAGACCTCAGATACCACTAGGAATAAATGCTATGAAGTACTTATCTTTTTATGATTACTTTAGGATATGTTAAATATGGTTCCTCACCCTTTTCCTTGCCATTAGGCTTTTTGCCACCAACATAACATCATTATGATTCCTAAATAAAAGAAATCCTACCACACATCATAGTATTAATATTCTAATTTGATTTAAGAGGTACATTAGTTTCACGGAAGATGTTTCAGTTGGACTGAAGAATCAGAGAGAAAGATCCAATAGAATTGAGATCTTGTGACTTCCTGCCACAATGAAATTAGGCTTTTTTCCATCAACATAACATCATTATGATTCCTAAATAAAAGAAATCCTACCACACATCATAATATTGATATTCTAATTTGATTTAAAAGGTACATTTGTTTCACGAAGATGTTTCAGTTAGACTAAAAAATCAGAGAGAAAGATCCAATAGAATTGAAACCTTGTGACTTCCTGCCACAAGGAAATATTGAAATTTGAATTCCCATTTAACTTATTTAAAAGTTTAAATTTAATATATATATATATTAGTTATTTTGTACCTTAATAATAGGTACGACGGCCACATATGTAATGCCCATCCATCACCATCACCATCTCCATCTCCGACCACTACCACCTCCATCTGTACATCATCATTACCACAAAAAGAAGCTACATATGACTAGTTTTACCTATTTTGATCTTTCTAATTACTTTTCTCTTAAGAGCAATATAATATCTCATTAGAACTACGTAATTCAACACCGATAAACAACGCTAGGGTATCCAAAACATTGAAAAGAAAGAAATATATATTTTGCAAAATATGTACATTCTTATGCAAGAAAAAAAAAAAGAAAAGAAAAGAGAAAAGGAAGAAAGAAGTTGTCAAACATCTCAAGCATTATTCAAGTTTGGAATTATTCCATATGCGCATTTGGAATATGTCAAAAGTACAAAATTCTACTCAAACTTGGACTTTGTGGGAAGAACAGCTTCATTGTGTTGGTACAAGTTCACCTAACCAACATAAATCTGGAAAAAAAAGGATAGACATCATGCGAAAACCACACATGGTCCCCCCCCCCCCAAACATCAACAATTAGGCAGCAAAAGTTTTCGCGCTAAAAACCTCATGTACTTGGTGAGAAAAAAAAAAAGAAATAGAAAGCAACAAACAGCATCAGCTTATGCTAATTTATGGAATCCAATCTCCCAATGTAGGCATTATTTAGGGTTCTTGCGTCAACTCTACATATGACTGCTTGAATTTTAAGCAACCATAACGCAACAATTCAAAATGAAGTGGCTAGATCCATTTTTGCTGGAATCCAGGGACCTCCATTGCAGTTCATCCGCGCCTGGATCGGGGCAGCAAGTGTAAATAGTCATGCCTTGCCCCGTAACAGAAACAGAAGACGCACCGATTACTAATAATTCATTCCCCAGAGACTTGAATGCGACACCCCATCCATTGTTAAAATCAGCTCTTATAGGGACGGGTCCTAATCTTTTCCAACAATTGGCTTTCTTGTTATACACCTTCACTTCATTTGAGGAAGATTCAAGCGTGTAAAGCTCGTTGTTCACGACAGCGACAAGGGGTGGAGAATGGAAATTTAAGACTGGCATACCTCTCAGCATGTCCGGCATCAATTCCCACTTGTTCTTGCTCTCGTCGAATGCTTCCCCGCAAGTTAGGACTTGATCATCCCCATTTTTGCCCCCAATTACATAGAATTTCTTGTCCATGTAGAAGCCCGAACAGAGCTTTCTCTGTTTATTCATCACAGGTAGGCAATCCCATGATTTCGTCTCAGGATTGTACCTCTCAGCAGTGCTAAGCACATGATTATTTGTATATTTCCCAATTCCAATTCCTCCTGCCACAAATGCATAGTTACCGCAAGTAGCAGATGCGAACAAACACCTTGGGCTGATCATTGAAGGACCTTTGAACCATTGGTTATCCACCAAATCGTATCGCCATATGACAGGGCCATCGATTGCCCTGCCTGAAACGATCAAATGAGTCCCCGCACAAAGTGATTCCTTATCTCCACTAGTGAAACAAATGTCCCATGGTATAACAGGAAGCTTTCGACAGGATTTGAAGTCGCAATCAAACGCCCACCAACTAGTCTCCCCACTAGCCAACATAAACACGGATGGTTCCCGAAGACCGTCTTGCTTCCTGATCTTATAAATCTCACCACTCTTAAATAGGGAAAAAACCCGCTTGTTGACAGCATAGAACTTCCAATATTCTGATCTGGGTACTCTAGCCATTATCGAATCCTCTAAATGATCACTAAGAGAAGTAGTATATGTATAATCTGCATCCTGAGGTTCTACACCTGAGGAAGTACCAATCTTAATTCCACCTTGGTCCAATTCCGTCTCGATAAAGCGTTTTTTGATTCCTTTCTTCGACTCCTTCCCTGCCATGGCTTCCATTTCCTTCCCCCTGTCTCGTTTTTCGATTTCTCCTCTTTCTTCGAATCCCAAATTTTTCTGTAAAAAAAAAAAAAAAGATAAGAAATTTCAGCTTATGAAAAGAAAGTTGCAACCATCAATTACCCGAAAGATAAAATCCTTGCCCGAAATGTAATCATTATTACAGAGATCATAATAATTACTATTCAACAATATCACAACATTGATACAATAAATGAAAATCTCAGCTTATGGTTAATAGAAAAAAAAAAAAAAAAACCTTGTTATGTCAAATGAATGCTGCTATGACACAAACACATAAATAAGATAATAAATGATGGCAAAAATCAATTAAACCCTGCAAAAATAATTGTGCCACAAAACCAAAAAAAAATGGAAAACGAATGAAACACTGAAATCAATAGACAAATAAAATCTCTGGCCAAAAAAGAATATAGAAAAGTAAAAATTTTCCTCAATCGGAATTAAACTCTTCACATGAACTAACATATTCCTATAAGCAAATAGAAATCTGATCAGAAATTAAATAGTAAAACAAAAAAAAAAATCATATGAGATATAAATAAAATAGTTAAAGAGAAAAGACATGCATACAACATAACACCACTAAAACTCGGCTTATTCTACGGTCTGTCGACGGTACCATAAAAAGTGGTCTGAAACCGAGGAACTGTGTGCTTAGAAAAAGAAAGGAAAAATTCACATGCAAAGGTATTTTACATCAAAAACTAGATTGAAAAGTCTAAGGCGTACATGTATTGATTATACGCATGCATAAAAACAGAGAAAAAAGAAAATGATTATATTGAATTAAAACTTGTGAGAAGAAATTAATACAGAAAATAAAAAGAAGAAAAAAACAACATACCAGTAGAGTCAAGTCAAGTCAAAGGAAGATAAGTGCAGTGGCAACAGTTGATAAGGAACAGTTATACAGATATGGAATCCATGGCTAAAACTCTTAAGTTGTGTGGACAAAACAGGCCTTGAAATATGAGCGAAGGAAGAGAGAGAAATGGGGTTTTAGATAAATTACAAGTTGGAAAGGAAGAAAGAGAAGAGACGAGATGGCCATTAAGAAATCGCTCAGAGATTTAGAGAGAAATAGTGTGCGTGTGTGTATATGTGTTTTGTGTTTATGTGTGTATTGGAAGATATACAGACCCCATTTGCCGAGGAATTAATGGTTTAGTTTAGACTTTAGATAACCTAATCAATTATGTGATTGGTAGGAGTACTAGGAAAACAATAAAACCGAGATTGGAATCAATATTCTTAATTTATCCATAATTTAGTAGGACAAGAAGAAAAGGTAATTCTATAATACTCGGCTAATCTCACATGCTCATGTAAATGAGTTGAATTCCATCAGTAATAATTTCAAAATTTAAAGCTAAAACTCAAGTTTGAATTCCACTAGACAAAACTTGTTTAAATTTAATTGTTTAAAAAGTCATATATTTCTTTTAATTAAATTTACATGAAAGTTTAAACTCATTAAAACTCGAAACATTTTTAAATCTTGACTCAATCCTATTTTAATTATATACTCTAAATTCAAGTATAACTTTGATTTAATAAACTATTCAAATAGTTTGAATCCGAGTTTAGTATCAAATATAATCGAATCAAATTCAAGTAAATATTATAAGAATTTAAATAATGTACTAGATGGTTTGGTGCATTTACCTCATTTAAATCCCTGCATATGTATTAATAAGATCGGTTAGTATACA
Organism: Laguncularia racemosa; assembly: GCA_037954665.1. Lineage (NCBI taxonomy): Eukaryota > Viridiplantae > Streptophyta > Magnoliopsida > Myrtales > Combretaceae > Laguncularia > Laguncularia racemosa. Next base: position 4,163,009 of record JBBMOL010000001.1, on the reverse strand, counting down.
ATTACAATTGAGACAGTAAGACGGAACTGACACATGTGAGATGAAAGTCATCTATCCCTCCCTAATCATGCTTCTGCTCTGATCTCTGTGGCTATCAGCCAGGGATTGAAAAGAAAAAATTGGTGAAAGGTTAATTTTTATGCGCAAATATAGTAAAAATGGGACCCCATTTACTGGGGGAGTACATGGTTGGCTTAGTAGGATTAATTAAAAATGGTGATGTTGGGATTCAAATTCAAGTAATGAATTTATTAATATGACACCATCTAACGACACCCAACACTGTCTTCGATTTGACAAAAGCCAAAAGAGAGAAGAGAGAAGAGAGAGAGAGAAATATTATAATGAAACATATTTAACAAATTGATCTTAATATACTTGAGTTGAGTGGGTATAGGACAGAGAGGGTGGGATACTGGGATTGCAGGTGTTTGTACTTTGGATTTTGAATTAATTAATTGGATTTCGTTAACCGATAGATGTCTACGATACTTAATAAAAACCTTTAAAAAATCCTCAGAATTTCAATATTAAATATATATTTACAAGAAAATAAATAAATATATTAAAAAATTTTAAAACTTTCTTCATTGATACCTTAATAAGTTTGCATGTAGAGATTTACATTTTAATACAACAAACTCTAGTTGAGAGCTCGGTCAGATATGGCTGTCTTGGAAACGTTTTTATTCCCGTATTCGGTAACGTCTAAGTACACAGTACTCGTCCGATCAGTCAAGAGTAGTCATTTCATTGCTGCTCAAGAACCGGATGGCCCTCAAGATCCTGGGGTTTATTTTGAAGTTTGAATCTACAGGAATATAATCAATTCAATGAATATTATTCTATATCCTGCGCAAATGCATTTAATTTTTTATTTTTTTTTATTCCTTTACCGGTAGTATAAATGTATTTAAATTTTTAAAACTATACCAATGAAGCCCAAATTTTAGTTTCAATGGATATATAATGAGAGTTGTTGTCCGTTATAATGGGAATGAGTCAAAGTACCATGAAGAAAAGTCATAGTTCTTCTTCATCTTCTTTAGTATTAAAGGCAATTAGACAGAGGTATCACAAATGCTCTCTCCCTTATCTATAATAAATATATTGAAGATATTGAGATTGTTTATGCAGCCCTTTTTCTTAAATCTTCTTTTTTTTAAGTATTATTTGTGCATCACTCTTTAATTTTCATAAATTACTTATAACTTAAAATTTATATGACGAGTTACATTAATAATGTCAATCAAAATTCTATATCTATAGTATCTATTTAAACTTTTTATATAATTATTTTATACTTGATTAAACTCTAAATTTTAGAGATTAACTTTACACAAAATGCGGCTATTGAAATAAGAATTATTTCTCTCCACCGGTAAATTGCTCACAATCGAAACGTAGTGACTTTCATTTTCACGTTTTAATTATCAAATTAGGAACCAAAATGTGGCGTATAGGAGAGGTAAAGATTAATGCAAAGTTCCTGCATAATCAATCTAACTTGGAAAAACATAGGACAAGCGATTTAAAACCGTAAATTTTGTGGGCAATGTTCTATGATGAGTTGACATAATTGTTAACATTGTCTTATGACATGTCTAATCAGAAATTCATATGTAATGCAATGATGAGACTTTACAACTATATATATATATATATATACACACACAATCTCATATAAAAACCAGAGTGTCTGAACTTTTTGCCAGGCTGATAAAGAGGACATCAAGAAAGAGAAACGATTTGTTAACACTGAAAAAGAAAAAAAAAAAAAAAAAAGGAAAACACAAAGGGTACTTTTGGAGAAGATCAAATCAACATAATGATTTTGCGTAATAGCAATAACCAAATAAAGCACCAGGCAATTCACTTTGCTCTTCTTTTTATTTTGTCCTACTACTTTTTCCTTCTCCATAACTTTTTTGGGTTGTTTGGTTTTGGTAGGGTTATAAATAACCAATTAGAATTGCAATTTTAGTATATTATTTATTATTGTTTTTGAGAAAAAAAGTATATGCTAATTCCTTTATATTTGTAGTAAAATTTCAATTATGTATTATATGTTTTGATCGAGTTATTTATATCTTGTATATTTATATTAAAAATCATTTAAATTTTTTATATTTTAAGTAAATCATCTAAATCCTTTATACATGTGTTTGTAATAGATGAACTATTTCTCTTTCATATATAACAAAATACATCGAGAATTTATGTTTATTGATAACATAATTATAAAGAAATTTAATGACCCACTTTATATATAAAAGATTTAATTAAAATTTGATATAAGTGCATATGGCTTAAATGAAACACATAAAATATAGGAAACTAATTGATTTTTAGAACTAACATAGTGGAATTCTAATATACTTACCCCCATTATTTTTTTATGTTGCCTCCTCAATAGTGATTCCACTTCCACCACTTGGACTCCAAGGTTGTGTGACATTCTAGTCGAATATTCGAATTCGACGTATAGAGGTAATCAAACAAAACTATTATTTATTTTATGCATTATTGTTTCTCTTAATGAGATTAACACGATTTATTTGTTGCTATAGAGATTTAACATATGAGATTATCATTATCCAATAATTCTATGGACCCCATTTGAGTTGAATTTTCTCTAAAATATTATAAAAAAATATTAAAATCTTTCTTGAAGCTTTTAAAACATGATTTTACCTTTACCATCTTAACATTATTCCTAAAATTGAGAGTTTTTAAGGTCTTTTATTTGCTCTTAGTACAAGTCACGAGTGTATCATAATTCAATGGTTAGGTTAGGATCTAACTAACCCTTAAATATAAATATATAGCTAAGTAATCTCTTCATAAATAATTTCTTGGCTCCATAATAAAATAAAAAAAGGATAATTTAATTATACATCATATGTACATAATACGTTGTGTATATCAATTAATGAATCATTTTTTCTTTGTAAAAGCATCTTTATTAGATGTGCTTAACACATATTCCCATACTGTATATGTCAAGTACTCCAATACTACCCTTGATAATTCACCAGCATCTCAAGGTATTTAAGAACAATTGGGTACTTCAATAAGCACTAGTTCTTGGCATATACTTTACAAATCTCTAATAAATATTTTAAGTATTATTTGATAAGTAATAATAATATATGATCCATAAATTTAAAAAAATTGTTAAGTAACTTTATTGAAGTCATTATTGATAAAGTGGATAGTTGTTTAAAAAAGTGAGATGCTTGGGGTCTCTAGAAGCACTCCATTGATAAACAATATTTAAATGTCTCCTGTAATTAAAACTCCAATAAATGTATGTTTTCCTCCCTAAAGTTCCTTAGTTGAGGAGGTCAAAGTATAATAGCATGTTTAATTTACATAATAGAATAACGTAAAAGTAGAATTATAAATCTTAAGTAATGGAATAAAAAAAATTTTCATTTTTTATACGATTTCTTGGAGATCTCATGAATAAATATTGAAATATATACGAAAAAAAAAATAAAAAATAATTATTCTCTTAATGTTATATCAATTTTATAAAATAAGTATTTTATTAACTAAATACTTAAAAAGAATTGTTATTTTATTTTAATTTTATGAACTATAAATATTTTAAAAATCATATATAAATAAGGTAGCTTACTCATCTGGCACCATGGCTACTGATTTTATCTTTATAGAATTTCCAAGCAGACACAATAACAATGGCAGACTTATTAAGGCAACAGAAGCACGAGTTTCACATATTTCCATGCTTCTTTTAAGTATATGGTGTTTGCTAGGTGTGCATTGCACAACGCTTCGCAAGAATAAAATAATCCAAATTACTATTTACTAGGCAGTCACTTATCTATTGGCTTGGTCATCTTGGTACAGAAAACGACTTATGTTCTTCACTTGAAGGAAAAACGACTACGGCATATATATATATGGGTCTGTTTACTTTTAGGAAGAAAAAGAAAAAAGAAAAGAAAGAAATTATTTTTTTGAAAATAACTATAACCCATAATAGCCAACTAATGTACATTTTATTATTTACTTTCTATAAGTTTATATTATAGAAAAAAAAATACTTCGGTGTCTATATCATAGAATCATATTGCATCAGGGATGAATGCAGAAAGATGAGACTAGAGGAACGGTATTTAAATCAAAATTAAAATTACTTATATATATATATATATATTTATATAATAAAATTTTGTAAGTGGCACAACCCTTTCTAATACTTAATAAAAATTTATTATCAATAAAAATACAATATATAAATATTTAAATAGAAAATTATAATTAGAGTTAAAAGAGTAATATGATATAAATATAAGTATTCTTTGATTTTTTTTTTTAAACAATGTCTCTAAAAAATTGTATAATTAGAAATGTTATAAAAATTATCAATTTCATATGATTAATTAGGTAATCGGTCATTCAAGAGTCCACATTCATTTTCATGATATTAATTGTAAGAAAAATATATCAAGTAATATTATTGTTATTATTTACAAATAGTTTGAGTTAGAAGGCCAAAATATTTATATTATTAATATAATTATTATTTATGATATATAACCAATAAATAAATAATAATTTAAGATAATTTAGTTAGTTTACTATAATTTTATAATGAATGGAATTTACTACTATTAGTTATTGTGAAAAAAAAAGGTAAAAGAAAGAAGTAAAAAAAGAGAATACAATTAAAGTAATAAATGCAACTAAAAAAAATAAAATAACTATTATGAAAATTGAATCTATAACCTCTATTATACAAACCCTTATATCTTACCACTAAGCTATACACTATATTTTAATAATAATTGCTTTTAAAATATATATATTATATATAATTTCTTATTTAAAAAATATATATATAATTAACTTTTTTCAAACTTAGGGGGCTAGGAGAGGTTATATTGAGTTAAGAATAAAATGGAAGTAGCCATATGAATTTATATTGTGAAAAATAATATCATTGTCATTACCACCATCTCCACAACCTTGTACCACCAATCACCTCTCTAGTCCCCACCACCATTACCACCCCACTATTATCAATATCAACATCACCACTACAATCTCACCTCAACACTATCGTCATCGTTGCTACACCACTACCACAATTACCATCACTACATCACCATTGTATCACCGCCAAACTACCATCACCACCACTACTATCTTTGCCATTGCCACCACTATAGAATTACTATCACCGCCAACACCATGGTGGGTATTGATGATTGTGCTTTAATGTTAGTGTTAGTATTGATGGTAATGGAGATGATCTTGGTGTAAACTTAAGGCAGTAGTGCAAAATAATAATAGTGGTAGTGACATAGTAAGGGTGGTGCTTGTGGTGATGGTAGCAGTAATGGCAAGGATAGAAATGTGGTAGCAATGGTAATGGTCAGAAAGGTGGTAGTGCAATGATGGTAGTGGTGTGGTGGCAATATGATGATGGTGATGATGTAAGGATAGTGGCAGTGGTGGTTGGTGAGGTAATGGTAGTGATGGTAACATTAGTAGTGGTTGTCATGTGGTGGTGGTATAAAAGAGTAAGTTAGTGGCAATTAGTGGATATACAACAATAATGGTGCTAGTGATAGCAGCGATGATGTTGTTGATAGTGGTGAAGAGATGGGAGGAAGGTGTTGGTAACAATGGCGGTGGTGGTGATGGTGACAATGGCTGTGTTAATAGTAAAGAGCCAGTGGTGTTAGTATAAATGTGGTGGCTATCATAGTTTTATGATGGTGGTAATAGAGGTGGTGTTATGGAGATGAGGTTTAAGATGATGGTGGGAATCCAATGGTGAAGGTTTTGATAATGGTAGTAGTGTTAGTGGCAATAGCATTGGTACTGGCCATAGCAGTGATGGTAGGAGTGGTACTGGCCATAGCAGTGATGGTAGGAGTTGTGGTGATGATGGTTAGGAGGGGGATGGTGGTGTAATTTTGATGAGAACAAAATTGCTACATAATTGTAAAACCTATCCTTTGTTCAAAAGGAATACTTAATACCAACCTAATAATAGGTTGCAATTATTCCTTAAGGAAAAGGTATAGAAAAGTCTTATGAAATAGTCATTACTCGATCAAGTTTCAAGTGAATAATAGAAAGGATGCTACTCTAATAATCGCTAATTTTGTTCCCTCTCCATTATCTTGAAGTAAACGAGCTATAACCTTAAAAGGTTATTTACATGAATTATTTAGGTACTTTAAGTAGAAATGTAATCAAGTCTTGTATATTTTAAGCTAATCACTTAAGTTATTTATATTTATGTTATCAAACTAAACAAATCTCTAAATTCACTTTTTTTCCCCCTTTGATCGAACTTACTTGGTGTAATGGTATATAGACATAGAAAATTTAAGGGATACCAATACACCCCCTTTGTTTATTTCATATGTGTTTAGTTTCCTTATCTTTGAAATTAAGCATGTACAATCTCATTTTTTTTAAGAAAAAAATGTGCATCTAGACTCCTGGATTAACATTTTACAACTAATTTTATTTTTTATTAGTTTGATTACTTATTAATTATTTTATTTAAGGAATGAGTTTAAAAGCATTTTTTTTCAAAGATAAGGAATCTAAATGCTCAATTTTAAAGATATTGAGTTAAGTGCATATAAAACAAATATAAGAAGATGTATTTGTAATTTTCCAAAAATTTAAATAACTAACTTTGATGATAAAAAATTTAATTAAATTTTTGTATAAATATAAAGTAATGATTAAGTGACCCAAATTAGAAAAAAAAACTAATTGAATTTGGACATAGACATAGAAGACTTCTAGCATAAGTTGTCTATTTTTATACATACTCTTTTCTACCATTTTTTTCCACTACTTTAATATATTATGATTTGAGATGAATATATTAACAAAGTATTTCCCCAATTATTATGCATTATTCATTTTTTTTTTCTTTTCGCCTCAACCAATTCCAATGTAAGGAAGAGATAATATTACTACTACTATAGAATGTGCAAAGTTGCCCCACAGCAAGTTTCTTTAGATAACTAGCGGAATTAAAGGGACATTTCCCTTGTTTTTTATTTTAGATTTCTTTTCTTATTTTAATTCACTAGTGGAAAGAACTATGTAGAATCATAAAGAAACTAACATGTTTTATTAAAATAATTAACATATTATTTAAAGGACCATGATCACATCGTTTGTACCCCTCACCAAAGTGTGCTAATTGTAAGAATATAATAATGTAAAAAATAAATAAATACTGGGGGTTATTTAGGTCAGCGACCAATTGCAGAGAAGATGTGATGCCCTAACCCTAGAAAGTGGATGCCCACTGGATAAGGCCATTCCTTTTTCAAGTGTTCCTTTATCCCAAATAAATACTTTAATCGCTAGATTTTGTGTGTGTTGTCTGTTCAGTGATTAGCGTGATGGATTTGGCTTTTTAATCCATGCATTATTTTAACTGTCACCATTGTAAGTTAGTTTGTGTTTATTATGGTTTAGTGTTTAAATATTTTTCTTATGTTGGGGTTTATAATGGATGCATTAAGTGTGCTGCATAAAGAATAATATAAGACATACTTTATTTGTCTATTTTATTTTAAAAATAAAATCTAGGTCAAATTGCAAAAATATCTTTAAATTATTGCTCTCAACCCGTCACTATCACTCCAAAATTGACACCTGACAAATAGTTTAAGATATCTAATTGCAATTATTCCAAAAATCTTATATACAGACAACCTTATAAAAGAGATAAGAAATTATAATGTATTGTTAAAAAATAGTAAAGGTCATAAGATAGCTATATATGTTTTCCATCTCTACAACAAAAAAGAAAAAATAAAGTAGACAACTAATGAGAAGATTTTTTTTTTTTTTGAAAAGTTTCCAAATTTTTATTTACAAAAAATTAGTTTCAAATTGTTTATACCTAAATTGCTGCACTTTTTAAATCGATTGAATTCCCTTTTTTTTTAAGTATTATTCGAAAAGAATTAATGTAATGAGGTTAAATATTTTAGTTTGATTCATTTTCAAGTAATTAAATAAATATTCATAATACATGTCATTATTTGTATTAGTTTATTAATTTTTACACACTTTTCATTCAGAAGAACATTTTTCCTTTAACAATATCAAAATTGTTATCTCAGTTTTGATTTTTTTTTTTCAATTTTATACTTAAAGTATTGCAAAGTTGCATAACACCATAGCCTATAAAATTATTGCTTGTCAATTTTATAACTAGACCTCTTATTGTTTATACTTGCACTATTTAGACAATAGGTATTTGCCACATTATATTTGTGAAGATAACATTAATAATAAATTTAATAACTAAAAGTATAATTATATATAATATTTAATAATTTTAAAATTTAAATATAAAAATTTAAAAATCAATAATTTAATTAAATATAACATGAAAATTTTATTAAGCCGAGGTGGTGAATCTTATATTATTCCATTTTCACCCGAAATACTTCGACAAAGAAGCTAGTAATTTGCCAAGTAGGGCCCTTTATGCTCTGCGATATTAAATCATTCCAGTTGCCATTATCATTTTTGTTCTGGTTCTCTTTAAATAATACTAAAAAAAAAAAAAATTGAAGCATCGCTATCACAATCGCGTAGGTTTCGCATTTTGCCTTCGACGGGTGTCTCTTACATATAATAATTAAAAAAAAAAATCCATTTTCATGTCAAGAAAGCTGAGCTTTGATTGGCTCCATGACATATCCTAAACCAGCTTTCAGCACATAGATTAGGAAAAAGCTGGATGCTAGAAAAAAACCTAGAAACCAAAGAAACATACACACACTATTACCCAGTTCCACTAATCCTGCTCTTGATTGGCTGTGAAATGCTGCATTAATATACAATTATTTATTAAGCACCACATACACACTTCGATGTAGATGAAGTTGTCCTCTTAAATAAAAACCTTAAAAAGTGCTCATTTGCCCAAACTAAAACAAGGTTGCTAACGTGTAGTGTCATGATTCATTGTTATTATCCTTTTGGCAGCTCTCCAAGCTTTTAAGGGATACAGGAATATTTATTATCTAAAGTTAGGGCTTGGCATGCTTATGTTATTTATGTATTTTTCCTTTTTCTTTTTCATTTTGTTTGGCATGAAAATTGTTTTTTTATTTTTTTTTATTTTTTAAACTTAATTTTGATTGTTTAGCATCATCATTTGAGTGTTCATGGTACGTCAAAAGTGGTAGTGGAAAGTCGTCAGCAGCTATTGATATTCTAAAATAAGTGAATGAGAAATGGAGGATTCACATTTTTACCTACTATGTATGTAGATCGGGGGTGGAGGACTGGGAATGAGTACTTTGATTGCTTGAGTTCAATGATTGCTATCAACATGAATTTAATTAGTTGGATAGATGAATAATATAATCAGATGACGACCTGCTCATGCCAATGGGAAAACACAACGAATGTAGCTAAACTATTGAAGCTATTTTGTTATTTATCATTGCGTGCTTCATCAAACAACGTGTGTATAACAGTGAGATAAATAGTTTAATAATATGAGTGTTGGTTTTCACTCTTTAATGAGCTAAGTTTGAATTTCCTTTCTTCTTCTCCTATTGTAATCATAAAAAAATAAAATAAAATAAAAGATTGACATAAATTCTGAAAATATACCTCTACAAGTGAGAAGCAATTACCATGCTCAAAAGTGTTGGTCATGCTATGTAAAATTGTTAATCACTAAAAGAAAAAAAAAATCTTATTATAATTTTATTCCATTCTTCAACAATAGTTATTATATTAAAATCTTATTTCATTCAACAAAAAAACAAGCTAGGATTCCATTTCATTGAAATTTTTTTACTTTGCTTTTGTTATAACACTTGCTAAAGAAAATCTTTTAAAAAAAAAATGAGAGAGGTTCCCAATTCTACAAAATGGTAAGGAAGAAAACAAATTGATATGTCACTTTCCCATCCTTAAATTCATCCTTCCGTAGGGTTGGTGTTTAAATAAACAGCTAGGTGTGGAAGTGAAATATTGAGATAGTTTCTATTTTAAAAAGCAAGGAAGAAGCCTTAGCCTCAAGAAAAGGGAAAATTAGAGATATATTGTTCTTGTGTTGTGGATTTAGAAAGGTAGTTAAAATCACCTATACGATAGAAAAGAGGAGGCTATGGAGGTGTTGGGGGATGCCGAAGTGCTCCAACATAACCACTTCGATACTTTAATCAGCACAATAATAAGGGAGAAAAATATATGTGTGAGAATGAAGAGAGAGACTAAAATTTTTTACCAAATGATCTCACCCTCTATTTATAAAGGATGAGGCAAAGCCATTTTAGGAAGGGGAGTAATAATCCTAAGATCCACTCTGCATTTAGTGGGTTGTGCATTTATGACCATAATTCTTCCTTATCTATTAAGCATTCCTTATTTAGAGTTTTGGTTGAACTAATTATACCTGGCCTTATAGCTCGAGTCTACAGGTACTTGGATGCCTAGACTTCTATTTCTGGTAGCTTGATTCGACTCTAGAATAGGTTGGTAGAACTCGTTAGCATCCGGTTTGAGTTTTGTCAATAGTACTTTCTACTGCAAGAGCTTAGTAAATGATTGAAAAGGTCAGATTTAGCATATGGAGATCAACTTAAGGCCTGGGCAAATCAGATTACTCCAAGAATCCAGGTCCAAAATAACTTATCAATAATTTTCTAACTTAATATTTTGTTAGTAGAAAGCTTAATGAGCTAACAAAAAAGATTTGACGTAAAATGATTAAAAAACTAAGCTTATTCAACAAGAAAAGATCTAGAAAACTGATCTTACAAGTCTTAATTCAAAAGAAAAAAAAAACCTAAAAGATAAAATGGGAAAGCATCTTTAAATGTTTTTCCCAAGTCTAGGATATATTAGTGCTTACACCATGTTTTATTGGCACAATTTATCATTTCTTTTCAATTTTATCTTTTAGTTATATCTTGTGAAAATTTGTTAGTTTTGTTATTTAGTTACTTTAATCATGAAATTATGTCGGTTACCTTAATAGTTCATTTTTTATTATAACACCAAAAGTTTCAACATTTAAGAAGTGCATGAGGGTCTTGAACAAAATTCTAATATAGTTATACTTAATTATCTCGGCAATCTATATTTTCAGTAGTTATAATGGACAAAGAAAGACTTATTAAGAGATCATCATCTATATCAATAAACTATACAAGCTATGATCATAAATCTATATTTATATTTATATAAATGTATTGAAATGGTGGTTTTTACTTATTTATAATTGTGCTAATTGACACCATTGAAAAGATAGAGGGGGACTAGAGATTGGTGAAAAAGAGGGAGAGACAAAGAAAGAGAAAATGAGAGGAGAGGGAGGAAAAGAGAGAAAAAATTTGATCTAGTTTTGGAAGAAAAAGACAAATGGATTATGTTGAATTCTATTTCATGTTATATAAGGATTTGTATGTGTAACATAACTAATATTTTCTAAATAGTTAAGTTGTCCTATTATATCATTCATTCATCCTTATTATATAGATTATAACATATTAGTTGTGTCATTTAAAAATCCTTTTTTGAGTTTGGAGATGTCATATTTTAATATCTTTTTTTCAATATTAAAATGAAAAAAAAAAAGAGAGAGGATGGATTAGCATATTTCTGTCAATTTTGGATCCATATAAAAAAATCTATACAATCTTTTAGATGTTCAAAGAAATTAATTAATTTATCATAGTATTGATTTGTGTCAAACCCTTATTACATATGGATTAATTACACCATGTTATGACCATCTTAAATTTGTTTCCGTGAATGGCTTTATGTTGGGATATGTTGCTCGATGCTTTTTTCCTTCTTTCTTTCTTTTTTTCTTTTCATGTTATTTTGAAAATTATAATCTGTTATTTGAAATGTATTGTCTTTTGTGCTTTGAAAACATAATAGTTGATCAAGTTTGAACTACAACTCATATCAAATATGGGTAACTATAAAAATATGTAAAATCATATAAAAACATAATAGTTGATCAAGTTTGGACTACAATTCATGTTGTCATATTATCATATTACAAATTTTATGTCATAAATTGAATAGTTGAGTCATATCGAGTTTTGAATTTTTAACAATCCAATCGAAACTCTACCTATTAAGTTATTTTCCACTTCGACATAATATGTCGTATGATTTTATCCCTTAATACATAGGTTTAGAAACACACATCAAATATGGAAGACTTTAGAGGTGTTTCCTCATAGGTTCAAGAGGTACTCTCATATTATCTTAGGGCCCCCACTTCTGATTGATACATTACTGTAATATCATTTTATAACAACTCGATCGAAACTCCACTTATTAAGTTATTGTCCATTTTAGTATAGTACGTTGTAAACACTCCATTTTTACCCTAAGAATGAATAATAATCACTAATAATCAATTCTTAATTTTTTTCCAATTTTTTTAATTTTTCTTTAATTTAGCATAAATAATAAAAATATTCAAAATAAATAAAAATAAATAGGAAAACACATCAATTTTGAAAAATGATTTCAGAAATGGCAATAATAAATAGTAAATAATCTTTACAAATTTTTGAAATTTCAAAAAATACAAAAAAATAAAAAAATCGCATTGCATATATGCAATTTGCGAAATTAGAAAAATCAGGAAAATGGGCTAGCCTAGCTGGTCCGGACCACGGGCTAAGGCACGCGCAGGAGGGCTCGGTCTCAGGTTCGAATCGCGGGGGAAGCAGTTTCCGCGTTTTGAGTTTTTTTCACTTATCCAGGACACGTGGCAGCATCCGATTGGCTGGAGGAAACGCACGCGTCGGGCGCGTGATCGTCTTCTACCTAGAGTCCGAGATCGCCGGCGGAAGAAAAATTCGCATTTTGGCCGTTTCGATTCGATTTTTTGCACAAATCCAACAGATCTTCAACAGAATTGAGATAAGCATCATCCAATTGGAATCAAATCTCAACAAATCAAAGGATTTACACGAATCGGAGTTGGTTTATTTAACCGTCGATCCGATTTGCTTCGATCGGTGGAAATCCGAGCTTATCCAACTCAATTTCGAACGCCTATAAATAGAGGAGGAGTGGAGGAAGCCGGAGGACGAATCACAATTGAGAGAAAGTGAGAAAAGAGAGCAAATCGGAGAGCATCGGAGGAAACCCAAAACCGTGAACCGCCGATCGGAGCCAAGCCGCCACCAGGAGACGTTCTGGGAACAAACCACCGCCACCATTGGATTCAGCACCCTCGAGAAGCTAGGATTCGACACCTCACCCATGACAAAAGATCGCCGGAACGCCGTGAACGAGCATCCTCCGCCGCTGTGTCCGACCGATCCAACCACGACCCGACCAAACCGACCTGCGCACCGACCTAGATCCAGGTAAGTCGGATTTTCCGGATTTTTTTCAGTTTTATTTATTTATTTTTATTCCGATTTGATTTATTATTATTTTTATTTATTAATTAATTTGTTTGTTATTTATTTATTTATTTATTTATGTTTCCGTAAATAGGAAAATGTTAGAAATTAGATTTTTTAGGATTTAATAATGTAGAAAAAAAATAAAAATAAATAATAATAATAATAATAATAATGTAGAAAAACAATATAAATATTAGAAAAATAATAATAGAACTTTAGATTTCAAAATAGGATAGATAATAGTTTAGGATAAAATTTTTAACAAAAATTCACAAAAATTATAAAAATTAATAAAAATCATAAAAACTATAAAAATCATGAAAACTTAGAAAAAATATAAAAAAATTGTAGAAGAATAATAAAAATCATAAAATTACAATAAAAAGGAAAAATTGTAAAAATCATAAAAATTAATAAAAATTCAAAAATTATAAAAAAATATATAGAAAAAATAAGTTTTAGCACTTAGAAAAATCATTTTCTTCAAATAAATCCAAAATTGATGTTTTTCCTAAAAACCATTTTCAAAAATCAGACAAAAGTTTAAGCTTAGATTTTTTTTAGAAAATAAAAAAAAAATAGTAAAAACATAAAGCAAAAGAGATTTCAAAATTAAAATTCACAAACACACTTAAAGTTTTCAGAAAAGCGAACTACGGCTTGTTTGATCCTGGATAGCAGGTATGTAGGTACCCATTCGGGTCAACCCATAAAATGAAATAAAAATCATTTTCTTGAAATAATTATAAAACATAATAAAAGTAACAGAAACACAATAAAACATATTTCTAAATAGGAACAATTTTAGGAGATTAGGTGGTAACCGTAAGTTTTTAATAGGTTAGCCTCTGGACTTAGAAACTCTGGTTTTCCCTTTTCTTCTTTTCAAAAAATGAGAAAAGGAAATAACGACGACTAGTGGTCCAAATTAAGACTAATCCGCTCCTTTAGTCTTAATTCAATATTTCCTAACAACAGTTGAGTGGCGACTCCAAAAATCAAACGAAATTCCTAACTAAAGTCGAAGATCTATATTAGATGAGCATAGAGTCTAGTCTAGATCAGAATAGGAATGGGAATGTAAAAAAAAAATTAGACTCGACATACGTCACACGGTTTTGTCCTTTTGGTATGGCAATTTTCTAAGAAATCAACCATCCTTAATAGTGTTCTAGACCGAATGCGCTTAATCTCGAAATTCCAATATACTGTAAGTTGCTATGTCAAAAGACATCTCCATGATTATAGTTTCATTATCTTTTCTTTTAGGACATTTATAAACATGATTGAAAACTTTTAATTAATATATCATGTGAAAAACAATATATTTGACTTTAGATGTTGGCACCCGTGATTTATATATCGACAAAAGTGGATTTCTTATCCTAACAAGAATACATGTCTCTTAAATTCAAATGTGGAAGTTGAGCTACCAACGGTCAAAAGAGGAAAATGAATCACACCACACCACACCATAAGAAATTTCTTTTAGCTAAGTTTACTGTTTGTATGGGATATGAGGAATTGAATATGCTTCACCGATCCACGTATTTGTATTAATAATGACAAATTTAGTAGTGGAATAGGATTTTATAAAAATAAAATTATAAATTGTGAGAAATATAATGAAAAAGTAGTGAATATTATGTTATTTGATTATTTAAAATGGTATCGATTATAAATTAGAAATTGTATTAAAATTATTAATATATTCTTACCTAGGTCCATTGCATTACTATTGAGGTAGGTTCTTATAGATAAAATATGGAAATATAAAAAAAAAACAAAGAAAAAAAAATAAAATTGCTATTCCTTTGATTTTGAGATAAAACTATTGTCATAATTCGAAACCTAAAAGGCGATAACAATTTGCCACATAATACACTTAAATAGAATAAATAAGACTTACATTTAACTAAATATGTTTCTAATCTAGTTCTAGGACATTGTAAAACCGAGTTGTCTTAACTATAATTCTTTATTTGGTAATAATAGAAATTATGTATAATTACAATTCTACAAACTAAATGTAATATGCTCTATTTTGTAGTATGCTCTCTCTCTCTCTCTTTTGTTTTTGTTTTTTTTTTTTTTTTTTTGGAACAAGGACTATATTATTAGATAATGTAGACTGCTAATACACGAAGATCCATAGTTACATAATTTACTGATAAAAACATACCGAGAAAAACAAAAGACACCACTTGGCAATAGGTCCTTTTCCAAATTGCAATTTCAGGCAGAACCATTGCTAACTACTTCTCGTTCATGAACATAAGAATTGCTATCCCTTAGTAATAACTGCTGGATCTCCATTGGTGGAACAAAAGTGAACCATACTTCCTCTTGGACTTCATACACTTCGGTGGCAATGACATCTCCTATTGAAGTGTGCTTTATGTTGAGCCTCTTTGATGCGTCTGTGTTTATTTTCACATAGCCCTTGTTGGATATGTCCACCTAATGTGAGTGGTTTGAAGGTGCTGGATCCGTTGCTTCTTTTTAGGGTGAAACTAGAGTTCATATGACTTCGTTCTAGTTTGCTGATGTGGGGGAAGGTTGGAGTTGATTATTATACAAACAATTGCGTTTTGTGATAACCATATTTGCCGGATAGTGAAAGCAAATATAACGGAGTTTGGACAATCTCTCAGAGCATGGAGAATGTCCTCTTGCTGTATCAAGCATCTTGGACAAGATTAATCCCTTTGGAACATACCTGATAGCTTAATTCCTGTTGGTAGCACATCGTGCAGGACTCTCCACAAAAACAACTTCACTTTTAGAGGAAGTAATGTTTTCCATATCTATTCAGAGAAAGCCTAGTCTTGACCTCTTGTGTCCTGTTGAAGCTGATGTAGGAGTTCATAAAATTCACCCATAGATGTTCTTTGTATTTAGTGAAAAAATTGGACCATCATCTATTCCATCATGCAAAACTGTTGGCCATATGTCCTGTGTTAATAATTTAGATATTTCAAAGCCCAACTTATTATCATCCCATTGTTGTTTGTTAAGATAAGCCTCCCTAACTGACAAGTTTTCAAAATCATGGTGGATTGGTCCCACAATTTTTGAACGTACAGTTGACGTGCCCCTCCATATATCACTCTAGAAACTGCCAAAGCTTCCATTACCAAGCACTTTTACTCTTCTATTATGTATCAATGTCTCATGTTCAACGAGTTCTGGACGTCCGATTTGCAAAATACTCACCTCACCTACTTAGCTATCAACATTCTCAATCATTAGTAAGCACTAAAAATATATAAGCCCATCATGCTAGGCTTAGCAAAAAGTAAACGGCATAAGCTGGATTAAACCTGTTAAGGTCGGCCGCACAAGTAAGTTAAAAAAGGAAAGAAAATAATGACACAAGATTTTATCCTGATTCACCTGTTAATTAGGGCTACGTTCAGCAGAGATTCCACTAAAAATTAGCACCTCACTCTCTTGTTTTTTGTCACTCAATTACAAGTGAAAAGAGAATATATAAAACAGTTATTCATAGGCTAAAGCCCAAACTTTTAATAAATAAACATGGGCTTAAATGCTAAAAGACTCATAGCGTCTAGGGGGCGTTGCCCCCTTGAGATCCTAGCCGGAGCGGCTTCCCCAGACCCCGCCCACTCAGCGTGGAGCGGGATCCACGTGCTTTCCTGTCGTAGAGGAGTATGAGCCACACCCCAACAAAACCCTCAACCTCTCATTTATCGAAAGACACTTCAAACCAAGTAAATCATCTACCTTCGTGGTAAATGTTGACATTAAGATAGTATTCAAACCCGACCAATTGGGCTCAACAAAAAATGATGCATGCTTAGGGAGATTGAGCTCAAGACTACTGTTCCACACACACTCCAACTAAGTAGGTTTGCTCGAGTCACGCAAATTCAAAATAATTTTGAGCCTAGAAAGAAACAAAATGGGAAGCTTGCTTTAAGACTCAAGCTTACGACCTAGCACTCTAGTGGGATTCTCGGTGAATGCCTTAACCATTTTATGCGCTTGCACTTGTATAACCCTTCCAAGTTATACAATCGCCAAATGCTTTAGTTTAAATAAACTCATTTGTCTTTTATTGATTTACATGATTACAATTTAATCCATGGATTTAATAGGTCTATATAAATAAAAGTTGAATACATATAAACATATTGAATACAAATTAATGAGATAAAGGAATCAATTTCTTTTTTACTATAATTTTGTATTTATACTGGTTTTTATTATTTCTCTAAGATTATATTCCATTTGTTTTTGGTGACTTTGATATATTTAATTTTTTGGCAATCCACTAGTGTGTCTCCATATGCAAAGTGCAAAGAAAAACATAAAGGAGAAAATGTTGAAGGTAGGAATATGTTGTATTGCTATGCATTTATGGAAAAGCTATTAATCCTATATTAAAAAATTTACCCTATCAAAGGTAATATTATCGATGTATATAGAAACAACAAATAGTTTCTCATGCACCCAAGAATCAAATATGTATTATAATAGTTGTAAGTGATTTGATTCTATTTATATTTTCACTAACGGTATTATAAAACCTATAGTCCAAACTCAAAATTAGTATAATTTCCTCTCTCTAGCAATATTTAACATATAAAAAAGATAGGTCAAGTTAAATTTCTTATAGTAGTATTTATCCTACGAGGATATTTATTGGATGATCACAAGTTGAAGCAAGCAAATTTAGTGATTGCATGAAAAATTGCTTAATCAAATGTCTTCCTAAAGAATTCCTACACCCAATCCATTATCCTTTTGAATGCCCTGCATAATGTAATATTCACCCTAATCCTCAATCAAATGTTCAATTAGAAGACTACTATGAGGTTGGATGCTTAACCTCCAGCTGTCTAAATGTCCCTGTTGCAAAGAATAACATAAGTATAGAATCACCTAACTATTCTTTACTTCTCTCAATACATTCAAACCAAGTCACAATATGATAGGATATTACTCGAATGGTAGTAAGATATGGTTTTGGTTCTAATTTCAAAACCCTATATAATTCGGGCCATTAAGTGGCATAATATTGATGCTTTAACATAAAACAAATACCTACGATCACCCAATATGTTAAGTTAGGTATTACTCCATGTCTAGCCTACGATCTTTTACCTAAGAGGGTTTGGTCGTAATAGCCTTATAAAAAAGAAGCTAGCTAACCAAACAAAATTCAAGAGAAAGAAACTCCTACATATTACCAAATGATATATGTAAATTGAATTCATGCTTCAACTAATAATATTTGCAAGTAAATAGTTAAGTATATATAACTTATACATTTAGACTCTAATTTGCAATCTTATCTCACATATTAATATCATATTCTTGTTTTTCATTTTTTATCATTTAGGAGATGGAAGAATGCATGGTTGTTCAAGGACATGCAAGATGAATCACTAAGCATAAAACAAAGCCACACAATAATTAGAATATCATTCATTAATGAGAATAATAAGCTATACAATTATAGCATCAATTGAGTTAAATTTTTATAATGTATTAAATTTATTCCATGGAATCTACTTTTATTTAGATTTTTCTATATCGGCAAAGTAAAAATAAAACTACAAATTAATAAATTGAAAATAGTGAACACAATCTAATGAAAAAGTACCAAAGAGGGGGGGAGTGGGGAGGGTTCGAGGAAAGAAGAAGAAAAGGTAGTGAAAAGTTGCTTCATTGGCTATCTAGTTGGCTATTTGGTTACTCACCACCACCGGTGGATTGCATGACCTAACAGTACCTAGGTGGCTGGCAAAAATAAAAAATATGAAAAATTAATTGAACTTAATACATTATGACACAGTGATAGTGGTGATATGATGTGTGAAGTATTAATAGATGATGGGTGGCGTCAAGGTAAATGTGGACATTGAGATAATAATCAAGCCCAATCAACTAGGTTTGATAAAAAATGACATGTAAGGCAAGTATACTTATCAAATTTTGTAATATAGTGTATTAAATATGGATATCATTCCATAAAGATTACAAATACTGATACTAACTTACACTCTATTATCTAACTAATAAATTATAAATATTAATTGATCTAAAACCTATAACCAAATATTAACTAATGAACTAAGATTTAATTGAAGATAGAAAAGTAGAGCAAATTGTAATTAACTTCGAGATAGTAAAATTGATATCTAGACTTTGTTTTCCCTATGAATTATTATGTGATATTAACAAAAAGTATTCAAATCCTTCTTAAATTTCATCGATGGGAGGAATTTCTAATTTAGTTTAATAACATTCTTAAACTTATTAACCCTAATCTTAAAATTACATATTTGAATCTCTTCATAATAGCATAATCTAAAGACCGCATTAAAAACAATAAATTCACATAACCAATTTAATTAAATTCAAAAGAAGTATATAACTTATCTCTAAGATCACATTAACTCTCTTCAAACATACTAAATCTAATTATACATCAAATTTCTCAATCTTAATGTATAATATCAAATAGATAGAATTATACTCTAGAAATATTAATCTAACAAAATCAAGAACATGTGCATGAATCAGGAAATATAAGAATTCATTGAATAATAAAAATTTCAGTCACATAATAATCTTAAGATCCACAAGTCTAAATACTAAGGAAATTTAAGTACTAATCATATTGAAAATCGAATTCTTCAATGATGTATAAACATTCATCATCAAGTAAATTAATTAAAAATAAGAAAAATCCTAGATTCTTGAAGTATAAAAAAATAGCCTTCTAGTCTCTCTAAAAACACTAAAACAAATAAAATATAACTTCTCTCCTCTCTTTGGTTGAGTTCCCCTTCCTTTTATATAGTGAGCATTAAAAACTCTATATTTTAGGGCAACAAACTGTCCAACACGATCATGCTTTAGGTTGTATTAAATTTGTCAATCAAAATCTTGTAAAACTGAGTATTGCAACAAACACGGCCTAGACATGGTCATGTGTAGGTCATGTCTAAATCGTGTTTTAAAATTAATTATCTCAAAGAAATATACAACCAACAAACACGATCATGTCTAGCCCCCGTGTAACTTTTTGTTTTATGCTACAAATTCAATACGTTCTAGACATGATCATGTCTGGATTGTGTTTATCTTTAAAACTTCATAACTTCTTTTATTTAGCTCCAAACTGAGTAAAATTGGATTTCTTTTCTTCCTTTTTAATTCCATTATCCATCAAAGCCTTAAAATTAAAATATTACTCAATTCAAATTCAAATTCTTCAAAAAGATGCTAAAATCAAGAGAAAAACATGTTAAATCTCACATATAATATATATATATATATATATATATATAATTAAGCACCTACTAGGGATTGAACTAAAGGTTGTTATTTTACACACTCCAACTGATTGGGCTATATCTAACTTGAGTCATGCATGTTCAAAATAATTTTGAGCCTTGAATTATAGCAAAAAATAAGATGTAAACTTGATTTAAGACTTAAACTTATAACTTGAGAGTCTAGTGGGGATTCTCAATACATGCCTTAACCATTTATTCTTGTACAAACTCTCCATGTCTTATAATCCCTTTTTTTTTTTTTTTACTACCTAGATGTTTAGTTTAGGTAAATTAATTTGTGTTTCATTGATTTATATCATTACAATTAATCCATGAATTTAATATGTCAATATAAATAAAAGTAGAATACATATAGACATATATAATACAAATTAATGACAATATGCTACATTGTCGTGTATTTAAGGAAAAGCTTTTTTTTTTAGTGGGGAGTGGTTGTTATTGATATATATGGAAACACCAACTTGTTTCCCGTGCATTTCCCCAAAATCTAATAAACATCATAATAATTGCCACTAATTTGATTCTATTCATATCTTCACTAATGGTATTATAAAAACTATAGCCTTAGCTCAAAATTTGTATGATTTCCTCTCTAACAATATTTAACGTCAAAAAGATGGGTTATATGAAGTTTTTTTGTAGTAGTTTTTGTCTTGTCAAGAATATATATTGGATGGTCATAAGTTGAAGCAAGCAAATTAGATGATTGCATGAAAGCTTGCATGCTCATATGTCTTCCTAGAGAAATCATAAACCCAATCCTCTATCCTATTGAATGTCTTGTAAAATGCATTTTTCACCCTAATTAATAAAATGTTCAATTGGAAGACTACTATGAGTTTGGTTGCTTTACCTCTAACTATCTAAAAATCCTTGTTACAAAGGATAACATAGATACACAATCAACTCACTATTTTTTGTTTCTGCATATTTAGTAAGAGATAAGGTACTCAGTGCATTCCAACCAGGTATCAATTGGATAGGAGATTACTCAAAGGGTAATAGGATACGTTTTAGGTTTTGATTTCAAAACCTTATATAATTAGGGCCATTAAGTGATTCATGTAATATTAAGTGATTACTCCATGTCTAGAGGGTTCGACTAATGGTATTATCAAATAAATGCATAAGCATATATAACTTATACATTCATACTCTAGTTTATAGTCTTACATATTACTAACATATTCTTGTTTTCCATTGTTGATTATTTAGGAGATAGAAGAATGGATGGTTGCGTAGATGGCCGTGTAAGAACATGCAAAAAGAATTGCTTAGCATGAAATACAACCAAATGATTGATGATTAAAACATCATTCATTTATGAGAATGATAAGCATGTGTACCACAACATTTATATAATTGTAGTTTCTATAGGGGGATTTTTATAATGTATTGCATTCATTTCATGGCATCTACTTTTATTTAGATTTTTGTACATTGACAGAATAAAAATAGAACTACAAATTAATTAATCAAAAACTCTAAATTAATCTAAGAAAAAAATTCCAAAAATGAAAAGAAGAAACGTTAGTGAAAAGTTGCCTCATAGGCCATCTAACAAGCCACGTGACTACATCCCACCTCGGTTGCATGACCCACCATTACCTAGATGGCTAGCAAAACAATTGAATTGTTTTTTTTTTTGCAATAAATTGATGCAATTTTCTTAGAATTCTTTAAAGTCTATATTCTTGCGGAAAATATAAGACTCCTTCAAACTTGAATGATCAAATAACAAAATGAATTAAATCAATTCGAAAGCTATGAAGTGATCGACCGCGTATTTTTATTAAATGTGTATAAATAAAATCAAACAAAATACAATAATATTAAATATTAAACAATGAAGCACAGTATTACGAGTATACAAAAAATATTTAAATAAAATAATTACGTAAAAGACCATATTCGTAAAAAAGGAAAAATATATAAAGAAATTAAATGAATTTTGTACGAGATAATGGATAATTATGACAGTAAGGTTAATTTTGTAAATTAATGTGTTATCCAAGTAAGTGTCCCATTTTATTAGTATAGTATGAATAGGGAAGAAAAAAAAGAATGCATTCTTTTTCAAATGGATAATCAAAATTAATATAAATATTGTAAATAAATCCTTAATACTTTATAGTTTCTAAATTTAGTTTTGGCATTATTATCCTCTTAAATAGCCCCTTCGTACCCCTATTGGGGTGTTTAGGAAATGATGAATGTTAAGTAAATTTAATTCTTGTCAATAAGACAAACTATGGTCATTATACATGTAATTAAACACTATATAAAGTGATTATGGAAGTATTTATACAGAAAAAAGTAAAAGAAATTGTAAAGGTTTATATTCACTCTTTCTCTTGTATACACTTATTATATTATAGTATTTAAAAATAAAAAAAATAAAAGCATCTTTAAATCTATCTCTATAGTTATTCTATTGTTGAAATGTCTATAGCCACCAAAATGTATTATTTCATGGGCTTTAGGATAATTTATTTGTTAAGGGGGAGTAATATGCACTGCTTGTTGATAACAAAAAGAGAGATAAGGAAAAGTTAGTGATAAACCGATTCTACAAATGTTTAATATATTATATAAATTTATCACTCAAGAAAGGTTTGGTTATCATCAAAAAGGGGAAGAATGTTGAGTTCTCTTAAATAAGTTTTGATGAAAACAAAAAGGTTATAAGATATCTAATGAATTTGTTTTCAGTGTGTAGAACAAAAGTATTTATTCTTATAGACACTTCATCTAATAGTTAACAAGATAATCTGTTAAACATTTTAGTAGACACTTAAATAGATAATTTGATACTTCAGTTTGCAAAATATATGCTCATATGGTTCTTATCTATCTTTAATACAAGTTGGATTTATTTAAAGTGTCAGCTCCTCTAATTAAGTGTATTTGGGTAATGTGCTTAATTCGTTCCACACAAGGAGGATTAATAATCCATGGGGATTTTCTTTGAAGTCCGTTTCACAAGCTTTCAAGAAAGTTTTTAATAATTGTAGCAAAGTTCTCTTTTAAAGAGTTATAAATTTTGTCTTATCAAAATGTTGGAAAGTCGTCAGATCAAAATATTTAAAATTTTATTTTATCGCAACATAAATATCAACCAATAAAGAACAAGATAAGGATAAGTATAAAAAAATATGATTTATCAACTAAAGCTTATCCGCATGAAGAGAAATCTTTAATTTTCAAATTGAAATTTATCTATACAAGGTTGTTAAATATTCAAACAAAGATAAATATCAACAATATCTAAAGATCACAAGCAAAACTAGTTATAGTTCAAAGTTTGAATTTTTAGATAAGATTTTAAAATCCTACAAATATAAGAATCTTAATCTTATCTGTGCAATAAAGAAGCTATTAGAAGATTTTATGTATGTTTTGAGGTTTTCTATCAAGAATGATAGTATAAGAATCAAATATATAAACTTCAGATTTCAAGTTCAATATATAAGAGAACGGCAACAATTTTTTGAAGCTTTCTTTCATACTTACAAAAAGATTACTAAACAATCTTACAACACTTTAACGGACATTGCGAACTACTTTTACAATTTTTTTGTTAGCTTAAACTAGAGAATTTATATATTTTTTTTATTCTTATACAAACTCTCTTTACTTTTCATATGAAGATTAGCTTAGAAAATAAGGTTACAAAAGTCTCGTAGTATGTGTTTAGCCGAGTGGTAGGCTAGAAAAATAGAGTAAGAACTATTAGTGTTTGTAACTTTTCTTTACTATTGGATTAGTCGAACGATTAGTGTGGAAGACTAGATCCCCAGCATTAGAATTGGAAGTGAGGACTGACAAGGAGGAACCTCTATATATCACCACATTTTTTATTTTATTACACATTAATTTATATCATTTTCTTTTTGCCTATCAAGTGCAATCTTTATCAAAAAAAGAAAATAAAAAAGTATTCTTTTAATTAGACTTTGGTAAAAAAATTTGAACAAACAATTCACCCTCCAACCACGCACAACCCCGCCCCAACCCTCTTGCTTGCCATTTCAGGATCTACAGTATTTATTATGATTTTTTTTTTTCATAAGAGAAAAGTCTGTTGATTGAGATAAAAATTACTAAATTTATAGAATTGTATTATCTACACATTTCAAACTTGGATCTCAAAGGAAACTTGAAATTCTTTCAATGTCAATTGTCATTTGATTCATTACATTCTATATTAGTTTTACATAATTTTAATCTTAGCATTTGTTGTTTCTAATTCTTATGCAAACAAAAATATGTTTTTTCTATGATAATACTTACTAGTAAAAGAATATAAATATAAAGAAAGTAAATCACTTAGACAATGGTTTTATCACAATAAATTACTGATAAATCACTTAAAAACTCATGCAAATAAGTCATATGTAGATTTTTGTTTATTTAACAATTGTAAAACACCAAAAGGGTCAAATTCCTTATAATGCAAATTAAATTGAATTCAAAGTTATTGTTAATTCAAGAAGAGATAAATATATAAGTGGTTGATTGATATACCCTATATGATTGTTAATGATTTTTTTTAATAAAACATTATAAAATAATGACATCTAAAGTTACTCTAAAAAATATTTGTAGTGAAAATAAAAACAATACTTTTCTTTGGGTGCTTAAAAATAATTATAGTAAAATCATTTAAGTTAAAGTATAAAATGATCACACATGATACAAAGTATCAAGCAATTAAATAAATAAATTTGAAACATACTTATTAAGAAAAGAATTGTGAAAAAAAAAGGTTGAAATGTACCTTAAATATATGTCACAACACAATCTATTAGATTTATGTATAAAATTATAACTATAAGCTAAAAAAAAAAATAGAATTTCTAAAAGAAGGTATTATAATATGAAGATAATCAACACATCAAAGGATGACAATTGTAAATTTATGGAAGAGCTTAAGGATCTCAAATATTGCTATTACTTCATTATACTTCTAAATTACTTTAAAAGTTCTAAAAAAAATAGATATACTTATTAATTTATATTTGCTCTTTCTATAATTTATATCTTGTAAGCCACCTCTTCAAGCAAAATCCTAGTGGTGGTTGCCAATATTTCGTATTTTTTATATAGCCTTTGTTCATTACTAAATATGCGCGGGGGGGGGGGGGGGGAATGAAGATCAATTTGCTTCAAAATATATTATCCAATTGAGATGTTCAAAAGTTGTCACATGCACTTTTTTTCCCCATAATAAATAAATCATATAACTCTGTTAGAACCAAAAAGCAAATAAGTATATTTTAACATTGTATGTGTCTTTTTTATTATTACAACATAATAAATATATATGATTATTGATTTCATATTGATAAAATTATTAAAAAGAACAAAAGAAAAAGAAAAGTAACAAAGTTTAAGTAAAATTGAGGTATAAATCGACTACTTCAAATTAGAGAACTTCAATCAAACTTATCTTATTGCTCCTCCATTGACCTCTTGATTGATGCTTTCACTTCTCTGCGACATAACTCATAAAATAAACTTATTGTAAGTTGTGTAGATTTACCAATCCTCTATTGTGTACCAAAGCATAAGTGTTTTTAGAAAAATTCTATAAAAAAAATAATAAACTACAAAAAGCACTAATCAAACTACATCTCAATATTCTTTATCGTACTGCAAATCAATTTTTTATTTAAACAAGATAAAGAAATGTGCAATGATGATCTTACCATCCCCACCTAAGAGAAGGTTAACAAATAAGAAAAAATGCACTACTCTTACAAAATCAAGAAGAGAAGCGAATATGGAACTTACAATTTTGCATCATGATAAATCTAGAGAAGAATAAAATGACGGCATAAATGAAGATGAACATACTTTGCAATATCTTGAAATCCAAAGTTGGTAATATTTGTTTTAAAAAAGGAGTAGTTTATATTTAGTTCACCACTCTTCCACTACAATTTGTGAGAGAGAGAGAAAATATCAATAGTTTTTCTAAGTATAGCTACTCATCCACCACCATATAAGAGAGATAATATGAGAAATTAAGTGAAGTTTCTTATTTTATCTTTGAATATTTAAAGTTAGATCATTGTGATACATGGTTGGATTGTTTTCTTAAATGATTCTTAGGGTTAGAATAGTAATTAAAAGATGTGGAAACCAAAACTTGTATTTTAGCTTAATAGAAAGGGAAAAGACAAAAGGCTTGGCATTAATTGATGCAACCAAAACATCTAGTTCTATAATCAACTTATCGTCCACAATTTGAATATATTTCAACAAACACTTAAGACAAAATATCCTAGAGGTTATTTAAATATAAAGAAGAGCCAAACCAATTTGAAATCACACATAGGACACAACTCACCAATAAGCACATCCCATTTTTTATCCAGTCTCCAACTATCTAATTTGTTAGATACCTTAATTTGTACAACTTGTTCACTGTTTGCATTATTTATTGGAATAATTATAGTATCAATATACTTTTAAACTTTACTAAAGCTTTTAAAAACTTATATATAACTTCTAAACTTCTATTAGAATTTCAAAATTATTATTAAAAGGATGATAAATATAGTTAGGATTTTGGTGTTTTTAATGATGTCTGTGGTGTATATGACCAATTTCAAAACTTATAAAAAAAAATCGTATTTTAAAAACTTGAAAAAATACATTCCCGTTTGATCAACAACTTAAAAAGTACATCTAATTTATTTCTTTTCCAAAGAGAATAATAAATTTATAGCATATAGATTATATTACTACATAATGTAATTCATGGTTAGATATTCATCCCTATGGACTAGTGCAAAGGCCCTAGGATAGGATACATTCCCCTAGTTCTCTTGCTTTTTTGACTTCGTCAGCGGTTGAAATTAGACCAAGCCAAGATTAGAAGCTACCCAATTAGAAAAGCAAGCTTTTTGATGCCTTTCATGTCTTGTCGGTTTTAGTCAACAGAAGATGAATAAAATAACAAACGAGACAATGAACTAGTCACATCCGAGTCTACGTGTCATATCCTCCTAATTTCGTGTTCGATCGGTCACTAGATTTTGTTCTATTTTCTTTTATGTAGGTTGCTTTTGGGTACAAAGTAGCTATTTCTCGGGCACACATCTCCGACATAGTTGAAGTTTGAACAGTGGGTTCCTCCGTGTTACATGTGTTTAAAAATTTGATGTATAGATGATTGTTGTGTAGATTGCTTGAGAAATTAATTAAATGTTAAATAGTATGCGTATTTACTTAAATTCAACATGATAATAATAATTAAACACAAGATTGTTAAATAGCTTCTAATCTTAAAACAGTAATTTAAAAGGATTTGGTCCAATTAAGTTTAAATAGAAAGTTTATTTCATAAAATGCATTATACAAGTATTTGTATGAGTGATTTGAGACTTTATAATTTTCATACAATTAGATAGTAGTGTAGTTAGATAGTAGTGTAGTGTTTATCCTTGGTCAATGGTATCTATATCAATCTCATGTCAATCATAAAGAAAAATGATTTCTTTCCTTTTTGGGCCTTATAAATTATCTCTACGTTTATCACTATACCTTCCTATATCCTAAATAAAGGACAGGGATAGAATTATACTTCTTTCATGAAACAATGGAAAGTGTCTTACATTTAGAAATCTAATTGAGAAGTCACAGTAATTATCAAAAACCATATCTCTTCACAAGCCAAATGTCACTTGAATAGCAAAGCAATTCATAGACTGAAAACATGAATTGCTATTCAATATTTTACGTAATAACAATTTATTGGAATTTACTATTCAGTGAAGTAAGCACGATAATAATGACTTTATATGGAAGAAGGAATGAATAGAATAGCTAATCCCAAGTAAATATGCGGTTAGTAAATCTAATATTAGTGGGCAGTTTTGTAGGGAAAAAAAAGTTAGTGCACCACAATTATGTAATAACATCTTGATCTACCATGTAGTGTAATATACTAGAAGTTATACATCGGCAATATTATTGTCTATAATGAAGAAAATAAAACTATTTAATACTAACTATAAAATGTTTCAATTACTCATAAAATAATTACAATAAAGATATAAGTTTTTTTTACACACACACACACGTATATATCTCGTTGCATGCAAGTAAAATATGGATATCAAAGGGTATTATTTTGCTTAGATTTCTTGAAGGTAGTAATCACCTACAAAAGAGAACACATGAAGCTAAAGGGGACACTAGGTGGTTTCGGCATGACCACCTCAATGCCTAAATTAGCACAAATGCATTTTAGGAAATCAATAAGCGAGAGAGTAGTATAGGGCTTAAGATTTCAAACCCCAATTCAACTGGTGTCAACCCCTATTTATAAATGTTAGTCTTGAAACAACTTAATAAGGGTATTAATTGTTTAGTAGGTGCATTTATGTCACATCTATTGAGCTTCCCCAT
The DNA here is from genome assembly GCA_037954665.1 of Laguncularia racemosa. NCBI lineage: Eukaryota > Viridiplantae > Streptophyta > Magnoliopsida > Myrtales > Combretaceae > Laguncularia > Laguncularia racemosa. Next base: position 4,133,818 of record JBBMOL010000001.1, on the reverse strand, counting down.
GTAAAATATGTATTTCTAGCTTTCTTTATCTATCAAGTAAGCATGGCCGACCTCAGCTCAAACTTAGGCTGGATTGTGGATTGGAACTCAAATTGATCTCAAGTTCTTGAACTAGGATATGAGAGCTTAGACTCTAATCATTGGAGCTTGACCATGGGTCTAAGCATGTTAGATTGAGCCTTAGAGGCTCAAGTCCAAAATGTACTATCAACAAGTATGGTTAAAAGAATCACCATCATATGTATTATCTTTGTAACTTATTAGGTTTGCTAAATTGCAATTTGTTTAGATCATATGTTGTAGAGATAAATAAGAAGTTTTAATTTTGTTGATAAGCAATATTGGGCCTAAGCCCCTATACCCAAGTTGACCTAAAATACACTAAGGAACTTCTAGTAACTTGAGCCTCGACTTTGGTTGACTTAGCTAGGCACAAGCTAGCAAACCTAGCCACAATCTAAATAAAGATTAGCAAAAACAATTCTTGTTCACAATTACCTATAACTCCACTACCTTAAATTCTTGGTCACACTTTAGGTCATAGGACTCAACCCCTTCTTCTCGATTGTTTATTTGCCTAACTTATAAATACCAGAACAGGCTTCTAGGTAAAGGATCCGCACTCTTTCGCTCTAAAACCTCACTATTACATTAATTTTACTATTAATTCTCTCTCCTTGCCCCTCTTTCTATTATAACTTAAGTATTAGAGTAATCATGCTGAAAATAGTCTGGATACCTTAAAGCTCGTGTTTCCTTACATATTTCAACTTACAGAGGTCCACAAATTTAATAATATATATAGCTACACTAAATCTAGTTGCTATTTTTCAAATTCATTTCATCTTTTTGTGTTCACAAAGAACCATATGTTTTACGGTTAATCATTAGGTATCTTCACTAATGATCTGAATTTAACAACAAATTTCTTGATAATTGTGCTATTCCATGTTCTTTGATATATATTTAGCTATGTATTATGTAAATTTTGCATATTTTTATCAATTTTAGCATAGATTAGTATAATTTAATTTTATTTGAAATTAAAAAAAAGGTAATAATAAGGAATACGCCATTGTAAAGTGACAGCGCAACAATGGTAGCCGATTCTTATCCTGAGGCCATAATAGTATTGAATTCTTCAACTGCACAATAGTTACGCCTCAATGGCCCAATCTGCAACAATAACTATCCCCAAGCTCTATCCCTACCCTAGAAATTAAAAACAGCTTGTAGTTACCAATTATTGCAATTCATAGGTGTTGAAAATTGATTATTCTCCAATTTGCGATTTTCATTGTCTTTAATCACTAATAAGGTTTGTACAAATCCATAGAATATAAGGGTGTGATTATTGTGCATTTCTTCTAAAATCTATTATAATTAAAATCTTATAATTGTCAAGTATGATTATAGAAGAGGTAGTGATTAGTGATTTTTAAAGGAAAATTACAGTGATGAACAAAGGTGACATAACCAATGGATGATAGTGATTTCAAAATGAAAATTATTAACTCTATTTTTATTTGCATTTTTATATTTTTTAGTGGTTTGTTACTACTATCACTTATTACTAAAAACTATTATCTTTTATAACCTTTTGAACTTTTGTGATTAATGCGATAATATTTAGCATTTTATAAAGGTTTTAGTATGGCCATGACCATTGCCAAAAAAAAAATAAAAATTCGGGAATTGATTTTCGAAACAAACACATTCCAGCAGCATCTCCTTCTTTTTGATGGCCCAAAGATAAAAGCCCAAAAACAAAGATGAAGCCCCAAAAAAAAAACTCCAAAATTTCCTAACATAACTGAACTATTCCAAAGCACCACAACCATAAGACCGAACTCACCATTTTCACCAAGAATGGCTGCTTCTTCATTATCCGCTGTCTTCTCCTTCCTCGTACCCACAAAATCGCCACCATTACCGCAAACCAAAACTCACCCTTTTTCCTTCTCTCTCAAAACCTCCCAAAAACCCAAGAAAGCTTCAAACTTTACAGTCTTGGCGTCCACTCAAGAATACCAACGACCCCACTTATCCACTGAAGTCTCTTCGGTTATCAACCCTTCTCTTGCTCATTCAAACACCCTTTTCTTCAAAGGGTATAATGTCCAAGTTGTTGTGGATGACAATGAACCTGAAGAGAGATTGCTTAATAGGTTTAGAAGGGAAGTTATGAAAGCTGGTGTTATTCAAGAGTGTAAAAGACGTAGGTTCTTTGAGAATAAGCAGGATAAGGAAAAGCGTAAAACTAGAGAAGCTGCTAAAAGAAATCGTAGAAGGTATGATCTTTTTGCAAGTTGGCTTTTCCTCTCTCTTTTTTTTTTTTTTTTTTAATTTCTTTTCTTGTTCAAAGTTATTATCTGTGAAATAACATGAGTGGTGTGAATTGGCTTGGTCTTTGTCTGATGCTGTAAGTGTATATTTTAGAAATGACAATTCGTGATGATAGGTAGTGCTGACGTTTAATTCCGTCACAAATCGATGTCAATGTGAAATCGATTGTATGTTAGATATAATAGTTTTATTTTATCTGTTTAAAGTTCTTTTAAGAATTATATAAACAGTGTGAATCGAATTGGTCTAGTTTTGATTTTGTAAGTGTATATTTTAGAAAGGAAAATGTTAATGGCCCCCTTCAAGGGCAAAAGGGAAAAATAAAAAATTCTGGGCATTTTCATAGACTGCTTTTGCATTAAGTGTATAATTATTGTTGGAAATGTATAATGTTTCTAGGTATCCGTTTACTGAACTCTTTTAGTAGTGGAAATTTGTGTAGGTAAGTTGTGTTTGTGTTCATTTGTCTTGGATCCATGCTAATGTGAAATTGGCTATGTGGTAGATATAATAGTTTTGATTCATTTGTTCAAAATTCTTATCTTTGAGAATTATATGAATAGTACGAATTGGCTCAATATAGTGTTGATGTTATAAGTGTATATTTTAGAGGTGGCAATTCGCATTGGTAAGTTATCTTCACGTTTCATTTCATGTCCAATTCGCATTGATGCCAAAATAGTTGAAATTGATTGTGCATCATAAATGACTGTTTCATGTTTGCTGTGCTGTGTTGGTTTTGTGGTTTTTGTCTATATGTTGTTTCCTTTTTAGTAGTGTCATGACAGGGTTTACCTACCCTTTAACATAAGTCTCTTGGCTTTGGAGTCATGGCTTGTGATAATGAGAAAGGTATTTGCAGCCGAGAGTGAGTTGGTTCTGTGAGCTTAGCAATGTAGGTTAAGTGTTATGAGGATAAGAAAAAGAAAGAGAACTATAGCTTGTGTTATTTTTCTCTTTCGGACAAACTAAAATTGCTGAGTTGTTTGTTAGAAGATGATTCCAGTGATTGGGGTTTACTCTTGTCAAATATTCAGTTCATAAGGGTTTTGCCATGTTAAATTTGGGCTTTATTTCTGTAAGCATACTGCAAATTGGTTTAGAATTGTATCAGATTCTCACGTTATGTCAAAAATTGCCATTCAAATGTACCATAAGTTTGCTCTGTCAATATTCTTAGGCTTTGGTTGGTAGCCATGATAATGAAATAGGAATGTATAGAATATCTTGCACTATGTTGAAATGTTATCAAGCCAATTTTTTTGGATAAGTGAAATTTATTGATCCAAAGGTAGTACAATTTTCAAAGATGAGAATAGATATTACATCAAAGTGCAAAAAGCATAAATAAAGTACAATTGCTTAGTGTAAATCCCTAGATTACAATGGATTAGTATAAGCTCTAATCTAGTTGGCAACAAAACCCACAACAGGAAAGGCCTCACCTAGTCTCACTTTGTTACGAAGTCTTCATATGCAATAAACTGATGCCACTAGCGCCGCTCTCCAACATCTATAGGTCGGATTGGGAGAGTCCCCTATTGCCACCAAGAAATTTGTGGATCCCTACCAGCTTGGCTAACCATAGGACATAAGAGTGTCTAGGCAAAGATGTGTTGTTCCAGACTACTTTATGCCACAACATGATGGGACCTGGTGAATTAAAAACCCATAACCACTTTTGATAGTATACTTCCTTGATATTGAGTATATCTAGTGAAGTCGATCTAAGACAACTGCATTAGGTTGGATGGAAGGTGGGATGTGAATATTTGTCCCAAACGGGCCATTAGGGACACACCATTCATTCCCATCCATGATGGAGCGGAGCTTTGTAGTAGGTGGAAATCCTATGCTTCCCATAGCTCAAGCGCTATATAATGTATCAAGGGGTCATATTAGGAGCCAAAAATCCACCTAGAGTGAGATTTCAAGGCCATTAGTAGGCTTCCATAGAAAGCAAGATCTCATAGAGCTCCTTAGTTTTAGAAGTTTCTTTCCAGGACCATGACCACATGGCAAGTGCCTTGGAAGACCAGAAGTTTTTACCCTTTAATAAGGTGGAATGTATCCATTTTGACCATAAGCTCTTTGATCCTCCCTTGCAAAGCCTCTATATATGTTTAATTTGGATTTGCTTTTTTCTAGTGGTGGATGTTTAGGATCCCTAGGCCTCCACTTTTTAGAGGTTTGCAAACATCCTCCCATCTGACCTTAGCCTTTGTGAAGGTGTATGGGTTTCCACTCCAAAGGAAGTTCCGAAGTAGCTAATCTATCCTTGTGACAATTGACTTAAGCAGAAGAAACACAAAGCACCAGTAGACTCACATGAAAAATAGGACTGATTTTACCAATTGAAGTTTGCCTGCATAGGATAAGTATTTAGCAGTCTAAGAGTTGATACTCGCCAGGGTTCTTTCCACAAGAACCTCGCAGCCTTCCTTCTTGAGTTTTGAGGATATGAGTGGAACCTCCAAGTAGCATATCAGAAACTTGCCCTCACAGAACTGGTGGTGTGGAGAATGATCTCTTTTATACCTGTTGGGACATGGGAGAAGAATATATTACTCTTGGTATTGTTGGCTCCTAATCCTGAAATAGTTTAGAAGTACTGTAAGGCTTCTTTAATCAAGGAGATAGAATCAATATTTCCTTTAGCAAAGATTAGGAGATCATTTGCAAAACAAAGATAAGTTAATCTTTTAGCCTTACATCTCAAATGTAGTGAGAATTGGGGGTTAGAAGCCAGCCTCCTCAGCTATGTGGAGAGTACTTCCATGCACAAAACAATTAAGTAAGGGGAGATATGGTCCTCTTGTCTCAGCCTTCATCTACTCGCAAAGAACCCTGCCATTTCCCCATTAACATTGATGGAGAATTTAGGGGTAGAGATGCATTGACTGATAAGAGTACAGATGTGTGGGGGAAAGTTCATGGCCTTGAGGACCTTTAGGAGGAATTCTCATCTGATTGTGTCATAAGCCTTTTGTAAGTATACCTTGAGTGTACATCGTAGAGCACCCTCTTGTGAATGCTAACCTGCCATCAACTCTTGAGCAACAAAAATATTGTCAATTATCCTTCTATCTGGTATAAATGCCACTTGCTCTCTCTTAACCAAAGATGGTAACACCGATTTTATCCATGCGGCAAAGACCTTGGAAATTACCTTTTAAATTACATTACAGCATGCTATGGGCCGAAAATCTCCCAATTTGGTGGGGTTTGCTATTTTGGGGACTAAGGAGATAGTGGTTTGCTATTTTGGAGACTAAGGAGATAGTGGTATTATTAATCTCCTTAAGCAGGTGGCTTGTAGTCAAGAATTCTTGTGGCTACAATCATATCAACACCTACGATTTCCCAAGCTTCTTTGAAGAAGCAAGCTGAGTACCCATCGGGACTAGGGGCTTTTCCATTTGCTTGCGACATAAAGCCCCATTTGATCTCGTCATTTGTAAAAGGGACTTCAAGTGAGAGCCTGTTAGTGCCCTTGGCCCAAGGTCGAGTCACAGGACGATTCACCGAAAAATCAATATAGTGGCGGGAAGACTTTCCCTTACCGTCGTTCTTCTTTCTCCCTATGATGAAGTCGACAGAAAAAGTGAAGGTCAGCTCGTTACAGGGACCTGAATTCCTAGGACCTCATTTAGAGAGAGAATCCGATCTCGAATAGTTTTGAGTAAATATTGTTTGCCTTATTCCTTTCTAAAACTCTCAATATATATTGTTTTTCTTTCCTAAAATAACTCCACTATAATAGAAACCCCTATTCTAGATGACAATGAATTTCCTATTCTAGAGATAACAATAACTGGAAATAAATATCATAATCCTAAAATTGCAAAATTAACAATTCAATGCCCAAAGATAGAATTTGCCAAAATTAGATGCTCGTCCAATCTGGTGGACTTCTTCCCGCACTGTGTTGGCGCCTTGGATTTGTTGGACTTCTTCCTGCACTGCGTTGGCGCCTTGGATTTGTTGGACTCCGTCCTGCACTGCATTTGCACCTTGGTTTTGTTTCCGCATATATGTTTTTCCCACAAATGCATCCCTAACAGAGCCTTTGTTGCTCGTTCAATTCCTAGGTCACCAAGTTGTTGACTTCATCAAGGTTGCTAGGGGTTGTGGGTAAGTCATAAAGCTGCTGAAAGTACCAAAGTACCATCTGTTTGACCTCAGGTTCTCCCACGGCCTCACTACCATCCTCCCTGGACAGCCGGTGCACGAAGCTTCAGTTGTGTAAACTCTTCATGACCTTGTGGAAATAGGCATTGTTTTTATCTCCTAACCTTAACCATTTGGCCCTAGATTTTTGCTTATAGAAGCTCTCCTCAGCCCCATGAAGCATGTAATACTCCTTGTAGGCAGCCTGTTCGTCTTCAATACAAGATGTATCCCCTGTGCTGTGTATATTGGCTTGTAACTGGATCAAGTGGTTCTCCGCTCTTTGAACACGATCGGGGAGGTTGGAGAATTCAGCCCTATTCAAACTCTTGAGGCCCTCCTTGAGAAACTTGAGCTTCTTTACAACCCGGAACATCCTTGAGCCCTTCGCTTCCTCCTTCCACGTATTACTTACTATCTCCTTAAATCTCCTGTGGTCTACCCAAAAGTTGAAGAATTTGAATGGGCTTTTCTTGACTCTTGGTTCATACTCCATACATGCCACAGCAAGTGAGTGGTCGGAGAGGATTGGTGTGAGAAATTTAGCATGTGCTATAGGAAGAAAATTTAGCTAGTGGTGGTTGACCATGATTCGGTCCAGTTTCCTCAATATAGGTTCTTGAGCTTGTTTATTGGACCATGCATAGAAATCCCCTGTGTATTGTAGATCTTCCACCTCCATTTTAGCATTGCACCTCTGGAACTCTACCATTGCTCCAGTTATCGTAACTTTACCTCTAGTTTTCTCTGCGGCCGTTCTGGTAGTATTAAAATCACCCATTACCGCCCACGAACACTGACTCAAGTTTGGTACCATTGCCTCTAGATTCAGCCACAAGGCTCTTCGTTCCCTATCACTGTTTGAACCATAGACAAAAGTTACAACTATATCCCTATTTGCTCTCGAGTTGGTCACAATACAATGTATAAATTGTGCATGTTCTATCTCAACCTATACATTCCACTCTCTCGGTTTCTAAGCAACCCAGAGCCGTTTTCTTGCAGCAGTTTTAATCCATACCTGCCATCGAGGTACCAACATGTTCTTAATTTAGTCTTCATTGGCAGGGTTGACCTTAGTTTCCAAGAGACCAATGAGACTTATTTCATGAATGTCACATGTTTTCCTAACTTCCAACAACTTGATGGGGTCATTAAACCCCCGTACATTCCATGCTGCCGCCGACATAGAGATAGAGGGGTGGGGTTACATGATTAAGTTAAAGTCCTCTTGTGCTGTTTTTTCTTATGGCGACTAGAGGAGTTGGAACTTTTGCTGGGTTTGGGGTGACTTCCCAATGCTTGGTTCATTTGAACCAGCAACTTGTTGAGGGGGGTGTTCTCAAAGTCCTCACTCCCTTCCTCCCTATCTCTCCCCAGGTTGTCTAGTTGTTCACCCACTTCTTGCCCTGGGGATTCTGGCACCATGGTGGAGGCTGAGGTAATTGGACACAAAACAGGTCCTGTTTCTGCACGTGGGGTGGGCATCTTCCCATTCCCATCAAACTTCATGTCCCGTTCAGCATACAGCTCTTTACGAGTATATTCATCACCCTCACCCTTTGGTCCCTCCTCCTCTGCCACCTTTCTATGCCCTCCACTCTCCTCTTTTTTCTGTTTGAGAGGGGATTGTACCTCCTTGCCGATACCCCTTGTTCGCTGCTGTGGTGGACTGCCAGGGGACTTCCCCAACGTACCTTCCTCTTCTTGCACCTTCTTCTTTCCTCTACGTACATGACTTGCTAGAATCCATTGCTCCTCACTCGCCTTGGAGTTACCAGAAGATGCACGTGTGCGTGTTTCCTGGCTTGGACAGCATTTGTGCCCAAAGACTTTGCAAGCAGCACATCGGGGAGGGAACCATTAATAATAGACATGAACCACAGCAATAGCACCATTCTCCCCCTCCACTTCCACTCGGATAACCAATTCTTCATGTGCATCTATTTCCACAAGGACCCTAGCATGGTTAGCCCTTTGCCTAGACGATGTCAATCCATCAACTTTCAGTGGTATGCTTACACCACTCACTATGTGGCTTATGGCCCTCAGTAGCTAGGAACTCACAAGGTATATGGCTAAAGATGGCCCAAATTGGCAGGTTGGTGGGTTGTGGTTTGTCTAGGTACATACCCTTCCTCCATTTCTACAAGATGAGGAATCTTTGGGCAAAGTACCAAGTTTTTTTGAGGACAAGGTTAAGGTCACTTCCTATGGCAAACCGGAAGTAGAAAAAACTATCCTTGCTTCCTAGGACGTCCACAAGACTAAAGTCCTTCCATAGCCTGAATGCGGTGGCTTAGACCAACAAGTAGGGCAACTTCCAGCTTAGGAAATAGCCCACAAGCGTGGAGTCCCAGTATTCCGCTCCAATGTCCTCAACTGCCTTAAGGATTTTCACTCGTGGAACAGCACCTTTGGTTGTCGGAGGAATAAATCGGAGAGAAAACTCCAGTTCAATTTCCTTGCCTTTGGAGGTGCAAGCATGGACATAGGACTTGGTACTAGCGGGCTTCCTAGTGGCCATGTGTGTGTGGCTAGGTGGCTTCCAGTTTAGGTCCTCAATTTCCTCCAACAGTCAAGGACCTAAACCAGAATCATTCATGTGAACAATGTATAGTAAAATGTCTCAAGTTCTTGTTATTGTTTACCTTAATGCATCAATAATCCTGCTTCATTTCACTAATTTTCTCTCATTCACTTAATATAGGTGATTAAACTACTCTCTTGTTTGTTTAATCGAAGCTTGCGTTGGATGGCATGGTTCTTCAACTTGTGATCTGTAAGATATTATAGGTTGTGAGAATCCTTGGAAGTATTTTGGTCTCAGAATACATAGGTCTTGAGACGTGTTGGCTTGTTTGATCTGTATCATTTTTCTTCCTGTTATTATTGTAGCTAGTAATTGCATTTGGTTTTTCTCCATTATTCATTACAAATTTAGACTCTGAGAATGGGGGAGCAAAGGCAAAGAGAAAATGAAACTAATTGAATATTTGTCATAAAAACCCCAAATTGGTTTTCCATTTCTATAAATAATTTTTTAGATAAATTAAATTTTATTAATCCAAAGGAAATAGTTTATATTGCCAAACGGAAAAATACAATACAACAAGAGTACAAATATAACAATATTGTGCTTTTAGGTAGTACAGACTCTATCCTACATTAGTATAGCATATGCTCTAATTTGGTTTATAATAGAGCCTATAACAGATAGGTTTCCCCTAAGGCGTACGTTGTTACGTATACACCATATACAGTATACTGACGCTGCAAGAGCTGCACTCCACGTTTTAACCATTGGGGGCGACAAATCCGCTATCGCTACCAAAGCACTTATGGCTCCTTGTCATGTACGAAATGAGGAAGGGCATTGGAGACAGTCACAAACCAAACCCCATAAAGTCGATGTGTAGCTACAAGTAAAGAAAAGATGATCATGGCTTTCTCTGCCTTGGTTACAAAGAAAGCATGTAGTAGGCACTAAGATCCCCCATGAGATCATTCTATCCAGGATCGCTAGTTTTCCTTACCAAGCTAGCTAAAGTATAAAGGAGTGTCTCGGTAGGGATTTTTTGTTCCACACTACTTTACACCATGGCATTGCAGTATCTGGAGGGCAGAGGAATTCATAGCCACTTTTGATGGTATACTCTCTTGAACTTGAATGCTTCCAATTGAGACGGTTTGAGTGGGAGGCATTCGGACGAAGGAAAGCTGGTATATGGATATTACTCCAAAACGGAGTTGCTGGTATACTCCATTCATTATCATTCATTAAGGAACATAGTCTCATTGTTGAGGGATATCCCGTGTTGCCCCTCTCTTTGACACTGAATATTGTGTCCAAGGGCCCTATCGAGAGCCAGTAATCTGCCCAGAGTGAGATCTCTAATCCATTATCAGGTTCCCATTGAAAACAACTTCGAACCTCAGTCTTCAATTTCAGCAGCTTCCTCCAAGACCATGAGCATCGAGCAGGTGCCTTAACAGACCAAAAGCTTTTCCCTTTTAGTAGGTTGGTATGTACCCATTCTGGCCATATGCTCTTCGGTCCTTCCTTGCATAGGTGCTAAATGTGCTTGAGCTGGATAGCCTTGTTCTACTGAATTAGGTTTGGGATTCCCAACCCGCCACATCGCATTGGTTTGCACACCCTCTCCCAATGCACTTTGGCCTTGGTATATGTGTTAGACTGTCCGCTCCATAAGAAGTTCCGAATTAATTGGTCGATCTTTGATATGACAGACTTTGAGAGGATGAACACTGAGGACCAGTATACCTGCATGGAGAATAAGACTAACTTTACCAATTGAAGCCGACCCGCATAGGACAAGTACTTAGATGTCCAGGAAGTGATGTGTGCTAAGATCCTTTCCATGAGTGCCTCACAATCCACCTTCTTAAGTTTCGAAGATATGAGTGGGACCCCCAAGTAGCATACCGACAGCTCCTTTTCACGAAAATGGGTGGCAGAGAGGATGTCTTCTCTAGTACTTGATGTGACATTTGAGAAGAATATACTGCTTTTGGCATTATTAGCCTCCAGACCCGAGATGGTGTGAAAACGTTGTAAGGTTTTCATGACCAGTCGTGTGGACTCCATATTCCCATATGTGAATATAAGCAAGTCGTCGGCAAAGCAAAGATGGGTTATTTTCTCAGCTTTGCAGTGCCAGTGAAGAGAGAATTGGGGGTTAGAGGCTAGCCTCCTCAATGAAGTGGAGAGCACTTTTATACCCAATACAAATAGATAGGGGGAAATAGGGTCCCCTTGTCTCAAACCTCTCTTACTCTCGAAAAAACCAGTCAATTCACCATTTATGTTAATGAAAAACATAAGGGTGGTGATACACTGCTCAATGAGGGCACATATGTAGTGAGGGAACTTCATCGCTTTTAGGACTGCTAGTAGGAAATCCTAATGTAAAGTATCATAGGCTTTTTGTAGGTCCACCTTTAATGTGCATTGTGGGGATCCCGATTGCAAATGGTATCCTGCCATCAACTCTTGCGCAATGAAAATATTGTCTGTTATCCTTCTTCTCGGGATGAAGGCTGACTGTTCCCTTCCAACTAAAGATGGCAAGACCTTCTTGATGCGTGTAGCGAGGACCTTGGAGATTGCCTTGTAGAGTACATTGCAGCAGGCAATGGGCCGAAAATCCCCCATCTTGGTAGGGTTAGCCACCTTTGGCACTAGGGATATGATTGTGGCATTGATTTGCTTGAGGAGGTGGCCTGACACAAGGAATTATCTTATTGCAGCTATTAAGTCATCACCAATGGTTCCCTAAACCTCTTTAAAGAATATGGCCGTGTACCCATCTGGTCCTGGTGCTTTCTCTTTAGCTTGAGATGTAAAACCCCATTTTATCTCCTCATCTGTGTATGGGGCCTCAAGCTCATTGCTTTGCTGTTCACTTATAGTTCGCGTCACCCTGTCTCCAATATCCTCTAAATAGCCAAGCGTAGGAGGCTTGCCATACAACTGCTGGAAATGGCTAACTATTAGATCCCACACTTCATCCTCTCCAACTGCCTCACTACCATCCTCCCTAGTCAATTGGTATATGGCATTCCTATTATGTAGACTTTTCATGGCTTTGTGGAAGTATGAGGTGTTTTTATCCACCAACTTCAACCACTAGGCTCTTGACTTTTGCTTATAAAAGCTCTCCGTAGCTCCTCGTAGGAGATAGTATGCTCTAAAAGCAACCCTTTCTTCCTCTATATTGGTTGAGGTACCCGTGGTAAGCATTCTCTCTTGGACTTAGGCTAAGTGATCCTTTGCAGTCTTGACCCGGCTAGACAGATCCGAGTATTCTGATCTGTTTAAGGCTTCAAATGCCAGCTTGAGTTGTTTTAGCTTCTTCACCACCTGAAACTTCTTGGAACCTTCCACTTCTCCCTTCCAGCCATTGCTCACTATCTCCTTGAAATCCCTATGATCTGCCCAAAAGTTGAAAAACTTAAAAGGGGTCTTCCTATCCCCACGCCCATAATCAAAGTGTATGACTGCCAATGAATGGTTCGATAGCATAGGTGGTAGAAATTTGGCTTGTGTTCGCTGAAGGGAACTAAGCCAGCAATGGTTAACCATAATCTTATCAAGTTTCCTTAGTATAGGGTTTATTTTTTGTTTATTGGACCAAGTGAAGAGATCTCCTGATTGCCTCAGATCTTCCAATTCCACATGTGCAATGCAATTTTGGAAGTTGGCCATAGCTTCGGTTAACCTCGTGTTTCTTCCCTGCTTTTCGGAGATGTATCTCGTGGTGTTGAAATTGCCTAGTATTGCCCAAGGGCAAGAGCGCATTGAAGGTGCTAAATCCTCAAGGTTTAGCCATAATGATTGTCTTTCCTAGTCGCAATTAGATCCATAAATGAATGTTGTAGCTAGATCTATACTGTGACGTAGGTTGGTTGCTGTATAATACACATATTGTGTATGTTCACGCTCCTCCCTAACGTTCCAATCCCTTGGCTTCCATGCTATCCAAATACGTTTTCTTGCACTTGTATTAATCCACACTTGCCACTGATGCCCCATCGGATTCTTAATGGTGTCCTCGTTAGAAGGGTTGACCTTCGTTTCAAGGAGACGAATAAGACTTATTCCTTGGGCTTCACAAGTTTTCTAGACTTCCGCAACCTTTATGGGGTCGTTTAATCCCTGTGTATTCTAAGCTGCTATATACATGGGGTTGGGGGTCCATAAGTGCTAGGTAAAAGTTCTCCTCTTACGCAGCTTCCTGTTCCGTCAGCTAGAGGATGTAGACCGTTTGCTGTTCTTAGAGGAACTATCAGGTGCATGGTGTAATTGGGAGATCAGTTTGGTGAGGGGGGTGTTCTCAAAATCATCCAAGTCCATCTCCTTCTCCTTCTCCTTCTCCTTCTCACCTCCACCGCATGCCCCAGATCCCCTTTAGTTAGCACCTTTGTACTCTCTTGCAATTGTAGTTATGGTAGGGGTTATGCTTTCTACTTCCTTACCATCGGAAGGGTTATCCGCTACTGCCATAACTTCCTCCACTGTTTGCACGGCCACATTTGGCTCCATTGCATCCTCCTTGTGCAACTCAAATAAAGGATCCTTTTTAGATTTCCCCGCCCCCTCCAGTTTTGTGCATCTATCCTCATCGAAGGTACCTTCCTCCTTTCTTCCTTCTTGTTTTCCCCTCTCCCACGACTACTTAGGGTGTCCGATTGAGGACCCGCTCTTGTCCCCTCAACGCCTGCCATCCATTTCCCTTTTCCAGGCCGTCGGATCTGTTGCCATCGCTCCCCATTGGTTGTTTGCTGGTCAGATACCACTTGTGGTTGCGTTTTTGGGGATTGGCCACCACACTTGTGGCCAAATACCTTGCACTCGCCACACCTAGGGGGCAACCATTGATATTCAACATTTATCAAAGCAATCCTACCATCAGCCCTTTCCACCTCCACATGGGTTACAAGTTCATCCCGTCCATCAATCTCCACTAGTATTCTAGCATGGTTAGCCCTTTGCCATGGCATGGTGAGGGCATTGGCTTTGAGGGGAATTCCTACACCGCTTGCAATATGACTAATCCCATCTGCGGTTAGAAATTCACAAGGGATAGCATTTAGCAGTGCCCAAACCGGCACTTTGGTGGGTTGAGGTCTGTCAAGCGGTAATCTCTTTCGCCATTTATGCAATATAAGGAACCTTTGAGCAAAATGCCAATGCTTCTCCAAAATGAGCATGAGGTTTACCCTATGGTTGAACCTAAAATAGAACACGCCCTCCTTGCTGCCTAGGACCTCCAAAAGTCCATATTCCTTCCATAGTCGGAAAGCTGTGGCTTTAACAAGACGGTATGGTATTTTTCGGCCTAGAAAATATCCAACAAGGGTGGATTCCCAATAGTTTGCTCTGTGGTCCTCTACTGTAAGTGGAATGGTCACCCGAAGAATGGGGCCCTTGCTTGCTAGAGGGATGAACCGAAGCTGGAAGGCAGTGGTGCCTGCGGTGTGGCCAGGTGCAGTTGACGTGGGGAGCTCGGGCGCATAAGCAGCTGCATATGACTTGGTGTTGGTGGCTGTGTTGGTGTGGTTAGCGAGTGATGGGTGGTCGTTCCGGTTCACTCCGTTTACCTGGGAACCTGTGGCATCTCCCAAGGTGGTTTGGGGGGCAGACATGGTAAAAGGCTGCTGCGGGTTGACATTGGTGGGATATGCTAACGAGGGAGGATAGCCCTGCTACAAGGTGTCCTTAGTTGACTTGGCATAAGGCTCCATATTTCCACTTTTAGCTTTGCCTATCTTGTTGCTTTTTGGAGGAGCAAAAGTGACTTTTGCTTTTTCCTTTTTAAGACAACCATTGCATTCCACCTTTGGGGACGTGCAAAGGGGGGTGGTTTCCGGATTTCCAAAGGGATCCATTTCGGGTAGTGGCATTGTGGTGGGTTGCGGATGGGTTAGGCAGGTGTATGTGGTTTTTGGGTAAGTATTTGGGGTCACATAAAGGAAGTAGTCCTCTAGGGGTATGGGTTGGGGCAGAGGGTAGAGAGAGGAGAGAGCATTTTCTCACTCATTTCCACAAGCCAAAGAATGATTACATTTCTATAAATAATTAATTACTCGAAGTTGCATATTAATATTATCCTAAAGAGTGCTGCTAAATTTATACTGTCTGACATTTCATATGTCATTACAGGTCCAATTGACACAAAATACCTTATTTAGTAGGTGTTTTCCGTTCCTCATATCCCAGTCATTTCCTCTTTCCTTCCCTTGCCTTGTGAACATAGATCCAATATTTTCTTTTTTAATTTCATTTTTTGTTGTTTTGATTCTGTAGAATTTGTTTGGATTAGTAAAATGAATTTACTATCAAAGATTATTTAAGTGCCATTGGATATTTACATCTAAAACATATATGTAAAGTATTTGTTTATTATCAAAGTTTACTTTCTAAACTTGAAAAAAAGGTGAGTTTTCATTGCTTGAAAATTGAAAGTCTTGTGCTTGTGCACTGTTCGATTTCTCACTTTTTTGGCAAGGATTTAATCTTTCCCCGTGTATCACCATTAATGAACTTTCAAAATCCATTCTCGAGTTATCTTCAAGCATAAAGTTTAGCCATTTTCCTATTATAAACACAAACAGCATACACAATAAAAGTACAATATCGATCTCTATGGATCGTTGATATTGTCAGCAGATCAAATCACATGCTTGATTTTTTCTCTACTATCTTTTAACACCTCGGTTGACTGACAGTGTACAACCTTCTACATTAACATGATTATGGATCCTTTAGGTATCAAAGATAATATAGAAAATGGGTTCTGTATAGTTGACCCCCATATAGTCAGAACAAGGCTGAAGTGTTCTTGTTGCATCTTTTCTTGGCTATGCTCTACCAGTTACTTTACGCCTTAAAGAAGTTACCAGTCCATTTTACTTTGCGTGTTTTTGTACAATTCTAGCGTTTGCTGGTATCTTTTATGAGTCCCTTTATTGAAATTTCATTGTTTTGACTTTCTTTTTGTGTAAATAGACGTCCACAATCAAGAATGGCGCCCCCAAGCAGGCCAGAAACTCCTACCAACAAGAAGAGCAACGATGATGAAGATAACTGGGATTTGCCAGAAGAAGACATTCCCTACTAAATTCAATCTCCACTTGCCTATTATTTTTTGTGGGATTCTTGACAATGATTCTGAGGGGGGTTACTAGACAGATTCTGATTCTGTTCGTTAATTACTCATTGTATGATCATTCTTCTAAGCAATTATATTGCAATCATTCATTCTTGGTTATATATTATTGGAAACCTTTTTTCTTCATTGAGGGTGCTAAAGATGTGTATTCGCACTGCATTTTCCAAAGGTACCTGTATAATGCCACTAGAGGGAATAGTTGCATGGTCTAGACCGGGAAATGGCATGTGTTTCAATGCTTGAGATCTCTCTCTTTGTCAACATGCCTGGTGCTTCCATCTTCCATGTTTACATCAAGATATTCTATGGTTGCCTGGAATTGAATGCTATTGATCTGCTGTATATGCATGCCTTCGAAGGAGGTTAGGAAATTCCAACCAATTTGAAGCTTCCTTCACAGCTAAAGATGTTCTGCTGGCTATGACTCTGAACAAAGTGCAATTTATACCCATACGCTCCTACTTAGCTAACTCCTAATAATCCATGTGCTTCATTGCAATTCGTGATTCCATCTACATCATTCTAGTGAGCTTGAATATATATAGAGAGAGAGCGTTTGAAAGGGGGAAAAAAGGTTAAGTGCAATGCAAACCCCTTAACAACCTGGCCATGAACAATTCTCTTGAACTTACAATATATGCTTTTACACCTTAAAACTCGTAAAAATGACCGTTATTCGGGATTTTGACCTTCTCCTTTTCTATTACCCAAAAGTAATGCTTATCTTAGCCAAAGCATTCTTTCCGATTCAATAATTTAAATAGGAGGCTCACGTTTTTCAACACAATCAATATAAGGAGACACCTCTTTTTCAACAGCTACTTATTGGAAAAATGGAATCCTTCAGGATGTGTATTAGATCAAAGCATGTTATTCTTAGTGCAGGCACCTGTAGCATAAACAGGATATATGGGAGACTTCCTCGCATTTTCTTCGTTGTAGCGATGCTAGCTTGACTGCTGCTATCAATACGGATAACGGTTTTGTTATTGTGAATTTAAGTTTGAGAGCGACTTATCAAGTAGATAACAAGATAATGTTAAAAATACTACCCGAATTAGGGATTTTTTCTCCCTTCAATTTTACACCTAAAGTTTTGAGATTTTTATTCCTCTTTAATTTTACATATGAAATTTAAAATGATGAAATACCATATTCAATTAAACTTTTATTTCTCAATTTACTACCTTACCTTTAACTCACATTCTTTGACCAATAAATATCTATCCTATCATATTATAAAGATATTATAAAGATAGTAAATTTAACGAGAAAATATTCAATTAAGTATAAAATTTAGCAAATTCAAATTTCAATATGAATTATAACAAGCACAAGTTTTATTAGGTATAATATTTAGTAATTCTAAACTTTTAAGTCTAAAATTGAAAAAGCACATTAAGTTTAGATGGTGCTTTTAATATTATCCCGGTAGAAAGTTAAAAAGGATGTGAAAGAAGGGACAAGACACATTTTGCTTGAAGGTCAGGCTGGAGTCTGAAATCTTTGCTGCGTCTAAAACTAACCTAGCTTCAAAATTTATGATTGTTTTTGCATCTTGAGATTAAACCTCGATGGATATAAAACATATAAAGGGACACTTAAGAGACATTTTTAAGCTCTACAGCTTTCCTCATAGGCCAACTATGAAGCAAATGCTTTCTCCACTATCTGGGTGGGGGGTGGTTTGGTTTTGGAAAAGGATTCCCCCTTAGGGAAATTATGGCAAACGCTTTCGTCACAATTTTCAGCCAACATTTATTCCGCTGGAATTTTTTTTTTTCCCTTCATCTTCCTCTTCTTTACAAGGTCCGGGGAGTAATCTTCTCACGGAACTGCTCTAGAAAACAATCTTGCATCGCTTTCCCAATGTTCTGCACATGACTTTGCTTCTTTTCCTTTCCGCCAACCACCAATGAAATTGCTTGCTGCCCAGACTATAAATACAAAGAAGGTTGTTGAAGCAACTTCTTTTACTTTGTTGTCCTCCTTTCTATGTGCTCTGGAAAGTCCCACTGGATTCATGCCTCAAACTCTTCACAAGCTTTTCTTCTTTTTCTTTCCGCGTTTCTTCTTCTTGGCGTGCGGTCTAGGTCCTCTTTTGAACACAGCCAGAACCTCAATGCTACCGTCACACACAAAAGATAGCGACATTAGGATAAATGGGGAAAAAAAAGAAAATTGTTCAAGAGGACATCCTGAAAGTACTTATTTCTCATGTAAATTATCCCAAGGATGCTTAAAATCACAAAAAACTTATTAGTTTTCAAGTGAAGGTTGAGATCTTCACTGCAACTCCAACAATAATTGTGGTACATATGGGATATAGGTGACTCTGTTCAACCTGCAATAGGCAACTCTCTGCACATAGAATTAATCATCTCTTTCCATGCAATATTTCTCACAGGATGTGGAAGCCATTCAATAGGAGCTAAGAATCCTGGACAATGGGACCTTATCTTAGATAAGTGATCAGAACTTTTTACTAAAGCTCCTGAAAATCGTATTCCCAAAATGATGTCAGGAGAAGTATTGATATCCCAAAGAGTATTCACTAGCATTTGTTATCATAGGTCATAGTTCAGTTCCCACCCTTTTCATTGGATTCAAAATGAAGGGTAGTGGACATTTTCCATAGTGGATTTAATGATGGTGCTGGAGATCTACCATTTTCCACTCACATGAATGTGCAAGTCTTTCTATCCAATGTTACCATCATAATCACACAAGTAGAAACAGAGACATTGATAGATGGGAGAAGAGAAGGTAGACTAAGAAGACAGGGAAGGAGTATTAAAGAAGAGACATAGGATAATACCTCTGCGTGCCTGGAAAGAAGTTGAAACCATGGGCTTTCTCTAAATACCATGTCTTGTTGGAAAGCAAAGACTTGCAGTCCTGTCAATTTATATTTGAATATCTTATCTACTTGCCTCAGTGCTCAGCTGACATAGCAGAATATAGTGACATGGCTGCTTAAAGCAAACCAATTTATAAGCAATACCTCTTTAAAGCTTTCCCATCCACAGCTAATATAGATAAGGGTTTGAGGCAGAGATTGACTAGTCTCTGAACTTAAATTACTTCCAATTTGAACAGAAGCTTCTCTAGCCCGAAGAATCCATGGTCTCTTTTCCTCTTTAGATGAAGCACTAGAAGTAATACATCATGACTAAGCAAATCTTTGCATGCATACATGTATATATATATATAACAATCATGAACAACCCATGACACAACTACAGAATTCCATGACAAAAGCACCTACCTCTTGGGGAATGATTTATAGTTTTCTACCGAAGATAAAGTCAGCAGTGCATTAATCATAGATGCTTCAAGGCCCTTTCTAGGAGGATCAACAACAATTACATCTGAACCCACCAACCAAGATATAGGTTCCTGATAAACCACAAAACTAATTTTAGCTAATGAGTTTTGATCATGTTAATACAGAAAGGCATGTATTACAGAGACAAGTTACAAGAACATATATATAAGAGTAAATGAATTAAACTACATGAAGTTTGTCAGAAACCCACAGTTGAAGCATCTGCATGATGCCAACTAATGCTGCTATCTACAAATTTTGGCAAGCGTTCAACTGTCTTCTCGAAGGAAAGTTTGGACTTCTTATTAATCTCAACACATTTTACAGACCTAGCACAAAGAACGACAAATTGTAATATTTGTATAGGTAGCAAAGGAATCTCAGTGCCAAAGATGGAGCATTTAGGAAGTCCAGGCACTAACCTGCATCTTCTGGTAGCAGCTAGGGATAATCCAATTACACCAGCTCCTGCATACATATCAGCAACTGCTGAACCATAAGGTACATACTTCTGCAACTTCCGAAGCAGAACATTGAAAGCCTAAGCATGATCAAATGGAGTATTAGTCTCAAGTGAAGTTTGAGCTTGACAACATCATGATCAAATAGAAAAGCCTCACAGATAAGGCATAAACTATCAGATAGTCAACCACCACTGGGGTTCTGAAAATAAAGATACAAAAAGAAGAAATAGATAATTTCCCTAAAGGGAGAAATTAATAAGTCAAGTTGACTGTAAAATAATGACCAGCACTTTGTTAAGGTTGGATTTTTGAAAATGCAAACAAGGATTATTTATGCACCATGTAGCTCCATATACTTTTCGTAGAAGATTGGCATAAATAACTTCAACAGTAGAGTAGAGTCTTCAATGGCGAAAGATTACCCGAGTATTTGCTTGGCCAAAACTAGAAGGAGCCATGGAAACATTGATTCCTCCAACATGTTCCCAAAATTCAATGTCTCCTAAAAGATGTCGCCACCGATTACCAAATATCACCTGCCACCAAGAAGATGTTTTATTCCACCTATTTAAATGTTGAAGTTTTGAGTTATGGGTCAATTAGTATTTGATAGGACGTACAGTCCTTTAGCGACTACGAAATTGATGTCATACAAACAATTAGAACATCACGTATACAAAATTTTGGTGTGTTTATTTCATGGAAAATATTTCCTCATCTGAAATTTAATAGTGATGGGACAAACTAAATATTCATAGTAATCAACATTGTGGTGGCAATTGAAAGTGTTTGTGCTAACTAGTAACATTTAGTGGCAAGAGGTGATGATAGTGGCTAACATCTAGTGGAAATAGTTAGATCTCTATTGAAGATAGCTAAAAATTGAGAAATATTATTTTTGTTTTTATAAAGAACAAATCATTTTCCCCATTCCCAATAGGACATTTTCATTTGAATATAAATTATTTTACAAAGTTGAATCAAATCGTATGCCATTGTCCAGTATGTTTTCTGTCTTGAGATTTGGAGAACATTCAAATGCACCCTTAACAGAAAAATACTCTTTTTTGCTGATACTCACGTTGCTAGTGGATGTCTGAAAATTGGCCCATATGGAATGAATTAAGTTAGCTTTGCCCCCACCATTTCTCCACAAGAACTGCACATAAAAATTTTAGGCAACAATTAAGAAGAAACTGTGTCACTGAATTTGTAATTGAAAGGGTCCTGGTATTACATTAGCTAATGCCTGTAATTTATCTGAATTAGGTGAGTTCTCGTTTCGTGAATTCCAAACTAGAGCAACTTGAACTTTACCTGCACAGGAATCCAGTTTCTACAATCAAATCAGGTAGGGATAAGTACAGTAGTAGAACTAAAAGTCTTTTTAATAATTTAAGAAAAGCTGTTCAGCACAAGTTCAGAAAGTAACCATTTAGATATCTATCTGATGCAGGGATGCTTGTGTTGTATGTCGTTACAGCCATCTAGACAAGCAAAAAACTATCAGATTATTGATAATCAACCACAACAAACTTAATGCAGAAGAAGATGGTCATAAGAAATAGCAACTTTCATCATGTACCTGCACATACCGCAAGTCGCCCATTCCTTGTTCCTCATTATAAGGCTCAATGTCCAATTCTCCAATGCCTAGAGCACATTTATTCCCACCAAAATGCCTTAGTTAAATAATCCCATAAAAAAAATTAAAAAAGCTGTGAACTTTGCAAGCAGCCAACCTCGTCTTAACAGTTGCACCACAGCATTGATGTTTGGGTGATGAGCTGCACCAAGCAATAGAAACAGCTATGAATAAAATGATACACAGACATTAAAAATAAAAATTCAAAAAAAATAATAATAATAATCTTATGCCATGTGCATAGTAAAGTTAGTTAAGTCACACCTTTACAGTTGGGAATATCCACAACATTATGAGTGCCCTCCTGATAGAGCCCAATCAAAGGATTTGACGCTGAACCCCGAACAGCCAATTTTGCACGGCACCTCCATCCCCACTGTGAAAATAAATCATGGAATGCAAACTAAGTACCTATTTTACCACCCATGCTCCATCTTATCTTCACACATCATATTTTTATATTGCACAAAGCATGAAGTAAGTGACTAGTTTGTTACTGGACCTAAATATTAAAAAATGACTAGTACACTGGAGGCTACCAAAATTTGGTCAAAATCCAAATTTACCACTTATCTTTTGTTTTGATCATACTTACCATTAAAGTTTAGACATTATAGGTCACCTAGTCCCATGAGCTGCAGCCAAAATCTTAACAGAGTTTGCATCATCATGTGAACTGGAGTGGTGGAAACCCATAGTCATCCCAACTCCCATGTAGCACGAATCAAATCAAAACAAACGACTAATTCACATTTCTAGCCCCTTAATCAAAACCTTGAATCCATGACCTAAACAATTAAAGATATTGATAGATTTCGGGAATTTCAATTGAGAGGTTTAAATAATAGGATAAAACTTCCTTGTCCCAATTTGATGTACCCATGCATGTCCCCACCGAATGCATTGAATGGGGGATTTGTATTAAATATTCATGGTATATGGTAGTATATGACTGGCATAGACACAGAGGGGGAGCACCGAGTACAAGTAGGATAGGGAAGGTTTCATTCTATACCATGATAGACTGTTGGATTTCATTTGATGACTGCTGAATAGGATGGTATATAGGCATCAATCACTACACATAACCTCCTATTATTAAATGTTACAAACATCAGTACAGTGAAAATCAGATATAACTCGTAAATTTTGTATTTTCTACCAAACCTCCGTGACCTCTTGCAAACTTTTAACAATAAAACTTTCACCTTCTAGGTGGTGAAGCACCTTCCCTTGAAATGAAGTGAAATTATTTTTCCATCTTTTCTTAGCACTTTTAGTCCAGACACTAAACACCACCCACGGATAATCGAATCCGACCTAGTTCCACCACCTTCGTTAACTTCCCAATACTAGTTGGCACAGTGCCAACGTAACATTTGATAATTCGATTGCGATTTGCATAGCAACAAAAACAGTAACGTATGGAGAAATGAACACATACACCCCAATACAAATAATATTTGACATTTTTCCACTAAACAATATCTAATAAAAAAAACTCGAAATTCAGAAAACATTAGTAAATGTGAGAATAAATTTAAATTGTTTTTACCAACTTGCAACTATCAAATGTGAAATCAGAAACACCGACGCTCTTGAAGAAATTATCAGCCTCGTCAACAATTGAAGGACGGTGGAGATTCAACTCGTGACTACACCCTGAACACCTACACACCCAAAATACAGAAAGTGAAACAAAAAATAAAAGAGAATCAAATTCAGAAAATTTAATCAATGAGTGATACTGAAATTGTATGAATTGCGTACGATTGGAAGTGGTGGCACTGAAGAGCGCACGTTAGAGCAGAGGGCAGTGAATTGGCAGTTGATGGTGGTGGAGCTGGGGGAGAATGAAGAGGAGGAGGAGGTGGTGGTGGATGGGTTTTGACTGCGGTGGAGGAGAGACAGCAGGTGATGCGCGGGAGGGGAGGGGGAGGGTAGAGCAGGTTTAAGGACATTTGTTCTGCGAGGTGACTTGGTCGTGGAGGAGGGGGTCGAGTGGTGGCGTGTTGGTGGTGATGGAGTGGAGGCTGTTGTCGTTGGGAGAAGTGGATAACGGTTTAGCGGGTTGGGAAATTCAGATTCGCGTTTGAAAGGAAAATATCTCCAAAAAAAAGAAAATTCCAACTCCAAAACTCCTTGTCTATAATAATTAATAGTTTAATTTTACAAATTAAGATTTCTTGAAATAATTAATAATATTTTTAAGAGAAAAGTTTACATTGAACATTATTTTTGTTTGACTCCATGAGCCATATTAGGAGGAAAGGAAAAAACTTTTATTTTTCTTAAAACAAATTTCTAAAATATCTATTTATAAAAGTATTCTAAAAACATATTGCTTAAAATCTATATTTAAAATACTGATTTTAAGTTGACCTAAAAATTTATTCTTAAAATAAAGTAAATTTATTTGATCATGATATTCAAAGTAATGCTAATTTTAATACAAATAATTAAATTGATAATTCAACGGTCAATTTTAAGTTAATTTAAAATCAATTCTTAAAATATCTATTTTAAGTGATATGTTGTTTGGAATATCTTTGTATTTGATATATTTTTAAAACAAATTAAAAATAATATTTTTTTTTCCTATCATATTAGTAATGGTCAGCCACTAACGTTTGAATTTTTTTATTAATCTTTATTTTAAATTTATGTATTATTATATTATTGAACTAATTTTATTTAATAATATTATTTTACCATATGAATTATTATAAATCAAGCGATTATGGTGTGTTTGAGGTTGATTAAATCTTTATGAAAATTAATAAAAAATATTAATGACTTAAATATAAAAAGAGTAGTTCTAATCTTCAATCCGAAAGGTTTAATATATAATCTACTACCATATGTATCATTTGCTAATTGAAATAATTGGCCAAGAAAATCTTTTCGAAATTGTCTGACACTAGATTGTAATTATTACTTTTCTATTTTTCTTGGTTTTTTTTTTCACAGTTTTTTTTTCTTTTCTTTTTTTTCATACATCATCATTTATGTTATTTGAAAAAAAGAATCAAAACTACAACGAATTAATAGTGCATTTAATATTTATTTTCTACGTCAAATCATGGATTATGGCACTTAATTTTCGATACAAACTTGTCAATAACCTTCTCTTTTACATACTTTCAGGTTCACCAAAATCCAAGTTTTTTTTTTTTTCCTTAATATCTGTTGTCTTGTATTTTCTCTTTCCTGTATGATTTGTCTGGATTTAGTTCATAACCAAACCATCAATTATTTTCTCCATATGTAGTATGCAGCTTTAGATATATTTTATTTTGGAGTCTTGTTCCTTAGCTCATTGATCTTCCTCTGTTCTCGTATATCATAGGTCAATGAAGTGTGCTACAAGCTCAAGAAATGACATGATGGATCTCCTCTTCATAGGCTGGACCTTGGGAGAAAATGTAGAGTTGAATAGTGACAGTGAATACTTCATGAAAGCGTTTGTTGAAGGAAGCAAGGAATGTGTGTTTTATTTGAAATGAGGCTTTTCAAGATATTGTTTAATCAATATAAAAATTTTCGTGTTTTGTGAGGACTAATTTTTTCAGGTTAAAATATTGTGATAAATGAAAAAATACATATACAGTCTACTACGGTATATTTAATTTGTAAAAACGGTATCATTAACTTTCTTTTTCTTCTTTTTCATTCTATTCCTTTCCATTATTCTCCCCAAGTCATCTTGCTGTGTCATTTTTGCATTGCTACTCTAAAATCACGTATAATGCCAAACTTGTTTACAATATCAATATGTACTTGATCACTCTAATTGGAACCTTCACCTACAATATTAAAATTCCGTTTTAATAATTCATCTTAAATCTTATTTGATATCCATTGCAAAACCTATCTCATCATATATAAACCAATCAGTTTCAAAACTTGATATGTTTTGATGCTTAACCTTGCCTAGAGCACTCTTAATCAAAATTGATACATGAGGAAGTGAGCAATGATAGCATTAAAAGACCATTTTTCATTAAAAAAAAAATCTAATCTAAAATTTTCAATAACAATTTTTCATACATTTAGTGTAGGGAAATATATTTACAAAATTGTAACTTACAAAAATCTTTTTGAAATAAAGAGAATGTGGATAGAATAATAATTTCAGAAATAGCCTTCTTTTAATTATTATTATTACTCTAATGCATGAGTTGTGGTAAAATTGCCTAAATGTGCTTTTAGACTATATTTTATTATTTTGCTCTTAATTAAAATACTCAAAAAAACACTAACATACAAATTAGAAATTGCATAAATGGAGGGCAAACAACCATGTAAGAATCATGACTATATGTTTTGTTTACTTTTTCAATTATTGTAAGATCTCTCAAATCACGGTTAAAATAAAGTCCTTTAACAATAAAAAAAGCTATCAATGGCGTAATCACCATAACCTATAGTAAATAAAACTTGTTAAAGCAAATCACTCACTTTCGAGTGATCACATTCTAAAACTGTCTCTAATTATTAATGTTCAAGATGTATCTTTGGGAGGAGGGGAAAGGCGAAAATTATAAAGGAACAGTGTAAGGCCGAATAATAATTATAAAGTAGGATTAATTCTATAAATTAATGTCTGCACCCTTCAAAAGTGAGTGTTATGCTATGCCTTTATTAGTATGGACGGTCAGTTGTCACATTTATGATAGATATCAGATCCCGCTTACGTACAAAAGGGCTTTTATGTGTAGATCATTTTACCATAATTAAAGTGAAGCCATATCAACTTCATCAATTGCTCGATGTATTATAATCTTGCATACTCCATTTACATCATCTTGTACATCTACCTAAGACTATGATCCATGGAACTAAACCGGTACTACTCGCATGATATCAAGATCAAGAGCACAAATCTACACTAGCCGGCCCGTTTTCGACCCTAAAGGATCGATTTTCGCAATCTTTCTTGACACAAGGAATTCATTTTTAACAACTTTCCATAGCCTAAATTAATCCAAACGATTGTAACATCCACCAATTACTACATCAAATATCATGGAACCTATATATTATACAAAAGAAAGCATAGTTTCTCACAATTAACGAGGTGCAAATCTACCTTTTGGGCACTAAAACTGGCCTGTCAAAAGTCATGCCTACGGCTTTCAATAAGAAATAGTTTGCCAATCCACTTCCTTACATATCATGAATGCTTAACGCGTCATATACCATAAAATTTACGATAATATTCTTACAAATGAGAAGAACGGCGACACTTTGACCATTCACTGCTCTTATCCAAAGGGGCTATTAGAAAAACTGATGTATAAAGAAGTGACAGCAATTCCAAGCAGCTAACTCAGCTACAGGCGCCCATCAATGGGGCATGCAAAGGCAACAAATTATGTCACAGTTAAACACATCAAAACAAGTTAAACAACTTTTAAAGGCCCATTCATTTTAATCTCTTCTCAGTGTTCTGTGTCAAATGGAGCAGCAGTTCCGTACACATCCGTACCATTTGAAATACTCAATGGTTTGAACAAAGAGGCATTTTTTAGGCATTTCTCAGTATGTAATAATTCCAACTGGGAAGATTTTAGCCAAGAAAAACCCATCAATCGTCTGTACCAAAATAACGATCACCAAACTCGCCCATGCCAGGAATTACTCGGAACTCTTTATTCAATGCCACATCAATCTCTGAAGTAACAATCTTCAAGGATGGGAATCGTTTGGAAACACAGTGGATCCCTTCTGGAGCCTGAAGTTGAAATCAAGAGAAGGATGAGAAAAACGATAAATGGAATTAAGATTGAAAATTCCGACTGACAATACTCACAGAAATGAGATTGAGGAATATTATGTGGGATTCTGGAACACCTTTCTGAATGAGAAGCTCAATTGCATGATTAGCGGAATTACCTTCAAGAAACAAATATTATTTGAATCATATTAAGAGTATGCAGTATTCAAAACATTTTTTTCCCAGATAACACAAATAAAGCAGGTTCAACGACATTCCAAGACCTTACGCCAGCAAGATTTCTACATTGGTAAATTTTGCATGTTCCATGATTAGCTATGTAAGAAGAATTTATGTCAATCAGTGAGCGTGGAGTAAGAAGAGAGAGAGAGATAAGGATCTATAGCTCGTGCACAAGATTACTATATATAAAATATGATAAATCATTTAACAAAAGATTACCTGTGGCAAGAACAGGGTCAAGAAGTAGGACATGACGCTCTGAAATATCCTTGGGAAGCTTCTCATATATGAGCTGTGCATAGCACAAAATGAAGACTATCAATCAAAGTGGACTCTGACAAGGAGAAGGGGAGAGGAGGAGATGTTAGACAGGTCAAGGTGAGGTGGAGTTGGTCACAGTGAATGCAGCTAGGGATAAAGAAAGGAGATGGCAACCTGTTTTCCATTGTCTCCATCACGATGAATAAGAATTTTCCCAATTTTTATTCCTTTACAGCAAGCACGCAATGCATTCTCCATGCTTTCGCCACTGCAAATGCTCAATAATATGAGATCTGATGTAGATATATTATTGCAGCTGTTACAAATTTGTTCTATATAAGCAAGTTTGCTGAAAGGTCATGCAGCAAATGAAGCAGATTGTCTTGCTTCTCTTCATTTCCTGCCTAGCATGTCTTCTTTATCTCACTCCTTAGTAAGTTGGATATGAATGGCTGTCTGCCTTTGAAATTTTTCTACTTTAACAAGCATTTATTCATCAAATATGTCCCTTCACATCTTAGTATCATGTGGATCTACGAAGCCAAACCTTATCCATAAATAGAACCAATATCTTTAGTCACACAA
The DNA here is from genome assembly GCA_037954665.1 of Laguncularia racemosa. Taxonomy (NCBI): domain Eukaryota; kingdom Viridiplantae; phylum Streptophyta; class Magnoliopsida; order Myrtales; family Combretaceae; genus Laguncularia; species Laguncularia racemosa. The sequence goes on along the minus strand of JBBMOL010000001.1, from coordinate 4,105,362 downwards.
AAGAGTAAATCCCAGTACAATTATAATGTATAAATGGTTTTAATTTGGGACCAAGGAGAAGCTATGGATATTACGTTTCTTTTCAATTCACTTGGTCCCAGCCTTTCTCAGATATGGAAGTTATTGCTAGGCTTTGTTATCTATAATGTGTGGACAGTAAGGAAAGAGAAAAGATTGGGAATTAGCTCACAATCACCTGCAGATGTAACCCACACGATACTTTTTGTGTTGTTTGCTATGGATAGATCTTTGTGAATGTATCTGCCAAGATCTCAATCCTACCACCCCTTGTTTTTGTTGGTGCTATGCTCGAGACCTTAGGTCTCTTTTGAGCTCTATCCTTTTGTTTTTGTGGGTGTTCACCCTGGTCTTGTACGTTTTATATTTTGAAAATTAATGAAATCTGACCTTCATCCAAAAAAACTATAGCAACCAACGTATATCACTTTTTGGCATATATACAATCTCCAGAAAATAATACCTGAATCAAGCTCACCTTCGAACAATAGAAACCCCACACAATTTCTTGCAAAAATCAACTCCAGTATATAAAGAGTCTGGAAGAATGTAATCAAACGCTCAGGATACCAAAGGAACAGTAATATGATAGGAACATTTATTTATGACATCACATAAATTCTGGAGACATCATATTCTACAAAAAAAACAGATGCTTATAAAAATATTCATTGTCATATCAACTTAGACTCTGTTATTTGAACAAAAAATCAAGCAAAATAGAAGAAATCAACTGACTAAAAGATCATTGTAAAGCACCTGTGGGAGTAACCACTTGTTTCTCAGTGAATGGCAAATAACCAAGCCCATGTTCTACCACCTGCAAGCAAGCTCAATATAAAATCTTAATAAGACATAAAGAAAAGCAGAAAATCTGGGATGAAATGCGTACATACCAATCGGATTAGTCTATCAGAGTAGAAGACAAAATCATGCTTTGATATTTCCCGATCTCGAATCAATGTGTGCATGCCTCTTATCTACAACAAAGAATCCCCAACATGTAAATGACCACCAAGGACTAAGCACAGGAGAAATTAAGTTGCATTTCAAAGACACCTGCATTTTCATGGTATCCACTTATGCTAGATTTCTTTTAATGTCAATCAACCCTGATAATTCACCCAAGTGGTGCAACCTAATTTTGTTACATTCAGCTATAAATGAAATCATGAATTGAGCCAAAGATAGGTATTCTGACAAATATTGATGGACATTTGACCTGCCAGGATAAAATGATCTTATTCCAGTTTTTAGAACATTAAAGATAGGTAGCTCAGACATAGGTGATAGAAGACGGATTTACTAAATAATTAAGACAGGTGAAGAATAATGGAAAAAGCTTCAATGCTAGAAATAGAAATATTCTTGAGCATGTTCAACCAACAGTATACAGCATCATTTACAATTATAACATGCTTGACTAAAAAGAATGGAGACATTGACATACCTGAAATGTCGACTGTATTACATTGACATTTGGATATACTTTACATAGGTCATGTAGACCAAGCTTTGTGTGAATATGTTGCACAATCAAGTCAACAGCAACATGGTTATCACCACCCCGCGGTATGATTACATCAGCATACTTCTTTGATGGATGAACAAAGTCATCAAAAGCAGGCTTTACAAACTTTGCATACTGCAATTTAATAGGAGATTTAAGTTTTTTTTCCATTAGTAATATAAATATGCAAAGACTATTCTGCTGATAACTATAAAAGATGCACTGATCCAATTGAATCCTTGGTTAAAACTCATGAATGCAGCTTGATCATATTATAATGAAATATAATGAGCAACAACAGAATGACTGAGTTCTATCATAGAACTAAGCAGAGAGAAGACTCTATAAAAATTATTTCCTTTTAACTTGGTTTCCAATAAGCATATCTTGTTCTCCACCCTCATCATTTGCAAAGACAATGTTACAGGCCCTGGTTTTGGGATCTAGTATAGGGCGTGATTTATCCAAGGTGAATTTAGGGTTTGTGGAATGAGGGTTTTTAGGGCTGACTACTCCTAACACTAATTTCAAATAATTTTCTTACTTGTTTATTGATATTGTGAAACAAATTGTTTATATAGGCTTTATAATCTCTATTTTCCTTTAATAAAAAGATAACTATCACTAGATACAACGTCTTCTAAATGCATAAAATAGAAAAAAACAGACATTTATGTCTTATTTTAAAAATATTCTAACAATACTCCCCTCTTGGACATCAAGCTTGTTCTCAAGCTCAAGTAATTTCTTGATAAATTATCCCAAAAATCTAACTAGATCCAACTCCTCACAAGTGGAAAATTCTAGCTCCATATGACACAGAATCAGATAATCATTAAGCAGTTTGAGTCAAATTGCATGGTCAAAACAATGTTCAAACCACCATTCAACTTGTCATTCAAACTCTTGGTCATCTCACAGATCAAATACAATGAATGGATACTACTCAATAGCAAATGTCTTGATGGATCAGGTTTTCTTTGGTCAGATTGTGCCCAATGCAGTTCAGGTTGCAACTCAAATTTCAGATCCGGTGGTTTCAGGCAGATGGAAGACATGCAGGTCAAGTCGCCAGTCATGGAATCATAAAACACTGGAAAAGGATTAGGGAAAGTCAAAGCTCCATAAATGTCACCATGGCATGTTGGTCGAACACTACTTTGCACATGTGCTTCAGGCATCACACAAGATAGCTGCAAACAGGGCAGCCATAGGGCAGCATAAACTGTGTTGTAGGTGGCATGCATGCTGAATCACATGTCATTTGGAGCCAAGGTGAACCGAGTAAAAGAAAACCTCCAGCTAGAGCATGTTTGGATAGAGGTTTCCTTGGCCCACCGTCAATGTAGGGTCATCACCAGCCATGGGATAGTTTGCAACATCATCTCAGCCCATGTTATTGTGAACTGCCAGATTGGGTTGATTGTGGAAGTTAGCAACAAGACCTAACTTTTCTCCCTCTCCAGTGATGTTGGCTTCATTGGAACAGCCTGAAAGTTTCATCCTTGCCTCCACAAGGGTCAGCTTTTTGGTTATCTATGCAAGTACATGTCAATATATTCTCCTTTCCTTTTTTAGTTTTTTTATTATTATAGCCGTATATTCTTTAATTAACTCTTCAAGATTTTCATTATTATTGCTGTAATTGCTGCTGTATTCCTTCCTACAATAGGCCTAGGATTAAGGGATCTGATTATGCTTACTATATTTGTCATACACCGGAGTAGAGCCACCGGACAGTACAATAAAAGTAAAATGTAATTCACTAGGATCCTACCTGAGCTAGAGCTCAGCCGGAGTTCTTCCCACTCCGCAACCAATTCTGTTTCAAAAATAACAAATGCCTAACCTCTTTTCCCTCCCAAAAGCTTCTTATATTGGTATTGGTCAGCTCCTCTCCACATCAGCCTATTGCCACATCATCAGCTTACGCCCTCTAATTCCACAATCCCTCTTCCTTCCACGTCAGCCCATTACCTCCCATCAACCAATCCCTACTTCTGATATCTCCTACATACCAATTATTTATCAATACACCACCAATATTCCCTAACACAATATTATAATACACCACCCTTATATTCCACCCCATATACTGTACTATACTATACTATACACTAATATCATGCTCCTCTTATTATCATCCTCCCCTCCTCCTCCGATATACACTAATCGGAGAAATACCCGAAGTCTCCCTCCTTGGAATCCTATCAATATTAGACCCTAGAATTAAGGGATTTTAATCCTTCTTAATGTCTATATATTGTAAATTATCTCAGTGAAATACATATAAGAAACATTTCAGAAATTCTCTTTTTTTATTTTTGTCATGGTATCAGAGCCTAAACACTGAGATCATTTCATCTTGTGTCTAATTCCTTGTCTTGTTCCAAGATCATTTCTATAGTTGCAAAGGATTTCGTGTTCTTCTATTTTGTTCTCTTGGACTTGATCTCTTAGTTCTTGTTTCTGGTTGAATCATATCTTTGGAACAATCTGAACATTTTCTTGTTCGATTTAATGGCAAGAATTATTCTACCTGGGCTTTCCAATTTCAGATCTTTGTCAAGGGAAAGGAATTATGGGGTCATATTGATGGGATAGATCTTGCACCTAATAATAGTGAGAAGAAGGAGAAATATGTGAAATGGGAGGTGAAGGCTGCTCAGATTACGTCTTGGATCCTTGGAAGTGTGGAACCCTCCATACTTCTCAATCTCAAGCCTTATAAGACCTCTAAAGAAATGTGGGATTATTTGAAGAAAATTTATAATCAAAGCAATACAACATGAAGGTTTCAATTAGAACTCGAGTTGGGACAACTCAGTCAAGGCAGTATGTCAATCCAAGAGTTTTATTCCTCCTTTGGAAATCTTTGGGATGAGTACACTAATATTGTGTATGCAAGTGTACCTCCTAAATGACTCATTGCTATCCAAAGTGTGCATGAGACTAGCAAGCTTGACCAGTTTTTAATGAAGTTAAGGGGGCAGTTTGAAGCAATCAGGTCTAACTTGATGAACAAAGAACCAGTTCCTTTATTGGACATTTGTATAGGAAAGCTTCTCAGGGAAGAAGAATGGCTCATTACACAGGCTGTCTTGGAGCAGAAAACTCAAAATTCTACTCCAATTCCTATTGCCTATGCAACTCAAGGGAGGTCTAAAGAAGGCAGAGATATGACTAATGTCCAATGCCATAGTTGCAAAGGATTTGGGCACATTGCCACTAATTGTACTAAAAAATTCTGCAAGTATTGTAAGAAAACAGGGCATATCATCAAAGATTGTTCCACTCGACCTCCAAAGAAATCTGAAACTGCCTACAATGTCCTAGTTGGTTCCTCGAATGCCCCTAGTCCTAGTCAATCTTCTATTGATCCATAAATGGTCCAACAAATGATAGTTTCCACCCTTTCTGCTTTAGGCCTTTTAGGTAACAAAAATTCTAATCCTAAGCCTTGGTATTTTGATTCTGGTGCTTCCAATCACATGACCAACAATGCCTTACCTTTAAATAATGTTCAAAAATATAAAGGAGATTTTCAAATTCATACTACCAATAGTAATTCCTTACCTGTCACAGCTGTTGGTGATATTTCAGCCTCTTTAAATACTGTTTTTGTATCTCCTAAGCTGTCCACTAATCTTATATCCGTTGGCCAATTAGTTGACAACAATTATACTGTTCAATTTTCAACTTCTGGTTGTCTTGAGCAGGATCAAGTGTCCAGGAAGATGATCGCGAAAGGACCTAAAGTGGGACGTCTCTTTCCTTTGCTTCTATCTCCCTTGTTGATGTCAAATTATGTTGCTTGTAATGCTGTTCAATGTGATAATCAAGTGTGGCATAGACAATTAGGACACCCTAATTCTCATGTACTTAAGTGTCTTGCTTGAATCTAGTTTACTTGGAAATAAAAATTCAGCTTTTTCTAATAATGATATTGTTGATTGTGCATCTTGAAAACTTGGTAAAAGCAAAACACTTAATTTTCCATTGCATAAAACCCACACCACCAAACCTTTTGAACTCATACATACTGATGTATGGGGTATTGCACCTATAATTTCTCATGAACATTACAAATACTTTGTTACATTTATTGATGATTTCACTCGCTTTACTTGGGTATATTTTCTTCGGTCTAAAAGTGAGGTTTTCTCTATGTTTAAAGCCTTTCTTGCTTTAGTTGAAACACAATTTTCTGCCAACATCAAAATCTTACAATCTAATTCAAGTGGTGAATATATGTCAAATGAATTTCAATTTTTTCTTCAAAGTCATGAGATCGTATCACAACGTTCTTGTCCTTTCACTCCACAACAAAACGGTGTAGTTGAAAGGAAGAATCGTCATCTTCTTGATGTTGTTCGAACTCTTCTAATTAAGTCTTGTGTTCCTTCTCATTTTTAGTGTGAAGCTTTGTCTACTGCTGTTTATTTGATTAATAGATTACCATCTCCCAACTTGAACAATGATTCTCTCTACTTTTGTCTGTTTGGGCATACACCAAATTATTCCAATCTTCACATCTTTGGATGTGTTTGTTTTGTTCACCGTCCTGAAGATGAGAGAAATAAACTTACTGCCCAATATATCAAGTGTGCTTCTTAGGACATGTTGGAACCCAAAAAGGATTTCTTTGCTATGGTCCTAATGCTCATCAAACTCGTGTCTTTAGTAACGTCACTTTTTTTCAAATCAGCTCTTCTTTAGCACAAAACAGACTTCAAGATTCCCTTCTCTATCTGCTTTACCACATTTTCCTGAATCACCAACATCAGTACAAAGGTTTAAACCCAGTTATGTTTATCACAAACGCACTCCTCCTACATCTGATCCTCCTAAAAGTCTCACTGAGGTTCCTCCACATCTTCCTGCAGCATCTAATCTTGTTCTACTCATTTCCAATGATTCACTTCCTCTTCGAAGAAGCTCTACACCTCACAAACCTCTTGAAAGATATGGTTTTTCAACCCCTGTGGCTATGTCTACTACTTTGTCTCCTATTTCCATTCCCACTTGTTATAAACAGGCTATGGAACATGAGTGTTGGCAACAAGCAATGGAAGCAGAACTCCAAGCACTTGAGGAAAACCATACTTGGGACATTGTTTCTTTATCCTCCACATGTTAAGCCCATTGGTAGTAAGTGGGTCTATACTATGAAACTCAAGTCTGATGGGTCTTTAGATAGATACAAAGCTCGATTGGTTGCTCTTGGAAATAACCAAGAATATGGCCAAGACTATGAAGAAACATTCGCACCAGTTGCTAAGATGACCATAGTGAGAACCATTCTTGCTATTGCATCCTCTAAATCTTGGCCTTTACATCAAATGGATGTAAAAAATGCCTTCTTGAATGAGGACCTTAAGGAAGAGATTTACATGAAACCACCACCCGATATGTCCATGACAGCTTCTCATGAAGTTTGCAAGCTAAGACGCTCTTTTTATGGGTTGAAGCAAGCACCTAGAGCCTAGTTTGAGAAGTTTTGCAGCAAACTTCTCACCTTCTCTTTCACACAAAGTAAATATGATTCATCACTTTTCTTTCACAAGACATCCACTAGAATGGTCTTTCTCTTAGTCTATGTTGATGATATTATCACCACTGGTAATGACAATGGGTTGATTACTAAGCCTCAAAATATGTTACATAATACATTTCAAATGAAAGATCTTGGACATCTCACATATTTTTTTGGGGCTGGAAGTTCACTCTCGAGATCATGGTTTATTCTTAATCAACATAAATATATACAAGATCTCATTGAGCCAGCTGGTTTAAAGGATGCTACAACTATTGATACGCCAATGGAGGTAAATGTGAAATACTGAAAAGATGAAGGCGAGCTTTTGCCAGATCCTCTTTTTCATAGGCAACTTGTTGGTAGTCTTATCTACCTAACAAATACAAGGCTCGATATCTCATATGCTGTCCATATAGTTAGCAAATTTATGCAATCACCTCGACATCTCCATCTTGCTGTAGTTCGTCGCATTATTCGATACTTAATTGGGTCACCTACTCGTGGGTTGTTTTTTCCAACAAAATCTCCTCTTCATTTGACTGCATACAGTGATGCAGATTGGGCTGGTTGCCCGGATACTAAGAAGTCTACAACAAGCCAGTGTATTTTCCTTAGAGATGCCTTGATTTCTTGGAAGTGTAAGAAGTAGGGCTGTGTCTCTAAATCTTCCACGGAAGCTGAGTATAGATCCATGTCAGCAGCTTGTTCTGAAATTATGTGGTTACGTGGTCTTCTTTCTGAACTTGGATTTCCTCAAACTAATCCTACTCCACTTCATGGTGATAACACTAGTGCCATTCAAATAGCTGTGAATCCAGTATATCACGAACACATAAAGCACATAGAGGTGGATTGTCATTATATTAGGAAGGCCTTTACTCGAGGTGTTATCATCACTCTTCCTCATATTACTACTAATCTTCAAACAGCTAATGTCTTCACGAAAGCTTTGACACCACGACGACACAAGTTTCTCAATAGCAAATTGATGCTAATAGACTTACCTGCATCAATTTGAGGGTGGATGTCAATATATTCTTCTTTCCTTTTTTAGTTCTTTCCTTATTTAGTTTTTTATTATTATAGTTGTATATTCCTTAATTACCTCTCCAAGATTTTCATTATTATTGCTATAATTGCTGCTGTATTCTTTCCTATAATAGGCCTAGGATTAAGGGATCTGATAATGTTTACTATATTGGACCCTAGAATTAAGGGATTTTGATTCTTCTTATGTCTATATATTGTAAATTATCTTAGTGAAATGTATATAAGAAACATTTCAGAAATTCTCTTTTTTATTTTTGTCAGTACGGCCATTAGGTTTTTTCTTTCCTCCTCTTGTCTAGCCTAGTCTTGGTCATAAACACATGGAATCAGTCTTGCCCAAAATCACCAATTGGGGTTTGACCTTGATATCAAATTGTTCCATGTCCGGGTTTCTGGATTCTGGTCAAAAAGCATGATTTAGTCATAGTGAATTTACCATTTGTGGAATTAGAGTTTCTAATGGTTCATCAAAGAGAATCCTCCAATCTCTTAAACCATTGACCACTCACAAATGATTTTCTTGTTTATTGATGTTGTAGAACCACTTATTTACAAAAGCTTTCTAATTTTTACTTTCCTTAAATGAAGAATAACAATCACTTAAGCAAGAAGATATATATCTCCTAAATACATAAAGTGAAATATAACAGGTATTTAGTTTCCTATTCTAAGATATCCTTAATAGATAAGAAAAAGCACAAGCTAGTAATGCATCAAAAGTGTAAATATAGAAAAAATTGATATGGTTGGTGCGTTTTGGGAGAGGAGGAGGGGGGAAGCCACAGTGAGAAGAGGACAAATGACTTGGATTGATTATAAAAATCAACAATAAAAAATGAATAAAAACAAATGCTTTGAAAAGTATGAAAGATGAAGTTCTTGCACCTTGAATATCGTGGAAATAGAAACCACTTAAAAAACAACTTCTAACAAGTCTCTGAGAAAGTGAAAGTAAATAAACTTTTCAGTGACCCTACACAAACAAACCCTTGCACAGCAGTAATGAAAACAGTGGGAACGTTCACCAACTATATAAAGTTGCTGATCTATAGGGATGACCCTTCAGTGTTCAATTACTTCATCCATCCAGCTCAGAAGCTCTATATTTGTGTAGTGCAAAACAAACATGAGCTACAAGGCCATATCTTGGTAAAACAATTACGCAATTTAGACTTTCTTAAGGGCATTTCATGGGATTATGTTGTCAAGCTTAGTTTCTTAACTTTGAGAAGTATACATGGGAAGGCATGATTAAAGTGTCCTGATTTGGAGCCTAAACAGAACCATTTCGGAGATGACCAAAATTCATTTCAACAAATAATTGTACTAAATCTTATAATGTAAACATAAATAAAAAAACGAACTATTGAAGTAAAGCAAGGCATGTTATTACACTGTCAGAGATAGTGGGTTGCTGAAAAAGAAGGAATAACATGAAGGAAAGGAAAACACAAGTAATGATTGGGACAGGAGCTTGCAGAAGTAATTAGGACAAATCAAGCAATCAAATCACCAAAAAGAAAAAACCAAGAGCTTCACCCTACTAATGTACTTTAGGAGAAAAATCCTACCAAAAAATTTCCATAGCAAATTTCTTTTCTAAGCATTTTCAATAAAAATGGCTTCATCAATAAGAATCTTACTTGTTCGAGAACAGAGTTAATGTCCCTACCCCTCTCAACTGTGTCACGTCTTATTCTTCGAGCAAGTCTCACATCAGCATCTGTAATGATTTCATCAAGCAACAATAAAACGGTGCCAGGTCAATAAACCACAAAAGCTGAGATGAAACAGGAAATAAATTGATGGCCAATAAAACTCCCAAACTTGACTGGCAGCTAGATAAGAATCTCCATTACTGATAGCAAGATGCACTTGTGAAACGGTCAAATATACCAATTCCTCATACCGGAAACAAATATGGAGAAGTTAAACAGCCTAATTAGTCATATTAAAACTTTAAAGACATTTTAATAATAAAAACTTAGAAGATATATAAACCCTGCAAAACATTTTCTTAGAAGTTAGCACTATAAAGCCATCCATGGAAGTGCAAGATCAATCAAAGACTATACTTTATAGTAAAGCTATTCATAGAGGTTGTCATGCAAAATTTGGCTCGTACATATATACATATAAAAGGTCCAAAAGGCATTATGCATAAGTAGCATTCATGAGGATGCATCACCTATACTAGGGTATCTTTTAGGTAGCGTTTAGTTACTGGTACTGGATAAGAAAAAAAGTACTGGACAATACAAAACAAAAAGACTAGACAAAAAAAATTTTTGTACCACGTTTGGGTTGTTTAGTACTGAACAAGGATTTTTGTACTGTCCAGTGTTTCGAATTGCAAAGTACTGGACTGAATATAGTAAATTTGACGGTTTTATCCTTCTGTTATAGTAAATTTGTTTTTTGCCTTCTATTATTGTTTTTTTCTCTTTTTGGTTGTACATACAGCCCCAGCATTTTCTGTAAGATAAAGGATTCCTCTTCCCATATCATCATATTCGTCTAGGCCTCATTTTTGTTTGGTCTAGAATAGTTTCCACGCGTTCAAACGAAAACAGATTAGCATTAAAGATGCAAAATTAGTCCTCACCATCTTGCAAGCATAGTGTACAACTTGGTTTGATGAGGAAATCACATTTATATTCCAAACATGTGGATTCCATATAACTCATATGCGACCAAAAGGGTGTACCTTACGTTGCCAACCTAGAAGCAAAAGAAGAGTGACCAAACTCATCATCACAATTGCTTGAGTTGTCACCCAACACACCTAACTCCTCGACAAAGCCATGAGAAACTTCCAAGGCATCAGGAAGGGCAGATGGCTCGCCACCATCATTGCTAGGTTAGTAGTTTTCATAGCTACTGGAAGTTGTCATAGCCTGCGAACAGATGCCAAAGCGGAGCAGATCGAAGTGCCCGGATTTCCTCAAAGCATCAGGAACGCTGTGACAATGGCGACTAGAAGTTATCCAAGGCATCAGGAATGGCGTGATGTTGGCGACTAGAAGTTGTCCAAGGCATCAGGAACCACGTGACGACAGGACTGGAAGTTGTCTAAGGCATCAAGAACTATGTGAAGACAGCGACTGGAAGTTGTCTAAGGCATCACGAATGGCATGACGACGGCGACGTTCGAACTTGCGGCCGATTCCACGATGAACGTCGGTGAAGGAGTGGTGCCAATGGGTTTAGCAACAACCAAACAAGCAAAAGAGAAGTATGAAGGGCAAGTTGGGGATTTCGAAAAAAATGAGTTTTTGTCTAGTACCGTATGTTTTGTACCTAACTACACACGGTACAAAAATTTGCCATTTTGTCCAGTACCATGTTGATTTTTTGTCTAGTACTTTCTTCATGGATAGCAACCAAACGGAGGACAAAAAAATTTGTCCTGTCCAACACCGGATTTTAATGCCAACCAAACGCAACCTTATGATGAGAAACACTTCCAAGTAAATCCTAAGAAGAGCAAATCAAAATCCACCAATATCATGTCCCATTTAAAACCAAATTTACCATGTTTCCAGCTCCAGTTCTTAGGATGTAATATTAAAGAGTATCAGCCAGATCAAATTAAGGAAAAACATGGAACATTGCAAATATTAGCTTAGACTTACACTCTCTAAATCCTCTTCCTAAGGGGTGGGCCTATTAGTTAAGGTTCAAGACACTCTTATGACAACTCGCATGAGGTCTTGGATTTAAAATCTTGGATGGAAATCTCTTTTACCCATATTTCTCAGTAATCTATTATTAACAACTTCTTCCCAACACTACCCAGATCCAATGAAGATTTTACCCCATTTTTTGTTTTGATGTTATTGCACATAACATTTCAAGTCCGTTCTCACTAAGGACATTTCTTGGGATTACCCATATAATGCAAAATACACTTAATTAGTGCATGGGTCTTATATGATGGTTTATGTGCCCAAAGGTAGCCGGTCATACCACAGCCATACCCCTCTGTTACCATAATAAGTATATATATATTGATTGTATTATCCTCATTATTTTCAATTTCTCCAACTATTGGAGGAGAAATGTTTCTTGCAAATATATCCAAAACAAATTAATGAAAAAACATAAGCCATTTGGACCAGCTTGAAAAACATGCATAAGAAGAAGAAGAAGACATATACAAAATAGTTATGCAAAAAACCTATACCTGTATCAACAAATATTTTCATATTCATTAGATTTCGAACTCGCTGGTCGTGGAAAACCAGAATACCCTCAAGGATGATGACATCAGATGCATTGACCTGGCAACAAATCAATTCGAGTAAGTAACTCCTAGAAGCTGAAGAACTTTGTAATTCGAGGGGGCCAAAGTTTTTCAATGTATGTTAATTGAGCATCATTCCCCACACCATATTTTTATATATTGACTCCACTTTACCTCCTGCACTTTGTCTTCTTCTCTATTTGCCCCTTCCATAGATGAAAAAAAAAAAGACAGAAACCCACCCCCCTTAAGCTAAGTAAACTTGCGTCAAAGTGCTGTCACCATAATATTGTGAATAAAGATGCTAAAAGTACATGATTTCACAAATGAAGATCCAAGAGTCAGATGGAAAATTTTTTATTCAGATATATATTCACCTGGCGAAAGCTATCTGAGCAGCGTCGATGGGTCTTGAAATCATATATTGGAACCTGATAAGATTGACCTGCTTTGAGCTTTTCAATACAATCTAGAAGTTGTTCAGTGTCGAAAGCATCTACAGAACAGAATCACAGGCAATTGACAATATTAAGAAATTAAATAATACATATGGGGGAGAATTAAATGGATTCTAGTGCATTTAAACCCTACCTAGCTCATTATAAAACCTAAAAATTAGATCAAGCACACAATAAAGTACCTGGATGATCAAAGTTGTATTCTTGCACACGTTCCGACTCCTCTGGAGTCAGACCTCGGTAAAAAGAATCCTAAAGATAAGAAAAACCCAACATTGACAGTTTTTTGTTGAAGTGATTACAAAAAGTACTACAGATCTCTGCTACACACTAAAAGAAGAACAGAAGCATTTAGTAGCAACCACAATACAAGGAGCAACCTGATTAACTAGCACAACACGATGATCATGAAGTTGCTGTATGATCATATCACAAACTGTTGTCTTCCCTGAGGCAGTACCTCCAGAAACTCCTAAAAGAAAAAAGTATACCAAAATAATGACACAGCGAGCAATACCAACTAAATAAACAATTCACAAGAATTTGACAAAACATCAATTAAAACAGCGAGACTTATATTCTCAATAATAGCAATCACCTAATCTCCAAATTGTCCTTGCACTATCTAGAAGTGCCAAACCATTTCTTCTTACATCAAAATTAAGATTAAACAAACAGTAACAACAGTATGGCTAGTGCACCTGAATTTCCTCATTCCTTAAACCTTCTGTTACAAAAGCCTTATGTAAAGTCAAACCGGGAATAATTATAATGTATATATTGTATCATCATAAACTTCATCTATATAATTCCTAAATGAACGAATGTTAACTGATCTTTGAAAATCAGCAGTTAGCATGCTAATCCCAATTGAATACATGGAGACACACACATCCAGACACATACCACACATATAAATTAGACTATATCGGTTGTGTTGATCTATGATTGCACTTGTTTCACAAAAATTTGTCCAAATATTGAGAACCAAATATATTAGACTTCTAAACTTGTAGCCAACATTCAATTTATTTCCAAACCTTTTCAAATATTCACTTAAATCTTAGATCTCTTTCTGAAATTATGTTTCTCAAGCATGAGAGGTGGCATGTCGGATTATCAGCATAAGTGTTCATAAGGCTTATAATAGCCAAAGGTTTTAGGTCTAACAATACACTTTTCCCACATTATTAGAAACGAGAAAATAATTTACTCTCGAGAATAAAAATCGTTTTTCCTCTATCCTCTAATCACTTTTTATACAGAAATTCACCACCACCACCAGCAGGGGTTAGTAACCGCCGCCAGCTCACACTAAATCCGACTATGGACCACTACTAATTAGCACAGCTCTTTCGATTACCTCCATAATATTTTACAATTTTAAATACTATAGTTCAACATTTAAAGGGCAATATAAATATGTTACCTAATGGATTTGCTAAAATTTAATATAACCAGACCACCACTAACTAAATAAGCAATATGCACTACACTTGTTTCAAACTTCAACTAATAATTTCAAAATCAGCATCACGATGCTTAACAATAAAGAGTTACTCCTATGCATTTTGTTAAACTAAACTTCGTAATTTCAGTATACTAGATGAGATAGATAGGGTTCCATACCTATTAGGAATGGTTGCCGAAGCCCGGGAGTACCGAAATCGGACAACGCCTTCGCGGCGGCAGCGGCGGCGGCGGTGGGAGAGGCGGAAGGGGAAGACAGGAGACCGTCTACACGGAGGCCGGAGAAGTGGGGCCCGGAGGCAGCCTCCATTACAACGTCAATAGCTATTGACTCCTCCGCCATGGATGGTCCGGCAACTGAGGTTCAGTAGGAAATTGTAATCTCTCTCTATAATGTGGTAGCTTGGGACCGAATGGAGTGTTTGGATTGAGAAAGAATATAGAGACAGAGAGAGAGAGAATCGATTTGCGGAAAGAAAGAATGTACGGATCGTATACGACTCAGTGAGTCAGATGCGAGATGTTTTTGTTCTGTTTCCGCTCCTACTTTCCGCCACGGGCACAGGATTTGTTCTCCCACTTTCTCTCTTTTTCTCTGTTTCCTGTTTTATCAAATTTAATATGTGGAGGTGGAATGTTAATTATGTTATCGTTGTGATTGTGATATGCACTTGGATAAAATATTTTTTTTTATTTAATTAATATATTTTTCGATTTTAGATTCTTGAAATATTTATATTTTATATTATTTAAAATATAATATAAAAACGAAATTCATTACATAAAAATTATAAAAATATTTATCTAATATTTTATATATTATATTTAGTATATTACTTTGTATATCAAAACTTCATAAAAATTTCTATCCAATTGTTTTTATATTGTTTGGTATTGTAATCTAATTGTTACCTACGAAATAAATTACTTACTAATTACAAATAAGAGTAATGGTTATAAATATGAAAAAAGATAGAAAGAAAGGTCCTTATAACATAGTATATAAAGACGTATCTCCCATCATGACGAATTAGATTTAAATTTGTTCTCGTTGTAGCCATAAAAAAAAATAAAAAGTTATTATAAAATATTGATAACATATAATTGTATAATTATTTGTTTTTCTTAAAATAACTAATCATAATCATATATCTATTAAAATAATCCTAAATTACTTTCTAACCATTAAAGAGTTTCTCATGTAAATAAACAATTATCCATTAAGAAATCATAAAATTCACTTTGCAAAATAATTTTTGAGCCGTAATATTTATAATTAAATATAAAAAAATCAGCCAATGTCATTCAAATTCATTTCCAACTATATTATACTAACAATACGTGGAAGTAAGAATTGAACATAATTCATCGTATTGAGAAACTAATGTTTATACCACTTAATTATAAAAGCTTATCAATATCACATGTTAAAGAGATTGTTATTTAAGTACATAAAATTTGTATAATTGTAAAATATATATATATATATATATATATATATAGTAAACACGATTAAACCCTTTCAAGAAAACAATGAAAAGAAGGGTTGAAAAGCCTTTTACTTGGTCAAGATCTTATGCCTAACAATATGAACAATAATCTCTTAGTAACATTGATCAGATTTGAATCCCCTTCTTTTTATTGTAATTATTGAAAAAAAAAACATTTTCCTTGAAAAAATGTGTGCAAAAACTAATGAAAAATTTGTGCACAAGAAATTGACACTCAACTCCACTTAGACATCAATTATTTTCCTTATGCCCAATAAGCCTTTCTTTTTTTTCCATGATAACAATGAGGGGAGGAAAATTCAAACATAGTTAATCTAATTAGAGACTAGCTTTCAAGTCATGTCTAAGGGATCTTCATGAGTTAGCATATTAAAACTTCCTCTACAGAATTACATAAAGACAAAAAAAAAACCCAATTTAAAGAACTTGTGCCTTTAAAGTTAGTGCTTTTCCTATAGAGAATGAAGGGTGCAATTAAGCCAAAACAATTTACAAGTTATTTGAGTACGGCTTAATGTTTATTCAAGTTCGATTCAATAATATTAAAGTTGAGCTCTAACTTCAGGATAATTAATTTAACTAACTCAATGATTTACTTGGATTTTAGTTAGGTTAAAATGTAAATTGAGTTATAGTTAAGTTTATATATCAATTTTATTTTAATTAAAAATATAATTTTTAAAAAGAAAAATCAAACCTTAACAAGTTTAATTGAATCAAGTATAAGTTTGTTAAGGGTTGTAAACACTCCATTTTTGCTCCTAATGATTAATAATAATCAATTTTCAATTTTTTTATTTTTTATAATTTAGCAAAAATAGGAAAAATATTCAAAAAATAAAATAAATAGGAAAAATATATCAATTTTGGAAAATAATAATAGAAATAATAAGAAAATGAGTTAAATAATTTTTACAAATTTTCAGAATTTCAAAATAATATAATAATAAAAAAAAATTACAACGCATATATGCAAATTGCATTTAATAAAAAATCCGAGCCACGAACTCGAGTGTGTGTGGGGGTGCAAGGTCAGGCGATCGCAACATGGGGGGAGCAGGTTTGCGCTTTGCTCGTTTTTCTTTTTTTCCCGAGACACGCGTCAGTTGATGATTGGATGACGCGAACGCATGCGTCGAGCGTGTGATCATCTCCTTCCTTCCTCTAAGATCGTCGTCGGCCACAGAAAAATTCGAATCTGATCGTTTTAACTCGATTTTTTGCACAAATCTACTAAATCTTTAACTAAAATAAGATAAATATCATCCAATTGAAATCAAATCACAACAAATTGGAATATTTACACAAATTAGATATGGGTTTTTAACCGAAAATCCGATTCATCCCAATTAGAGGAAATTTGAGCTTATCCAGCTCGATTTTTGGTGCTTATAAATAGAGCACGATGTGGGGAAGCTAGAGGAGGAATTAGAAGAGAGAAAGGAAAGGAAATAGGAGAGTTTAGAGCTGCTAGAGTTTACAGACCACAAACGACTGACCACCACCACCTCAAAACACCACTAGGAGACATTCTTAGAGAAATCCACCACCACAATTAAGTTTTCCACTCCCTAAAAGCTCGGAAGCCACCTTTAAACACCTTCGAATGTCACCAGAACGCTGCCGACAAGGACTTCCAGCCACTGCGACCCAACCCACCGACCCGACCCGCGCACCGTACCTAGACCTAGGTAAGTCAGATTTTTCGTTTTTTATTACTTATTTATTTATTTATTTGTTTATAATTCGAAAATAGAAAATAGAAAATGAAAATAATATTAGAAAAAATGATAGAATTTAGATTAGTTTATTTTTTTATGTTTAGTTTAGAATAGATAAAATTATAAAAATTATAAAATAAAAATAATAAAAATAAGAAAATAAAAAATAAAATAAAATAATGATAAACAATAAGAAATAATAAAATAATATAAAAAATAAAAATAAAAAAGTAATAATGATAAAAAGTAAGATTAATAATAAAGGAAGATTAATAATGGGGATATAAAAATAATGTTTATCACTTAGAAAAAATTCTTAAATAAATCAAAAATTGGTTTTTTCTTAAATTAATTTTTTCAAAAAATAAAATAATAAAGCTTAGGCTTAGATTTTTTTCAAAAGTCTTAAAAATGATTAAAAAAAAACATAAATTTGAAGTGTTTTTCATAATTAAAATTAATCAACCCACTAAAGCTTCTTTATAAAAGGTGAACTATGATTTGTTTGATCCTAAATAGCAGGTGTAAACACCTCATTTTTTCCCTAATGATCAATAATAATTAACCATAATTTTTTCCAATTTTTCCATATTTTTCTCTAATTTAGCAAAAATAGGAAAAATATTCAAAAAATAAAAATAAATAGGAAAATACATCAATTTTGGAAACTAATTTCAGAAATGGCAATAATAAGGGTTAAATGATTTTTACAAATTTTTGAAATTTCAAAAAATACAAAAAAATAAAAAAAATCGCATTACATATATGCAATTTGCGAAATAAATAAAATCGTGAAAGTGGGCTAGCTCAGTTGGTCTGAACCAGGGTCAGGCGCACACAGATGGGTGCGAGGTCAAGGGTTCGAAACGCGGGGAAAGTAGAATCTGCATTTTGCGAAATTTTACTCTGCTTGGGACACGTGTCAGCATCCGATTGGCTGGAGCGAACGCACGCGCCGAGCGCGTGATCGTCTTCAACCTTTGTCCGAGATCGCCGACAAGGAGAAAAATCTGAATTTCGACCGTTTTGATTCGATTTCTTTGCACAAATTCAACAAATCTTTAACAGAAATACGATAAACATTATCCAATTAGAATCAAATCTCAACAAATCGATGGATTTACACAAATCGGAGTTGGTTTTTTTTTAACCGCAAATCCGATTTGTTTCGATCGGTGGAAATTCGAGCTTATCCAACTCGATTTTGAATGCCTATAAATAGAGGATGAAGTGGAGAAGCAGAATCACGGATCAAAAGTGAGAGAAAGAGAGAAAAAGGAGAGAATCGAAGCCTCGCCGGAGTTGTTCAAAACCGCAACCACCGATCAAGTGTTAGGCAGCCACCAGGAGGCATTTCTGAAGTAAACCACCGCCACAGTTGAGTTCCTCACCCCTGAAAACCTAGGAATCGACACCTCAACCGCTTCGAAAGGCCGCCGAAACGCCGTCAACAAGCACTCCCAACCGCCGCATCCGATCGACCCGATCCGACATGACCGACCCGATCTACGCACCGACCAGGATCTAGGTAAGTCGGATTTTTCGATTTTTTTTATTATTTTATTTTTATTTTATTCATTTAGTTATGTTATTTATTTCGAATTTATTTATTTACTCATTTGTTGTTTATAATTCAATAAATAGAAAAATGTTAGAAATTAGATTTTTTTAGGATTTAACGATAAAAAAATTTTAAAAAATATTATAATAATAAATAATAAAAATGTAGAATATTTATAAAGAAAATAATAAAAATATTAGAAAAATAAAAATAAAATTTTAGATTTTTAAAATAGGATAGATAAAAATCTAGGAGAAAAATTTTCACTAAAAATAAAAATTATAAAAAATATGAAAAATTAATAAAAACTAATAAAAAATTAAGAATTAATAAAAAAATTCATAAAAATTAATAAAAATCAATAAAAATTTATAATAGTAGAAATGAGTTGAAAAATAGAAAAAAATAAGTTTTATCACTTAGAAAAATCACTTTCCCAAATAAATCCAAAATTGGTGTTTTTCCTTAAAATTATTATTTTCAAAAATCAAATTATTAAGCTTAGGCTTAGATTTTTTTAACAAAATCCTAAAATGGTAAAAACATAAATCAAGAGAAATTTCATAATTAAAATTGACAAACACACTTAAAGTTTTTCAGGAAAAGCGAACTATGGCTTGTTTGATCCTGAATAGCAGATACGTAGGCACCCATTTGGGGCAACCCTAAAAAAGGAATAAAAATCATTTTCCTAGCATAATTCACTCAAAAACACAATAAAAGACAACAAAAATAAAATAAAAGACATTTCGAGATAGAGTAAATTTTAGGAGATTAGGTGGTAACCTTAGGGTTTTAATAGGTTAGCCTCCGAACTTAGAAACTCTGGTTTTCCCTTTTTCTCTTTTCACAAAAAATGAGAAGAGGAAATCACGACGACTAGTAGTCCAAATTAGGACTAATCCGCTCCATTAGTCTTAATTCAATTTTTCCCAACAACAGTTCGGTGGTGACTTCAAAATAAAACGAAATTCCTAACTTAAGTCGATGATCTACATTAGATGAGCATAAGGTCTAGTATAGATCGTATTAGGAATGGGAAAAATAAAAAATTAGACTCGACAGCAGGTACATAGGCACTAGTTTGGGGTAACTCTAAAAAGAAAAAAAAATCATTTTCTAAATTAAAATAATTTGTTTTTAATCAATAAGAAAAAATACAAAAAAATAACAAAAATAAAATAAAACAAAACAAACAACAATAAAAGACATTAGAATATGGTTTAGATTTTAGAAGAATAGGATGGTAACTTTAAGATTTTAATAGGTTAGCCCCTAAGTCCAAAAACTCTTATTTTCCCTTTCCTCTTTCATGAAAGTGAAAAGAGGAGATCTCATTGACTAGTTGTCCAAATTATGATTAATTTACTCAATTAGTTTTAATTCAGTAATCTTTCCCAACTTCAGTTGGGTGGCGACTCCAAAATAAGATAAAGTTCCTAGTTCAAGTCGATGATTTATATTAGATAAGCATATGATCTAGTATAAATCGGATTAGGAATGAAAATGAAAAATAAAAAATTAGACTCGATATGATGGTGACTCCACTGGGGATTTATGAGATGTAGTAGGCTAGCCACCTAAATCTTCTGAAATCACCATTTCCAAAGTGTCCCTTGATTATTATACTACCAATGCTAATTTTTCAGGGATTTAACAGAATTTAGGGTTTATTTATTTTTTCTACTGTTGAATCTACATGCATATAATCGTGTAATTAGATACGGTCAAACCCAAGCCGTTTTAGGACCTTAAGACGGGGGGCCATTATGTAGGTTTTGGGCAAAGTGATATGATTACAATTCGGGACTGATTAGGCCACCCCACCCAATTCTTTGATATGGCTTGAGATCTATTTCTTCGAGAATGTGGGAGGCTATAGAGCTTGGGGACCTATTAGAACCCACCTATTTGCATACATGAAGGCATGGGCCGACAGTCGATTAATGATATAATCTTTTTTTTTTTCCTTTTCTAGAGTTTAGATGCATTTACCTGTAATAGCATCATTCGTGCTTTGTAAATTTTTTTTTTGTGTAATTAGAAAATTCTTATTGTAATAGATGGCTAGTCCTATAGTCGATCGCCTCCTTCGTAAGGAAATCCGGGTTTGCAAACCTTTGGATCCAAAATTGGTACTGGACCATTGGTGTATGACCCCGAAGAACAGGCCTTTATCCAACAAAAGATAGGGCACATCCTTTCACTAATGAAGATGGAAATAAACTTACCTCTGATTCGGGTTATCTTTCATCTATGGGAAATCGAGCCTACAGCTTTCTTCATCGAACCACATGAGATTACTCCCACTCTGGAAGAATACACCCAACTTCTGCAAGCCCCATCACTAACCAACGAGGTGTATGTGCCAGATCTTAAGGCTAGGCCAACCAGTATTTTCAATAGACTTTAGGGTATCCGCAAGACAACAATCAACAAGACCTTAGCAAACTGCAATGGATATTGCATACAGATGGACGAGTTAGAAGCCCGGTTCATGACCTGGGAAGATGATGGGAATAGAAAAGACATGTTATGCAGGGACCCCAAGAGCTACAAATAGACAAAGGTGAATGCTTTCATCCTGGCAACCTTCGCCACCATACTCTTCCCTACCGGGATCTTTTACATCCACTACCGAGTCGCAGAGCTGGTGGCCCAATTCTTGGAATGGAAATCCTATATCCCAGCTCTACTGGCTAAACAAATCTGGAACTTGAACTTTGTCAAGAGGAAGGGCCATTGGATCCTCTGCTTAAACATCAACCTCATCCTGATCTGGTTTGTGAGCTAGCTCAAATGTTTTAGGTTGAACTTAGTTCAGAAATCTTTAGCCTAATAAGTGGACTTTGTGGATTCTTGCATAGAAAAGATAAAGCTACCCGACGACCTTATCAACCACAGTTGGGTGAAAGTGCTCAAGAGTTTCAGTGCCGACATCTTGTGGACAGCTAAATGGAGTTGCTGCAACAAAGTCATCCTAACCTGTAGAAACCTTCAAGCCATTCCTCTAATCGGTATCAGTAGATGCATAGGTTATCATCCAAACTCGATGGTTCGCCAGTTCGGTACCATCCAAGACATAGTTTATCGACCATCACTAGAAGCAATCATGTTTGAATACCAGAATCCAAGTCTGCTAGTTGCCGAGAAGTTTGCCAAGCTGGCAAAGGTTAAAGCCTTATGGGAAGCCCGAATCGAGAGCCTCAACGTAGACCTCAGAGACTTAGATGGCGAAGTGGGCAAGCATCGAGCCACTAGGGATTTCGTGATCCACCAGCTATATTAAACTGGAGAAAGGGCATACCACGTCCTAGATGTCACCCAACCCGAGCCAGACAAGGTAGGTCCAAAACTGAGAACCTACTTGGAACAAGTCAGGGCTCGGATGGAGGTATACTTTAAAGCTGCAGACAAAAAAAATGATATCTAGAAGGGCAGATTTAAAAAGTCTAATCAAATGAACAAAGCCTCAGAAGCTCAGTTAGAGAAGACCCAAGCTAGAGTTAAAGAGTTGGAAGCTATCATCAGCGAAAAATCGACGCCTGCGTAGTAGCAGAAGAAGAGGACTAGGAAATAGATTAGCATTGTACTTTTACTTTTTCATGTTTCAAGTATTGAACTCCAAGTTTCCAATATTAATAAAAATGAAATTTCAATATTATATCATTAATCAATTATTGGCCTCTTTATTTTAGCATCTGTGTGATACATGCATCATATTTGCATACATGCATTAAACTAAGAAAAATGCGCGCCTAGGTATCAAAGATAGCTTCCAAACAACCGAACCCTCCAAGGAGCCCAATCTACACCTGCTCAAAGATTAAAATGGCAAACAGTGGCCACAACAACGACAACCGCAACAACACCAGTGCCGGCACTACCTCGGACCCTAGGATCGTATCCCTGGAACAAATGGTCCAGCAATTGGCTGCACAAGTCCACCTCCTGACTGAAAGTATTGTCCTCCTTCGCACCACCTAACCAACTCAGGAAGAACACTTATGGGCCAGAAAAGGGAAAGCAGTAGAGGGTCAACTCCAGAATCTGAAGAGATCAATTCCCACCTTAACCTGGCATTCGAGTATGAACTGAGAGTCAACCTCGGTCCAACCTCAGACGACATAAAAAGGGTGATAGAGGACAGGCAAAAGGAGATGGAAAGAAAAATTTTTCAACAGCTGGTTGATAAGATGAAAATGATAGAAGGGCCTAATGGTTTTGAGCAGGCAAGAATCACTAACCTGCTAGTATATGGGGAGGAAGTGTACTAAGAGAAGTTTAAGACCCCAGAATTTGAAAAATATGATGGATGCCCCAAGATGCATACAAGACTGTATGTATGGAAGATGAGCAAATATGTGCAATATGACCAGCTCATGATCTAGACCTTCCAAGACAACCTCATAGGCCCTGCCTTCGTCTAGTATGCACACTTAGACTTCAACTACGTCAATACTTGGGAAAGACTCGCTCGGGCATTCTACGATCAATACAAATTCAACATCAAGGTTGCCCCTTCGGTAATGGACTTAGGAAGTCTCCAAAAGAAACACACTGAGTCTTTTAAGGAGTATGCTTGGCGCTAGAGAGCTCAAGCTGCTAAGATAACGACCTCAATTTCTGAAAAGGAGTTAACATTCATCTTTGTCAACACTCTGGATAAAACTTATTTTTCACATCTAGTGGGCCAGACGTCATCTAGCTTTGTAGAAGTAATGGCAGCAGGGTGCCGAATCGAGAATGCCATCATGTTAAGGAGACTCCAAATAGTGGACCCTCCCATAATTGCATCATCGCAGAGGCCCTTAGGGAGCAACAAAGCCAACGAGTCCACCGTCAGCACGATTAACTCCGACAGAGTGGATAAGGTTGGGACCCACGTGACATTTCAAACCCCGAATGCCTTAATCCAGTAGTCGTCAATGAATCACACCCAGGCCATTAGGGTCTTAAGACAATTCACTCCAATCCCAATCTCGCTCAGCCAAGTCTTCACTCGACTGCGAGCGGATAATTTGATCAGCTTCGAGATCCCAAGTGACCGGTACAAGCCCAGAAATTTTGACTCAAGCCTCAAATGTGATTATCATATGAGCCAAGAGGGGCATTCCACATATAGATGCTAGAGGCTCCAAAACAAGATTCAAGATCTAATTGACACCGGAATAGTGCAGTTGGACTTTATTAACACACCGGCACCCAATGTCAACACTAATCCATTGCCCAACCACAAGCCCATCGTTAATATGATCACATCCGAAGAGCCGAACTCCAAAGAGTCCCAAAAACATAAAAGAACAACAGTGCAGCGAGAAAGTCACCAACGCTAAGTCTCAGATAAAACCCCTAAATCACAAATCAAGAGGAGATGGTTAGCTAGAGACCCAATTGTCAGTACCCTAAGAGAATCACGTGGGAGATTCGAGTATCTAGTAAATTACTCTTTCACCCCAGCCAAGTATGGGCCACCTAGCGGGTGGGGGCCCGAGTTTGAAAAAGAAGACAACCCACCAAAGGAAAAAGAGGAGTCCGTGAACATGATTAAATAAGACCAAAAACTGATAGTCATAAAGTGCTATAAGGGACAATCTACTGAGGCGCAAATTCCAAAGAAGAGATACGTATTCAATGTCCCAATACCCTCAGAAAGGTATAAGGCGCTACCATTTAACTATCGGGCTCTCGATCAAAAAAGACCCCTTATCATAGGAAGAATCACTCGTTCTGGGAGAATTTATGACCTTAAATACAAGACCTCAATGGAAGAGCCTAATATTGAGATGGGGAAAGAGGAAGAAGAGGGGCTCTCTGTATTCACTAAAATGGTCAAAGCAAATGAATACAAAATTATGGAACAGCTCAACAAGGTTCCAACCCGGATATCACTTATGACCCTTCTCACAACATCTGAGCCTCATAGGGAAGCACTCTTCAAAGTACTCAAATAGATTAAGGTATTAGAGGGCATCGCAACAAAGAAATTAAGCCATGTGGCAGATTCAATCTTCACCATGGATCAAATATCTTTCTCTCCTGAAGAGCTGAGGGAAGATGGAGACTAACATACGAAATCATTGTTCATAGTGGTGAAATGCAATGATACAATCGTCTCCAGAATACTCATTGACAATGGATCTTCTCTCAACGTATGCCCTTTGGCCACCCTTGACCCGATGGGAGTTGATCTAAGCAACATCAAGTCAAGCTCAATAGTGGTTAGGGCCTTCAATGGGTCAAAGAGAGAAATAGTGGGGGGAATCAACTTGCCAGTGGAGATTAGTCCACGGATATTCTACATCTCCTTCCAAGTCCTCGACATTCCAAGGTCTTTCAATCTACTATTGGGAAGGCCATGGATACACACTGTCGGAGCCATACCATCAAGTCTACATCAAAAGGTCAAGTTCATAGCAAATGGACAGATCATCACCGCACTAGGAGAGCAAAACTATGCCATCTATAAAGAAACCGCCATACCTTATATCGGGGAAGACGGTTCTGAAGACTTTGGTCTCCAAATATTCAATAGGGTAAGTGTGGTAACTAGAAAGGAGGGCCATCAGTTCAAGGAAGGACAGCAAGGGACATTTGGGCTAGGGTATGTTCCTACCTCCCAAGAAAAGGCATAAGCAAGAGGTATCAGGGGTGGAAAGAAAGAGAAGCCAAGCAATACTCAGATGCATTTTCCACCCCTCCAGCAATCATTCAAGTAAGCAACTACCATTCAAGAGCCAAGGATAAGCGAAACCGACGTCAATAATGAAGGGCCGACCTCTCGCACGCCCGAGCAGCATCCAACTCTTAACAATTGGTTTTGTTACCCTATTAATAACGCTAAGTCAGCTCAAGGATAGGGAACGATTATTAAACAAATTTCTATTGTGGTTATTTTTCATATTCAATAAATTACAATTCATTCCTTTTTTGCTTATATATATGTGCTCTCATTTCACTTTACCCACAGATTCTCTACCATCGAACGTTAGGGACATTTCGCGCAGGTAAGTAATGAAAACACCGATACCGTTTTCTAACACTGTTGGGTCAGCCGTTGGAGGCGATGTCCTTGACCACGAAATAATACGAGAAAATAGGCAAAAACATGAACAAAGTGGGATTTCAATTGATGAGCCAGTGGAGACAGTAAATCTAGGAAGCACTAAGAAACCTAAAAACCTCAAGATTTGGGCCAATTTCAGTGCTGAGCAAAAGCACGAGATAGTCGAGCTATTAATCGAATATGCAGATGTATTCGCCTAGTCATATGGCGACATGCCAAGACTAGACCAGTCAATGGTAGTTTACAAGCTTCCCACAAGAAAAGATGTCAAACCTAAAAAACATAAATTAAGAAGATTTAAGCCCGACATCTTACTAAAGATTAAAGAGGAAGTAAAAAAACTACTAGAAGTGGGATTCATTGAGGTGTCTGACTATCCCGAATGGATAGCGAATATAGTCCCCGTTCTAAAAAAGAATGGGAAAGTACGTATATGCGTAGACTTTTGAGATTTAAACCAAGCTACGCCAAAAGACAACTTTTCTCTACCTCACATCAATGTCCTGATAGACAACACCACAGGAAATCATTTCTTCTCATTTATGGACGGTTTCTCAGGGTATAATAAGATAAAAATGGCTGAAGAAGATAAAATTAAAACGACCTTTATTACAACATGGGGAACTTTTTGTTACAAAGTCGTGCCTTTTGGTTTGAAAAACGTCGGGGCAACATATAAAAAAGCTATGGTCGCGATACTTCATCAGATGATGCATTGAGAAGTCGAAGTATACGTTGACGATATGATAGCCAAGTCTAAGGAAGAAGAAAGCCATGCAGCTATCCTGAAGAAATTATTCAAATGGCTAAGAAAGTTTCAACTCAAACTAAACCCTGAAAAGTGCACTTTTGGGGTCACAACAGACAAGTTGTTAGGATTTGTCACCTGTCGAGAAGGCATTAAAATCGACCCCGACAAAGTAAAGGCCATACTAAAACTACCATCTCCACGTACTATCAAAGAGGTGAAAGGTTTGCTGGGAAGGTTGAATTATATAGCCCGTTTCATCTCACAGCTCACAGACAAATGCCGTCCACTATTCCGTCTGCTAAAAAAGAATGTTGCAATAGAATGAGACGATGAATGTGAATAAGAATTCAGGACAATCAAAGACTATCTCATAAATCCCCCAATCTTGATAGTTCCAAAATAAGGGAAACCCCTATTATTATACCTCACGATACTCTCTAAAACCCAGGGGGTGCGTACTGGGATAGAAAGATGAAGAGGGGAAAGAACGTTCCATATATCATCTAAGCAAGAAATTCACAAACGGGGAACAAAAGTATTCCGAAATAGAGAAGACCTGTTGTGCTTTGATTTGGGTCATGTACCGATTAAGGAAATACACCCTTTACTATCCCATTGAGTTGCTAACAAAACATGATCCATTGAAATACTTGGCAGAGAAGCCCGTTTTGTTAGGGAGAATCTCCAAATTGCAAATGCTCTTATCAGAATTCAATAACACATATATAAATCAAAATTTGATAAAAGGGCAATCTTTAGAGGATCAATTAATAGAACACCCAATTGACGGAGATCTCCGAGAATCATAAGCCCAATTCCCTGATGAAAATATATTAACAGCAGAAGGCGAACTAGTAGAAGACTGTGGCACATAACAAAGCCCTAAATGGAAGATGTTCTTTGACGGAGCTGCCAATGTATTTGGTTGTGGGATCGAGGTAGTATTGATATCACTAGAAGGAACACAATTCCCTTTAGCAACAAGACTCACATTTCCATATACTAATAATATCGTGGAATACGAGGCATGCATACTCGGCCTCAAAATGGCTTGCCACATGGAAATCCGTGAATTAGAAGTGTATGGAGATTCTTCACTCATTATATTATAAACAATAGGGGAATACAAAACTAAAGACCCCAAATTAGTGCCATAACATCGGCGTTTGACAGAGCTAATCAATGAATTCGAAACAATCACCTTCACATACATCCCGAGAACTCATAATCAGTTTGCAGATGCACTCGCCACACTAGCATCTATAATTCAGATAAAAGGGAGAGTCGAAGTCTAATCATTGAAAATAGAAATCGAAAATCGGTTTACCTACTGTTTGGTAATCGAAAAAGCACAAGATGGTAAGCCCTGGTATTATGATATCAAAACTTTTCTCCAAGAAAGCAAATACCCTGAAATGGCTAGCAAAAATGACCAAAGAACACTCAGAAGGTTAGCAAGTCATTTCTTATTAAATGGGCATATGCTTTATAAAAGATCGCCTGATACCACCTTGTTAAGATGTGTGGACAGAAACGAAGCATGTGAATTGATGAAAGAAGTGCATGAAGAAGTATGTGGACCTCACATGAACGGCTACATGTTGGCTCAAAAAATCATGAGAATGGGTTACTATTGGCTAACCATGGAATCAAATTGTATCAAATATGTCAAGCACCGTCACTTGTTTCAAGTTTATACAAATCGAATAAATGCCCCGCCTAAAGAACTTCATTCGTTGTCTACACCATGGCCTTTCTCCATGTGGGGAATCGACATCATCGGCCTAATCACTCCAACAGCGTCCAACGGCCACAGATTTATACTGGTAACCATTGATTACTTCACCAAGTGGGTGGAAGCTTCATCATATGCTAGTTTCACAAAAGGGGTAATAGTCCAATGGTACCAACCTCAACAACAAGTCGATGATAGATTTGTGTCAACAGTTCCACATAAACCATAGAAATTCAACTCCCTACTGATCTCAAATGAATGGGGTAGTGAAAGTAGCCAATAAGAACATCAAAAGAATCATCGAAAAGATGACTATCACTTACGAAGATTGGCACGAGACACTGCCATTCGCCCTCATAGCTTACAGAACCTCAATTCGAACATCTATTGGAGTTACCCCATATTCTCTAATATATGGTACTGAAGCAGTCTTACTAGTTGAAGTCGAAATACCATCCTTCATAATTCTATCAGAAGCACAGTTAGATGAGTCGGACTGGGTAAAGAAGAGGCTCGATCAGTTGAATTTGATCAACAAAAAAAGTCTAACTGCATTATGTCACGGCCAGTGTTACCAATAAAGAATGACCCGAGCATTCAACAAGAAAATGAGACCTCGATGTTTCAAAGAAGGAGATCCGGTGCTAAAGAGAGTTCTCCCGAATGCTCAAGATTCCAAGGGGAAGTTTACCCCAAACTATAAGGGCCCATACGTTGTAAAGAAGGTACTGTCAAGAGGTGCTTTGATATTAACTCAAATGGATGGTCTGGAATTGAGAGACCCCATTAATATAGATGCTGTTAAGATGTATTATCCCTAGGCAAGAAAATTGAAATTTTGCCAAGGTTTATGAATGCCAATACTCAGTACAAGTTTCGATGAGTCTAGTTTTCATTTCTTTTACAAGCAAAGTTAATGTCTCTGAATGATTGATAACTTCAACCAAATTTTGTTAAAACAAACATTCCTAAACACATTACCCATCACTTCACCAATGAATAACGAATATTGAAATGATAAATTTTGTGACATAATTCTACCTACTTTTGAGCATTAAACCTAGTGCATTAATAGGATAATACCACAATCACAAGAGCCATGCTCATAAGAAAGGAAGAGCATCAAGGCCCTCAGCCCTGTTTTGAAGCAAGAGTAAGCAAAGGAGAAGCAAACCAGCACGAAGGTTCGGTTGTTTGGTTACTATCCGCGATAAATCGATAAACATCTTAGAGTAAATAACCATCATTCACATATTATAAAACATCTCTTATCAAATCATTTGACCCATTCGTTAGAAGCATTTTCAAAAGTGTTAGGTTAGTCAGCCCACAATGGGATACTTTCCTAAACATCCTCTCTCAGGGTTAGCCCATAAGAGCACTTTTCGAGACATTTCTTCATTAGGGTCGTAGGTCTAAGAAGACGCTTCCCACTATAGGTTAGTCAGCTCACAAAGGGACACTTTCCTAAACATCCTCTCTCAGGGTTAGCCCATGAGGCACCTTTCAAGACATTTCTTCCCCAGGGTTGCAAATCTAAGAAGACGCTTCCCACTATAGGTTAATCAGCCCACAAAGAGGCACTTTCCTAAACATCATCTCTCAGGGTTAGCCCATAGGGGTACCTTTCAAGACATTTCTTCCCTAGGGCTGCAAGTTTAAGAAGACACTTCCCATTATAGGTTAGTCAGCCCACAAAGGGGCACTTTCCTAAACATCCTCTCTCAAGGTTAGCCCATAGGGGTACCTTTCGAGACATTTCTTCCATAGGGTTGCAAGTCTAAGAAGATGCTTCCTGCTACAAGTTAGTCAGCCTACAATGGGGCACTTTCCTGAACATTCTTTCTTAAGGTTAGCCCATAAGGGCACCTTTCGAGACACCTATTCTTCAGGGTTGCAAGTCCAAAAAAATGCTTCTTGATACTATTGATTAGTTAGCTCGTAAGAGCACTTTTCAAATTTGTCGATTAGTCAGTTCATGGGAGCACTTTTCTATGATAATCTAACGATTAGTCAGCTCATAGGAGCTCTTATCCAGATTATCCTCTTTAAGGTTGTTAGTCCCATTAGACACTTCTTGATATCGATTAGTCAGCTCATAAGAGCACTCTTCGAAGGCATTTCTCCCTAAACAGTTACCAGTCTAAGCTGACGCTTCCGTTGATAGGCAGCAAGCTCATAAGAGTACTTCTTGAGACGATCTTCACTTTAGGGTTGCTAGTCCGATAGGACGTTTCCTATTATCAACTATTCTACTTACAATAACACACCCCTAAACAATCTTTGAGATGTTTCTGATCGTCGATTAGTCAGCCTATAGAGCATTTTTCAAGAGGATACATTACTTCAAATTGTTAGGTTGTTTAAGACCATTCCCTAAGCAATACCAATCATTACAAAGCACTCATGGGATTATTAGCTCATGGAGCATTTTCCTACTAATGACCAAATTCCAAATAATCAGCCAAACTAGGGCGTTATCCATTCAGTCTAGAGGCCAAAAATGGCGTCTTTCTTATCTTTGTAGTTAAGTTTTGCAAACTTTACCACAAAGAGGTGCAGCTGTCAACACCCAATTTTTGCCCCTAATAATTAATAATAATCATTTTTTATAATTTTTCTTATAATTTAGCAAAAATAGAAAATATATTTGAAAAATAAAATAAATATGGAAAATCTATCAATTTTGGAAAAATAATGATAAAATAATAAGAAAAGGAGTTAAATAATTTTTACAAATTTTTAGAATTTCAAAATAATAAAAAATTGTAACGCATATATGCAAATTGCGTTTAATAAAAAAAGAGTAAGTGGGTTATCCCAGCTGGTCTGAGCCACGAACTCGAGTGCGTCTGGGGTTGCGAGGTTAGGCGATCGAAACACAGGGGGAGCAGGTTTGCGTTTTGCTCGTTTTTCTTTTTGCCTGGGACACGCGTCAGCTGATGATTGGACGACGCGAACGCATGCATCGGGTGCGTGATCATCTCCTTCCTTCGTCCGAGATCATCGTCGGCTGCGGAAAAATTTGAATCCGGCCGTTTTAACGTGATTTTTTGCACAGATCCACTAAATCTTTAACTAAAATAAGATAAACACCATCCAATTGGAATCAAATCACAACAAATTGGAAGATTTACACAAATCAGATATGGGTTTTTAACCGAAAATCCGATTCATCCGAATTGGAGGAAATCCAAACTTATCCAGCTCAATTTCTGGTGCCTATAAATAGAGCATAATGTGGGGAAGTTAGAGGAGGAATCAGAAGAGAGAAAGGATAGGAAATAGGAGAGTTTGGAGCCACTGGAGTTCACGGACCGTCGACCACCACCACCTCGAAACACCACCAGGAGGCATTCTTGGAGAAATCCACCACTACGGTTAGGTTCCCCACTCGCTAAAAGCTCGGAAGCCACCTTTAAACACCTTCGAAAGTTATCGGAACACCACCGACGAGGACTTCTAGCCACCGCGACCCAACCCGCAGACTCGATCCAACCCAACCTACTTCGACTTGACCCGTGCACCGTACTTGGACCCAAGTAAGTTGGATTTTCCGTTTTTTATTATTTATTTGTTTTTTTATTTATAATTCGAAAATAAAAAAATATTAGAAAAAATGGTGGAATTTAGATTAGTTTATTTATTTATTTTTTATGTTTAGTTTAGAATAGATAAAATAATAAAAAATTTTAAAATAAAAATGTTAAAAAATATTTAAAATAATGATAAACAATAAGAAATAATATAAAAAATAAAAAAATAATAATAAAAAATAAAAAAGTAACAATGATTAAAAGTAGATTAATAATAAAAGGGAGATTAATAATAGGGATATAAAAATAATTTTTATCACTTAGAAAAAAATATTTTCTTAAATAAATCCAAAATTGGTTTTTCCTTAAATTAATTTTTTCAAAAAATAAGATAATAAAGTTTAGGCTTAGATTTTTTTCAAAAGTCTTAAAAATGATAAAAAAAAAACGTAAATTTGAAGTGTTTTTCATAATTAAAATTAATCAACCCACTAAAGCTTTTTTTTATAAAAGGTGAACTACGGTTTATTTGATCCTGAATAGCAAGTAAGTAGGCATCTATTTGGGGCAACTCTAAAAAGAATAAAAAAAATCATTTTCCAAATTAGAATAATTTGTTTATAATTAATAAGCAAAAATACAAAATAAACAACAATAAAAGACATTAGAATATGGTTTAGATTTTAGAAAAATATGGTGGTAACTTTAAGATTTTAATAGGTTAGCTCATGAGTCTAGAAACTCTGGTTTTCCCTTTCCTCTTTTATAAAAGTGAAAATAGGAGATCTCGTTGACTAGTTATTCAAATTATGATTAATCTACTCAATTAGTTCTAATTTAGTAATTTTTCCCAACTTCGGTTGGGTGGCAACTCAAAAATAAGACGAAGTTCCTAGTTTAAGTCGATGATTTATATTAGATAAACATAAGGTTTAGTATAAATCGAATTAGGAATGAAAATGAAAAATAAAAAATTAAACTTGACAAAGGCTCTTTCAAGTTGAGTCATGACTCAAAAATTTAAGTTTGATCAAGTTGGAGTTGAGTGAAAGCTTTGAAATTTCAACTCAAGCTCAAACTTGAACTCAAATTAATATCACATTGTCCCTACTGGGTTTATTTACAAATTCTATGGAGAATTAAGCATTAAGCCACAACAGAGACAATAAATCTATCGACTACCTAATATTAGTAAAAGAAAATACCACTTACATTTTCTTCTTTATGCATGCATGAAATGCCAATGAGAGAGATATAGTGAGAAATAGAAAGTTCTGTTTTAATATTGTATGATTTACTGTCAATCTTATTGAAGTTGCTTTTGCAAGAACCAAATAAATAAGGGCTTTTTTTATTATTGTCTTATATATATATATATATGTTTGATTTATATCTATTATATATTCAATATGTATTTATTTAAAATTTTACATTTATAGAATTATTTTATCTATATATTTTCTTCTTTTTTTTAAGATCCATCTATTTCATTTTTTTTTGTACATTAAAAAACATAATTTATTTGTGGATTAAATCAGTGGTATATTACAAGGACATTCCCTTAACTTTGCCAAATGTGTTTTTAGCCCCTTCAGCTTTCAAAATAAGTGTTAATATTTTCATAACTTCAAAAATAAATATTTCTTCACGTATCATTTGACAAAAGTCCCCTTTTAGAATGATAATAATGTAATAATGACATGAGAAATATTACTTTTCGTTCCACTCATTTTTTCAATTTTTTTTCAAGTAAGAAAAAAACAATTTTTTCCTTTCAAATTTCTCCTCTTCCCTCCTTTCTCCATTTCTTAATTCAATCCAAAAATAATGTTAGGTAGGGCAATACCACATAATACCCAAAAAAAAAAAAATTATTAACAAGTTATGATTATATTAGACAATTGATACATAAAATTATTTTTTCTTAAGTTATATACTAATTGGATAAATATAACATTTAGTGTGTAAATTTTATCTATTTTTACAATTAACTACCTAAAATTTCAACATGTTAATTTGCTGTTTATATTTTATTTATTTTTACAATTAATTACCTAACTTTACCTATTTTGCAATTATCTATTTAAACTTTGCCTATTTTTGCAATTAAATACCTTGTCTAAGTATTACAAATGATATCAAAAAATTTAGAAGCAATAAATTGGAACTTTGAAATTTTAGGTAGTTAATCATAAAAATAGATAAAGTTTAAATATTAGATGTGATATATATCTTATACTAATTTCATGTTGGAAGCCCCTTACA
Organism: Laguncularia racemosa; assembly: GCA_037954665.1. NCBI lineage: Eukaryota > Viridiplantae > Streptophyta > Magnoliopsida > Myrtales > Combretaceae > Laguncularia > Laguncularia racemosa. Next base: position 4,070,925 of record JBBMOL010000001.1, on the reverse strand, counting down.
CTAGGTCACACAAGTCACCCTTGAGGCGGGCTACAATCTACAAACATTTTTTCTTGAGCCAAACATAAGGGGCATTTTCAACAGTACGTTTGATTCACATAATGGAATAAGATAAGAAAAAAAATAGAGAAATAATATTTATTATTTTGGTTGCACTTAAAATGACATTAATAATAGTTTAGGAATATATTTAAAATATCAATATATCTTTATACAACCACGGCTTATCTATTGAGTTAGAGTTTCATAAGTGAGTACATATGGAAGTATCAGGAAAATGACAAAGAAATAACTATTTCTTTGATCCTATGAAAGGGTTGTAATTTATTATTTCGCAACAATAGGAATTCTAAAAAATTGTAATTATTTTACAATCCAAACACATAGTAATAGCTTTTATTTATTTATTTTTGGCTAGCTAGTAATAGCTTTTATAGAGGATGAATAACTATATCATTTCATGCCCCTAAAATTAACCAAACACATTCTAAGTGTTTTATCTTGATGTTTATCTTTCTTTTTTTTTGAATCTGTAATATTTTCTAAAATAATAATTATTTTATTATTATTCCTCAAATTCAAAACGGTAAAAATAATGGAAGCATAAAGCCGCATTGCTAAAGCTGCGGGAGCTCAACGCCGATTTTGTAAATTGGGGGGGCTAAACGCGCATTTGATAAAGCTAAAGAGCTGTAATTGCAATTTACATTTGAATCTAATGGATGTTCTTTTTTCCTCCTTTTTATAAAGACATTTTAGAGCTTTCTCTTTCAGCTTATAGGAGGGGAAATGTTTTAGAGCCTAAAGTGTTTAGTTGTAATATTTTCATTTGAGATAATGTCAAATTTAATATCTTAATTTTGACCTCTTTGCAATTAATTATCTCAACTTTTTAAATTTCACATTTAATACCTAATTGAACTTTTAGTTGATAGTATTACTACCTAACTCAACACCGTTAGTAGCTTAACCAATTTCAAGATTTTCAACACTAATTATAAACTTTATAGGAAGAAAAAAAAAGAAAAAGAAAAAGATATACTCAATTTTTATCGTTTCAATTTTCATTAATTTTTAAATTAAGATTGTTTGGATTCTTGAACTATCTTATAGCATCATTGTGATATCACCCTCCTTCTATAATCTTAATCCTTAAATACATATGACAATATTTAAAGGAAAAAAATGATGAAAATTAAAAATATGGAAATGGATAAAAGTCATTGTAGCACCATTAACACTTCTTGAATTACAGTACTTTTAGACGATCAGTGGAAGTGGAAGATGGTATAGTTAAAACCATATTTATTGGTGAATTACTTATAAAACTGTTTTAGATGTTATATCAATATTTTAATGCAATTTTTTTTATAATTTTTAATTTATTAATAAGTCATTTCATAAAAATTACTTAATAATTTTTTTAAAAAATTATGGGTTTGATATCATAATTTTACAAATAAAATAAAAATAAAAAATCCTTAGGCTCTACTTTTTGAATTATTTGGCCAAGTAAGTTAAGTAACTTTATCAAGGCAAAATGATTACTTAACACGATAGCTTGTGTACCAAGAACTCATGAAATTGCTCTAACAGCGACTGGCTATGCGGTAAAGGGCCCCCATGATCTGTTCTTATATTCTATGGGCTTGGCTTTTCCTTACATGGAAAATCCAATGAGCTATATTCTTGGAATATAATAGTATAATATTCTCTTATGACCTTTTATACTGACTTCTGCATTGGCCCATTGAATGGGTACCATAGGTTTTTTTATTTTATTTTATTTTTTTTATACGATTAAACAGGGAATCAATGCCATTACGATGAATACGGAAACATTGAATATTTTGACATGAACAAGACAGGTGCTCTTGTTTGTCAATCCTTTGACTGGTGGTGACTCTGATGTTTTTAAACACCCATGATTAACCTCAGTTGATCGCTTCTTGTAAGACGAGAATACCTGATCCGAACTTATATCATAAACATTGGGTTTTTGTTAAAATAGATGTTATCACTTAGTGAACAAACAAAATAATTTTCTTTAGAATTGTTTATTCACTTCTTGTTAGTTGTCACTAACGCTTTCTTTCTTTCTTCCGGTGTGTACGGTTTCCATTAAAGGTTATGCTCTTCTTTTCCTTGTAGAAAGGTTTGATGGTTCTTAATATTTTCCAAATGCCAATATCTTATAGTTTAGCATATAGGTACTAGTTTTTTAATGAGATGGATCAAATTTAAATTCACATTCATCATTATATTAATAATAATAAAAAAAAGAGTTTTTTAAATATAATCATCCCAAATTATTATATATAGTGTGACTTAACAGAAGATCAGAAAAATAGTTAATTCAATAAAATGATCAAGCAAGACTCATCATACACAATCATTGAACAAAAGATTGACTAATAATGTAAAATACCCAAAAAATTAATAAAAATAAAAAAAGTGTTTTAAAATACAGGGACACATAAAATAAAAAATAAAAAAGAGGTATTTTGGTCTTTCATCATCCATAATATATAAGGCACTTATTTCTACCTTCTTCTTTCTTTTCCTTTTCATAATACAAGTTCCTTTCCTCTCTAAAGCAAACCCTAACCTACAAGCACTCACCATCAAAACCATGCTCTTGTGAAACGAATTCGTTCGTTTCTATGTGAAATCCACAAGGTAAATGTTAATTTTAGCTACTTCATCATGTATTTTCACATTCAATGAACAATTGTTTAAAGTGCAAGGCTTTATTTCAGATTGGGGCATTTAGCATAATAGTAATGAAACACGATTTGAGTTCAAGCGAAATTAGAATTGTATGAAGCAAATTAAAATAAGTAAGTTTTCTATCTATGAAGGAATTACATGTTTAGATGTCCTATTGATGTAGATTTAAGTGTTATAGTGTAGTATTTGATTTTGGAAGAGTAGAGAAATAAAATGGAAAATAGCATGAAGAGGTTTTTGTACACCGAGATGTATACAACCATGTATACAGTCATGTACTTGGGTGTGTTGGTGGGTTATCTTATATGATGGGTTACATGGTCATATACAGCATATTGTTTTGTCCTATTATGTAGTGAGATTCATGGTTGTGTTTCCCCTAAAACCTTTATAACAAGTTTCTTTTTTCCTTTTCTTAGATCTTCTTTCCAATCTAAACTAAAATATTATCCAAAATAATTTAACGTGGGAGGTTAAATGCTAAAAGTATAACTATAATTATTAAAATCACGAGTTAATTATACGATTCTACAAATTTGTAATTTTATGATGTTTTTCATAATCAAAATGGAAGAAAAATTATTTAGATATAGTCTTTTGATATAATTATGAATTTAGATGTATATTTCTATAAGTTACAAATTCTATACGATTCTACTGATTCTATACATTCAATTTTTGGTAAAATCACGATTTTGACAATTATGAGTATAACTAAATAATCCTTAATTTAAGAAATCAAATGAATTTAGGCAAATTTTTTTTAAGGATAAGACTAAGGTTAGACTATTCTTATTACATGATAGGTTTTTATAATGTTGATAATTATAGACAGCTTGAAACTGCTCTTCCAAATACATGTTTATTGTATTTATTGCTTGTGGTTACTAGCTTAAGTAAATTAAATGAACTTAATAGTTGCTAGCTTAAGTAAATTAAATGAACTTAATAGACATTAGATATAAGTGTTGTGCTGCATATGTTTGGTTCAACTTAGAGGTTCGCAATGGCAGATCTTTGAGAGCATCCTAATAATCAGTGTACGGCATTATCTCTAATGGAGTTTTTATACTAAAATGATTCGTGGCAAATATCTTTTTTAGTTATAGGATTTTAGAAGCGGATTTAATGCTAGCACATCGAGATATATAAAATAGGTTGTTTACTTTTGATTAAATTGTTATATTTTAAATTATATGGAAATTTTTAGAGTTAGGTATATTATTAAATAAATAGAAGATATGAATGTGTGATATTTGAAAAACTGATGAGTTATTTTATCTTGTGAAGATATAAAAAAATTTGTGGTTTTAAATAAAATAAGAGCCTTAACGTATTATTATTTAATAATAATAAGTACTTGGTTATGATATTCTGAGTTCTTAAGCGTTACACGTACTGTCCGTTTACTTTGTTAAATAAAATAATATTGCAATAGAATAATTGTTATTGAGGAATAACTATTACAATGAATTGGTATGATGATATTTACTTAAATGTAATGGAATTGTGACTATATTATTTATTTGAGAGAATAAATAAAAGAATAAAGATAGAATAATAAGTGATTTAATGAAAGTAACCTTAAATGCTGACATAATATTGCAGTCTTGTTTCTACAGATTGACTGACACTAGCCACCGACGTTTCCATGCATAGATCTAGCGCCACTGATTGACGGACAACAACGATGACGAACACCAATAACCACGAGGGGCAAGCGACGACAGACAGCAAAAGCGACGATGGGATGCACCTGGCTAGATCCAGTGATGTAGGCCTAGTTCCTACAGATCGACAAACACCAATGATTATTGACAAACACCTCCGACGACAAATAGCAAGTGATGACCAAGAGCAAGCGACGACGAGAACTCCACGACAGATCTCCACAACTCTCTTCCTCTAGATCTAGGATGTCGATGTGCCTTGGGGAAAAAAATAACTCCGAATTGGTATTACACTACTTTGGCTAGGGAAAAGTAATTCAATAACTAAAGTAATTATAATTCCGTGACAAATGACTATTCTATTAAATAAACGATATAATATCTATTTCATACGTAATAAGATCGTAATAGAATTATAATTACAGTGAAGTAAACAGAAGCCATAATTTTTTCTTTGTTTCATTTATATTAAGATGTTAAACCCTTTTGAAAAAGGATACAACTTGATTATACACAATATCTTTAGCATTAACACCCATTACGAAATCTGCATGAGCATAATCGGCTATATATTGAACACTAAGCTTGCCAACATCATGAAACTTGAGGCTGTCCAGGAAACGCTGGACATCTCGAACATCAGAGAGTGCGTCCCGACCTCCATAGCTTATGAAAATGGGCATATCATGAGGTATGTTGGAGAGGTTGTAAACTGGGGGCCTCGCATCGCCGTAGTGCATCACGTTGAAGTCGGCGAGGCCGTAGTTGAACTTGGCCAACACTCCGTCGCGGACCGCTGGGTGAATTTTCGAAAATATTTTACTGTGAGATATCTTGTAATAATATATAGTGCAAGAAATTATTTTTTTTTTTTTAAAATTAAAAAAAAAAGAGAAAATTGTCAAATCTTTCCCTTGTGAAAATTAAAAGAAGAAATTAGATAAGAGATAATAAAATACAATACAAGTATGTATTATACATAATTTTGTCATTTTATGTTGGTGTCATATAATTTTTCAAAAAAATTGATTATACCTTAGGGGATACATCATAAAAGTGATGGCTATTAGTTTGTTTTGATTATACTTAAAATGGTATTAATAATATATTAGAGATATATTTAAAGACATCAAGATATTTTTCCCCTAGTTGACAGTTTAATTTTTGGCCATTTTTTCCAAGGGTAGAGTTTGAAAACAAGCAAGAAAGAAATGGCCATTTTGTTGTTTTTGAACAGAAATTATAATTTCTTATGTAGCAATGTAAAAGAAATTCTATAAAATGGTCATTTCGAATAAGAGTGATTTTTAATTTTGTAAGAAACTAATAACATTTTCATTTTATCCTTGAAACAAAAAGAACTTACTTTGAGCCAAGTGGACCATGTTTTTTGTTGATGTAGACTGAGGTTCATTCTCCAAAAACAGATCAACCGTTGAAGAATTTAGACAACAATTTCTGCCTGGATTATTATTAAAAAGTATTGTTATTTGCAACAGTTTAATTAATAATTTAATTCAAATATCCCCAGTTATTTTTTTAATAAAAAAGAAAATATCAGAGGACTGTCACCTGTTATTGCAGTTAACAAGTCGTAACAGTCTACCCCAGGATTTGCACACAAAGTCTTCAGGAAATTTTCCACGGGAGCCCTAAAATCAAATAAATATTAACTTTAGAAGAATATTACAATTTAAGAAAAAAATCATCAAGTATTTCACTCAGTTCTTCAGTTCTTAAAGCTTACCCTTTTGGATTGAATTCAGCAATGCCAAATAATGTCGTGATCTGTTAGTGTCGCAAAATCAAAAGATATTTTAGCTAGCAGGCATAAATAATTTCCCTCTCCAATAAAGGATGTATTATATATTGAGAAAAGTGTAATTTATCAAGCATTAATAGCATCTCTAAACACCTAAAGTATATTATAATTTTTATACTCAATCCTCATAACCCTCCTTAAAAGAACCATAATAATGATGATTTTAGGGTTTTAAAAGTAGTTTAAGGTATATATATATATTTTTTAAAGTTATGAAAAGATAAGAAGCATTCTTAGTATCAATTATATTTGCAATCTTCCCTAAAATACATTTTCTCCTTTGGCTTAAATATTTAACTAAACTAACTATTTTACCTCTCCAACGAAGGATTTGGCTGCCACCACGCCTAATGCTGTGTTCATGTGGCTCAAATAGGCGATGGGACACAAGAAAGCAGCCGATTGGATCTTGTCTACGAGTCTTCCTTCCGACAAGGATGCCAAACCTATCAAAGTTCCCTGCATTATTTTAAAATACATTAATTATATCAGTGAAATTTCCTAAACATTTGTTTGTTTCTTACCATGAAATCCAAAGAAAATAAAACAAAACCAAGGAGAAACAGGAAATAAAATATAATAATAAGTTAGGATATATATGTGAGTTGTAAATTGAATACCCAAAGTCGAGAACCTACCGAGACAGGAGATGGAGATATGATATTAAGAAACAAAGTACGAGGTCGTATGCAGCAAGTCCACGTTAACTGTGAACTGCTTGCTAGACTAGAAAGACTATTCAATTAGATTGTTGCATCAAAACGAATTGGTTGCATGACAATTGTTGTGCTTGGTATGCGCACGCTGGTCAGGCTGGATCAGGTTGGTAGAATTTTCCATGCATAACTTTGTCTATTATAGCCTCTTTCCATCTATTTTTATTGTTATTATTATTATTATTTTAAACTTATGATCTATTAATTTCATGCAAAGTTGTAACTAGGAACCCCTAATTATTGCTAATTTCTTTTCTATTCTATTTTTTTTTATGGAATAAAGATAGGAAGACTGAATATTCAATCTTCATATTATATAGATAAAAGGATATATTTATGAATCCAATTTTTAAGTATAGTATATAGAAAAAAAATTCAAAATTTCGTAAAAAATAGAAAGACTCATTAATAATTGTTTTCTATAGGATGCCTTATGGACTTCTACATCTACAAACTCCATCCAAAGCCCCTATCACATTGTGCTATAACCTAATCAATTTGGATTGTAACTAATACAGCTTCATGATAATCTTTGATCACTTTTTGATATCTCGATTCGTGTCTCATGAAGAGATCTCATTTTAATATTCAATATGAAACTTATCAAGAAAGTAATTTTATATACAGCTGTGCAGCATGATTCAGAAATATAACATATACGGAAATAAATAGACAAATAATTTAAAATCAAATAGAATTATATTTGATGAATATACACGATCCATACCAGGGAATGGCCGACGTAATCAATTTTCTTCCCGGTCTGGCTATGGACAAAATCGAAAACGGCGGGTAGATCATACATTACCAATTCATCCCATGACCAATTCCAAAAATCCTGTTATTGCAATTGCCGCATTGTTTAATAAAATATCATCGTCGTGGCCATTAACACCCCCAAAATAAACTACTTTTTATCTTATTACTAATTTGAACGTACACAATAAGTGGGAATAATACATAAATAGTCTTGACTCTTGCATATAAGTAAGTTGTGCACTCACAGAATTTTTTAAGATCTTGTCTATGTTTTTTATGAGGCCAATTCAATTTTCAATTTCACTATTAATTTATGTATTAATGGTAAAAATTTATTGATGATTAATAATGTAAATTTTATATATTTAACTAAACTTATGAGATTAAAGATTAAATCGGTCCCACTAAAAGAGACCACAAAAGATCCATTGTTACACATACTATACAACTTAGGATAATTATTGCAATAGAGCACGCAATGCTTCAAATTAAATAAGAAATTTATGTTTTTAGATGGTCTAAATTAAGGATAAATATTTATAAATTCTTTGATTTCTTACTATAAGGATGTTAATGTATGATATATATCTATTATATTAAAGTAGATAACCAGAACTACTATGGTATTTCCTAAAGCCATTATGTACATATCTTTTCACTGTTCAGCCACTTAATTTCCCAACATTTATGTGAGCATCCATGTAGTTATAGTTTTCTTTTCTTTCTTTTTTTTTTTCAAACATTTTCTTTTGGAGAATTCAAATACCGATGAAACATCACCGCTACTCTTTATTTTTTAAATAATCTCACATATAATATATTTATTTAATTATTTATTTGCAAATGCTGCTTTCACTTGTACATATATAGAGCAAGTATGCTCAATATAAGCATTATAAAATGCGATACATAAAAAGAACGTATATTTGCATATAGATGCAAATAAAGAATATTGATGCAACTATAAAAGAAAATTAATAACACCGTTTATATGCATCACATTTTTTAACGTTTTATTCTTAATTTGCATTACTTGGAGGCAAAAGTATGTCAACTTCCTTCTAATTATCTTCAATAATACAAATAATAAAAATATGGTAATTCTACAATCTTATCAATTATTTTAATAATATTGATTTACTATTTAATTTCATCATTTAATTATATATATTAAATTATTATTAATATATATATTAAAAATAAGATTGATCGTTAAACCAAATCCATAAAAAAAAAAAAAAAAAACACGGGGCAAAAGCGGAACCGCGGAAATTTCCATAAATTTAGATGTATCGTTCTCTAAGTGATAGTAGATTTGAGATAGAGAGAGAGAGAGAGAGAGACCGGCGTGTCGGGCTGCAATGAGGTGTGGCGTCGGCTGTATGTGGTGCCCCTAGAGTTAGCGATCCATACATCAAAGCCATTATCTGCTAAAATTAATGGCAAGTCTTGTTCCGGCGCGTTCAACAGCCACGTCATTCCGTCCTGCATTATTTGTATAAAATATCATCAACACCAGTCAGTAATACGCTAATTAACTGCCAATCGGCCAAAATTAAAGAACCAAAAATTAAGAAAGTATTAACAAAAAAAAAAAGAAAAAAAAAAAGAAACGAAGAAGAAGCTGTAGGAAATTTTCCAAGAATTGATAGAAACATGGAGAAAATTCCACGCGTCAATTAATAAAATCATGAACCGAATAATTATCATATTATTTATGAAGGAATAATCATCCAGATTTTATTTCCATACTATACCAATTAGATTTTTTTTTGAAAAAAAAAAAGCTAGTACGATGAAGATCAATTTCGTCATTTTTTTATTCATACGTTTTCCATATTCGGTAAATGCAAGATTCATAAAGAATCTAAAACGTTTTAAATTTAAAAGTAATTTCAACTTAAAATAAGGAAAAATTTACATTTACTCAAGAAATATAAAAATCACTCTTCGGTCTATAGTATGGCTTTTATAGGAACATCAACCCACATCCATTAAGAAAAGGAAATCTGAAATAATATGTTTGCAAATCGAAAAGGATTCAAGATTTAAAAAATCATACAATAATTTAGGTGTTTTCTTTTGTGATAAGATAAATATGAATTTCTACTTTCAATCTTTTTACTATTTTATTTTGGGCTTTCAAATCGGAAGAAAAGAAATCACAAAATTGTTAAAAAAAAAGTATTAATAAATTGTAAGATTGTTAAGCGTGAGGCTCATGCCGTAAGCACATATCAACATTAAATAGACCCCTCATCTATAGTATCTAAATGTTTTATATTTAATAAAAAACTAGTTAAATCTTCTATAATTATATTATTATACTATGTATTTGTTTTCTATAAATCATACAAAAATATTAAAAAAAAATTATTGCATTAATGTAACGGTACAAATAAACAACTCAATTAAAATAAACAACATCTACAATACTTCTCTCGTATTAGAAAGTACAAAGAAACCGAGTCAAAAGTTTCAAAAGATTTAGGTATGTAGGAATAGAAATGTAATCGGGCTGGATATGGGATGGATTCATTGAAACCCGAACTTGACTTAACAGCATAATGCACATCCCAAAACCCATCTAAGCCCAATAGGTTTTTTTTTTCTTTTTTCTTTTTTAGGTAATCCTAAACCTGCCCCAATTAAGGATTGAAAAACTCGTGACCCAACCTAATCCCAACCCGATAGGTGATTAAGGGGCTGATTCCGATTTCCAAAGACCCAATAGAGAATCAAAGATGTGAGAAGAGAGTAGATGAAGATTGAAGAGTGAAACTAAAGATCTGTTTGGTGGTGAAGAGTGAAGATGAAGACTGTAGTGTAGTGTGATGTGTGAATTGTGGTTTGTGAAGTTGAAGTGTGAACACTTGTTGGTCACTGAAGGCTTGCTAAGCGATTAATGGTATGCTCGTTGATGTGCGAATTGTGGTATAGGAATGCATTCTCGTAGCATTAGATGTGCCTTCAAATTGTGGTCTGTGAATCACTGGTCACTGAAGGCTCCTTGAAGACTCGAGCCTTGCTTAGGAATTTTGATCTCTGAACTTTGAAGTGGACTAGAGTGGACACGACTGTGAGTAAAGTAAACAAAATGGTAAGAGGACAAAAAAAAGATAGGTAATACATAATAGGGTCATAGGAATGTAACCAAAGTGGTAGATTCCAATCCAGTGTCTAGATGAGAGAGAGTTAATATCAAACGAGATGAGTGTCACGAGATGTTACTATTACTAAAATTGAAAATTTGGAATGGCTTTTATTTGGCCTCTAGCGAGAAATTGCAAAAATTTATAAATATGAAAACAATAAAATAAAATATATTCATTAAAAACTATAATATTAATTTATTATTTTTATTGGATTAGATTTTTTCCATCGATTTTTTTTTTTAAATTTCGTAACTCAAATATAAACCTTATCAAATTTCATTTTATATCTCAAAATACAATCCTACATCGTATAGAATCAGAATTTTTTTATTACCAGCGATTGCATTCCTAAGTAGGAATGGGTGACACATGACACACGTGGAGGTCAAGTGTTGTATGCATTGAGGATAAGGATTTTTTTTTCTAAAGTGCGCTCCTATGGCGTTATATGTCTGTGATACTGCATAGTTTTGCGCATCATCGGTTAAGTACAATGTGTGATCTTTTTCTTTGATTTTTACTTTTTATTATTATTATTATTGCATTCTCTTCAATTTACTTTATGCATATGATGACCTAAATTAATTAATTTGCATACTATGTAAATAGATTAATGATAGATAAGTACTAATAAAATTTTAATATTTAAAAAATAAATAATAATTTTTATTTTAAAATATAAATATTATTATTAACATATATTTAAATATTATTTGTATTTTCACACTACCCATGTAAAATCATTTTTCCTAACCTTGTTAGAAATTCAAACATTATATCCATATTTTGTGCAACGCGAGTTACATACTTAAGTAGTATTATATATATAGAAAAATGATTTATATAATACAATGTATTATATATATTTTGTATAATTACTTATGTTGTAATTAAGTTCTTAATTATTTTATATTTATATTCGTACTACTATCTTGTTTAAAAGTTGTTGATCATACTTGAAATTTGAGTCTAAATAAGCCGTAATTTTTTTTTAATTCCAAAATTAAATGACAAACACTGCCAGTTATATACTTAAGTAGTGTTATATATACAGAAAGAGAGAGATTGTTGATAAGTAAAATGACAGTCCTACGGTGTTTGGAATCCTATAGTGGAATTGTTATACATATTCTGGTTTTTCAGAAATAAAGATACCATAACAATTAAGCTCAAAAATCAAACCTTACATCCTACTCTCTCTCTGTCTCTGTCAATCTATCTACCTATCTATCCCTCTGTCTTTCTAGGGCTCTGCTCCAATAAAATCTAGACCTCTAGGGACGTTACCAACTTGCCATTATATGTCGACCGTCCTCCAACTCAATCAGTACTTAGCTACATGACTGCAATGATAAAAGGACATTTCAATATTTCCTAGTTAAGAGTTTCGAATTCCATTTCGCCATTTTACAAGAATTTTTTCCAAGTTAACATTACCATCTCTATTTAGAAAAATTGGATTTCTAAACTATATATATTTATATTTTGTCGTATTTCAATGAATTTAATTTAATTTTTTTAATAAATATGCTTTCAATTGTTACACACTTAAATAAAATCATGAAACAACTTAAAATTTTAGAAGAAAAAGAAATAGCTTGTGTAAAATTAAAGATAAGATCTTAAGAGAATTTCCAACAAATGACCTTCACTAATAAGCTTAAATTAGACTCCAAGAATCACGTATACCTTGCTTTAATTACAAGTGCCACAATCTATGTTATTCTTCCAAAGCTCATTTGATGTTGGAATCTCATTAATCAAACACAAATTATGTTATCTGAAATTTTTATATAAACTGTCAAAACCACCATCGTAACAAAATTTCACTTTGATTTAGTAAAATCAGCTTATTTTACCTTTTTTTTTAACATCTTCAACGTAAATTTACGTTTTTGATGATGGTGGTCTATACAGGATTTAGGAGGAAGAAAGAATCATGATTGCTCCTTCCGTTGTCTACACGCTTCCACAATTAGCGGATAATGATGGAATGCTATAAATTCACATTATAGGACGTCTAAGACTGATTTTGACCAAAAAATCATGGTGGGAAGTAAAAGTGGCTGCCGTGGTAATTAATTATTATAGAAAATATTAATACAAGATATAGAAAATGATTTTTGTTTTGTTTAGAAAATATTTTTTTGGAAAAAAACTATCTTGACAGTAGCATACATTGCAAATGTCTTATTTACATTTTACTAAAAAAAAAGATAAATCAATATACTTCTAATATCGAATGAGAATTTATTAAAATAAAAATAAAACATTAAGTGGAACTCTTCTTTGATATTAAGATAAAACTTATGAATAATCTTCGACCTCACAAAAAGGGTACAAGAATGGTTTCACTTTTAATGAAAAGTCTTGTTAAAAATATCTTGCATTCCCTAGCTATATAATAATCTACATTACATTATCCATTTAACATCATTCTAAAGATAAATATCTAAATGTTATATATATATATATATATATATATATATATATATATATATATATTAAATTTCATGTCATTCATCTTGCAGTAGTCAAGTCAATGTCAATACGATTGCAATGACCCATAGTTTCCTTACATTTTATTCCGTGTGCAGATAATATCCAGAATTACAGAGATCTTCCTTTAATCCATAGTATACGTTATTATATAATATGAATGTTGGGTTTATAAAAAGTAGGTTTATTTAAAAGAAGATTTAGTTTTTGAAAAATTTTGAGACGAACCTGATCCATACTAAATTATAATATATATTATATATATAGTATGGTATTACTATAAGATTTTCTGTATAGACCATATTAATTACTGATATTATACTCTATTATAGTCTATATGGATCCAATCTAATAAAAAAAACAAAAGAAAAAAGAAAAATCCATTTACCAGATAATTTTAATATGAATATAAGAGCAAACTTGAAAAATATAAGTTAGAATTATTGACTAACCACGAGAACACCATGTTGGATTAAAACTGGTTGCTTGTTCATGTCACCCCCTCCAACACGACCTTCTGGTATCCTCAGCACGTTAAGGATGTAACCATCATGTGTTACCACCTTAAATTAATTTAAGGTAAATAAATTTAATATTATTACAACAAGGTATATAAATTAAATATATATACAAAATCATTTTAATTATTTTTACTATTGAACAGTACTTACGTCAAACTCGTGGCATTTGTAACCGTGAATGGTGACTGAAGTGGCACATATACCAGCTGCAGTTGAAGGGACGGCCGCGCCACTGTTTAGGAAACCACGGCTAGAGCCATTTGCTCCGCCAGGAAGAGCCGCCAGAACAAGGAGGCAGACTCCAAGCACGGCGGAGAAAGAACGGAGCAGGTGGTGGTTATTCATAATAATTAGACGTGCGTCTGTATGTATGAATGTGTGCCCTTTCGAAATATGTTAAAAGGGTACTCACTCATTAGCGTGTGCCCTTATATAGACAAAGAAGGAGAGAGGGAGAATGAAAGATTCCTCTTTAAAGAGGCAAAAGGAGTGGGAATGGTACTTTTGTGGTTTTTCAATTTTCTTTTTTCCCTGTTAAATTATGCAATGCGCGTGACATATTTAAAAAAATAAAAAATAAAATAAAATAAAATTACATAAAGCACCTTATTAAATCAATTTATATGTGTGCAAAACGACTTACTTAGGTATTAAAAAACTTAAAACACATTAATATTATCACATATAATAGTTATAACAGCATTACGTAATTACTTTATGAAATTGAATTAACCATAAAATATAATTATTTTTTGAATAATTAACCATAAAATACCATTAAATGAAATAAAGATGTAATTTGTATTATCATATTTATTTTACTATTATCGAATTAATATTACTATATTTATTTAGATGGATTAAAAATTGAATGGATGTTATTTAGGTAATAAAAAAATGAAAACTCCTCTTACATTAAAATGCAAAAAAAAAAGAAGAAAGAAACTGGCAAATCTAATTAGGAATCAAAAAACGACCGACGAGATTCATTCCACAAACAATGACGAATCAAAGCGGAGCTACGATCGACGATGAGGTTCATTTCGTGGAGACACGGATGATGATAAATAGGGTACAAATGGTGTGGGGATTAGAAAATGGCCGATGTGGAATAGGGCACGAACGACGTGGAGATCCGGCGACACGATTCATGCTTGCCCAAGCGATGCTGATGATGACAACGACAATGATCGATGGCCAACGAGACGTACAATGGCTAATGAGATCTGGACTTTCACGGACGATAACAATGAGGACGATAGATCTAGACTTCCTCCTTTCTCGTAGCTCTGATTGTTAGTGTAGGACAAATGGGAAAAAAAAAAAACAAAGAAAACCTCACCAAATTGAAATTCCTAGATTTTGAAAAGAATAGTTATTCAGAGTTTTACTGAATTAAAATTTATTTTTAAATACTTATTCTGTGATCTGATAGAGTAAATATTATAATTTTTATTCTATATAAAATAACATTGTAATAAAATTTCTATTAACGCGAAATAAACGAGCGTACATATTAATCCAACGTTCGTTTATATAAAAACTCCGTAGGTACAGTCCCAGTTCAAGTGTGAACAAAGGACCGTGCATCGAGCTTCTTTTCATAAGCTGCGAAACTGCCACACTCTATCTATTAATGCTCTGACTCTGACGCTTTCATAATGTGTTGAAAAATGGGCAAGAAGTTGCATTGCATGCAATGTGCAGACCATGATGTCCTGTCTGGTTACTTTTGCCTAATTTCTTCTTCACTTGGTTCTTAATTTCTGCTACCTAATTGTCAAGCCTTCCACATTGTTATAACAATAATTGAAGGAGTAATTTGCAAATACACCTCTCATACTATTTTATACATGTAAATAGATTTCTTAAATTTTTAATATTTGATTTTATTTATCAATAACTTCTACAAATATAAATAACTTCTCATTATTTATTAAACCTCCAAAATTATTGTCACTGAAGAGATCGGTATTTTTGAAACCTTAATAACGATTTAAGTGAATATAAATACATTTTTAAAAGTTAAAAAAATCAAATCATGTTTTAAAAATTTATGAAACCTATTTACACATAATTAATAATTTAAACGATATATTTATAATTCACCTATAAACTAATTTCATGCAAATGCACGTCAAACTCTATGCTTGTACAAAATAATCTTGACTTATTGAGCAAATCAACGAAACAAATGTTGAATTAGTAAACATTATTAGCTATTAACACCACTTATATAAATACCTTCGAAAGTTATGAAATCCGTTTATATTCCATGGACTGAGACCGTAAAAAATCCTAAAATACGTGCATGCCTTCTTGGTATGTGTAGCTATAGAGCAGGCAGCGCAACTAATATAAAACCGTTATAATGTCGTATGCTATGTACGAGATTTATTTTGTCTTCTCGTGCCAATTTACTTCAGTGATAAATGATGTGTAACTGCCGATTGCGCAATGGAGTCTAGCTAAAATCGTTTCGTATTGCCAAATTCCAATGATTCAAGTATTGATCATGAGTCGTCATTTCTTGAGTGCTTTTTAAGAAATTTTTAACGTTTCATTTACGATTTTTACGGAATCAGTTTAACGTTTAATCTTATCGTAATGGAAACATAAAAATCAACAGGTCTTCAACACCATTTTTTTAAGTAACAACCTTCCTATTGTTGTTTTCTTTGCTTTTTTTTTTTTCATGGTGTCTTCAACGTCACTCCTCGGTTTTTTGCTTTATGCGGGGTCTGGGTCTTTGGTCTTGTCATGGTTCTTTGAGAAAAATATGTAAAGAAATACTTTTAATTAGAGTAGATGTGAAGTTCATCCCCCGATATGCTTTGACGCGGTTACGGGACAGAATCGTCCGGATCCGGCGGAAATGGGAAACCAGTCTCAAATTTGCGGCACTCCGTTTCGAGCCGGTTCAAAGATCCTCATAAGGTCGGTTCTGAATCCGTAAATTAGTTTTAATTTTTTTAATTTTAAAATAAAAAATATATATAATTTTAAAAAATTACAAAAAAAACTCAAAACTTTAATAGTTTTTAATCTAATTTTGTAAAAAATTGAAAATAGTTGTAAAACAAAAGTTTACAAAAAAAATAAAAAAATAAAAACTAGTTTTAATTTTATATTATTAAGGAATATAAACTTTCTCTTAATAAATTTTATAAATATCTAATCATATATATTCTTTTGATATATTTATTTATCGTGTTGTTAATAATAAATATTGGACCGTCAAAGGGATAAAGACCCATTGAATCATCGAATCCCTTCGTGGTTTTTAAACCGGTCGTATGCAGCCGGTTCCGGATCCAAACCCGGCCCGTACCAATGACTGGCTGTGCTGTCTTTCGTTTATGATCTCTCTGATGCGTGATGCCTCTTGCTGTGTGAAAAAGTGCTGATAAGCTCCAAATAAATGGCCTTATTGTTTTTATTATTGTTTTCTTTCGGTCATGCTAATAGTGCAAATAAACATCTAGGGACTAAGGTTGGTTTTTAGTGGATTAGATTTTTCTTTTTTTAATTTCAAATTTCGCTTGTTTTTTACTTGTGTTTTATGGGTATATAGAGGATAGATAGAGTAATAAATAAAAAATTATTTTATAACTCTCAAATACTTAAAATATTAATACCCAATAGACATAAAAATCCAATTTAAGAAAAAAAATATAGAGAGTTAAGTCACGGTCCTTTCTTTTTATCATATTTTATATTTCATGATACACTTAGAAAAACACAATTGAAAGTTAGATTCCTTAAAATCTTGTTCCAAGAATTAACCAAATGACAGCCCGATTTTATTATAGATCTAGATTTACAATGTAGGGGGAAAAGAAGAATTTGGATAACTAGTAATTTTTTTCTTCCCTTTATCTTGGTTTCTATTTGTTTTCTTATGATTTTTCCATGGCATGACTTATTTATCTCACTTATACCATCTTGTTTCGGAAGAATGTCATTTATTTTATTTTTATTTTATTCTAAAATTTTGCTTATAAGTGTTGAGGTGTAGCTTATACTCTCCAACGACAGGAAAGCACGTTGGTCCCGTTCCACGCTGAGTGGGTGGAAGTCTAGGGAAGCCGCTTCGATAGGGGTCTCAAGGGGGCAACGCCACCTGGACGCCAGGAGGCTTTTAGCAATTAAGACTATATTTATTTATTAAAAGTTTGAGCTTTGACTCATGAATAACTATTCTATATATTTTCTTTTTTCATTTGTAATTGAGTGATGAAAAACAAGAGAGTGAGGTGCTAATTTTAGTGGAATCCTCTACTGGACGTATCCCTAATTAACGAGTGAATCGGGATAAAATCTTGCGTCTTTATTTTTTTTCTTTTTTTAACTTATATGTATACGGCTGACCCTAACAATAAGAATGTGAAACGAAAAAGATAATGAAACTAGCAGATTTTGTTTTGCAAAAAGCATTTTTAACATTTATTATAACCAAAAATTAAAAACGATCAAATAATAATCTTAAGAAATTATAACTATTATTTACTTATAGCAGCAAGTAACATCGTGAGGTTGATATGGTAATGAGCAGCTCATAGCTGATATCAATTATTATAAAAAATGTCAAAAAAAAGATGTTGATAAGATAATACTATATAAAGAGAATAATATAATATAATTCTTTTATATTATATTTAAAATATGTAGTACATAATATAAATTTCGATGACAAAATAGAATTAATCTCAGTGTCAATGTGATAACCAAAAAAAAAAAATTATAGCATGAAAACAGTAGCATAATGAACAATGAAGTCATAGAGATGTTTTTTAACAATATGCTTATTTTGATATATGAAATAAATTTTTATATCATCACACATATGGCATAAATTTTTTGAGTTTTGTTCTTTGGATATTAACAATGAGCTTATTTTGATTTATAAAATAAATTTTTGTATCATTATACATAAAAAACAATTTTTTTGAGATTTATTTAATATCTTGAGGCCTTTTTATTCGGTTTAATATATAAGCCAAATAAATTATGATTGATTTTACTAATTTTTGTGGCACCACTACTCTAATTTTGCATTATCACTAGCCATGAAAATCCATTAATAATAGCAACCGCATTAGATTACTTCGACGATTTTTAACAATACGAAAATTTTGATCATAATAAAATTAAAATAAAAAAAATCCAAAAACATTTTTGGTAATAAACACTTCCTAAAACATAGAGAAGAAAGGGTCAATAGTTGATGGGACGTACAGGTTGGGGCAGTGCAGGTCAACCGGAAAACCCAATAGCCTCGATCATTTTCCCAGAAGTTGAGGCTTTTACTTATTTGCTTCCTTTCACATTGACATGGCATGATTCACGAGGGGAGAACAAGTAGATGCAATTTGAAATATTTATTTTTATCGACACCCTTGTAAATATTGTAATACATAAATAAGTGATTTTATATACGGATTTTACTTTTTATATATAAGTTTTTAAATTTTTATGTATCACACTTTAATATAAGATATTGTGTTATTAAATATTACTTTATTAAAAAGATTGGCTGTTAATCATCAACCATACAATATATGGTGTGGATGAAGTTTAGTAATATTTATTTGGAGTAATTAGGTGAAATTGAAATTTATCCTTCTAAAAACTTAGAGACCTACAACTAACATCTCTTGGAGTAAGTAATTTAAGTTTTTAATTTTTTTTATTTAAATCATTTAACATTATCAAAATTTTATAAAAATAAAACCGACGAGATGCATACAAGCTCAAGACCATTAACTCGATCTTAAGCCAAAGGATTATAGACTTTATTGAATAGAATTGTTAATAGCACATCGGGTGAAGAAGAAAATACAAGGTTGAAGGTTTTTAAACACATTTTCAAGATTATAGCATGGGGACATGCAATTGGACATAAAATAAAAAAATTATGGTAAACTGAAGGAATGCAAAGAAAACATGACCATGTATCTAGCCATGAATTTTTTGTCATAATTAGTAGTTGAGATCATGGCCAAGATTCATGCCCTCATGAACTAGACCTCAAAGCTCAAACCCCTTTGTTCAAAGAAGGCAATTGAGGCATGTTCAACTATGTTTATAAGTATGTAACAAAGAAAATAGGCAAATACATAGCCGTGTATTTGACCATGAACTAGTCTATCTTTTCATACTTAACGTTTTTTGGTTTTTCTTTATTTTTTATTTCTTAATTTGATCATCAAAACCCTAAAGATTATAAATAGTAGTCTTAAAACCTAATTATGGATCTTTTTGATAGCAATTATAATTTTCTTGAGAAGTTACCTTAATTTATTATTCTTATCAATTTTTTTAAAATTGAGGCGAATAACTACTCTTATTGATTATGGATTGAAAGGATGGTGTAAGTTGAGTTTTGGTGGTGTGTAATATCTATTAAAAGGGTTGATCATATCATTAATTTGTTCTTGCCTATATTTAGGAATACTTGTAAACATGTGGTTATCTCCTCAGAGTAAATAAAAAACTTTTATCAAATCTATTAATTATTTCATTTATCTATGACACGTATTAGTTTTAAATTGGTTTACAATAATTGATTCAATAAAATGATAACCGACTAATATATTAAAAATAATACTAAAGAAATTTAATTGTATGATATTATAAGATAAAAAAATATACAAAATTTAAATGTAAGAAAGAAAGTTGGAAAAAAATTTATATGAACCTTTAGTCACCTTAGCCAACCACTTTAAGGCTAATAATTAGAAATTAACACATACCCAAAATATACTAATAATTTAGCAGATTTTATGGAAGTTTTATTTTTGTAAAAGTTTGAAAATGTCAATTATTCAAATAGAAAAAAAATAAAAAATTGAGAATTAAAGTATAATGTGCATAAATGTTGAGGATTTAAAGTGTATTTTTCCTTACATAAAACTATTTGTTTGGTGCATATGCACTAGGGTTGAGTAAAAAAACTAATTAAACTACGAATTGTATCGAACCAAATCAAACTGTAAGAAATAAAAAAGAAAGAAAGAAAGAAAATGATAGTAAAAACCTAAATAATAATAATAATAATAATACTATTTTGTGTTACTTATTTGATTCATCATTTTATTTGATTTTTATTGAAAGACTTATTACTTTTTTGACCTCGTATTTTTATTTATTGACTAATATGAAAGCTAAAATTATTTAGAGAAAGACAATAAAATCTTATTAAATATATTAAATGGACATTGAAGATCTTGAGTGATACTAGAAAAATGATAATGAATTTTTTTTTATGTCAAATATAATTTTTCATTACTTATTGATTTGTATATAAAAAAGATTAATAATACATGTAAAAAGTATTCAAACCATGAATTGAACCATTTTATTAAGATTTGAAAAAAATTACGAACCATGATATTTAGTTTGACTTGGTTTAAGGACGAACCATATTGAATCAAACCATGTCCATCTCTATTATGTACTTTCTAAACTTTGAAACTATGACATATCTTTACATAATTTTTAAAAGATGTACATACCTCCAAAATATAGATAAAATCTTAAATAATCCATCACTACCAAAAAGGAACTTTACTTTGTAGTTGGGAAGTGTCTCCATCATTTTCAATTCTTATGACTCCTTTCACTTACTTTTTCTAACATTTCTAGCATGAACTAATTCATTTGGGGGAGACATCTCATGATGTCATAATGTGCCCATTCCTATGGCCATCCCTTTAATACTTCTCGCTCCTGAGAGTCTTTTTGTAGGATACTTGGCTAAAGTGTGACCTTTTAGCTTGTAAGTAAGTATTGTGGCAAAGTAGCTATTGTTTACTTGACATGATCGTATGAGATCACAATTTACCCAATATGATCATTCGAGGTGAACAAGAATTAGAGATTGGATGTGGGTGAAACTCTCACCAATGGCTAAGATGATCAATCGACTTCCTCCTTCTCTGTGGAGTCCAAACCCCTATTAGTGATTAGAAAAAAAGAGGAGGAAAGAGGTAAATAACAATAATTTTTAAGGTTTTAAGGGGACGATTTGCTTATTATGTGTCTAACTTAAAAGAAAAGAAAATAAAATATACTTTAAAAATTTATCTATCTAGATAAAATCAAAAGTTTGAAGGATATATGAAAACTTATCCTAAATTATACTTAAGTTTATTGTTAGTGGTAACATAACATATAATAAAACGCTATTATAAAAAAAAGAAAGGAAAAAAAAACCCTTCTTAGATTCGGCTAATTGTGAGTGTCATTGATTCAATTTTATCACTTTATATCTTATCTATCATTTAATTAGTAAATTAGTTATAAAAGTTAATATAATAAATTTTTTAATAATAATATATCAGACGATGGATAATAAAATAACTTAAAATACTGATTTCTTTGACTAAAATCACCCTCTAATCACTTTTATTAGGATTCACTATTCCAGTTTTCCGAGGTGCAGGATTCACGTGGGGGAAGGCAGCTATCCATGTAGCAGATTCCTACATTCCCACCTGGCCATTAATGTGGGAGAAGTCCAATCAAGCAATAAATCAAGGAAATGGCTGGGGCCTTTATAGCTTAGCAATGGGATGCGGATCCTTCTTTTTCGTTTTGCTTATTGAAAAATAAATAAATAAATACATGCATACATACAACTTAGCTTATATAATTAAACTCTTACAATTTTTCATTTGCTCAGATATATCTGTTTCATTGTTTGCTATTCCATAGGATTACAAATGGTTATAATATAAATCTTTGGAAGTAAAATCATAAAATGGCTCAGCGTATCAGCACAATACGATAAAAAAAAAAATTCAAAATCTTGGTTTTCCGGTGAAACTATCACTATCATATAATTTAAATCACAATTAAAATTCATGGGCTTGAGCCCAGTTACAACCGAGTCCATAACTTTATTCATTGGTTGGGCCTGGCCCGTTACAACACAGCCCATCTTTATCAAGTTCTATCCTACTTCTAGCAATGAAACAAGGCCTCCCGAGGGAGATTATTACAATGAAACTGAAATTGATCCTTGCCATCACATTAAGCAGCATTTTAATAAAATGCTGATAAAAGCCACCTTTAAGAAAAGTACATAAATGAAATATTAATATCCTTCTAGATAAATCAAGCAAATTAATAAACAAAGAAAATATAAATCATAATTAGATAGGAGATTTCGTTAATCAAAACATAAAAATTAGCAAAAAAATAACTTTAATCGATCACAATTATATAAAACGTTCAAGTTTTCTATATTTATATACACCGATCCCAACCAATAGGATAATAAGACATTAAAAACCGCAGGTACAATTTCTCCATATTAGGTTTCATTTTCCTACCTATCGAAGCCAATAGGAAGATTATCAGGATCATATGCTCCGGATCTTCCTGCCCAAAATCTGGCAACATCCAAGCCTAATAATAAAGATCAATTTCCAAAGATCATTTCTCCATGATGAGAAGAACATGATACTAAAAACGAAAAAAGAAACCCATAAAGGTTATTGAAGCCTAGGCCCTCGTAAACATTGACAAGTAAATATTATCGGGTAATGATAAATTTCCACCTCCAAATGAATCACACTTTTGTGCTTAATTTTTCATTTATTCAACCACTTTGTAATGATTATATACAAGAGGTAACAGTAAATCCAATACCAATATCATCATGCTTTGCTTTGTGAGGCATGCCTCCTCATCCTTCTCTTCTCCCTGAAACTTCTGCATGAAACCATGACTTGAAGGCAACATTTATCGGCATTTCCATCCTTATTCTCCTTGCTCCAACCTCCATCGGCTCTTTGAACGATATGAACAGACTTGCTTCTACGAACATAAGAGCGTTGAGTTCTCAACTTGGGAAAGAAATCGCCGAATGTGAGACAGAAATCGGGATTTTCATTCCCCTCGATCGGCCTAGACGATGGAGCATTTTGATCATCACCACCACCTCGGTTCTCTCGGTTGCTATCGCGAAAAAGCTCGAATAGTTTCTTTTTCTTATTAGCTGGAGGTGGTTGGGGAATTGGATCAAGCGCTTTGGCATCGAGATAGAGTAAATTGGGAGGTGGTGTAGGCTTGAAGAGATTTTGGTGTAGTGGAGTATTACCAAATGGAGTAAGATCTGCAGAAGTACAATGTACAGTGAATGAAAGATCAAAGGGAATGCTTGTTTGATAGGAATACAAAAACCGACAGCAAAATTTTAACGTGAAGTGGTTTTCCGTCTTTTTTTTTTTTTTTTTAAATTACGAATATGAATATATGATTACATATTTTTTTTCCTGAGGTATTTAAAATATCCACTAGGAAATATTATTATAAATTTAGTTATAAATATTTGATTATAAATTGTCTAGACACATAACATAACATGTATATTAATATTTTAAAAAAATATCAGTTTATCATTTGAAGTAAACTAATTATTAAAAACTAATTTAAAAAAAGATATTTAAAATATCGTTTTAAAATCGTAAGTTGAGAGTAAATTATTATGAACTTTGCTCGCGAAGGAACTGGACTTTTAGCGGCCAGCGCTTTTTTATGCGCCACTTTACCCTAAAAGGAAAATTCGCTTTGATCCTTGGGCGCCAGGCACTCTCAAGGTTTGAGAGAAGGAAAAAAGACTCATCCTTTGTTGCATCTGGTACAAGTTGATAAAGAGAGAGCTTCATCT
The DNA here is from genome assembly GCA_037954665.1 of Laguncularia racemosa. Lineage (NCBI taxonomy): Eukaryota > Viridiplantae > Streptophyta > Magnoliopsida > Myrtales > Combretaceae > Laguncularia > Laguncularia racemosa. The sequence goes on along the minus strand of JBBMOL010000001.1, from coordinate 4,046,375 downwards.
ATTGATGAATAGCAGATTGACGGAGCTCTTGGTATTGCTTTGTTTTTCTCTCCTTTCCTATTAGCGAGTTTCAATCCTTTTATTTCCTCCTATGCACTAAACCACTTGAAGAGTTAAGAAAATTGCATATTTAATATGTGATTTGGAAATCGCAGTATCAATTTACGATTTATCTCCGATTGAAATTATAAGTTGTATATACGATTTTTTTATATTTTAAAATTGTAATACTAATTTATAATTTTAAAATAATATTTAAAAAATACTTTTTTTGAAACCATTTTCAGAGGACAAACTAACACCTTTCTCTTAATATTTTGGCCAGTGTTTTGCAATGTATCAAAGCCTTCTTACCTCCTCGTACACTGAAAAAATCATCTTCACAATCCGATTCCAACCAGGTTTGTGAATCGAAAAACAGTTCCGATTTGTTGCCTACATGTACAAAGTAAATATTAATAAATTCAACAACCAAGGCATTTAATCACGACGAACAAAGCTAAAATGCTAAAAAGAATTTTATTCATGAAGGCAAACTAAGTTTAATGGATACATTTTAGTTCATCTCTCTTGTCGCCCACAGGATACGACTATACTCTACCATTAGGATCTTGTTTCATCTGCAATATATCTAATACACGTAACCTAATGTTTACAGATCATTTTAAATTCCTTTTCTGCTTCAATAGCTAAATTAGGACTAAGAACAAAGTAAATTAACTGCATTTCTAAATTAAACATCTATATTTAAAGACCTTGAATCGAGGTAAGAACCGAACCACTAAACACGATTTAAAATTTGCAAAACAAAATCGAAATGTACACATATGCGACGAGCTATGACTCAATAAAATTAAGCATAATGGCCCCATTGATCTAATTATCTATATTATCAAGCAAATACATGTTATATTAGACCCCACAACACTATAAAATTATTAATAATAATTGAATTACCACTAGATCATTTCCATTTTATTAAAAATTACCTTTTCAACCGTTTCACATCCACCAATCCATATAAATTTCACAATCCCACATTTTATGAAGACAATCAAAATCACCCAATATATCTTTCAAATGCAAATCCTATTTTACATACCTAAAATTTTCTTATTTATTAAGTATTATAAACTTAACTACGTTTATTTTTAGACACATATCATGAGTGTACTAATATGTCTTAATAATTACATTGTCCGAATTTTTGACTCTATGCAAACACACCTAATTATGTGATTACACCCATGTTCAGTTCAACTATAACACCCAATTTTTAGGTTATGTAACTACTAAAGCAACTCAATTAGGCTGTGCCCATCGGCCCCCAATAAAAGGGAGGGATGAACATGGTACTTTGTGGCCCGACTAGTGGTTCTTGACTCTAGACAAATTCATCAAACCCCATTAAATATTCGGACCGAATAAGGTATACAATAAAAATTGCTCATATAGCTAGGCTAGGCCTACCCTAACCTGCTCATTTAAATAATAATGTATGCCTTAATTCATCCTAATTACCGGTTTGTATTGGACGTATAATATACCGTTTATATAATTTTTAAATCATCTCTAAAATGTATGTGCAGTGTATTTGTAATCTTTAATTTAATAAAGTTAGGATGAATGATTTGAATATCCAAACAATGCTTGTAGCTCAATTGATACAAATAATGGGCTTTACACGTTTTAAAAAGCTATAAGATATAAGATTCTACTTTAAAAGTTTAGGAACATATATTGGCACCAAAGCAATAGCTAGAGGAGATGTTTATAATTTATTTTCACATAATACTGATCATGTACGACTAAACTTAAGGAAAATATAGATGTTAGAAAGCGTACCAAAGGCATAGTCCCCCAACGTGGTCGTTGAGTGAGTGGGAGAGGGCAGAGGTTGAAGGTGGTTACCGTTAGCTACATCCTCCTTAATGGCTAATGGTGGTGGCAGTGCCATGGTCTCCATTTTCGACCCAAAAGACTGCTTGAGCTTGGTGGCTGGGTTAGTGGCAACATCCTTCCGGGAAGAAGCAGACGATCCCATATTTCTAATTCAGTCGTAAATTCACATTTCACACAATACGATGATCCTACAACGTTGATATTGCATTATTAATTTTGGGGAGCATTGTGATAAGAGGAAAGTGGTGATGAATTTGCTTTGAGAAATAGAAAAGGAAACTTGCATGTGGAGGATGGAGAGAGAGAGAGAGAGAGAGGTTGGCCTTGAAAGGGAAGTTATCAAGGTAGGTCTTCTGAAGTCTTAACGTAAAACTTGATTTCTGGCGGAAAAAAATAACAACAAGGGAATAACGTATAACTGGATTAATGGAGACTAGGCGTCCCTTTCTCTATTTTTTATTTTATTTTATTTTATTTTGCTTCGTGGGGGTATGGATTAATTCTGCAAAACGTTTCATCTATAAAGAATTGTCACTTGTTTCAAATAAAAGCAATTTTTAGACTTTTCCGTTATTTATAATAATAATTTTTTAAGAATATTGTTAATTATTACCGTACCAATCTCAAGAGGTTATATCAATTAGTAGGTTTTCATGGTCGATAGTGGTAGGACACTAAAGCTAAAACCAATAGCCAATGGTAATGGTTGTTAATCATCGTAGAAAATTTTATGGAATGACAAGAAGATGATTTCTGTTCTTAAAAAGAGGAAATCACATTTATTATTTTTATTAAAATTTTCAATTATTTTTATCACCACTAGTGGTTTGATCACTGTTATCACTATCCAAATTATCACTAAAAAGACATTAATATTTATAATCATTTGAAATTATTATTTAAGAATGGGCAGGTATAAGATGTATATAGGTATCTGTTCTATATTCTTTAAAACCTATATAATATTGAATGTTATGTGGAATCTATCGCCATATCCCCCACTTTTTCCTATTTATATTGAAGTTGTTTAATCCAATTAGTTAACTTATTAGATACCAATTTGATTTAAACTTTCTATTACATTGTTGTATAGCAAGAAGCTTAAATTCAAATATTTTTTAGCTCCTACTACTAGAAAAATACTTGTATTTGAATATAGAGAGGAAGAAAATCTCTAAAATGAAATGTAGCATGAAGCTGTTTAGAGCCTAAAAGATAAAAATGTAATTAAAAAAAATTATATCTCCAACCGATAATATAATCTTGTTAACTTATAAGCTCATGGTTAATGTGAATGAGCTATATTTTTACCATATTATTGGTTCAAGACTACAATAAAAGGCAGCAAAAGCAAAATCTCTTATGAACTTGATGTTGATTATTAGAAATTACACACAAAGAAGTGATACCAACTCTACACTACTCGTGAATATTCCTTTAACTTCAACTATCATGTCTTTCAACTCAACTTGATCTTGTTAATGTTTTCATAACATCTTGTTCATTTGAATCACATGAAGATACATCCTTTATGAGTTTAGAATAGTAATGTTATGAAATATACCTCATATAACATTATGGATAAAAGTGACGCTATAAAATAAAAGTAACAAAATTATTTAAGAATTTTTATATGTGGCGTACAAAGTTTCTTACAATCTACACTTTATATATTTTAGAATATAAGTTCTAAGGTAAGTATAAAGTATGAACAAGTTGTACCATATCCCATCCTATCATAGTAGGTTCAAGAAAATTGTACTTGGAACTAAACCTTCAATAGCCACTATAATACTTGAATTTCATATAAAATAATTCATTTTATATGTCAGGGTAGATTACATCTTAAGACTAAGGGTATTCTTATACTTTTGTCCCTTTTCAAACCCCCAACTGCTGATATCTCGAATATGTTTCCCCATTTCCTTCCCTTTGTCCCTTTCTCCTTCTTTCATATATTTTTCCTCTTCAACAGTTTCTCTTCCAAATTTACAAAATAGGACAAATTTGAATAATAATCGAGTCATTTTTTCACATTCTTTCAAGTTTATAACATGTAGAATTGACAAAGGTGGAATTTTGAATGTAGAACTAGAGTTGTGGCGTGTTCTTAGTGAAGAATAATAGAAGTGTGCATTTTGAAAGAAATTCTTGTAATTTCAAGTAAGTTTTCACCATTGATTTTTTATGAAACTCTATTGAATAATTCTCTTTTAGTGTAAAGATTAGTTTCGCATAAAGTTGTGGTTTGGAAATCTATTATAGCGTTGAAAGTAAGAATCTGCAATTAAAAAGGGTGAATGAATGAAGGTTAAGAAGTTTAGAAAAATTACAAACAAGGGGATCAATATTTGGGATCAAGTTTATATAGATAATTGAATTTTCGAGTGATTCAATAAAAGATCAACTTATGTTAAGTAATTAAAATAGAAGATCAAACTTTTAAACTGTTAAAATAAATGATCAATATTATACCATGTAGTTTAAATAAAGGATCTAATATTGTCTTATAGATATATTAAGTAGTTCAAATAGGAGATTTCTTTACGTTTTGTAACGGTACTATAATGGGATCTCTTGTTTTAACTACTTAACGTAGTGTTGATATTTTATTTTAACCATTTAAAAGTTTGATCATTTATTTGAACTTGACCTCAAAAGTTGATTCTTTTACTTATAATTTTCCCTAAGAAGTTTATAAGGTTTGAAGGATGTTTAGAGTCATATGTTATGAATTTGGATTAAGTTATGGGGTGTTCTGCATATGTTGAACTATAAATTTTGTAGTTTTGTAGCAAAGGTTTGGACTTTTTTGAAAAGGTCTAAAACATTTGTGATTGCAAAATCCTTTTTAGCTTAGTTTTTAACAAAAGGTCTAGAGTATTGCTTGCTAGAAAACACTCTTTTCAATTCCCAAAAGTTTTCCAATGATTAAAATTACTATTTTACCTCTAAATAGACATGATTAATTGTATTTAAGTAGTTTTAAACACTTCTTACACTTAAATAAGATTTAACCAACTTTAATGAACTTTAACTCCTATTTACAAATCTATTACACTAATCAATACCCTTTAAGCTATTTTCCTTTTAAATTAATATCTTTTATCATCTTTAGTGTATGGGGGTTAGAGATAAAGGTGAGACAGGTTATTCAGAAAGTGAGAGAAGTCAAACCAAATTAAGTTAAACATACGAACTACATTAATTGTAATTAGAAATCATAAGTATTGTATTGCATGTTAGGAGTTGTAATAATGAATTGTATTGGGAGTTAGAGATTTGAGAGATTGAGAATTGAATGAGCTACTTATTCCAAGTATGTCTATATTGTGTTTGCTAACTCTACTTGTTAGGATAGAAAATCAATGAATCTAATGAACTATTAGAATAATTGATGATTGTTAATGACGCGTGGCTGGATCCAAAGGATTAGGAGTACCGGTGATCTTGGGGTAGTATTATAATAATTGGTGTGTGACATTGTCCTGAGTGGAGTCGTGCATTGAAATAATCTAGGTAAATTTAGGTGAGTTGTGGACTCATGGACATTGCAAAGTACCCACGTTGTATATTTATATAATATATATGTGTGTGATCAAAGTCTTGTGTTACCTCAAGTCTTGGGTACCAAGACTGTGTTATTTACCTTACTTAAATGATAGATAATTAATTTGTTATTTGTGATATTATGTTGCATATATTTACTTGTGAGGTGTAATTACATGGCATACGTATGTAGTTGTGGTATATATGTATTGTGTATTAGGTGAATCCTTGTAAGAACCCTTTTTCAGTGGTAGGTACCTTTGATGAGATTGTTATGTATGATGTGACAAGTAGGGGTTTATGTTGGGATATGAGAAATGGTGTCAAGTACCTTTTATTTTTTTTTATGATGACTAGGTGACACAAAAGATACATAGTGACCAATATATACGTTAGTTTTGGTTCAATGGATTTTGTTACGAAGTTTAGACTTTAGCTATGTTGTATTTGGTATATTAACCTATTAACAGTTGTGTTAGCATTTTTGTATCCTTAGTAGCCAGATGAATCTAGTTGTGATGTATCCTTGTTATGTGCAGTTGTAGAGTGAGACTCTTGTGAGCCACTTATGTATATATATTTTGATATATTTTTTAGTGTATTATTACAATTGTTACAATTGCTAGAGGATAATTAGTTAATTTATGAGCCTTTTTGTGTGATCATTTAGTGATGATATGTGACGGACTATACATGTTTCGGGTTTTAGGGCATTAAAGTCACCTAGAATTTATCTAGTTGAATAAGGTGCTATAGAGTTCATGGTACAAAAGGGTCACTTGCTTACCGCTAATTATTTTGTTAACATTTGATAAATTCAAAAATTTAGTTTTAGCAAATTTCAAAAAAGAATTAGGTGAAACAAACACACAATCAATGCTATAAATTCTATAGAGTTTTCTTTTTAAATTATTATCAACAGTTACAAATATGTGGGGGTAATAGGAAAGAAAATGATATTTAGACAAATTGAAAATATCATTTCTGCTTTTACAATCTTTTTTCATTTTAGAGATCAAGCAATAAATCCAAAAAAGAAAATTAGAAAAAAAAAAAAAACTTGATGGCAAATTCCTTTAGTTAATAGTAATAGTATAGATTTGGAAACTCTACTGCTCATAGTTCTCCATAGTTAATCATCTCTCCCTATTTGCAAATTAATAATCGGTGATCACATGCATTAATGCCAAGATTGAAAACACTTTGTGTAATTTTGTAATTATGTATTTAATGTGTAAAATTGCTATAGGGGTATTAAACCTTATTCATGGGCTTACACCCTATTATTTTAATGGATTTGACTCTTTGGGCCAAGGTGATGGGGCTTAAAGAGTAAAGTTCATGTAATGGGATGATTATGGGAGATTTGATATGGTGGGCTTGGAGTAAGGTCCATTGGATTGACCCACCTAATCCAACATTTCTTAAGTAAGACTCATACACACACACACACACACACTAAAGGCCTTTGATGGGCTTAAACCCATACAAGGTCCATATGAGGCCTTATCTACTAGGAACCGTTGATCGTCATCACTATCCAATGGACGAGATTTACAACCAAACACTATAAATACCTTATGTCTCCTCATTAAAAGGGGGACTTTACTCTACCGAATTTTCTTTAGAAGACTCGAATTACCACTTATCCACATTTATCTCACAAAGCATACACCTTTCACCATAGAGTCGGGCCTTATTTAAGATCGACTACTCCTCCTCCCGTCTTAATCACCCCTTGATCATCCTCACACGTGTCACTTTCTCTTTAGGCTATGTGTAGTGCATTTGCACATAATACCTACGCGACCCTGCGCTCGAGCCCAAACCCTGACATTTATTTGGTGACTCTACTGGAGAGATGAGGAAGTTGATAATATGGCACCTCCAAGGAGAAGAATACCTGACTTTACTAATGGGAACAATCAAGAATTAGATGCTAATGTTGAAAATACTGAACAAATCACACCTGCCTTTGGTGATGTAAATTAAGTGAATACCACACCAGAAGGTGCACCCGATAATACTCAAGTCATCCAAGCTATCCAAGAGAACAATAGGAACATGGACCTTTTCATTACCATGATGACTCAATTCATGCCTGCTGTAGCCGTTGCTGCTAATGCGCATCAAGGTGAGACTTTGCCAAATCTCGTATATGCTACATTGCAGCGTACTCCTCAGGCATCTTAACAAGTTAACCCTCTTGTCATTAATGATCAAGTAGCAACCAAGGAGTAAGCACCAGTTCAAGAACTTGCACCTCTACAACGCTTGGCTGCTGTAGGGAGAGAAGTAGGGATTCAAGTTAGGGGCCCTTCATCTTTACACAGTACCCCACGTGTTACTATTGCTAAACACTTGGATCACCTTAACCTTGTCCTCGTCACACCAGTAGATCTTGGAGCCTCTGCTTTAAGAGGTTCATTTGTTACAAAGGAGGGTTTAGATGCATACATGAGAGAAATACAAGTGAAGTCTGTCATAGGGATTCCAGAATTGAAGCTCCCCTATTATCAACGTATTGCTACAAAGCCTTACCTAAAGGACTATGTAAGTCTTAAATTTATGCTCTTTAATGGTAAGAAGGGAAGCGCCAATGAGAATTTGCTGAAGTTCATTGAGACGTTGGAAGTTTATGGGCTGGATGACGACTTGAAACTCAAGAAATTCTCCAAGTCTCTCACTGAGAAGGCATACATATGGTATGTCAACCTTCCTCCAGGGTCGGTAGATTTGTAGGGGAACATGTATATGATGTTTCTTGAAAAAATTTTCTCAACTGAGGAAAGGGTCACCCTCACCGACATGGGGAGAATCCGCCAAAAGCCGAAAGAAGACCTTATGGACTATATTAAGAGGTTTAGAGAGTGCTCCCTCGATATTTAAGATATTTGTGATGAAAGAGAATTGGTGAAGATTTGCATACAGGGGATGTTCACTGAGTATGTTGTTCACTTAGATAACCTATCGTTGGTTTCGTTCACTACATTAGTCCAAAATGCGTAATGAACCAATAACTCGGTTGCAAGGCAAAGGGGTAAACATACAAGGTTCAATAAACGAGTCTCATTTATGAATTCCATTCAAGGGGAAGAGCCTAAGACAGGAAAGAAACTTAGATTGGAGAAGTCTAAGATTGAAAGTCTCGTGTACCCGTGCTCGATGAGTAAGGTGCATGCGATGCTTGATATATGGCTTCGAGATGGAAATATTAGGCTCTCGAGGGTTGAGCGCCTTCCTACTTTTGAAGAAGGAATGACCCGAAATTCTGCAGATTTCATAGAATTGTGGGTCATTTTACCAAAGATTGTTTTACTTTGAAGAAAATATTTAATGAGAGAATATGGACTGGGGAGCTTATTATTGAAGATAACAATATTTGTAACAACCCTCTTCCAGCTCATCAAAATCAATGGGGAGCAGTGAATGCCATCACTCATGACCCTACTATTGTTAAAGTAAATGAGGAACCACCTACTGAAGCAAACAAAAAAAAGGGATAGCAAGCTCAAGTTGAGGAGGATGAGTACCCTCCTGCCATTGCAACACTTATGGAGACATCAAGTTTCAGAAATTTCTTTAACCTTCTTGGATTTGATGAGAAGGCAAGGTTTGTAGCATCAACTGCACTTACACAGTTCTTAGAAGATCAATATGCAAAATGTAGTGTGGCGCAGCCTATGAAAAAAATGGTTCATGCCCATGAAAATGCAATCTTATTCATCGAAGCCGATATGTGTGTCAAAGGTTCAAATCATAACCGTCCTTTGTATGTTGAAGGAAAGCTTAATGGCTATTCAGTGAAGAGGATATTTATTGATGCTGGTTCTTCTTTGAACATTATGCCAATGTCCACCTTTAGAGTCGTTGGGATTGATATTCAAAAACTCATGAGACAACCTATTTTGGTAAATGGCTTTAATCATTCTTTTATAAAGACACTAGGATGAGTTAATGTAGACCTCAAGGTTGGCCCTATACATGATTTTGTAACTTTTCATGTGATTGATGTGCCTATATCTTACCACTTATTGGTGGGAAGAAAATGGCTGCATGATCACAATCTGATTCCTTCAACATTACATCAATGTATCAAGGGCCATTGGAAAGAAAAGGATGTGTTTATCTTTGCTACTAAGAATCCCTTCAAGAATGATGAATTGTATTTCATAGAGTCAACCTTCTTTGATGAGTTTGCTGAAGAAGGAGAGATAGCCATTGCACGCCCTATTGGTATTTCATTACCCACATGGGACGAGGTTCAGGAGGGCCAGCAAAAGAAGAGGAAAATGCATGGATGTCATGGAGGAAGAAAAAAAAACAAGAAGCTAACTGAAATTGAAAGTTATGTTAGGGATGACTAGTGAATGATGTACCGCTTATGATGGTCATAGGGATTTGATGAGGAGTGCTTATTTTCATTGGATCCCATACCACTCTAAGACGTTCTACCAGCCCCACATCAATTTTAGGATCAAATGAAAGCTCGAGTCAAGGAGATAGAAGAATTAGATTTAGCATGACCTGGAGAGTCGTCGTAGCCAATCTTCATTAACAAGGGTTTGTCACATGAGATGAAAGCTCTCCTTATAGAGTTATTAAGGGAATATCAAAATGTGTTTGCATGGACATATGAAGAAATGTCAGGGCTCGATCCCAATCTAGTGGTACATAGGTTAAATGTCGCCTCGAGAGTTGCGCCTGTGAAGCAAACACAGAGGATTTTTCGTCTTGAGGTCGAAATTCAAATCAAGCATGAGATTGAAAAGTTACTTCGAGCAAATTTTATCAAGCCAATTGAACATCCTGAGTGGTTAGCTAATGTTGTATCAGTAAAGAAGAAGAATGGCCAAATACGTGTATGTGTCGATTTTCATGATCTAAACAAGGCTTGCCCAAAGGATGACTTTCCTTTACTGAACATTGACATAGTAGTTGACGCAATGGTAGGATATGAATTGTTTTCATTCATGGATGGTTTTAGTGGCTATAATCAAATCAAGATGGCTACCAGAGATGCTAAGCGTACTGCATTTATAACACCGGTGGGAAATTTTTATTACACCGTCATGCCTTTTAGACTGAAATATGCAGGTGCAACCTACCAAAGAGCTATACTTGCCATATTTCATAATATGATGCATGACTTTATGGAAGACTATGTCGATGATATAGTTATCAAGTCAAGGAGAGCACCTAATCATTTGATTCCGAACGTATGTGTAGCTTATCTATCTCGAAAATAAAACGGTCTCCAGGAAATCTCATGATTGGGATTGCTCGATCTTCAACCCATACCAGTTCTCTTTTCCTAAGAGTGAGTGGTGACGAAGTGGGGAAATCATCAATACGCTATAAGATACAGTTGGTACATCTGTTAGCCCTAGAGGGGTAGTTTCTCTAACGATGCCTGCATGCTACTTTCGCCTAGTTGGTGAAGCTGCGTCTTCGCCTCTTCGCTTGTTGGCATTTCCCTTGGCTTCCCTCAAAGAAGATGTTAGCAATAGCAATCCTTTAGTTAATGGAATCAATAGCTACACTGACCCCTGCAAGAAAGTAGTTTTCTAATCGATAAAGCTTATAGATCTGTTCATTCATAGCATAAGGGTAGATTAGATCCTTTCCTGAGCCCGATGATCGAATGCTATCCCTTTCCACTCCTGCTGCATTCTTGATTGCTTCCCTGTTGTAGCTGCGTGTCCTAATAAAAATAAAAAACCTCATCCTATAGGGTCCGTTTCCTTAGCTAACACCGATACCAACTGATAGAAACTGAGATATAATAGGGAGGGCTGGCTAGTCGTCCCCTAATCTCTCTACGTTTGAGTGGCCTATAAGAGAGAGGTTCACCCGGTTATACTACTGTAAGGCCCAATCATCTTATTAAAAGAAAATAAGAAAGTTGACTTGAAGCTGACAAGACGATGATTGATTTCTTTCATAACCTTGAATTCCTTCCTGGTGTATCAAATTAAAAAAAAAAAAAAAACTTTCAGCCTCAGCTGTCAATCCGCATTTAAGACAATGCGATACATATCTGGAACCGAATTAGCTACAGATGTCCTGACCAAATGTTACCTTGACAGTATAAGCATGCATTTCTTTTTTTTTTTTTTTTCCCCTCGTTCCGCAAAAGCAAAATCAGCAAGCACGCCTATCAAGCTAGACAAAACAAATTCCATCTACTCGGACGTTGCTTTCCCTAAGTTGCTGAAACAAATCCATTGTAGCTGCTAAATTTTCTTCTTGAGCATAGCCTAAGATGAGAGAACTCCACACTATAATGCTCTTCTCTTCAATATGATAAAAAAAAAAAAACTTGTCTAGCATCATATAGGCAGCCACACTTTACATAAAGATCAACCAAAGAACCAACAACAGCAATTTGAGCAGTTGGAGGAAATTTCTCCACGGAATTGAAATTGAATGAAGAGAAGTTAACTTTGAGTAGTTAACATTAAAAAAAAAAAAAACCTTCTCATGACATGAAAATTATATACACTAATATTGGGCAATGTTAAATCCATGGAGGGTTACAATACGAGTATATGCTATTTTAAAAGCATATGGTTGTTTTCTTGCAATTTTTTTCCCTAAAAGTTTAAAAAATGTCACCCAAGTTTATCTTAGATAGTAGTGGGGGTAACATGAATAACGTACAAATGAAATGGGAACATCTCAATTAGTTTAATAAATATATATATTATCTACATCCTCAAAATGCTTTGAATTGTGGCTTTTCTCACAATAGAAAGAACACCATAAAAAAAAATTAAAGAAAAAGGGAGAGAGAAATGCTGTGGAAGAAAGAAAGAGAGAAGGGTAGAGGGAAACATGAAGTTGAGGTGAATAACAAATCCATGTACGGAATGTTAGAGCCATGTGCTGATATAAAAAAAAAAAAAAAATTTCATGTGTGCTGCTACTGGGATTTGAACTTGGGACGGTAAGATGTTGTGGGTATGTGTTTTTCGAACAAGTTGTAAGTCTATGCCTTGCTTTGGAGTAGTGAGCTTTTAATTTATTATTGATAAAAAAAAAGAGAAAAAAGAAAAATTTTGGATGCCTTGTGCTTGTTTCGAACCTAGGTCATTTATCCTCACGTGTGCATGCTTTCTAACAAACTGTTGGCCTATGCCTTGTTGCAAAAGGACATCCATTTATTTTATTGTTGTACCAAAAAGAAATTTGAGATTGCACATAGAGTTTTTGATAATATTCTATTATTTACAATATTTAAAAAAAAAAAGAGAGATAAGAAGGAGTGGTGAGCTTTTAATTTATTACCGATAATTTTGGACCCGGATCATTTATCCTCTAGTGTGTGTGCTTTTTAACAAGCTGTTGGCCTATGCCTTGTTCCAAAAGGACATCCATTTATTTTATTGTTGTACTAAAAAAAAAATTGAGATTACTCATATAGTTTTCAATAATATTTTATTATTTACAATCTTTCAAAAAAAAAAAAGAGAGAAAAGAGAAATTTTGGATGCCTTGTGCTTGTTTCGAACCCAGGTCGTTTAATCCTTACGTATGTGTGCTCTCTAAATAGGCTGTTAGCCTATGCCTTATTTTAAAAGGACATCCATTTATTTTATTATTGTACTAAAAAAAATTGAGATTGCACGTAGAGTTTTCAATAATATTCTATTATTTACAATCTTTAAAAAAAAAAAGAGTAAAAAAAAAAACGAATTCAAGTCAAGTTTATTGATCATTAAAGAAACTATCATTTATATATCTACTATATGCTCTATGGTATCTAGGAATGATACAATCTCATTTTGCCAAAGCTACGAGCGCGATTAAATGATATTATGTATTTGTACGATAAAAAAAAAAACTTAAATTACTTCACAAGTACTTGTGCTAGGCTTTAATGCTATGTAAGTATAAACGGTAGTAGTGCAGCTATTCTACAAACACACATGGGCCAAGTAATTTCCTGGCCACGATAAAGGCTTATCTGATGCTCAAATCCCTTCGACCTCACTGAAAGGACTTTGGTCAAGGGGCAAAATGTAAGGATACTGAACCTAATTCATAGGCTTACATCCTATTATTTTAACGAATTTGACTCTTTTGGGCCAATGTGATAGGACTCAAAGAGTAAAGTCCATATAATAGGATAATCAAGGGAGACTTGGCATGGTAGGCTCGAAATAGGGCCTGTTGGATCGGCCTGTCTGATTCAACCTTTTTTTAAATAAGACTCATACACACATATACACTAAAGGCCTTTGATGGGCCTAGACCCATATAAGGCCCATATGAGACTTCAGTCATTGATCATCATTACCATCCAATGGATGAGATTTACAACTAAACATTATAAATACCTTATGTCTCCTTACTAAAAGGGGGATTTCTTTTGGAAAAAAGGGTAGTTATTCTACCGAATTTTCTTTCGAAGACTCAAATTACCACTTACCCACATTTATTTCACAAAGCATGCACTTGTCACCGTAGAGTCGGGTCTTGTTCAAGACTGACTATTGCTCCTTCCATCTTAATCATCCTCTGATCATTCTCACACGCGTTACTTTTTCGTTAGGCCATATGTAATGTGTTTGTACATAATACCTACGTGACCTTGAACTTGAGCCTAAACCCCCCACAACTGTTGCATGTCATATGTATTCAATTATATCCAATCTAACTTTCATATACCGAATTTATTGCTTTTATCATGATTAAAAATTATCGTAACAAATGCTCATTTGTCTATCGAAGAGTGTAAATAAAAAGTTAACTATGATATATAACAACTATAAAATTTAGACGTAAAATGAATAATGTTCAATCGGTGTTTGAACATAAATTGGCTTGTTTTTCACTTGAAAAGGAGGAAATGTCTCCTGCATGCAACTGGCCTGTGAAACCTTCAAATATCATAATACTATGGGCATGATTTCACGGGGACGTCTCCCTTGAGTCAAGAATCGATCTTTTATTCGTTTTCACCCCCAGCCCTCTTCTTTTTCTTCCTTATTAAGCAGCCACGATAGTTCTTGATTTATACGTTTATAACCGTGAAAATCGAGACTTGTGATGAGGATGAGGATGAGAATGTGGATCATTCACTTTCATTTTCCCCTTTTTTTATCTAAAATTTTTTACTCTTTAGGTACGATTTCCATACTACTTTATATAAATTATTTAATAATAAGCATAAAAATATAAAAAAAAATTGACATATGAAATCATTTGTAATACTCATGATAATTATTCTAACATGGTGGATGACTTAACGATAAATATTGCAAAAAAAAAAAAAAAGAGATTATCATTCTTTTCTTGCAAATTTTTTTCTTCTTTTTTTTTCTTTTTTATTTTTTCAAATATCTACTCGCACAATTTTAAAAAAAAAAAAATTGTACTAAGGTGACATGTAAGGGTATGCATTGGATTCTACCGGACCCAAGTATCTCTAAGAATGCATGTGTTAGTTTACCTAATGTGTGTTAGATGTGACACCAGAGGTTTTAATTTTGAAATTTGGAAGCCTTCTCCCATATGTTGTGGTAAATAGTATTATCTTTTATCTACTTTGGAATATGTAAAAACTTTAATAGTGGACGAATAACCTTATTCATATCCCATTCGATTTGATAGGTTATGGATAAGTATTAAAAATCACAAGATAAGTTTTAAATATAATTTTTTTTAACCTATTTTCATAAGATAAGGTATGAGTATAAGGTTTTTTTATTCCATACATATCCTGAAGTTTATGCTTTAACATATATGAGATATAGGTTCCTTTTATTAAAATTATTAAATAATATTGATAAATAATGTATAATAATATTATATTTTTCGACCAATGAATGTTTTAGTAAAATAAATAAATGAGCTTAGACCCATCAATAACCTGAATGACTAAACTAAAACTACTTTTCTTACTTTACGTTTTCCATTTTTTCTCTTATTCTTCTTGATTTTCCTTTTCAAATTTATATTTTCTATTCTTTCTTCTTATTCTTTTCTATTTGTTAAATAGTATAATAACATAAACTTCAAATAACGAAGAGGGAATTTTTTTTTTAATTTTACAAATTTTGCTATATGTTTTATAGGTTTTGCATATGAAAAACTTGTAATATTACATATAAATTATTTTCCGAATATTATATAAACTTGAAATTTATAGAAAGAATAACAAAATTTACAAATTTCACATAATACACTTTATCTTGTAAATTTCACAGGGTACATAGTACATGATAGTTTAAAGATGTTATAAGGTAGGTTCTAATTTCAAATTTTAAAAACATATACCTTATAGATTAGGCTATAAATAAAGTCTTGTATCCTATACATCTCATATCCACTCACCCTTAACAAAACTTATAAACTATATTCAAAATCTAGATTTGAGGGTACCATATACTTTATCATTATATATAAGATATAATGTATACTTATTTATCCCATGAAATAGCTTTAAATGTATAATTAAATTTTACATATCACACATATTCAATAAACCAATCCACGTTAGATCCGCCTAGTTAATTGGAAGAAAAAATCATCTCACTAGTTCAAACAAACTAGAACTAAAAACCCATAATGATAATTAGGATTGACAATTTAGCAACTAATCTATTAAACCAAACATGAGATAATACAATTATAAATAGATTAGCCTAACTGAAATTTGGTTTGATTAATAAATGGGATAGACCTATTTATAGATACATCCAAATTCAAATATAGCACCAAGCCCCATTTACAAACTTTTTAATAAACATGTCCTATAAAGTTATCTAGGTTTAACCCATAAACTCATTTAATATTAGAATTTTTAATACTTATTGTTTAGTTTTATACTTTACTATATACTTACTCTACCCTCTTCTATTGTTTTGTATCCTTATTGTTAGGTCTTGTATAGTAGAAAATACAATGGATTTTTTTTTTTAACAAAAAAAACCTATCATAAGATTCGTTTGATATATAATATAAAAAAATCATTAACTTTATAATAAAAATACCTTTCTTATAACAAAAATATCGTCTTATTTTGGTATTGTTTAATGGTTATCGTAAATTGATTATACTGCACTAAACAAAATATTTTGTCCCTTGTTTGGTTTGCATATTTTCTCGATTACTAGAGAAAAATGATCTTAAAGTATTGGACAAAACGCTTATATTTTGTACCATCCAAAATAAGGTACAAAAATCAATTTCGCTAGAAAAAAAAATACAAAAATCCTTATTCAATACTTTGTATATCATGTTAAATCCAATACTTTGTTTACCTAAATAGTGGATGTCATAAAAATCTTTATTCAGTACAGTGTATACCAAACGTGGTACAAGAGAGTTATACTATTCTATTTTTCTAGTTTTATGCTATCCAATTCTCTTTGTACCTATCCAGTATTGCAATCTAAATGTTACATAGGGATAATATTGAAGTGAAAGTTAAGACTCATGTTATTATGATTTTTGAACCAAAAACATTCAATTCAATTTTAAGAATTTTTTTCCAAGATATTTAAGAAAAGTAAAACCACATTTTCGACTTAGTACAATTCATTTCACAGTTTGGATCAATTGTGTCAATTCCTTCTTATGCATCTTAATTCTTGTTATATTGTAACTCCTATCCAAGTCTAGATGGTTTATGTTACAATGCAGTAGATTAGCATAGCAAAAGCATTCGATAAATGTAGAGATTTAGAGCTCACAATGATGTTAAGTTAGTTTGGATTTGATATTCTAATGTCTTACACATAGAGAAATCACATCAATTCATCTCAAACTTGGTGATTAAACTCCATTGTCGTAACAATGCTATAGAGGAAATCCTATGGAAAAATAGTTTGATGTTAAGATGATAAAAAGCTTAACATCTCTCATTCTTATTACTACTTTTTGAAAAAGGAAAAAAAAAACTTTTTTATTCAAAACCCTAATTATGAAATCCCTTTCCTCCTACTTCACACCTTGAAACACAACGTTATTATAGAGAAAAAGGTGCTTTTATAGTTTCTTAACTTAGAATAATTGAGGAGAGGAAAGGTTACTTTTTTTTTCAAGGATACTCATGATTGTGATACAATGTACATTGAAGATTATAAAATCTAAGTTAAGCTAGAAGTTAATGTTACAGTTAGCTTGTGTTGGTCGACTAAGGCCAAAATCGACTCTTATGCATAGAGTCCAAATGTTCAGCCAACATAACGTTAGTTGGATGGAGAATGGATTGAGGGTTGACTATTGGCCTTAGTGGCCAAATAGGGATGGTTGTTGATTAATCACTTGCCATATAGCAGTCATATTGGGGCAACACTCATAAATATTGTATTTTTTTGGATTTTTTTTTTGTAAACATTATATTTGAAATAATTATTCCAAAAATAGGTTTTGAAGGCGCGGATATAGTCAGCGACTTCAATTTTACGAAAATTTGCAAAACTGAAGGTGCACATTAGGTCTACACCTTTAGTTTTGCTACCCCAAGTAATCCCACTGTCCCTTTTTTTTTTTTTTACTTTAACATCCATTGTCAATGTAAAAAGCAACTCATACGACAACAATATAAAAAATTAGTAATATAAATACAGAAACATAAGACATTTGCTTTAATGTTTCCATCTACAAACTCTATCTATTTTTTTTCTCTCGTTCGCAAGAAGAAGAAGAAGTGTTTGTGCAGAGCGAAAATGAGGGATTTAAATGAATATACTGAGATCTAGCCTTTCCTTAATGATTAATCAATTATGGTATGTTTTCTTAAAAAAAGTTGAAGTTTTTTTTTTAATTGTGTTTGATATTATTATTTGAGGAAAACGTTGTTGTAATGTTATGTTTTGTAGAAAATATTACTGCTTATTATTAGTTTGTAGTGTGTTAAATATGATTTATATAGATCTTGTAATGCATAACATGCGATATTAATTTTTGTGTTAGTATGAGAATATTTTGTTATGACGAAAATTTTAATATTACTTGTAAATATTAAATTGAAAATATTATCTATGTTGTTATAAAAAAATATTGTGATAGAAATATCTGGTTTGCAAAATAATTTTTACAGTGTTAATTAGATTTACAATTTTTGTTAGGAAATAATGGAAAAAAATAAAATTAAAATGATATGGAAATTTTTTATTTTTTTAGGCTAATTTTTACAATTTTGTCATTGAAAATTGTCATTTTTTAAAAAAAATTCATAATTTATATATACCACATATAGGGAAACAATGGATGACTACGTCAAATTGATGATATATGCATTTGGAAAAATTGTGGCCGGTAATTGAGGGCCGGAATATGATAAGGATCTAGTGAAGAAGTTGAAAATGAAGAAAAATGTCAACTATAATGAATTCTTATATAGAACATGCCAAAGCATTGGAGTCAATCCAATTGAAAGTGGAGGTTGAGATAATTTACAAACATCCTATGTTCCATGGAGGCAGTACATGTTATGCATTGATGGCTATTAGAGATGATGGAAACATTGAAATTTTCATTGAAATGATTGAATCATATAGAGATCATGGCATACAACAATTGTACATCAGAATTTTTGATGATTTGGGGGGTCCCTCTGTAAGGCAAACATTCAATATAAGCAATCAGCCACATTCATCACATAACATTGCAGAAATGCAGCCCAAGTTGTCAACATTTGAACCCACAATTCCAACCCCGATGGAAGGTAATGATGAAGATGAAATAGATAGAGCAGTTACTACAGCATTATAATGACCAGATACACGTGATCCGTGTATGGTTCGTTTGGGAGCGGAGATTGCAATTAACACTAATATAGGAATGGGTGTTAAGGAAGAGAGTATCGATAACAAAGAGAGTTCCAAGGAGGAACGTGAGGAAAGTGAAAACGATGGAGATGAAGTATCTAAAGAAGACTCTCCAACCATACCTACGTACTCGAGATAGGCAATATATCAATTAGAGCAGGCTGAACCACCAATAATGGCAGTTAGAGATCTTGTTCCGTACTACAATATTGGTGGTGATGATGGTTACATTTATTTTGAGTAGGAGCAAACTAATATTTGCAATGATTTAAGGAGTAGTGATGATTTCTACAAGGGCATGAGATTCAAAATGAAAGTAAATATGATTCAAGTAGTGAAGTCTTACCATGTGAAGAACCATTGTAACCTCACTATTGTAGAATCTAGTCCATTATGTGGTCTATTTATTGTTTGAGAAGAGACGATGGTTGTAAATGGAAACTTCGGGCCTGAAAGAAGAAGTTGAAGGGCATGTTTGTAGTGATGAGATTTGAGGGTCCATAGATATGCAATAACCTGCTAATTAGTCAGGACCACCTACAACTAGATTGCAATTTTCTTACTAACCGATTTATAAATCTTGTTAAGGATAATCTTAATATGAAGGTAATGGAGTTGGCTTTTGTTGTCGAATAGGAATTTGGCTATAGGAACAGTAGGAAACGGGTTTTGGAGGGAAAGAAACAGGCTATAGAGCATGTGTACAAAAATTGGGAGAAGTTTTATAATGAACTCCCTAAACTTTTAAATGTGATAGGAAATACAAATCCTGAAACTTGAATTGATTAGGGGTGGAGTAGATCAACTACCCTCGGGGTGTCTACTCTGAAGTAGGTATTCTAGGCATTTGGGTCGTGCATTGCAGTGTGAAGATTCCTTAAACCAGTTGTTATTATTGACGCAACTTTTCTACATTAGAGGTACACTCATAAGTTGCTAATTGCTTATGGCATTGATGGCAATAATCATATATTTCCGCTAGCATTCACTCTCGTGGATTAGGAAATAGCTAAGACATATGGTTGGTTTTTGAGGGAATTGAAGGAATATGTTGTCGGTGACCGTGTAGGTCATGAAATCATTTACCTTATATCAGATAGACACGTGAACATCAAGTTAACAGCTGAAGAATCAGCTAATGGATGGTGCCCTCCATTTGCGGCGTGGTGCTTTTATCTATGACACCTTGCAAGTAACTTCAACTTAGCACATAAAAACATGCAATGCAAGAGGTTAGTTATATACACTGGGTTGCAAGCATAATCTTGCAAGTTGAACTATGTGATGGAGTAAGTGGGGATCATTAAGCCTGATGCGTTAAACTAGTTTGATGACATGTCGTTGGATATGTGGACACTAACTCATGACAATTGCCATCAATTTGGATATATGATCTCCAACATTGTTGAAAGCTACAATTAGGTGTTCAAGGGGGCTTGAGGTTTACCTGTGACCAAGGTTATCAAACTCACGACTTAACTCGTATGATTCAACGATTTTACAAGTTTGGATACATATTTCTAGTTAACTTGCATACAAAATCGGGGAGAAGTAAAATCGTAATAGAATCGCGATTTTGACAATTTTGAACAATAAAATCGTCAAAATCGCAAGTTTGAACGTTCCCACCGATTCCACAATATTACACAACTAAGTAAATTTTCAACCATCTGGATCCGGATGACAAGAGTAAGACCCACATGCTTTCCTGTCGTAGCAAAGTATGAGCCATATCCTAACATGTTCATCGACCATCACTCCTCTCTGTCAGTGTGTTGCGTTGCATTGAAGTTTTTGTGTTTGTGTTCGTCGATTGTTAGTCTTCTTGTTCTTATTTGTGATCATGTTTGTGTTAAAGCACTCATGTTTGATTGCTGCAACTTTCCTTATTTTAATTAATATTTTTGTAATAGTAAATAAAATAAATGATAGATAACTTTAACTTTATAAGAATTTTTTAGATTTTTAATTTTATAGGAAATGTATAAATGTATTTATATTTCTATTTTTTCAATATCTCATAGTTAAGTAAATATGAGATATTGTTAAGTAAATATATTTTGAATTAATAATCACGAATAGTGCAAAAATTTACCTAATAATATATGATTTTGAAAGTTTTTCTTGTTTAGTATCTTCTTTATTATTTACTTTTCGTTAGTAATTATTTGTCATTTTTTAATATTACTCATTTCTAATAGTATATTTTCATTATCAACTTTTATTTATTAGCAATTTTTTAAAGTCACAATTGATTTTTAAATTTTATCTATTATCTTTTAGCTTTTGTATATATAATCACGTGAAACTTGCTTTATACATGATTTATCATTTTAGAAATAAAATATCTATATTATACAACTTATGCTTGATTATCTACATTATGAATTTTATTGCAAATTTGCAATTTATGGCTAAAATAAATGCTAAATTTCCTTATTTCTATTATTCATTATATTTTTTAATGACTATTGTAAGTAAATTTATAATATTTAGAAGTTGTTTTACATAGGTTGTAGAAACTTATGTTTCTATATTCCGTTTCTACTGACCTCTTAACAATTCTATATAAAATCGCGATTTTGACAACCTTGCCTATGACTACTTTGGAGAAGAAGACACTCTATAACTGCATGGGGTATTTCGTCAAGAAGCATTAGAAGGCTTTGAAGAATATGGCAAATGGTAGAATTTTTACCAAATATGCAATTGAAAAGATCTATAGATGGAATTTACAAGCTAGCAACCACAGGGTCATCGACTATAGTAGACATGACATACTTTTAGAAGTACTCATCAGTAGTCGTCGAGTTGCAAGTGAGTTAAGGGCAGGGGGTTGAACACACATTGTTGACTTTGCCTACAACATATGTAGTTGCCAAAAGTGGTAAATATATAGAATTTCATACTCCCACGCCTATGTAGTAGTTGCCTCAATGAGGCTCAATATAACACACTCTATACTTGATTGGTATAGGTGGACGCATTAGGAGTTGACATATAGGACGCACTTTATGTCTTTAGGCGACAAGTTGGATTAGGAGCCGATACACTTTCAGTCACTTAGCCCAAGGGGAGATCTTGCATAGAAGAAAGGAAAACCAAGGTGAAAAAGATATTACATAGAGATGAACATTAAGGAGTGTTCAAATAAAATCACATGTGGACTTTACCGAACAGAAGGGATATTAGAAGAACGTGCCCACATCGACGCGATAATGGTAAATGATGGATACCAATACACATTTCATGACATTCCACATTGCATGTGTGATGCTAACATTATCTATTTCTATAGTGCAGCTTAGGTGAAGCCTCGACTACTTTATCAACTTTGTTTTGATGGAGTAGAAGGGGGATCCTTTATAGAGGTTGATGATTCTTCTGCATTTATATTTACAATTTTGTAATTTATTTAGAAGTTGTATTAAATGTTAATTTCTTTAGACCTTTGTTAATTTTTTTCACATATTCGAAGTTGTAATATTATGTATTTATACATTGTATGTGTAACAGGCAAATGCTAACATTGTCTATCAAACAGAATGCGTAGAAATTCATTGCAAAATGTTAAAATATATCAACCCAATTGTTTAAATGGAACATATACATATGAAATAGATAACAAATTATTAGTTCCTATCCCATCCTATCTCTTTTCTTGGTGAGTTGTCTAGCTAGTTAGGCAAATGTGTTTGTTGGCTCTCGAGATGGCCTTGGATGTGGAGTAGGAGGAGCTTGAGACTCTTGTGCTGGATGCTACTATGGAGTATTGTTAAACGCTCAAGGAGGCACGGGACTCGAATCCATAGGATAATTCGATGATTTACTCTGGTACATAGGTTGTTTACAGAGCGTTTCTTCTGCGGAGCTGACAGTGTTGGGACATGATCACTTACAGAATGCTGATGTGGTGTCTCGTATGTGCTAAAAATTAGCCTCGAGCTATCACACATCACATTGGAATTCATTGAGAACCATTAGTCCTGTATTGAATTCTATTGTGTCTTACCCCAGTTTCGACGTCCCACTGTCCTTCTTCGCAAAGGAATTGGTTGTGCCTTCTCTTTCACCTCTGCCTGTGCCTGCAAGTACAACGTTAATGCCCACCCACCTCGCCCACCCGCGCGCACACCAGTGGTGATGCATAAAATGAAGACCTTAAGTAGTTATTCTAATGGTCATGTCTAGATCTGACGATAGGTAGATTTGTCTTAACGTTTCACCCTATAAGTAAAATCAAAACATAAATTAAATAAAAAATGATCATGCAATTATTCATTTAGTGAGTATTGATGTTGTACTTATCCAAAATAAAAAAAATAGCCCTCGTGCGTCCAATATACCACTGGCTGATCAATCCATACCACTACATGTAATCGTCATGTACACCACTAAGGCCTTCCATGTGAATCACTCGATCAGCATGCTATTCGTACATGTGTATATACATTGTATGCTACGCCAGCCAATTAACATCAATCCTACCCTACAAGTTGATTTGATGAAGTTTTGGCTACATGATCATCGATTGTGGGATATATTGAAACCCACCAAACTGCCTTGCCATTTGGTTGAGGAAATGTCACTTAACAATGTGGAAACATATTAGTGGCACTTGAACTGTCCAAATATGCATGCTACCTTTGTAGAAATTTGGTAGGAGGTTAATTACATTCCATCGTACAACTCCCATTCCATTTGAAGGATAGGAAATTATATTCATTGTAAACGATCGATATGATAAAATGGAAGGAAAAAAAAAGTTACTGAAATACCTATGCCATGTTCTATTAGTTGAATGCATCTCGATATGTGCCAACAACGTAGGTTAGGTGATATTGAGTATCCCTCTGCGTGTTCCAACGTGAAGCTAATGGATTGCCAAATTCTATAGATAATCCGTGTTGGCTAAAGAGTATTATATAGGAAATCTATCTCAAGTCCATACTTGTAGGAGAATAGTAGCCCTTCCAATCTCGTGTGTTGATGATGATGACGCAACATAAAGTTGGTGATATAACTAAGCTAGACATGTAGACCCCCAACTATGTATCCCAACAATGTCGAAATGCTCCAATAGAGGTATCTACATTGCGTAGACAAGGGCATTGGATTTATCGACAAAGATAAATCCCCTCACCAACTACATTATGTACACACACATATATCGATGGATTTGCTCTACATCGGTGTCATGTGGGAGCATCTAGAACATATCACATAGCCATATCATGCTAACAGACAAAGATATTGCATGTTATACCAAATTTTTTTAGTAATTAATTTTATGATGATTAATTAATGACATATCAACAAGTAATTACTATTAATTAATAACAACTTAATTTTACAACTAATTTCACAAAAAAAACATACAAACATGAACATACTACATTTACAATTAACACAAAATTTCTCACTAATTGTCCTTAATGATATATTAATGACTAGTTACTCTTAGTTAATGGTTAATTAACAAAGACTTAATTTTACAACAATTTCTACAATAACAAACAAACATACTACATTTACAATCAACACAAAATTTTTCAATACTTAATTTTCTAATAATTAATTAATGACATAATAATGACTAATTACTATTAAGTAACAGTTAATTAACAACTTAATTTTACAACTATTTATACAAAAACACACAAACATATTACATTTACAATTAACACAAAAATTTTCACTAATTAATTGATAACATATTAGTGACTAATCACCTTTAATTAACAGTTCACTAACAACAAATTAATTTTGTAGTTACTTGTACAAAAATACACAAACATTTTACATTTGTAATTAACACAAAACATTTAACTACTTAATTTTCTAACAATTAATTACTTACATATTAACGACTAATTATTGTTAATTAATAGTTAATTGATAACAACTACTTTTACAAAAATATATTATAATAACACATAAAGATAATTCATTAAAATTAATACAAAGGTTTTTCCTAATTAATTTTCTAAGGATTAAATAATGACTAATTAAGAACTAATTACTTCATCATTAACAATTACTTTTACAACAATATTCATAACTACAAATTAAGACATTTCATTTACGAAAAATATCAAATTTTTTTACTAATTCATTTGCTAATGTTAATTAATGATATATTAATAATTGATTAATTACTAATTAACAGTCAATTAACAATTACTAGTACTTCAATAAAAATAGTGGAGTACAAATAATTGTACTTACTTTTTTATGCATTTATACAAAATAATATAATAGTAAAAAAAAATTAATTTTTTCTTGAGAAAAATATACCGAAATCTTGCTTTGTCGAAGAAGTTGAAAAATGTCTTCTAGATATTTCTACACACGTAGTTCAACAAGCTAAACCTGCATAAAACAAAAATTAAGAAACTATAAGAAAGAACGACACTAGCAAAGGAAATTCAAAGATGTAAAAATAAACATATGTACAAAGGATTTATATTTATATTATAAATTATTAGTGTAAATTTTTTTTCCTATACATTGGACATCACATGTGGTGATACTGTAAATTTATAATATCACTTTATAATAATTTTTATAGGTTTATAATATTACTATGTAATAACTTTTATAAGTTTGCAGTACTGTACTGAAGACACAGACTGGGTGTGTGCCTTCAATTTTGCAAATTTCGTAAAACTAAAGTCGCAAATCATGTCCAAGCATTTGAAACCTATTTTTAGAATAATTATTTTGAATACAATATTTGTAAATTTAAAAAAATACAATATTTACGAGTGTTGCTCAATTATATTACTTGTTTGAATGTACTATATTATAGGTTTAAATGGATCTATTTGTAAAAAAAAAAAAAAATTATACAAAATAAGTCAATTCTTATACCATTGACATTCCTATTTTCGACATAGTAAACTTATTACTCATCTTTAATGGTTTTTCGCCCCAAGTTTAGCTGCAGTTTTCCACATAAATAGTTAAGTTGTTTATTCATCTTTCCTCTACTGTTAGTCTTCTTGAATTTGAAACAACAAATATCCATTCAAAGCTTCCACATCGGTGCACAAGCACCATCCTATATGTAAAATAGGGTGGGAACGGGCAGTTGCGTGTTTTTTGGGGAACTCGTGTTTGGATTCAATGGAGATATCTATCCATTTACATTATTTAATTGGCCTAGAAAGGCCATAAGGAATTCAACCGAAAGTAAAGTTATTCAATTAAAAAATTAAGTCTGACATTTATAGCTAGATTGAAATAAAAAGAAAAAAAAAAGAAACAAATTTACAGCTATCTCACGCACATAATATAAAATAATAAAATAATTTCATCTAAAATAATAGTACCTGTAAATCGTTATAAATCTCACATGTACATATAACCTAAATAATAAACCTCCTAGACTTCTTATCTAGTATATTCACAACATCATAACCTTAAACTCATCAAAATTTAGAACCCCATCCCCATTCAAATCAAATCGAGCAATCATCATCTTACATTCCTCAACACTCCTAGATTGCCCTAACCTACTAAGCATTCTCTTAAGACTTCTAGGAGTTATACAACCACTATCCCCGCCATCATCCATCTCTACATACATCCTAAATGCCTCTCTCAACTCCTTCTCCTTCTCTTCCTCACCTCCTCCTTCAAGAAACCTCAAAAAATCCTCGAGCCCTAATGCCCCGTCGCCATCCGCATCCAACGCCATCACCGCCTCCTCGGCCTCCGCCAGGGAGAGGACCCCGCCGATCATGCCAACACATTGTTGGAGCTCTAAGGGAGAGATCCTCCCATCTTCGTTCTCATCAAAATGGGAGAAGACTCTCGTATTGGTGTCTAGTTGTGTTTATCATGTTGCTATAATAATATGTATGTGCTAGCATATGCATGCAAAGCATATAGATGTAGAGAATTTGCATGAATATATAGACCAGGAGGCATTTGTTATATACGCGTACCGTGCAAAGACCGCCTAGCTACAAAGTTGAATGGTGGGAGATTTTCCGGGAAGGAAAGAACCGTGGAAGGCGGTTTCTAGAGTCGTGCATGGAAGGATACCAAATTTTGACTTTTTGTCGTAAAATATAATTTTGCTATATGCATATCGTTTGGGTCAAAACAGATGGCACATAAATTATGAATAAAATAGGAAGAATTCGTATGAAGGGTGATAAGAAATATAACTATATCAAAGAAACACATCAAATAAATAGAAAAATAAAAAGAAGAGACTAATCATTATTGGAAAATGTCACAAAAGAACAAAGAAAACATATAAAGAAAGCTTTTAGGTATGTAGAATGATTATTTTAGTAAAATTAAGTAATGCACCAAAATGGGTTTTCTAAATGCTAATGCTAATGAGCATTTTATGAATACTTATTAAGATATTATACAGATAAGTTCTTATCTTTTTACATATCTTTATTTTTTAATCTCAATAATCAATACCAAAACTGACTTAAAATTGTTTTAAACTCTCGACAAGTTCGAGGCTACAGAATCTCCCTGTAAAATGCATCATCATGAGAATGGACGACTTAAATCTAGAAAGGTCAACTCAACACCGTCAAAACAGCGTCAACCACAAGAAGAATCTGGTACAAGAGAAGTTTCTACATTGACCTAATAATTTTGGGGTCCATCACGATATTAGATGGTGGACAAGAGTTGACGGTGGAAATAAGGAAAATTGTATTGGGGTAATTTTCGGTTGATTGCCCTCTTTCATTTAAGATAATTTTTTTTCCTTGAATATATATTTGGTATTGATGTCTAAAATTAAAATAAATATGGTGCTAAAAAAAAAAAAAGAAGTTAAAGGTTAATCCTATTTTGATTTTATTGTTTGATTATCATAAATTTATAATACTATATTAGGCAAAATATTTTATCATTTATTTGGTTTATATATTTTCTCAATTACTAGAGAAAAACGATCTTAAAGTATAAAATAAATTGCTTATATTTTGTACTATCTAAAATAAAATACAAAAATCAAATTCATTAGATAAAATTACAAAAATCCTTATCCAATACTTTATATATTATGTTTAGTGCAATATTTCATATATCCAAACAATGGATATTACCAAAATCTTTATCTAGTACGATTCACACCAAACGTGATACAAAAGAGTTGTACTGTCCTGTTTTTCTTATTTTGTATTATCTAGTATTTTTTGTATCGTCTAATATTATAATCCAAACATTACCTATGAGAACTTTGTTAAAAAAATCGCATTATGATTAATTACTTGTCTAGTCGCTATAAATAAGTCGAGTTGATACAATGAAGCATACAACTCGACTTGAAGTTCAAAACTTGAGCTTAAGTGGAACTTGATCTAGCAAAGAATTTTAACCTTGAGCTTCATTTAAAATGGTAATCAATAAATTTTTTTAAACTTGATTTATAAAAAAAAAAAATGTTTTCCTCTTATTATAATAATATTATTATACAAAAATCTACCAAATTTTAATTAATATTTATACTCAACTTGAGCTCAATTAGATTCGTAAGTTAAACAAACTAAATATATGAATCTCAAATTCAATTCGATTAATCTACTACTTAGCAAATATCGTAAATCACAGATAATGTAATTAATTTATACACCTAAAAACTATTATATGTCGTTCCCCACAATAGCCATATATACTCGAAATCATCTTTTTCGCTACTATATGCAAAATGGCAGCTTTTCATTCAAGATATATCTCTCCCTCGAACCCATAACTTCAACTGTATGCTCGATATGTCACTTGTTAGGATTTCCGATATTTCAATTTTTTTATTATTCTATATTTTTCAATTGTAAAATTAATTCATTATGTTCTCTTCAAAAGTCCTAATAAATCACGTGTATGGATGTATACTATGTAAATATTAATATTATTTAAATATGTGATAATAATGATTGAATGTTTAGTAAAGCCTGATTTATGGATCGGTTAGTTGAAATCCATTAGGACAAGAAGTATCGAGTCGATGCAACGTGATGAAGATTCAGCAACTCGGTTAAACATGATGTGTGAGCGGAATGGAGTCCCCTTCGATGTAAGGGAAGTTCTTGGAAAGTTTTTGGGTGAAGATATTCCAAGTTTGGAGGGAGAATCTAGATGTAGAAATTTGACTACTTTGTATTGCCAAATAAGGATTGGTTACTAGGGTGCAGCCACCCTAGGGGGGCTCGTGCTCGGTGTTAGTTTTCCCGATTTTCTTGGATTCATCTCTACTATACTCTTATTCCTTACTATTTTATCTTATTCTTTTTTTTTAATTTTATTTTAACCCTTAATTAATATGCATAAAAAAAATAGAATATGAAACAAAAAAGGCTAAATTAGAGACTCATAGATCAATTGAGACGAGATTTCACACAAGTTGAGTTGAAGGTAGAATGATGATTGTGCAAATCGGTGCAAGTGGTCAAACCATAAAGCCTTTGACCCTATCTACACTTACCCTTGATCATAAGGTGTTTAGCCTTATCAAAGATGTGAAATTATCATATAAATATACACCAAAAATATCATCTTGTTTGGGTGAATCTGAAGTAACTCTCAAAAGCTTCAAGAGTCATACTTGTTATGTTTATTGTAGAGACATTCAGCGATAGTCCTATGTGGATTTCCAAAAGATGAAATTGTTAGGGCTAGCGCATAAAAAATAACGAAATAAAGTTAAAAGAGAAAAAAAAAATATAAAATTTTATCCCGATT
Organism: Laguncularia racemosa; assembly: GCA_037954665.1. NCBI lineage: Eukaryota > Viridiplantae > Streptophyta > Magnoliopsida > Myrtales > Combretaceae > Laguncularia > Laguncularia racemosa. Next base: position 4,016,421 of record JBBMOL010000001.1, on the reverse strand, counting down.
CATCTGTTAATTAGGGCTACGTTCAACAGATGATTCCATTATAATTAGCACTTCGTTCTCTTGTTACATCATGTAATTATAAGCAAAAAAGAGAATATATAGTAACAGTTATTTATGGGCTAAAGCCCAAACTTTTAATAAACAAATATGAGTTTAAATACTAAAAACCCTCGGTGTCTGAGGGGTGCTGCTCCCTTAAGACCCCTATTCGCTCAGTGTGAAGCAAGATCTACGTGCTTTCCTATCGTAAGAAAGTATGAGCCATATCTCAACAGAAATTTATGAAGTAATAAGGTAGACACTACATTTCTTCAAGAAATTCATTGTGAAAAAGGTAAGGGTTGATGTATTAAAATTAGTCAAGAAAGGTATAATTGTCACCTTACGAAGTTTGCAATGATTTTCCTGCTAACTTTCTCTAATGTTATGATCCATCTTGCAATGCACCTCCTAAGGAAAGCACGCATATGTAGTTGATTCAATATAGGTAGATGCATGATAGAAAGATATGTGTATTTATTTTAAGACAATGTTAGAAATAAGGCCAAGTTGCAAGGTTCCAATCTAAAGGCATATGTGTTATGGGAAAGCATTTTGCTCTACTCAAAGTATTTAGGTATACTCAAAGGCAATGTCATAATAAGAAGATTTGTCATGATAGGTACTCGAGTAGCAATCATATGTGCCATATGTAGTTAAAATTAGTGATTTATGATGTGTCATTTTTTCATTGGATAATAGTGCCAACTAAACAAATGGAGTTGACTAAGTTAGTACAAGTAGTGTCCTTGACATCGAAAAGTATAATTGGATAGTAAAATTGACAATTGTAAATTTCAAATAATTAAGGAAAAATTGGGATAAAATTTAGCTACTAGATGCGATATTATCCTAAAATAAATATTGACGTATGTATTTGCAATGACTATAACATGATAGTCTAAGAATGAAACATATAATAAATAAGGTATGATTATATAAGCATAGCATATGTATGAGAAGCCAAAGATCAAGATCTAGATCCTCTAAAGTTAGAAAAAAGAAGAAGATATATTTATGCTAATATGTTACATGTTTAGATAAGTGACATACAAGTATGATAGTAGGTAATTTTTTAAAAACTAATTTATATTTTCATATGTTAGAATGTTATTGTTACTTATATGCCACTTATCTATCTATGTAACATGTTAATATCTTTATAGTCTTTCTCATAAAGTTATATTTCCTAAATTTCAAAGCAATGATTAAAATTGTTTAGAGTTTTAAAATATTTGGTAATATCATTATAATATTATCTTCTTTATTATAATTTCAACTAGCAATTATATACTACATCAATAATAAATTTAAAAATAATTTTGGAGAATCCATCAGTTTGTTAATATTCTTGTCATAGTGATTTAGGTCATTGAGATTTGATTCTTGTTAGAAGATTTACTAGTGCTAGATTCGATTCCCTTTTCTAAATAATGGAAAAAAAATGCAAATAACTATTCATAAACTTTAATTTAGGTGTGAATATACTTCTTAATCTTTCAAATATTGTAAATTACCATCTAAACTTTAATAAATTGATAAAGAACCCTCTATAATTGTAAATAATACTCTTAAACTTTAATTTTAGTGTTCAAATACTCATTAAATTTATCAAAATGGGCTTTAATGCCTTGTACATTTTGAACCTAAGTTAAAAAAAAAAAACTAAAATAAGTAAGTGTCATTTATATTACCAATTTATTAAAATTAAAGAATTTATTTATAATATTTAAAAGTTCAGAAAATAAAATTCACACTTAAGTTTAGATAGGTTATTTATAATTTTTCTTTTCAATAATTTTAATATATACAGTAATTAATAAAAAGAAAAAAAGTTTTATGTCCTCTTTTTCATAATAATTTATGCATAACATGCTTATATCATAGCTAAAATTTATTACACCATTTTCTATACGACATTTTAAATTTATTCCACTAATTTCTTTTAATGAAATATCCAATCCTTAATAAAAATTTATGGAGAAAAAATAAAATATTTTTCTAAAATTCGAAAAATGAAGAACCACTAAATTTCACGCGAGTCTCATGCCTCCTGCCATCTTCCAGCATATTGGAAGTGGAAACTCCCATAACTGTACACGTGGCAGCACTAGAAGCCACCGACGCTCCAAGGCTCGTGGACAAAGCGCGATTCAAACACCGCTTTTTCCTCTCTTTCTCCGTACAATTCCCTGCCCTAAAATTACAATCACCACCATACACGTGGCAAATAAACTTTCACCCATGTCTTCCTCCCCCTGCTAACGCTAAAAATGCATGCATCGGATTCTAATATATCCAATAACATACCACCACGTGTCGAGTCCTTCATTTTGGTGGCATAATTGTAAATAAACCAATACCATTCTAGTTTCTAAAAGTCTCACACTTTCCTCTTTAAAACCCTAACGTCCTCTTTCTTACTGCTCAACCTCTCTCTAAAACCCTGATTTCCACCTCTCGCCGCCGCATCAATGGCCGGAATCACCCGCCACGTGGCAGCAGCCTCACGAGACCGCCTCCCTCTCCTCCGTGGACTCTCTCTCCTCTCCAGCCATTCTTACGCGTCGGCAGCAGCAGCGGCCGTGTACGATTACGACGATTACTACTACTCCGAGGAGGAGGTGGAGGAAAGGTCTCCGGCGAGGCTTGCGAACGAGAAGTGGACACCGGGAAGAGGAGTGCAGTGGGTAATAATGGGAGACAGAGGAGCAAAGAAACACGTTTTTGCGGAAGCGCTTTCAAAGCTTCTACAGGTTCCGCATATTTCCATGGGTTCTCTTGTTAGGCAGGAGCTAAACCCTAGGTCTCAGCTTTATAATCAGGTATTACTGGTGTTGGAAGAAATATTTGATCTTGATCATGTTTAGGCTCTATTTTGATTGTGGAAATGCAAATAGAAATGTAAATGAAATCTGGTAAATGATTAAAAAAGATACTTTTTTCTTTCGTTTTTCGATATATAAAATGGGAGAGGAATGGATCAAGATTTTATCTTTCTTCAGTTGTGATTGTCTCGTCAGAGATTTTTAGGCTTGTTTTAATCGATGTTTGTTGTAATTTAGTATTTAACAACTCAGAAACATTTCTGATAAATGCTTATTCAGCGAAATAAAAGGCAATCTTTGTCGCTGTGTACTGTTTCCGTGTGCATATTTGTTAACCGCGTGCAGCGTGAGTTGTGCATGCTTGACAGTATGTGATCGGGGTGAATGCGAACAGACGAGAGCGTTAAATGTTCTGTTTGCTATAAAAAAATGTTTTTATGCCTGCAGTCTTTTTTTATACTAGGCAGGAGAAACATACTTTGTCCTCTTCTTCTGTGGATGAAGTGTAGACAGTCTCACCTGCGAATTAGATAGTGATTTGTTTTATGGGGGTAATCTAATCAGAGTGATTGTGTGATTTGAATAGATTGCAAAAGCAGTGAATGAGAGAAAGCTTGTGCCAGAAGAAGTGATTTTTGCGTTGTTGTCCAAGAGGTTGGAGGATGGGTATAACAGAGGGGAAACTGGATTCATTCTGGAAGGAATCCCCCGAACAAGAATCCAAGCTGTAAGTTCTGAAATTCTTGCAGAGTGCATGTCTTTACTGGGATGAACTGCCATGTAGTCTATATATATGAGAAATGGTGCCTGTCCACTGGCTTTGTCTAAACTTATAATAATCCTATACGTTATGATGGATGATAAGAACAGTGTCTTATCTGTATTATAGATTACATAGTATCACATGAACAGGCTACATGTACGTAACACATGATGTATATTAACCAATGAATCTTTTCTCCCTATCTTATGGTTAATGGAACGAGAAATTATTGATTGCATGCATTATGACCAATAAATGCTGGATTTTCTTTTGGCAGGAGATCCTTGATCAACTTGCCGACATTGACCTAGTGGTGAATTTCAAGTGCTCGGAAGCAGATGTGGTGAAAAAGAAGTTTGGAACTGGAAGTGATGAACAATTAATTTCTACTGATGTCAGAAGGGTCTGGAAAGAAAACTTTGCTGTGTATGCTGAGCAGGTACTCACATTGTATTGTTGTCTTTTTTGTTCATCATATTTGAGATTGTCATTTTCATTTAGCACTTTGAAAAAGAAATTTTCTTGAATTTCATAGGTTGGCAATCAATTTGTATCTGCACATTTTCATCTTTCCCTTGCTACCTTGACAATGTGTTACTGTCGTATTTTTGTTTAATACAGTTTGAATCACTGGGTATTAACTCAGACAGCTGCATACATCATTAGAGAATGGATTTTTAGGAGTTTGTATGTATGGTGAGATTTGGCCTTTAAAGCTTTATTCTTGTGCAGAGCAAATTCTTGGAAGAGTATTACCAGAAACAACAGAAGCTTGTCAATGTTCCGGTTGCAAGTGCACCAGGTGAAACTTGGCAAGGACTGTTAGCTGCATTACATCTTCAGCATATGAATACTAATGATTCTTCCCAGAAATTGACTGCATGAAATCATTCTACGTTGTTTGTAATCCGGCATATAGTAAATAGTTGTGAGAGATATTAAGAGTTTCAGAGTTATCTGACTAGTATCCAATTTTGTTTGTTTGTTTGAAGTATGGAGCTCAATTACCCTCGGAAATTCAAACCAAAAAAAGAGAAAAAAAAAAACCCGAATAAGTATGGATCTCCGTTATATGAGTGAGATTTACTTGTATTGTGATGCTGTTGGGATCAAAAACACATGCTGCTGTAAGAAAATGACCTTGACATCAAGGATTTCATATGATTTTGTTCAAATTGTTTGCTGGTGAGATGTTGGGTTTTTCCAGTCAAGGTATGATGGTCAAACCTTATGTAAGGTAAAAACAGTATATGTTAGAACTGCAGACCAAATTGATTCGAGTCCTTATCTTTAATTTAGAGATTTTCTTGAATGAATTGTGGCTTTTTTTTTTATTTAAGAAAAAAAAAAGGAATCAAGATGGTTGGAATCGACTTGGAGTTTGATTCTGACACAAACAAGGACTGTTGGTCCGAATCGGTGTCAATGGTTATATCGACTAGCAAATTTGTTTTTGCATTCAATTAGATTATCTTAAAATCCGACATACTTTAAAGTATCTGCCTTTTAAATCAAATCATGTGCAATTAAACTATGTTAAATTCAAGCAACGTGAACTACTAGCTTATGTGCTTGTAAACCCTTCAAATTATTGGAACAATCATATTAAAGATAAAGCTAGTTTTCAACCGGATAATGGACAATGGTAATAGTGTCAATCTATAAATAAAAGTCGAAGGCAAATTGCATTTGCTTACTGAATGGTATGTATTAAAGGCGAATGTAAAGCGAGTAAAATCGATTCAAGATGCGGTAACAAAACCCAAATTGATAGATAATACTTAATTCATCTCTGGACACAACAAAAATCCCATCTGCCAGTGAGTGCAATTAGTCCCATTTAGGTGATATTACAATCTCACGCAAAAGGCAATAATAATAAATACAAAACCAAAAATGAGAAAGATTTATTATCGTTTTTCAAAAGAAAAAGCTATTGACTGACGGTCCTAATATCAAGTTTAAGCACCTTAGTCTCTAGTTCAATCAGGTCTGGGTCCTGCTCCACATAATTCCCCCTTTTATTATTTTCATTCGCAGCTGACACAGTAGGCATCTAATACAAGTTTATAAAACTTAATCTCAAAAGGTTCACTAAAGTCTAGAATTCGAACATCAAAAAATCAATGGTCATTTTCTTTGTCATAATTGCCATACCATATTAACGTTTTCAAAAGCACTTAAAGAAAACAATGATAGAGCGTCTAATTTGATGCATGACATAATTTAGATAATTTAAATTATTAAAAAATTATAAAATGTAACATAAATTTAGGTCACTTTTTAATCCCTATATACTTGTAATCTTTTTCAACCTCTTACATTGTAGATGTAAATCCAAAGTCTCCCCCGTTTTTCAGAAATTGTTGAAATAACTATTAAAAAAAAAAAAAACTAAAACTTATTTACATCAAATGTTTTCCCGTCTTATTTTTAGCCTAAGATGTCAGAAGTTAAAACATAGTTTATATAATGTAGTACATGTCTGTCCATAAATGCTAAATTTAGAATTGCTTACCATTGAGAAATACCAAAAGAGTAAGAAGTACAACCATATCTGGAAGAATGAATATATTTCATGAGATTATCTTAAATATAAAAAATAATAGATACGGCCTTCAACATTATTCATAATTTCGTAATAATCTCCTATTCCTCTTAAGTGAGTTGTTGCATCTTTTAGCTCTTTTCATCCTCCTACTAGGAGAAAAATGTTCTCTTAAAGGGCAGGCTTCTTGTAAAAAGCCTTCAAACTTCTTATTTAGAATTACCCCTAAATAATGGTGATAAGCTTCTTTTTTCTTTTTTTTAATAATTGAATGGTGTTAAGGTGGAATGCCAACAATTACTTTCACAATTTCATTAACAAATGCATAGCGGCTCTTGATAAAAATTAGATATGGCAGATTTACTTGTATTTTTTCTTTAATTTTTTTTTAACAAACGCTAATACAAACACACTGATAACAATCATATGAAATTATATAATTCTAGAAATTTTTCTAAAATTAACAAATCGAGTTCTTAGCACGTGCCACCAAAGCACTATGAAACTGTGTTTTTTTTTTTAAATAAATAGTATGCTATAAGTTCTATTTTAAGTATATTAATGACACAGATTCATGAGTGCCGTTTGAGATGTACTTAATCATGAAACGCTAAAAAATCTTTAAACACTAAAGTCATTCATTATTTAATAATCAATGAGTTAGCAGTTTATTTTCACTAAATTGTTCATCATGTGAAGCAGGTAACTGAAGGGCCATCACATATATTCATAATCCCACAATCATATGAGAATTGAGAAAAAGCATCTAGCAGTAATTTGACATCTTCCTAAACAACATCCATTGCAGTACCCATCAAACCATAATACTGTCCCTTTTGCAATGACAATGGCTTCTCACAAGAGCATTGTATGGATCTTTTCAATTGCTGTGCTGTTCTCAAGCGTCAATGTGAGCGTGGCAACACGTCGTTCGTTAATCTTCGACATGCATCAACCACCACCTCCACCTCTGCCTGCGCCTGCGAGCACACTGCCTCCACTAGCTCCCCCGACGCCTGCAAGCACACTGCCTCCACTTCAAAGATTGCCGAATGTGCCAAGACGCCCTAGGATATTTTTGCCACCACATCCGAAAATGCCTACAGTGACAAACAGTCCCTAAAGTTGCATTGCCTTCACTTCCAAGCATCCCTACTCTCCCTAAAGTTCCTGCTGGTATCCCATTCCGCTCTCCTCCCCCAGCCACCACCAATCCTTGAGTATCGTGTAGTTTCTAGTAGTCAGTGTGCAGTCTGTTTGCTTAAACGTCTCGTAGTTTCGAGGTGATACTATTTGTATCAAGGGGATTGCCACACCACATGTATTAACCATTATCATGTAATTCGTTTTCCATATATAGCAGACAGTTACTTATTTGTTAGAATCTATAAATCAAATATGGAATTTGGACATTTTATTTTACTGTCCACCACGAACGGTGGGGAAACACGGTAAGAGAACTGATAGGCAGGCGGAATTGGAAAGTTTCGTTCCAAAATGTTACTCCAAAGGAGCTCTCACACGCTTGCACTAGAGCCATAGCAGCGAAATTCTCCAGGCAACTACTATTTCAGTCATAGGTTCTAAATAGATAATCGAGTATGAATGCTAACTGTAAGCTCAGAAGCGTTTTGGTGTCTGAGAATAATTTTAGAATAAGTTAAACCTCGTCATTCCATTGAAGAAGAGACTACGAACTAAAAAAGAAGAAAAATGCAATCATTTGTGGAGCAAAAATGACACTCGATATGAAGTGCTTTGGATTCAATCCATACCTTGTACAAGGATTGCCATTTCATTCATATTGGCGTGTAACATAAGGAAATAAAACAGGACTCTGATATACAACTCGTAGGAAAGCACATATATGTATCTACTCGCTGTTCATCCAGACTTCTCGTAGAAGTTCGTACCTGATGGCTTTTTTATTGGCACTTTCCTTCGACGCTTGGCTAGAATTAGTTGTTACAGGAGAAGATACAGATCCATTGATGAGCAATGAAGCTAATGGTAATTCTAATTCATCAAGTTCATCATCACTGTTGTATTGTTTTTTGAGAACTAACGACCCACTTTTTCTTAGTTGAGACTGGTTAACCGTATCACCAACTCCTGCTGGTGGTGGAGAATAGACTGGAGCAGCTGCATTGCATGGATAAGTGGTGAAAGATCCCTCCCCAATTTCAACAAGCTCCTGCATTGTGGAGGCAATAAAGTGGAAGTCATAGTAAAATTTTGACTAAAGTCATAACCAACTCCTCCAAAAGTTTAAGCTAACCAACTCCTCCAAAAGTTTAAGCTAGCAGAACTTAATGCGGTTTCATATGCCGATATTGAACTCAGGATCTTTTGACCTAACTCTTGGAAAGGTTTAATCAGAACCACAACCACCTTACTGTAATGCTTAAATTAGCAGAAATATATGCGGTTCTGTAATTATATCAAGAGTTATCCATGAAGATAATTTCTACACTATAAAATACACTATATCCATTGACCTCACATATATTCTCTCTTCTGCAGCACCATCCGGCCATTTCCAGGTTCGATTAGGAAAATTTTAGAATGGCACATTATACATTATATAAATAACAATAATTGGTTTTGACATACATAAATAACTAGCAAGTAGTATAGTATGGGCATCTCACTAAATTGGCAACTCCACCAGTGACATTGTACATTGCATAGGAATGATTATCATACCATAAACATTTAATCAGGTGGTTAATGGAAGCCATTTTGGCTCCATTTAGCTCCATTGCACTACCTAAGATGCATAACCAGGTATAGAAACACCAAATGGAGAAAAAAACAGACCTCAGAGGCCAATGATTCAAGAAGACCCTTCGGAATCGGATCTGGGCAAAACTCATCAGGGACAAAATTGCAGAGGATCCTTCTGATCAGTGATGGACCAAATGTAGGGCATACCTTGAGAAGAACAAAGGAAAAGTTCAGCAAGGCTATCTTATCAAAAGTAGGGAAGAGTTCAGAGTTCAGTCATACACCTGTTTCCTTATTGATCTGTCTAGGAGCATGTCTTTTGGCAGCATCATAAGATCACTTAACGCATTTAGGAGACGGAATGGTTTAAAAGAAGCATCAGATTTAGCATCAACCATATATTGGTCCTCGGACAAATCGTCATCCATATCAAATAAGTTGGTCAGCCATCTAGACCAATTCCCAATCTGTCACACAAAAAATAATAATAATAATAATAAATAAATAAGCACTTGTTAGTATTAGAGTTTATGGCCAAACAATGGTGGCCAGATAAGTTCTCGTTCTATATTAAGAAGGGCCATAATCAAACATATTCACCTCAAAATCTGTCTGCTGGTAAAAAGCTACTGCACTCATCATGGGTAAGAACTCCTCACAGTAACCATGGGAAAAGAAGATGTAGCAAAGGACAAGAATATAGTCTAGAATGGATTTACAGTAAAGTTTAGATAGAAATAAGAGTTTCTATTGGACCTGAAAAAGAAATTTCATCTTTGAACAGGTATGACAATGCAGTGACTCTTTTACTACCTACCACGTTTTTCAGTTGGGCACCAGCTCTGAAGCTTGACTTTCCAGATGGAATAGGGAGAACTTTTGGATCGCTGATGGGATCCGATACTGGATCACTGGGCATCTCATCACCAGATTCCCGAAGGATAGCGTTAAACATAGCTACATCTAACCTAGCAACACATTCTTCCATTATCTACATATAAGCAAAGAAAAAAGGTAAGATATCATGTCCTCAGAAAATAATAGCTCGATCAACTGTTGATACATTTCTAGACCATTACAGGCAGACTACTTTTAGAAAAGTCTACCATGCAGAATGCTAAGATAATGTATCCATTACAGGCCATAAAGTTTTTCTCAAGGCAACAGCATGCAGTATTTTTCTTAGTGTATAATTGGCCTAAAATTAGTCACAGTTAATGGTTTCCACATTGTTTTTATCCGAGAAATCTATAGTGCTAAAACCATGATCATATAATATTATGAGAGTAAACAAGAGTCCATCAATTAAATGCTGTTACTTGCATTAAACTAGAGGGATTCACCGAGACTCTGAATAAGCATTAAAAAGTTTGTAGAGGAATTTCAGGGTGAAAGTATTGAGTCTAGTACTCATTAATTTGTTTTATCAATCTTGAAATATTTTATTAGTATGGTAATCAGAAAGACAATTCAATTTACAACATCAATATATGTAGAATCTAAAATAAACAGAAAAAGAGAGATATATATTAGTACCAATCTGCGAAGCATTGGCAAGCAACCACACTCATGGCCTCCAGCCCTAACAGGACACAGCCCTTCACAGGCATCCTTAAAGGCTTTTTTCCAGAGCTCCAGGGCAATGTTGACTTGTTCATGATCTGCATTGATCACCTTTTTGTTATTTTTACTCAAGACAGAACTTGCATGTTTATCCAGCGTCTTGGCAGCAGAAGACTGCATATGTGGAGTCAGGTTCTGGAAAATAAAATAGGGGTTCTGAATCAGGTGATTTTCTGAAGATGTTCCTATTAAGCTGATACTGGTTGCAAGCCAGGATAAGTAAACAAATGAGTGGAGAAAAAACCTGCCACCATACAGACTCAACTATGCGGGAGAAGATCTGAGCTTCAACTTTTTCCAGCTCTGACAAGAATGTGCAGATACCCTCAACATCTTCAGTGACACCAGTGCATTTAGTTCCCATCTTTCTTTGAGGAAACTCCTGCCCATTTGATGGCAATAGAGCCTTTGTACTTCCTTTTGGAACTTTTTGGCTTAACATTGCTCTTAGCAAAATAGCATTAGATAACCAATATGTTAACCTGTAACAGGAAGCATGTAATGAAGCCAAAGATGGAAAACAGGAGGGACTACTGACTATTTCATCTGACAGAGATCTAACATCGTTAGTGTTATGCATATGCATAGGATGTAAGAAAGTTTAAGCTGATCCTATTTTTGATCCGGTGTTAATGACAATTTCTGGAAATAAATGCTGACGCAAATTGATGAGAAGCAGCAGTTTGGCATGCCGTCTAGCATTTCAAGAGCATGCACACGTAATGATGGTTGGACAGTAAAAAAAATATCCAAAAGAAATGAAGCAATCCGACAGCTGTTTATTATTAAGCACCTTGGAACATCATTTCCACATGCCTTGGACACCAAAACTAATCCTGAAACAGCACTTCTCGCTGCACTAACTCTTTGAGGTCGAGAGAATTCCCTACATGCATGATGATAGAATCGATATAGGCGTCGAGCTGGAGCATGGACCTTAGTCGTGGAACCACCATGCTCAGCAGCCACCGAGTAAATGGCAACTTCAAGTACTGCAGCTTCTCTTAGCTCTCCTTCCAGGATTTGCATTCTTTGCTTCAGTTGCTGAAGTTTGGAATTGGAATGTCCATTTCTGGCATCAGTAGGATATATCTTGGCAAGCTTTCTTTCATCATTTTTTAAAGTTTTCACCTGCCACACATGTTTTGTGGGGCCCATATTTTTGAAGGATGCATCAATATGCATCCCAGTTCTAGAAATAACTTCTTCATGGTTTTTAAGGCTCAAACCTTTGTCTTCAATTTTTTTCATGGGGCCATCAGATGCTTCGTCTAATTCATCATTAGGTAGGAATGAATCAACAGAACAAGCAATATCAGCATCAGCTTCTGGGACAACCACTGCACTGGACCGGGAAGACACAAGCAAAGAAGCAAGATCATTATTTGTATCACCCAGTTCAGATGATAAGTCCACTGATGAAGAGCGGGAAGAATATCCTCTTGTTGATTTGCAGCCAGTGGATGTTTCTATCACATTCAATCTTTTGCTCCCATCTTCTAGGGCAATAGTCTGTTTCTTGTCACCACTTTCCACGTGGTGCATGATCATATTCAACCCATTCTGCAAGTCAAGCTATGTCATTTTACAGTTCACATGCACATTGCAATCCACTGAAATCTTATAGTAACTAATCAAAACGAGTGAAAAAGTTTATGTAACATCACAGGGAGACAAAAACATCCTCTGTATCCAATGACATAAAGAATTTTAGCTTTTGCAGACACGTGTTATCTGATTGGCCAACTTGATTTATGTAGTCATTAGGTAACAAGTTCCTTCATGAGGAAATTTGAGGGATAAGAACACACCCTAAAGACAATGGATAATATGTGGATATGGCTGGTCAGGTAAATGATTAAACCAATATATGCGTGAATGCATCATGTTGGGATGGTTAAGACCAAACGGACTCCCAATGCATAAGCTTCAAAATAAACAACACAATTTAGATTGGAGAGCATAATACCGTTTATCTATGGATGGGTTACCTGTCGATTTTCATGCGGTAAACCATGATTACTTCCCAAAGGAGAAGAAGAAACTGTCACTGATGAGTGAGACGAAACATCATCGTCTGTATAAGAAGCAATCTCTGCTTCATCAGCATACTCCCCATTCATCGAGCTTGAAGGAGAATGGATACCACTCTTCATTAGAGATGCCTTCTTAGAGATAGTCCCCTTGGAGGATGAACTGGTACGGCCCTTATCAAGATGCTGAATTTTGACATACAAGAAGGATTGAGCCATGTTCCTAAAGTTCCTCTTACAGTTAAGTGGAGCACTAATGCTCACTGGCTCTTTCACCACACCGTAATCTGTCAAATCTATAATCACAGTTCCTATTAACTGTCCTTTTAAATTATCCCTTCGAGGTTCATACAAGTTGAGTTCTAAACAATTTTTCTGAAATGCATCACCATTCCCAGCTTTGACTGAAAAATCTCTCACAAAAGCCACGGTCAGCTTGAAAGACTCGTTAAACTCTATTCTCCCATCATTAAATCCAGGTTCAAGAGAGGGAACAACAGGTTTGGTGAAACCAGAATTCCGTTCGCCATTTTCCCAATGAATCAGGACGGAACGGAGGGATCTGAGTGACTGTGATGGAGGCCAAGGCTTAATTTCCTGAATATGTATAAGATAATCAATTTGCAAAGAAGGGCTTTTCCGATTAATCGTCTTTGGACCAAGAACCATTGCTGCAGCTTTGAAGCTGTATATCTATGCAGGATTACTGAATTCACACTGCAAGATGACTGCAATATTCAAGAAGCAATTAAAAGTAAGTAATCTGCTGAAAAATAGCTAGAAGTATCATACCAGCGTTTCCAAATACCGACCAAGGATACCAACTCATTTCATTATAGCAACACTAACATTCAGAATCCAGTAAATGAAGCTCCTTGCTCATCAGACAACAGTCACACTAACATAACATAAGAGCTACACACTACAGAGCTAACATTTCAACATTTTTCTATAAATTGATAACAAAGAACATATTTCCATGACATTCAATCCAAATGCTCCACATAGTTCCGGCAACTTTTCGAACATCAAAAAGCCGCAATCGGACCATTAAATTACATCCTACTTGCTAAATAATTAAACACAAACAACGAAATCATATCAGGAGCTGAAAAGTTGCCATTTTTTGCCACAATTTTGCTAAAAGCAAATCTGAAAACAAAAGTAAAAGAAGAAAAAATCAGAAGTCTAAACTTAAAATCTGACTTCATTAATACAACTACAGATCAAACAAAATAAAGTGCATTACTTTCAACGATCCTCAATCCAAATTTTAAATCATCAAAACAAAGTTAAAAACTTTCTTTGCAAACAAAACTAATTCAAGAAAGATCCAAACATTGCCTGATCAAATGTGATTATCATCAAACAGTGCAAGCTCAAATAACCACTATAAAAATAAAAAATAAAAATAAAAGAAGAAGAAGTAAACATATGAATAGAAAGTAATAAGGCAAAATTACCGATAAAGAAATTTCAGGGGTTAAATTTTACATTTGTGTTGATGCAATGAAGAAGAAGTAGTGAGAAGTGAAGTGAATGGACATGAAACAAAAATATAGGGGAAGAAAAAAACTGAAATTTCAGAGTAAATGTGAATTAATAATGAGCTAAAAGAACATTGGACAAAACAGCATTTAATTACAAGCAAATATTTAAAAAAAAAAAAAAAGTCCCTTAAAGGGTCCCATGAACTTCTTACCGTACCTTTTTTTTTAACTATAATCTAACCTGGTTGATTTTATTAGATTAATATTTCATATCATTAGTTATAATAGCCTTGGTGTACTTTTTTAAAAAAAGGAGCATATTAAAATTTTTAAGTATTGATTATAAATAAAAATAGATATATGAAATGCAGGAGACATTTATTTACATTTTTAACAAATCACTAAGATCGAGATTATATTATTTATATTTTATTATTTTTTTTTATGGTGAGTGAATCACAATTATGCTGGCTTTTGTTTCTGGTTCATGCGAGTCAAAAAAAGGAGTGACGGAGAAGAGTGGGTGAGTGAGTGTCGTTTTGTGATCGGTTTCATGCGGGAACGAACACACTCTTGTGTCGTTTTGGGTTCGTATCTTACTGAGTTAAGACTCGTGATTGCGAGTGGGTGTAGTTGGGTTGGTAGAGTTAGATTTTTACTCTCACGCGCAGCTTTGAGGCTCTGTTGAGCACCCTCGCTATCCGCTCTCCTCTTGGACAAGATCCAATGTTCTTAAGACTTTGTTTGGCACGGAAAAAGGGGAAGAATGGAAAGGGAAGGAGCATTGGCTTGTAATTAGTGTTAATTTCATCTGCAGTTGATTCCACAATTGGGTCCATAAGCGCGCGTGAATCTTACCACCCCGGGTTGTGAGATGCGGTTGCTTTCGCAGCAGGACGGTGACTCGTCACCGACATGGCGGTGAGAAGCTGTGATCATTATCAATCAATGTCAAGTCACAAAAGCAGATGTCGGATCAGTGGGGCCCAGGCCAACACGGATTTGGGTTATTCTGGCCTGGGCTTTCTCTTACAACAACCAACCCATTTCTTCCCCTTTTTTTTTTTTATTAATTCCCTGCAGCATCAATTATGAATAGCCTCCTCAATTGGCAAATTTACTATATTAGTTATTTTCCTATTACTAGTAAATTGGAAATTTCTCGTGATAATTTTATGTCATGTTATCTATTAATAATATTGATTTTCTCTCAAAATTTCCAAATACGTTAGGGAATGTTCTTTCATGCATATTGTACCTAATCGGTTCTTAATGATTTTATAATGTATTGGATGAATCGTATTATAACCACATGTGGAATACACAATTATCCTTAAAATATAAAAATTTAGTTTTATCTTTTTATGATTTAAATGTCGATAATTACTGAGGATTTTACCTCCCAAAGTCCCTTTAGGGTTTTAATCATAAAATATTTTATGAATATTAACTTTTTTGAGAACTTTGAGTTAAAATCATATTTTTGCATCTCACAAGAAACAGTAACAAAAAAAATATTATGTAACAATTACTTCTAAAAGACAATTCATTATGTTATGAGTGAAATACCAAATTCAAGATAATCATATCAAATCATAGTTCATTTGAATCAAATGTTCAAGTGAGGCTTGAGGAGTAATACATGTAAGACTCGCAAACAATAGATCAAGGCAAAGGGATCATATTTTATCCCTACTTGCAAAATAAACTCGTGTTATACATAATTTCTTAGAAAATGTTAATGGTATTTTAGGAGCATTTTTGAGAAAATCAAAGAATTTTTTTTCGTATATTTGCTTTTTTATAATGTATACAATTAATATTAAAAGGTATGAAAAAAAAAATTCTCCCTTACTAAGTTTTAAAGAACATCTACTGACTGAACTTTTTAAATAAATCTTCAAGTTGTTTTATTCATCTCATTACCCTTTCTTCTAAGCAAACTATGAGCTTACATTTGTTGGGCTGATTTTGTGCTTGGAGTAATTATGAAGAAGAGCAAGTTATTTTAAATTTCTTTCAATGAAGTCACTTTTGACAAAGACCCAAGAGCAAATTAACCTAGATAGACCTTGATAGCCCAACCATTACCCAAAAGACCAAAGTGCACTAGCCAAAGCCATAGGAGAGACCAACCTTTCTAAGTTAGCAAATTCCTAGAATAAGCCTTTGATTTGGACAATGCAGAGTGGTATTTACTTGAAAGCAAAGCAAATGCTAGTGAAGTTAGAGGATTATTGTTAAATGTTGGTTGTGATGGAAAGTAGGCCCTTGCCCAAGAATGTTGGTGAAAGCTATCTATCTTTTTGTATTATACGAAAGGTAATTCCATGAGTGGCAAGTCCTGTTAAGACTAGCTTTACTGGGGTACTTGGGGAGTTCCTGAGAAGGTCCTCATGAATTAAAACTTAAAGAAGTTTAGGGCGTAATTAAGAATCAATCCTTGGCAAAAGACATGTTATGTCTTTCATTTTTCTCTTTTATGTTTGGGAGCTAAAAAGTTGCTATTTATAGTATTAAAAAAATGGGGACTATAATATGAAGTTCTTTTTAGATAAAATTAAGGGGATCTTGATCTTATAATGTCGATTTGATAATCAAGAAAAGAAAAATGTTGACGTAGCATTTATGGTCTATAAGATCAAAGATCGATAATGTCATGCCCCATTTTAAGTACTCCACGTGATAACCCACCACGATTGTTTAATTCTCCGTTAAGCAACCCCGAAGTGTCTCATCTCAAGCATCGTGCCTGTTAATTACAATAATAACATTTCCTACTCAATGGAAGTATTCAACTACTATATTATCACAGGACCTCTAATGGGTCCCATTACACAGCCATAGGTACACTCAAGATCCTATTGGATCACTTACAAACATTTTCAACTATTATAGAATCAAGTCTAGCAATATCCACATCAATCTAGTCCTCGCATTCCTTCCCACGAACCTTGCTCTTAGTTATGCGACAAGTACTTACCTTGGTTCGCAGCTTCATAAGGAAATTTTGATAGTCACGACCTGCAAGACAAAATCTATAGGAGGGTAAGCTAAAAGCTTAGTGAAATAAGGTGTAATCTCTTAGTGTTGCAACAAACAGAAATAATTTCAAGCAAGTTGTCAAAACAAATGTTATGCATGAACAATCATATGAATATAGCATTTCACGTGATCTTCCGGTAACCAAGCATGAAGTCAAGGGTTTACACCCTCTTTGACCTTGGGTTAAGGATTTTGAAGCCACCATTAGAGCCTAGGTCTTACACACACTTTAATTACCTTTATCACTTTATTATAACCGTGTCTTAGCTTTAGTGATCTAAGACAAGCCGGACTTGGTCACTTAGTTCGCACTTGGCGGAACAATAACCCTCTAATTACTTCTAGCGTGCCCTGTAGCTGTGATGGCCTTAAACAATGCAATGTCCGTGCAATGCATGCCGGGTTCTTAATTACGTCTAATAATTAGTTATGGCTTTAAGGTGATCATCTAATGTCAAGCACTTATGCGAGCGACAATCATGCTAACATGCACTCCATTCAAAACACACGGAATCATTTCACATAGCAAGGCACATCCATAGAATCAAACAAGAAGTTACCAAGCAAGAGACTTCTACTCATGATTATAGTTACATGTCTTATCCTTAGATATGTACTTATAACGTACAAGGTTTAAGTTAGACTCTCATCTACCTCTTATCATTCCATAGTGCGATGTAAGGACATATGGTTGTGGTTTATGGTTAACTATGAGTGCCCCTTTTTCCTAATCTTGTATACCCTATATGTCTACGGCTTATATCCATCCCAATATCCTATACCTTTATCTCACTTACGCCCGACACATGTGACTATGATGGTAAGGACTTAAACTATTAGCGACTAAACTCCTCCTTCTTAACTTGTGATGTATGCATTTACTTATGATTTAGTTCAGCTACTTAGACTCCCTTCTTTCTAGCCTCTGCTTCCAACATCCTCCATGTCAACATTTATCTATAATTTACTCATTAATCTCCACAAGCGTTAACAATGCACATACCATGTCGTCTTCCATTAATCTTACTACCAAAATTGTGCCCATTCACTAGGGAATAGAGATCCAACACCTATATGCCAATACATGTTTACATACATGTTATTTCACCTCCTAAATCATGGATTTCTACCCTCCTTCCAAATTCCGTAACATACAAGATCACAAAAAGACTAACATCAATTAATCCCAACTCCCACCTCCATTTCATTTTGTAACTCACATACTCAAGTTGAATTTCCATTTCCACTTTCATCATACTACATATAAACATATACATATACAACATTCCCAACTAGCTTTCCAATCCAATAAGGTACGCATAAAACATATACACATAATGTTTCCATGGCAGCTTCTACGTCTCAACATAGCACACGATTAAAATCACGTCGCACACGCACAATTGGGGTCAATCTTGCACAAGCCCCCACACATATACATAACCACATATTTTTACAGCATACACCCCTGCACTTGGAGACATATATATAATTTCACAGCCACTTCAAGACTTTGGCCGGCAATCCAGTAGACCATTATACACATACATATATATATGTATTCACACGGCTGCTAACAAACAAATGTCTCAGCCATCAAATGAACTATGCATACACATACATGAACCTTCACGGCTCGGCGTACAGACGGCAAGACCCCCGCCACGACCGTGCAATTCAGTCTCCACAACGGCCCCAGCGTACACCATATATATATATATAAGGAGACAGCAGCCAATAAACAATTTTTCACATACACGTGCACATAAAAGAAGAACCAGCAGCCAACACATTCTATATATACATATATATACATCAACTCCTTCACAGCAGAAGAGCAAGCACGTCCCAGCATTCCAAACTAATATACATATATATATGTTTTTACTACAACAGGTACACTTACGGTTGAAGAGGAGAAGGACCAACAATCACCATGTACTATATATATGTGTGTGTATGTGTCCATTCGCTACAGCCAACTGGGAGAACTTCACACACGTGCACTACGAAGGAAGTCCCAACTCATCCAACTCAATCACAATGTCAAGACATATACATTTATATATATTTCTCTCCCGGCAAAATTTTGGTGTCCAACCTCTTCAACGCCTAACATTCCATGCATATATACATATATATATATATATATATTGCCTGCCAGCCACAACAACGTACTGAGGCTTACATTAACACAGCCAAAATCTAAAACCCTTAACGCAATGATCTAGATTACTCTGTCTAGTATTTTTTAACTATTATAATTAATTTTAAGCTAAATACTAATTTTAATATTTATTTAATATTTATATATAACTTTTAGAAATTCAATCCGTTTGACAAAAAAAATTCATCTAATTGAGTTGCACTCACTTCAATGAACACACCGATAATCTTGAATCACCAATCAAAGATCGTATGTGTGAGATATGAATTTTTCTGTTCGTTTTTCTTTTTCCTTTTTCTTTCCATTTCATCTTCTTCCGTAGGTCCTCTGTTCGTCCGTCTTCGTTGCTTTTGTCCCCTTTTCTTTTCTTTCTTTTGTGGCCGTGGGTCCTCCACAGCTCATGCATATATATGTATATTATTATTATTATTATTTCATATTTTCTTATGTTTAAGGTTCAAATTCCTATCCTATGTATCTTTATATAACCGATGGTATTTATAAACTTTTAGTATTTTAATAAGAAATTTTGTGTTTAAACTAATTTAACTATTTTAAGTGTAAATATTTATTCAAAAATTTTTATTTGATGACCTTATGTCTAAAATTTTATTTTATCCCATCGTTTGTGATTTATTTTTTTCAAGGAATTTACTCTTCTAATTTAGGTTTTTTTTTTTTTGCTATCAATATTTGAGTTTTAGTAATTTTCTTTTATTTATTCTGATGTTAAACACTACAAGTTTCATAGATTTTATAGATAACCATGTGATCATATTTGTATATTTTTATACTTATCTACTCCAAACTCTTATTCAAATTAATATAGATTTTCATGGCATGAAATCATAATTCATTATACCAGCCAAACATGCTCAAATTAATTGTATGGCATTGAAATAACTAGGCATTAAGATGTAATAATGAAGGTCTACTAAATCGACCTTGAGTGCTTTATTTTGAAAATAAGGATCTAAATTATTTTCCCATTGTTTTGAATTTGAATATTGGAGCAATTTTTCTTTTTAATAAGGAAAAACTCTTCCTTCTGCAACATTTTGTCACATTAATTTGAGTCTACCTATAAAAAAAATAACAATAAAAATTCACCTAATCTTTTTAGGGAAAGGAAAAAAATATTTTTTTTTAATATTACTGCAAATATACCATTTAAAAAAAATCACAAATATATACCGCTTGAAATCCATACTTAAAATGACAATTTCTATACAAAGATAAAATCGATATTGTAAGTACCAATTTCATCAAGTCTATTATTAGTCTTGCGTTTCCTTCTTCTTTCTTCCTTCTTCCCTTCTTATTTGTACCTATTTTCCCTTTTCCTACCCTAAAATGGGCACTTGAAGTGTCAATTTTAGGAAAAATTAAAATCGACACTTCAAATACCAATTTCAAGTAGTATACTACAAGAAATATTTGCAAAAGTGGCACATTCTTAGGATTATTTAAAAAAAAAAAACTTTTATTTTTTTCCTTTTCCCATTACATTCCATTATCTTCAAATAACAATAAAAATAGATTAATAGGGGATTTGCCGGATTGACTCACTAAATTGTAGTTTGTTAAATTTATATAGCTAGAATTAAGTTAGTTTTGCATCTTTCTTCTTTTTTTTTTCCAAATTGGATTCGGTAATAAATCTTTTAATATCTTCAAATGGAATTTTAAGCATATATGGCGCGATAAATGAAAACCACATGGACTCTTAACTATTTTTATTGAATCCTTCATATGAACAAGTTAATTTAAATGGAGGTGAAACGGTTTAGGGATTTGAATTCTTGATTCTTGTTCTAACATCATGATAAATTTTAGATTGATAACCAGCTAATTCAAAAGTTGTATGCTTTAAAATTTATTAATTAACACATATCACTTGCCATTCATAAGCTTGCACTTGAAGGCAAGGTCTGACTTTGGTGCTCGTTAAGCAAGTTGAAGATGCATAATATCTGATGCTAAACAAACAGCTTCTCCTGTGGATTGGGAACATCTGCACGTTCTAACATACCATAAGCAACCAAATTGCTTGAAACTAAATCAATGTCACCTTCTCATCCAGAAGAAAAAAATAAAGTACAAAAAGTATCAATAGTTTAATATGAAGTGGCAAGTCACAGTCAACTGTATATCAACATAGCATGATTCAAGAAGGTATATCCAGCAGATACACAGAATTACTAAATAAACAAGAATTTGAAACAACTGTACTAATCGAAGCTTTCTCTTGCAACAGATGGCAAATAACACGGGAAATAGAGTGAGCATCGTAGAATCTGATCCCACCTAAATCGCACCATGTGCCGTAGGGGATATCTCTTGCAAAGTAAGAATTGGTGGACCTTTTCCCAAAAACATAATCCAAGTTATGGTTCGTAGAATCCACTTTCAACCCTTGATTCCAATGGTGGTTTCCGCTTACTTCCCAATCCATATCATAGAAGAAATTTCTGCCTGGCTTCTGTGGTTTCATGGATTATTATTAATAGAGATTATACAAAAACTGAACCAGAATTTATTTCACTAGGACCACATGAACCACGGCCATGCTTTCCATCAGTCACCAACCAAAACAGTACTAACTACAGCTCTTCACTGCTAAAATGTCACAGAAGGCATGATTATGGAAATTTTCTTAAAAAAATATGCAATAAAAACAAAATGCACTGAAACGCAGCTTGAAGTAAAAAATGAAGATGAAAATCTAATATAAGAGAGTAAACAGGGCATGTGGATTTTAGAAAATTCAAATTTGTATATATTTAAATCAGCATCTCCATCTGCAGGTACTATTCAGATGTTCCCTTCTTTCATAGTTCTTCATCAGGCATTCATGGACATCTATACTGTCAAGACTTGTGCAGATTTTACCTCTATCTAAATATCAGCTTCAATGGGCAATTACATCATCCGAAGAGTGATTCAGATATGAAATTACAAGATCAGCTGCATTGCATCCAGATGCAATCGCTTTCCCAACAGAGAGCCCGCTCTTATGATTGCCTGAGAAGTATAGATTTGGTGAGTGTACATAGAGTAGATAAAATTTCGTACAAAATTCAAGACTGCAATATGAGAAAGTTTACCCCATATGTCTAGCAAAATGATAGATTAGGCCATCATTTCCCATATTGGGAAAATGGTAACGGGAATTACATACAGCATGTATACAAGATGAATTCCGATTGAAGAAACAACAGTTTCACAGGAGAACAGAAAATAACGCTCTATACTACTCCCAAAATCACTGGAAACTCACCAGGCACCAATTATAAAGTGAGACAGAATGTGTAAGTACCATAATGCAAGCAGAATCACACACTTTTTGGGAGGGTGTTTTTACCCCTCAGCATAATGCCAATCTATCAAGCTAAGCCCTAAGTACAATGAGCTAATAAAATTTCATATAAGATGTATATGAAGAAACCTTTAAATGATAAAGGGAAGACCATAATACAAACTGAAATCAAACAATTTTAATCAAAAGTAGAAGGGTCCATCAACCAAGAGTAACACAATTCCTTTTCTAACCTCTCTGCCTAATCAAAGCACCAAAAATTCAAACTTGCTCTCCCATTACAGAAGAAATGCTACTAACAGAAACTACCTATGACTGTCAGAAATAAAGTTTAAAACACAGTCATGTGTTTATGAATTTATGATGCCAGAAGCTTAATAAGAAAATGAGCAGACAACCCTTCTCCATACCCATCCTATTCTTTGTTGTAGTTTATTCATATCATGTTTTGGATATGGGACTTAAAACTCTTTCAATATACTTAATAACAAGTCATGAACCACATCCAGAGTCATAGGCCTAACCCATTATAGACACAACAACAATCTCCCCGTACTCCAACATGAAGTTTTCATCATAGAGGGACTCACGCACCCACAATCATCCATCTTATTAGCCCATACACCAATCGATCCCTAGAAATGCCTTGTTTATCCTCTATAAGGGCTTTGTCACCATACTTGAAACACTTTTGATTTGCATGTCAATGAATTGCTCTCTCAGTAATAGCTGCAACCAAAGCTTGCAAAGAGAAATTACAGCTTGTATGTTTTGTGTTGAAGTTACGAAGCAAGGTGAGTATAAAATGCTATACTTAGAAGTGTTCTTAAATTTTAGCTAGAAAACAAGATGTCTTCGATGTGCAAGTGGTGATAAACCTTTTCTTTCTAATCTTATTTCTTTCTCATTTGTAACATTCAAGGTGAGAAAACTAATATTCTTAAACTAATGCATTGAAATAATAGACAATAAGGAGATCCATTGATTTTGGCCTATTATCCACAAGACCCAATCGCTGACCTTTTATTTTATCTGTTTGCTTCTCGCAATTTAAACCATCTAATAAATTGAGATAAGTAGAAATGCCTAATTAGTGATGAAATCATGACAGTGCAGAAAGCAAACATCTATATTTTGCTATCAAGACTTCCTAGTTCTTCTAATTAATTAGTTACGAGAAATCATTTCAGCAGCCTCAGACTTGGAGAAACCCACCTAACTTTCAACCACATCTAAATGACACCATGTCATGAATACCCTTCGTGAAAGTTTCTTTCTACCTGTAAGCTGTGTCCTTAAGTTAAGATGCTGAAGATACCTGCATAGAAGAATCCAGGAAGATCTTCTTCCATCTTCTTTATTGCATTTAGAACCGAGTCATAATTATGTCCATATAAAGGGAATGCTTTACTCCAGTAGAAGTGGCTGCATTGAAAAAGAGCAACTATAATAGGAATTGTAATCCCTTACCATCTTGAGGACATAATTAGAAGAGCAACTATAATAGGAACATTTAAGTCATAGGAATAGTAATTTTTTAGTTGATCATCTTCACCATTTTATTTGCTTCTCTCTCTTAAACTTGTGCAATACTGAGAGCTAAAAAAGAAGAACAGTTGCTAAATTTTTTGTTTACTTTACAAATGTGGGCTCTCCCTCAGCTCCCAGCAGTTGTCTGAGATCAGAAGTAACTATCCGCTTTAATTCATCCCTGACAAACAGTAAAAGGAACATACTTAGTGTACTATAGCAAATACACAAAAGCTCAGTGTACTGTAGCAACTACCCAAAAACTGGAGTAACAAACAAGAAACAATTAGAAATTCACAAAATGAAAGAATCAAAGTTTCTGGAAAAAAGCATGTACGTCGAAGATTTTGCAAGTTCTGTGTTTCGACTTCCCCCAACAAAGGTTGTGTATAAATGGAGGTCAGCTGGAGATCGGTCTGGAAACATCATAGAGGAGAAGAGAGTGCCTGAACCACAAAGAGAAAGAATTCCAATGATGACACCAAGAAAAATGTAAAAACTACAAGCATTAAATGTGTACAACCATTACCAAGAGTCCTCAAACCATTTTTCTGCTCTTTAGAAGGAACAAGAACTCCAAAACCCTCAAGTGGTCTCTTGACATTCTCCTTCTTGAAAGTAGTAATTATGACAGACAGTGGCATGTAACTTACCTGCGATCATCAAAACCCAAAAGAGTAACAAACTGAATAAATGCAAATAATCAGGTCGATTAAGAAGATCTAGAATCAATCAATCGTCCCAGATTTTCACAGGGGTTATTAAGAAGGAAAGGATACTCAGGGCCAACAAATAGATCTTAGACCAGTTGTTTCACTTTCAGCTCGCTCATCTTTGACACCAAACCAGACTTAACCAAATCAAACACAAGATAACCATCAGCTGATTTTTCTTTGACCAAATCAATATCATAACAAAAACTGGATATTTTATAGGAGAAATAATTCCTACCGAATAAAGAAAGAGCGCCTTGCATCATTTCTACAATTATGTCATACCAGTAAAATGCTCTTAATATATCGGAGCACCTTCATTTAATTAAATGCTGTTTGACTCGGTCAATCTCCAGTAGTAGAAGAGCTCATGCTCTCCATAATGGAAAGATTGCACTTACAACTAGGGAAACTGCAAGTTTATGGAACCATGTATTACGTTATAAACAGAGCATCACTATTATTTAATCCATTATATTTAGAAGATGACTTAAGTGATTATTATTAGAAAAATCAAGCTAACCATCATTGCATTGTAATACAAATTAAAAAACCAAGTCTCTTTCCTAGACCATTATAATCAATATGAAGAACATCAATAGCCAACAAATATATTCTCAAGCACCAAGATCAACCAAGTAGACAGTAAACATTGTCCAGGGATACATACCTCGGGAATAAAGTCAAGTGGAAAGAGATTTCCCTTTTTTGAAATCTTCATTTCTTTAACATTACATAGAGGAGCCTAAAATAAGCAAAGATCAAAAGATTCATCTCCATATCCAAATGAAATGCTGGGAGCAGCATCATGGATGATTTTACATCTGGAGAAAGGAGACTGAATATGCATGTAGATGTATAAGCATGTGGACTTGTCAGGTGGTCATGCAATAACCTTGGGTGTGCAAGAGAACAAATTGTTAATCTGAACCTAAATCCTCCCTGCTGGAAGTCTTAAGATATCTAAGTAAGAAAGCATCACCACAACCTTCCCTATGCAAAGGAATTCCCCAAGGCACGATGATATTGTTCTATCTCATATGCTTTACACATTATGCGATGTGTTGTCTTAGCCGCTTCAATTTGTCAGAAGACATCTATATTTCTAGTAGCAGTGGACAGTCCTTCCTAGAGATTTCTTTCTCATATCAAAACAGATATAAAAAGTACATGCATTTAGAATATAGAGTACAAACCGTCATGATGACAGCATCAAAAGATGAATCCTGTGAACGCTTCTTATAGTCAGAGATATAAGAAATTGACCAATTATCTGATACTGCTCTCCCATCACGACCATATGATAGTGACAAAACCTTTGAGTGCAACTTAACATTGTCTTCATTAAATGCTTTGCACAAAGCATATGCAAGGGTCTGCAGGACATGAAAACTCCTTCAAGAGATGTCTTGCAGGGAGCAGATAGCAGGAAGGCATGCGAAGTAGTAATTCCAAGTATATAGGCTAACTTTTGTCAAATAATTCAGACTAATTAGGTTGATTCATTTGTCAAGAGCCAAAACAATACCTGCATTCCACCAAAAAATGAAAATGAACCACGTTGGCGCTTCTTTTTTCCTGGAGAGCCCTTTGGTCCTACACCCATTTTAGCTTTGCCGGAGAACTTTGACCGAATAGCCCCAACTATGATTGAACCATACCTGATTATAGAAATCATCAATCTATCACACTAATGAATCCTCTAACCAGTAATAAGAAGAATTTTTGGGTCTAATAAGCCGTTGATATAACTAGAGTATATAACAACATAACTCAATTACACATGTACCAAAAAAAGCCACATGGCCACCCCATCCTTCATATTAAGTGTACCAGCTATAGCCAATGAAATGCCCCAACCCAAAAGTTCCTAACTAATATTGATTAAGTATTATCTACCTTAATTTTATAAAGCACTACTAATTCCCCCTTACAATCCATACGAGACTTTACACTCTTGTGGTATCACAAACTTCCCCCTTTATGCAATGCCCCCACTACATTACAAATGGGCCCAAATCTTCCCCCCTTCAACGTGCGATCCAGTTCGTTCCTACCATCCTCAAAAACCAACACGAGTCAAAAGATTTCAAGACCAATATTAGGGTCAATACAGGCCTACCAGCTTCCATATTGCTTATTCCTAAATCAAGCAACTACTAATAGGAGGTCAAGTCTGATATCATTTGTAACGGCTCAACCCAAAAATAGTCAACAGCTAATCCAATAAGTTACTTATGAACCTTTTTCAACCACTTAACCAAAAGTTTCTAACTAGTGTTTGCCTCAATATTCTCTACCTTAGTCTTATAAACTACAAATAATTCTGCCTCACAATTTATGTGGAACTTTACTCTCTTGGGATATCACAAAGACAAAATGACTTGAATCTAGCTATACAGCATATCAGCATGGAACAGATGAAATAAATCATTACAAATGGAGGATTTCCTTACAGAAAATTGACCTAAGTCCAAATAGAGACAAAGAAAAAAGGTATTTGCTATTATAACCAAGAATGGAAGTATAATTGGCAAAGGACCAGAAAATCAACTCACATAACATTTACCTTTTCTCCAAATTCCACAACTCTGAAAATGAATGGCAAATCTGTTTGAAACAGACAAATCACAGCCTCAGATAATTCCTTTGAAGGAGATATAGTAGCACAAGGAAAACCAACTTAAACCACAATGAATTCAAAGCTCCATTCCAAAAGGAAAAGAAATATTCTGCTGCACAAATTGGGCCTCACATGTCATGATTTGAGGCCAGTTTGTCATAAATTGAGTCTCATATGCCATAAATGGTGTAAGGAAGACCATTTTTTCACTTGTTTTTTTGGATGAAATGTCAGATTCGTTTTTTAACTTGTTAAAATATGATATACCTACGAAATAATGACATGCAATATGTAGTGACTTATGACACTAAAGATCCAATTGACAAGACAGAAATCTTGTCTTTTTACCCATCAGAATCATGGAAGAGCCTAGTTAGCTGTCCTGTTGTAACTAAAATTCAATTGTGTTTGGATGATTTCATGAACCAGATCAGTATTACAGTCATGAAAATGCAGTAATAGCAATAATGAAGACCCATACTTCCTAGCATTAAAATTATGCAGATCCACAAAATTATTGCAAAAATACATACCGAAAGAGATTCAGGATCTCCGGCGCTTGTCCCCGCAACAAATGGGTCAATGAGGTAGTCCACAACCTTAAAGATCAGAAAAGAAGAAGAAATAAATATAGATATCCCTCAATTACAATACTTGAAAAGCTACTTCTGCATTTGCAATTATATAAGGATCCTTTCAGAAGCATCAAACACATCTTATGCTGACAAAATCTATATAATTGCAAATGCTTTACTTCTAGCATTCAAACACAGAGCAAGTACCTCTCTTCCAAAATGTCGTTCAAAGAATCCACCAACACTGCAATCAGAAGCAAAAGACAGAGGGACACAAATCACTCCTCCAATTGTTGAATGAAGAAAAATGACAAGATATTAAGCAGTATGTAACGAGGTTAAGCTACCTCTCAGGTACATGATCATCGGATACATTTGAAGAAGCACTTTTCTTCCACAACAAAGGCTCCATAAAAATTTTAAACTGTAACTCAATTGAATATTAAGGTATATTACTTGATAATATGTCTACAAAAGTTAAAAAAGTCATTAGAACAGACAAATAACAAGCACATGGATATTATATGAAGTATCTGTCCATAATTTGCTAACTGAAATTAGTTCATAAAGGGCTTCCTCGAATGCTGCCATCGATTATAGTTCTTGTAGAGACAATTGACATCAGTATCTATTAGCTTTTTACACATCTAGAAAGTATTGCTCAGTTTATACAAATTCCAAATCCAAAGTTCATTTCATGATGATTTTTCCTGCATAATTTCATTGACAAAATGCCACTATGATGCAAAATAAGATCAGAAAAATGATCCTGCCTATAAAAATAGGAGAATGTACTTACCTCTGACCCTATTCCAACAAGATTAAAACAAAAGGCAGAAAATAGAATTCATGGAAATACACAAAATTCTTAATGTACCTTAAGCCAGCTATTGAAGACCAACCTTCGATTGTGCAGAAAGAATGTTGCTCTTGATAAATGCAATAGGATTCCCTGGCAACTGAAGTTGAAAGCAAGGAAGACAACATGATGTTATAATTCTTAGTATCATGATTATGGAGCACTCAAACTCATAAAGGACTTACCAGCACTGGCATCCCATTCCTTACAATATATCGCTTGTTCTGTGAGATAGGCTGAAATAAAATCCAGTAAGTTAAATGGGGCAAAGTAAAAAAGGCAATCCAAATGAAAGCTCCACTACAAGCAATTGAAAATATTGAAATATATGCATATTAGCATTATATTATATGCAGTCCTCATAGCCTTTGGCACAAGCAATATCATATGAGATTCAAAAGGTGAATATATGCTTACAAATTGCTGCTTTTCTTGGAGCCCAAGGTCATCAAGCAAACTTCTAACCTCTGCTTCACTCTCAGTCTGCAAAAAAAGATTTCCTATTAAGAATCCAATAAAATATGGAAGTGACAGGCTGTGCAAATTAACAATTGACATATGGAAGTTTTCGAACAATAACTGATTACCATGGTATTGGCTCCTTCATCCCAAATAAGACCACCTTTTGACACACTTCTCAGCTTCCCTCCAACCTGGTCTTCAGATTCATACACCGTGACGTTCACACCATGTGATTTCAACTTGTAAGCGGCAGCCAACCCACTTCAACCTCGCAAAAACATCATTTTGAATTTCATTCTCAAGAAAGGCCATCTAGGTATATATGATTGCCACCAGAACACAACACCAAACGTAGGCCATATTTCAATAATAAATACAAGATGCACTGGGAAAAGCAATAATTTATTAAAAAAAATGAAAAATAAAAATAAAGTACTTTCAGCTTGTACATAAAGCCAATCCAGTTAAATTGCTCAACAATGCCCAGAGTGCAAATTAGGTAATTACAGCAGCAATGCAGCACAAACTTATCCACATTCATTCTGTTCAATCTGCAACATACATATCTTATACAAGAAGAAATAAAATCAACCAGAAAATCAATGCTTCCCACAACATCAGAATTCTAATTTCACCATTATAAACCAATCCTCAGTTAATTAATTATAATCTGCAATGACTACACCAAAACTTCACCATTTACCACCATACATACCATAACAATATAAGTTTATACTCCATAATGCAAATGGCACTTTAGGTACTTATAAAAGAAAAATGTATGTGTATAGTAGGAAAGATAAATGTATCATTAAATAGGGTTTTAGTAGTGTTAGTAACCTATTTTGTATTTTTTTTCTAACATGTGTTATTTCTGTATGCAGTTAGTTCTTTGCAGGTCTTTTGGATTATTCTAGAAGCCTTGTAATCGGTAAGAGTAGCTATAAATAATGTTAGGGTAATTGGTTAAAGAATCAATCATTTTCATATTTAGAGCATTGCTTGTGTAAAAGCTAATATTAGTAGATTGCTCATGGACCTTCTTCTTTGAAGGGCCAGCCAAGTAAAATCCCTTGAATATACTATCCAACAACAATTTTCACATGATTGCTCATTGGAATTAAGACCAACATTCGCTGAACAACTATTACAGATTTGACAACACGAATGTAAATATATTTAACTTCTTTTTCTTTTTTTTGGGTTACTAGTGGTATCTTTAGCACCTTCGTCTTATCAAATAAATTGATATTTTTGCTGGTATTAAAATTCATTTATACACTTCATATTACTTGGATTATATACTCTCTCCAACAACCCTTCAACTTCATTTTTTTTTTGTTATAAGTAGGTTGGCTCGTACTATTGCAGTTGGAATACTCTCATAGGTCATCCAATCTTATTTTTGGGAAATTTATCCCACTAATAAGAGAAATGGAATGGATCTATTGTACAATTTAATGGTTATTTCAAGGATACATATTGTATCTTTATTGAACATTATTGGGAGTATTTTTTTTTCTAACATTGCATGGAAAATAAGATTTAGTTCAGCTATTACACTTCTCCAACTTTGTTCATTTTTACATTAATTATTGAAGAAACATGGTACATGCTTGTAGAATATGGGCAGTTAGACAAATCTGCTATATATTAAAAGGATTTTGGAGAGACGAAGACATCCTATTGAGTTGGAAAAAATGAAAACTGATACTATTAAGAAAAATAACACTCTGGGCTCTTTAAAGCACCTAAATAAGAAGGAAAATTAGCACTAAGCTGCGATAGCAATAGTTAAAGTACTACACTATTCCATTGACTGGATTTCTCACCACTGCTATTGCAAGCTAATGGCAATTCTCTTTCTTTGAGTACTATGAAGAACCTAGAGTGTCAATTATCATAATAATATCGGTTTTCACTCTATCCAACTTAACAAAGATACATTCATCTCTCCAAAATCCCTTTAGTACATCGGCAATTTTGTCCAATTGCCTATACTCTACAAACAGGTATAGCATCTCTTTTATAATGAATATAGACATGAACAAAATTGGAGACAGTGCAATAGTTGAACCAAGTTTGATTCTTCATACAGTAATGGAAAAAATACACTCGTAATAATGTTTATTAAAGATGCAACATGTAAGCTTGAAGTGACCATTGAATTACACACCAAATCAACCTATTCCTCTTTTTAGTAGGAGAATTTTCCCAAAAATAGGTTTCGATGACCTATGAGAGTATTCAAATTGTAACACTATAAGCTAACCTGCCCATAACAGAGAATGATGCTAAAGGTTGTTGGAGAGAGACCATGCAACCCCAACAACATAAAGTGTACAAGTGAATTTTAATATTGAGAAACATCCCAATTTACACAATAAGATGAAGGTAACAATATACCACTATTAGCAAGAAAAAAAATTGTTAAATATTTCTCTGTTTCTATCATCGAATCTGCAGTAATTATCAATGACAACAAAAGTCTTTTGTTCAAAAATTTGAAAATACATATACACAAGTACGTTTGGTGTCAGCACTCAACTAGCAACATTAGTCTCAACCTAACTAGTAATCTTATGAAAACTGTTATTAGATAATATATCCAAAAAACTTTACTTGGCCAATCCTTCAAATAGTTATAAATGACTAATCGGCATACAAAAGAACACATACAGGAAAAGCAAAACATATAGAACACTAACACTATTAGAACTTTAAGTAGTTACACTTTTATCCTTTCTACTACACACATACTATTTGACTACTAACACTCTACATAACAACAATTTTACCCTTCATGCTATACAATTACGTAAATTTTTAGTAGTGTTAGTAGTTCATATGTATTGTTCATCCCATATGTGTTCTCTCTATATGCAAGTTAGCTCTTTGCAAATCTTTTGAATTATTCTAGAAGTTCCCAAGAGTAGCCTATAAATAATGTTAGGGTAGTCTGTTAAAGAGTCAATGATTTCCTTATTGAGAGCATTTCTTAGTAAGTGTAAGTGCAAGCAAATTGCTTGTGCAAGAGCCAATATGTATAGATTACTCATGAACCTCCTTCTTTAAATGATCAAGAAGTAAAGTTCCTTAGATATTACTATCTAACAATAGCTCTCACAGGATTATTAATTGGAATGGAGACCAACATTGCTTGTAGAATGCTAACATCAAACGTATTTTTAGATTTATATTCTCCAAAATATTGAACAATGAGATTTTTACAATAATTGACAATTACAACAAATTTAATGATATAAACATAGAAATATTTAGCGCGCTATTGTTTTATTATTACAGTTGATGGTATCATTAGCACCTTCATCTTATTAAGTAAATCAATACGCCTATTAGTATTAAAATTCATTTATACACTTTATGTTGATAGGTTTACATGCTCTCTCTCTACTAACCCTTTAACTTTATTTTTTGTTTTGGGTAGGCTAACTCGTAGTGTTAAGGTTGGAATACTCTCAAAGGTCATCCAAACTTATTTTTGGGAAATTTCTCCTACTAATAAGAAAAACGGGATGTGATCTGGTGTACAATTTAATAGTTACTTCGAACCTACTTATTTCATCTTTGGTGAACATTATTAGAGTATATTTTTTCTTGATATTACATGGAGAATTAGATTTGGTTTAACTATTATACTGGCTCCAATTTTCTTCATTTTTACACTAATTATCAAAGGGACGACATACAAGTTAGTAGAGTATAAGCAATTAGATAAAGTTAATGATATATCAAAGGCATCTTAAGAAATAAAGATATCTTGTTGAATTGGTAATAGTGAAAATTATAGTATTAAGAGAAATGGTGCTCTAAACTCTTTAAAGTACTTAAAGAAAGAGAATCGGCACCTATTTGCAATAGCAACAATAAGAAATTAATTAATGGAATAATGTAGTGCTCTCACTATTACTGTCACGAATTAACACCAATTCTCCTTTTTCTTAAATGGCTCGCTCATTTGCTTATATAGCAATTCCATTTCCACCTTACTTTTTGTGGAATTGTTATAACAACATTTAGTTGGATTTTGGTAATAACAGCAAAAAATATTGAATAGCTATTCATAACCTAACCTTATAAATAGTTATTAATTGCCCATCTCCCTCACCTGGCCTTCTTCAACAAATCTTCTTCTTCTTCTTCTTCCCTTTCCCACCTACCCATGCCCACACCCAACTAAAACTAGACCTATGCACTAGTGCAACTAACCACACACTACCACCACCACAGACCCATCACACCACCACATCCAACCTCTATCACCTTCCACCCCTCCAAATCTAACCTCTAAAAATGATGCTTTGATTTGGTATAGGTATGGATGGGTAGGAAGGGAAAGAAGAAGATTGAAGAAATGTAGGAGATGGGCAATCAATAGCTATGCATGGGGCTATGAAGAACTATTCAATATTTTCTACAATTATTATGAGCTAAAATTTAAATAAACATTGCACTAATAATTCCACAAGAAATAAGAGGGAAATGGAATTGCTATTACATAGAAGTGAATGAGCCAATAAAGAAGAAAAATAATTAGCACCAACTCATGATAGCAATAACGAGAGAAGCACACTATTCCATTGATTGGATTTATCATTATTATTATTGTAAGTTGGCACTGATCCTCCTTCTTTAAGTGCTTTAAAGAGCTTAGAGCACAATTTCTCTCAATAAGATAAGTTTTAAATTTTTATAATTTAGTAGGAATGTCTTCATTTCTCCGAATCCCCTTTAATATATCAACGGTTTTGTCCAATCATTCATAATCTATTAGTGTTGACTGAATAATTTAAGGATAATTTATCAGAAGATTACTTCCTAAATTTTAGATTTCTTATTTATTGTATTTTTATTTCTTTCCTAGTTTAACATTATTCTTGTGTATAAATACCTTTGTAACATATTTGTAAATTAAGATTAGAGAAATAAAGTATTTTCTTTCTCTTAAAATCTTCATGGTATTAGAGCAAAAACTCTGACTTTTTTTTTCCCTTTTTTTTTGGTGTGATCATAAAACCCTAGAACACCAAAAATAATATCCAACCAACATGAGGGTCTTTTCTTCCCACCGCCCACTCCAACAAGGATGAAACGTCAAAACCGACCTTTGGTCTAACTCTAGTGGCCGTCTGACCAGCACATGTGCCTCACGCGCCTTTTTTGTACTCCGCCAGATTCTTCACGTGCCGACACGTGACAGCGTGTGAACCAGCATCACCTCATCCGATCACCTTCCTCAACCCCGTCCGTCTTTTTCTGGCCTACCTTGCTGATCGATAGTCCCATTTTACATCATCAGCCTATGTTTTTTCCACATTTTAGAGGTTTTCTTTGAAAATGGCAAATAAGAAAAGAGTGGTGCTCAACTCTAATAACCCCTCCTTGCAGATCAGTCCCATAAAGCTTGATGGAACAAATTATCTTGCATGGTCAAGGTCTTGTTTACTGTTCATCAAAGCTAGAGGAATGTAGGGTTATCTTACCGGTGCTATCAAGAAACTAGTAGCCGATGATGCTAACTATAACCAATGGGATTCCGAAAACTCTCTAGTGAAGAGATTTGAAATTTTTCTTATTCTCTCTTGAACAAAAATTATTACATTGACATATATATATATATATATACAAAGGAAATCTAATAAAGGAAATAAAACCCACTAGTTTAATTCTGTCCAAGAAATTAGAAAGCAGAATCATAGGAAAAGATCACAACCGATCTCTCATTTTATTCCTAAAAAAAACTTTCCTAAAGATATAACTTTCCTAATTTTAACTTTCCTAAAATATAAATATAGCTCTAACTTTTGAATCTTCAACATCTAGTTATGTCCTAGCTTATCAATTCTATGCAGCCTCAAATTTCCAAAACATATTTGTTGCTTAACACTGCGGTAAAAGTATGAGATGCAGCGGCTCTTACATATTCCCAGGTTAGGAATGATGCTTAGATTTTTGAAATTCGGAATAAAGTGCCTGGCATAAAACAAGGTAAGCTAACGATTTCACAATTTTTTTTTGAATTGAGTAGTTTATGGCAAGAACTAGACTATTACCAAGACTTCCAGGCAGATTGTACTAAAGATGCAGTCAAATTTCAAAAGTTAATTGAAAAAGAGCGGGTCTAGGACTCTCTGGCCGAATTGAATAATGAATATGATCAAATCACCTTGGAAAGGTACCTTTTCCCACTCTTGAGGAAGCTTTTTCCTATGTTCAATAGGAAGAAAGTCGAAAGAGTGTCATGCTCTGTACTGTACCAACTGAGAAGACAGGTTTAGCTGCTAGTGGTCCTCATGAGCAGTTGAACTCTCACAATTTGGATAAAGATAATCGGCATTGTGACTATTGTGGAAAGTTGTGGCATACCAAGAAGACATGTTGAAAGCTGCATGGTCAACCCAAGCGTGTCAATTCTTCCAGACCTCAAGCAAATTTACTAGAAATATTAGAACCATCCTCAGAAACAAGTTTCTCTTCGACTGTCTTCTAATGACATCCATCATCTCAAGCGACTTCTATCTCACATGGATTCTACTTCTTTAGGTGCAAAATCCAATTTTGTTTAGTCAGGTATTGGACTTACCGCTAACCTTGATAGTGATCCTTAGATTATTGATTCTAGTGCGAATAGACACATGATAGACTCCTTTAAAAAACTCCTTGACTATAATCCTTGCCAAAAATTGGAGACAGTTAGGATAGCAGATGGCTCTAATATTTCTGTATCCGGGATAGGTTCTGTTGTTTGTACTCCCGATATTAAGTTATCATATGTTCTTCATATCCCTCGATTTCCTATTAATCTCTTATCTATCAACCTTATCACTAAAGCCTTAAATTGTAAAGTTGAGTTTTTTCCCGATCGCTGTGTGTTTCAGGATCTTCAAACAGAGAAGATGATTAGCAATGGTAGATTGCATGATGGCTTATACATGTTAGAGGGATGTCTCAAGACTATTTCACATCAAGCTTGTTTTGGAGGAACTAAAGATGTCAACCACGAAATAATAAAGTGGCATAGACAATTGAGGCATCTTTTTTTGTCTTAGCAAAAACATATCCTAGTTTGTTTTCAAGAATTCAGTTTGATTCCCTAGTTTGTGATGCTTGTGAGTATGCTAAACATACCAGACAATCTTATCCTTTGAATAATAATAAAAATACTATTCCTTTTATGCTTGTCCATTCTAATGTTTGGGGACTTACTCAAATTACCTAGTTTGTGATGCTTGTGAGTATGCTAAACATACTAGACAATCTTATGCTTTGAATAATAATAAAAGTACTATTCCTTTTACCCTTGTCCATTCTGATGTTTGGGGACTTACTCAGATTGCCTTTTGTCTGGTAGTTGCTGGTTTGTAACATTTATTGATTGTTTTACTACAATGACATGGGTGTATTTGATTAAGGCCAAAAGTGATGTTTTTTCTTGTTTTCAATCTTTTCATAAGATGGTTTATAACCAATTCGATGCAAAAAAGAAAATTTTGAAAACCAATAATGGTACTAAATACATGGATAATCGTTTCAGTGCTTATTTGGAGTCACATGGGATTATCCATCAAATTAGTTACCCCTACACTAGTGCACAAAATGGAGTAACCTAAAGGAAAAATAAGCATTTGTTGAAAATAGCTAGATCCCTTATGTTTATAATGAATCTCCCAAAACCTTTCTGAGTAGATGCTATTCTTACAACTACTTATCTTATCAATAGAATGCCTCTCAAAACCCTCAACTTTAAGAGTCCTCTGGAGCTTTTACAAGGAAAAGTTGCCTACACTGTTCCTCCAAAGGTGTTTGGGTGTGTTTGCTTTGTCCATACTAGGAACGTTGGGAAACTAGATCCAAGGGCCCTTCGATGTATCTTTATTGGGTATTCTCCAATACAAAAAGGTTATAAATGCTATCATCCTACATCTCAAAATTTTTTTATCAATATAGATGTCACTTTTAGAGAAACCGAACCCCACTTTAGCCTTACCCAATCACCTCTTCAAGGGGACAGTATTGAAAAGGAAGAGGTGATACCTTGTTCTATCTCTCTAAGGATGTTACCCTAGAGAAGAATATTGTTCAAGGAGAGATTGTTGGGCATTTGGATAGGCCTAATTTAGGAAGATAATCAAGAAGGGACAAAACGGAAGACAAGACAAAAAAAGCCATCATGCAACCTACTTCATGTCAAGAGTCATCCTCTTCCTCTGGTAAGTTATCTTTTGATGACTTGGATAAACCTATCTCCCAAAGAAAAGGTATTAGGGCCTATACCAAACACCTTATATCTAACTTTGCTTCCCATGATTTTTTGTCACCCAACTATGGAGCATTTCCCTTGTCTATTTCTTCTGTGTCTATTCCACAGGATTAGAAGGAAACTATCAAGGATCCCAAGTGGAAAGGTGGAATGATTGAGGAAATGAAAGCTTTGGCAAAGAATGAGACTTAGGAGCTTGTTTTTTCTCCACTGTAGAAGAAATTAGTTGGCTACAAATAGGTGTTTACCGTGAAACACAAGGTAGATGGTTCAATAGAAAGATACAAAGTGAGATTGGTAGCAAAGGGGTTCACTCAGACTTATGGAGTAAATTATCAAGAGACATTTGCCCCAGTAGCCAAGATAAATACAATTAGAATCTTGTTATCATGTGCAACCAACCTTGATTAGGAATTACAACAGTTTGATGTAAAGAATGCATTCCTTCATGGAGACCTAGAGGAGGAGGTGTATATGGAGATTCCACCTAGATTTGAGGATGAGAAGACACAAGGAAATGTGTGCAAACTAAAAAGGGCTTTGTATTGCTTGAAGCAGTCTCCTCGGGCATAGTTTGATAGATTTAGTAAAGTTATGATCTCCTTTAAATATCAACAGAGTAATGCTAATCATACCCTATTTATCAGACATAACAAGGGTAAGATTACTCTTCTCATTGTATATGTTGATGATATAGTGGTTACTGGAGATGACAAGGATAAGATGGCTTGTTTAAAGGAACTCCTAGCTCAAGAATTTGATATCAAAGATCTAGAAAAATTACAATATTTCCTTGGGATTGAAGTTGCCAGATCAAAAAGGGGAATCTTTATTTCCCAAAGAAAATATATCCTGGATCTCTTAAAAGAAATCGGTGTGTTGAGTTGTAAACCAGTTGAATCTCCTATAGAAATTAATCATAAGCTACAAGCTAGGACTAGTGATTCCCTTGATATGGGGAGATATCAAACTCGTGGGAAGACTGATTTATCTCTCACACACTAGATCAAATATAGCGTATGCTATCAGCTCAATAAGCCAATTTATGCATGATCTATGTAAGCCTTACATGGATGCAGTCTTTCGTATTTTGAGGTATCTAAAATCTGCTTCAGGAAAAGGTCTACTCTTCTCTAGAAATGGTCATCTTTGAGTAGAAGCTTTCGCAAATGCAGACTGGGCTGGATCACTAGATAATAGGAGATCTACTTCAAGTTATTGCACTTTTGTAAGAGGAAACCTTATCACTTGGAAAAGTAAGAAGCAGAGTGTAGTTGCTCGATTAAGTGCTGAAGTAGAATACAGAGCCATGGCTCAAGGTGTCTGTGAGATCATATGGATGAAGAAGATACTGGAAGAACTAAAATTATCAGGAAATGATAAGTTATCTTTGTATTGTGATAATAAGGCTGCCATGAGTATAGCCCAGAACCCTATACAATATGATCGAACAAAACATATAGAAATTGACCAACATTTCATTAAAGAAAAAGTGACTGATGGTGTCTTGAAGTTACTCTACATAACATCTAAGGAGCAGCAAGCTGATGTATTCACTAAAGCTCTTAGCAATAGGATTTATCATACATTAGTTTGCAAGTTGGGCATGTGTGACATCTATACACCAACTTAAGGGGGAGTGTTGACTAAATAATTTAAGGATAATTTATCAGAAGATTATTTCCTAAATTATAGGTTTCTTATTTATTGTATTTTTATTTCCTTCCTAGTTTAGCATTATTCTTGTGTATAAATACCTTTGTAATCTATCTGTAAATTAAAATTAGAGAAATAAAGTATTTTCTTTCTCCTAAAATCTTCAATTAGCATATATGGCATCTCTTCAATAATTAGTATAGACATAAACAAAATTGGAAACAGTACAATAGTTGAATCTAATCTGACTCTCCATGCAATAACAGGAAAAAATATACACCCAATAACGTTCACCACATATGCAACAAGCATGCCTTAAGTAACCACTAAATTGCACATCGGGTCATCTCATTTCTATTATTAGTAAGAGAAAATTTTCAAAAATAAGTTTAAATGACCTATGAGAATATTCCAACAAAATCACCATGAGCTAACTTTCCATAACAAAAAATAAAGCTAAAGGGTTATTTGAGACAAAGCATGCAACCCCACTAACATTAAGTATATAAGCAAACTTTAATATTAGCAAATGTCTCAATTTATTCAATAAGATAAAAGTGTCAATGATACAAATAGCAATAGAAAAAGAAATACATGTTAAGTATTTCTATGTCAAATCTATAATAATTATCAACAATTGCAAGTCTTTTTGTTCAATAATTTCAAAGATTGCAGATCTAAAAACAGATTTGATGTCAGCACTCCACCAACAATGTTGGTATCAATCTCAATAAACAATCCTACAAGAGTTATTGTTAAATAATATATTTAAGGAACTTTACTAACAATTGAATGAAATAACGTAATATCCTATGATAGGAACTTTACTCACACGAGCAATCTACTCATACTTATCTCACTAAGGAATGCTCTTAATAGAAAAATGACCGACACTCTACCTAATTGTCCTAATACTATTTATAGGCTACTCTCACTAATTATGAAGTTTTCAGAAATTCATAAGACTTGCAAAGGCTAACCTATATACGAACTAAAACTATAAGAAATGATACTTTAACCCTTCATGTTATACACAAACTATATAACCAAAAAGAAGGGTGAAAGCATCGTTACATAGAGCTTTAATGCGTATAGCAAAATGCGTAAAAGTGCCATTACATAAAATTTTAGTAGTGTTAGTGGTTCATATGTATTGTTTTTTATATACATGTTCTTTTTATATGCAAGTTAATTCCTTGCAAATATTTTGTATTATTCTAGAAGTTCTCGATCAGCTAAGATTATCCTATAAACAATGTTAGGTAATGAGTTAGAGATTTGGTTATTTTCCCATTAAAAGCATTTTTTATTTGAGGGATTGGCCTCCCTTCAATATACTATCTAACAATAGCTCTCACATAATTTTTCATTAGGATAAAAACTAACATTGCCATTGGAGTATTGACATCAAATATATTTTTTTATTTGTATTTTCCAAAATTATTGAACAAGAAAACTTTTGTAGTCATTAACAATTACTGAAGATTTGATGACATAAGTATAGTAATATTTAACATGTTATTTTTTCAAACTGCTGGTGGTATCAATGACACTTTCATCTTATCACAAAAATTGAGACATTTATCAATATTAAAATTTACTTGTACTCTTCAGTCTTCATATTGTTAGGGTTGCAAAGACCCTTTAGCTTTATTTTTTATTATAGATAGGTTGGCTTATGCTATTGCAGTTGAAATACTCTCACAAGTCATCTAAAATTATTCTTAGGAAATTTCTTTTACTAATAAGAGAAATGGGATAGAACTAGTGTATAATTTAATGGTTACTTCAAGTTTACCAATTGCATCTTTAGTAAACGTTATTTGGAGTATATATTTTTTGGCTTTTTATGAAAAATTGGATTTAGTTCAACTATTGCACTGTCTCTAATTATGTTCATGTCTACACTAATTATCAAAGAGACACTACACACATTCGTAGAGCATGGGCAATTGGACAAAACTACTAGTGTATTTAAGTGATTTTGGAGAGACAAAAATAACTATTCTAAGTTAAAAAGCGTGAAAACCGATATTATTGAGAGATAGGATTTTAGACTCTTTAAAGCACTTAAATGAGGTGTTTTGATACTAGCTCGCAATAGCAACAGTGAGAAATCCAATCAATGGAACGATGTAATGCTCTCACTATTGCTATCATGAGTTAGCACCAACTCATTATTATTTAAGTGCTTTAAAAGACAGTGCATCATTTCTTTTAATAATATCAATTTTCACCCTTTCCAACTCAGTAGGAATGTCTTCATCTCTCCAAAATTCCTTTAATACATTAATAGCTTTGTCTAAGTGTTCACACTATAATAGCATGTACGACATCTCTTCACTATTTAGGGTAGAAATAAAAGCAATATAACAGTTGAATGACATCCACTTCTCTATGCAATGCTTGAAAAAAATACTCCCAATAATATTCACCAAAGATGTAACAGATAAGCCTAAAGTAACTATTAAATTTTACACTAGATTCATCCTAGTTCTTTTATTGGTAGGAGAAATTTCCCAAGAATAAGTTTGGATGACTTATAAGAGTATTCAAACTGCAACACAACAAACTAGCCTACCCATAGCAAAAGATAAAGCTAAAAGGTTGTTGGAAAGAGATCACGCAACCTTAGCAA
Source organism: Laguncularia racemosa (assembly GCA_037954665.1). Classification (NCBI taxonomy): domain Eukaryota; kingdom Viridiplantae; phylum Streptophyta; class Magnoliopsida; order Myrtales; family Combretaceae; genus Laguncularia; species Laguncularia racemosa. The sequence continues at coordinate 3,974,502 of JBBMOL010000001.1, read as the reverse complement.
CATAAAGCGTACAAGTGATTTTAATACTAGCATACATCTCAATTTACTCAATAAGATTAAGGTGCCAACAACACTATCAACAAGAAAAAAAAATGTTAATATTTCTATGTTCATATCGTCAAATCTACAGTAATTATCAATGATTGCAAAAATCTTCTTATGCAATAATTTTGAAAAATACAGATCCAAAAATACTTTTGATGTCAGCATCCACTAGCAATGTTAGCCTCAATCCCAATTAACAATCTTATAAAAGCTACTATTAGATAATATATCCAAAGGAGCTTTAATTAGGCGGTCCTTCAAAGAAGAAGGTCAATGTGTAATCTGCTCAAACTAGCTTTTACATGAGCAATCTGCTCATACTTACTCTCACTAAGGAATGCTCTTAATTGAAAAATGACTAACTCTCTAACTAATTGCCCTAACACTGTTTATAGACTACTCTCACTAATCAAGAAGCTTCCTGAACAATACAGAAGACTTGCAAAGGACTAACCTATATATAAAAATAACACATATAGGAAAGACAATACAAATAAATTATTAATACAACTAAAACTCAAGGTAATGACACTTTTACCCTTCTTACTATACACATGCAATATGAGAGGCTTCTCCTAAGGTATCGTATCACCGCCCCCTTGAGAAGGTCCTTGTTCTCAAGGACCAAGTAGAAAAGCGTCCACAACTAGCCTACATCAATAGCATTAAACATAGCCTGATATATGAGGGATCTAGTGCCTAGCACAACAACCCACCAATACGTAACTTCATCAGAATCTTCTACAGCAGTTTTCTTCAAAGACAGTGATTAATCCAGCAAAAAGAAGCTCCTTTTTCTCCACTGACTTGATTACTAGAGCAAGAAATTATGACATCAACGATAGAGTGAACCATTCGTCTGTTGAAACCAATGGCTGTCGTGGCCAGCAAGGTTGTGAAATGAGGAAGCCAAATGCACAGATGATGGCTGGAGAAAATTTGAAGGGAAAAATAAAACCACCCTAGCTGGGCAACTTTGAGAGAAAAGCTGCCAAAAGGATTAAGCTCTAGCATTACACCATTGATTGCCAATAGTGACTACCACTTCTCCATACAAGCAAGCCCCAGGATGTCATCCACCATAACTGCCTTTGACTGGCCTATCACCTTAAAATCCAATAAGTCATTATTCACCATTCCTTTCTTTATCAAAACTATGAGTCCATCCTCTCCTATGCATACCAAAGAGTTAGCATCACTAGGACTAGAATGCTTCTTGCTATGGCAAGTAAAGACAGCCAATCTAATAGGAACATCTCCAACTTAAGCAAATGAACACCTGGAGGACGACTATCAAATCCATCACTAGAAAAATGCACTCGGGCACCAAAATCTCTAACACTAGCCCCATTGGCTTTGACACAACTACCAGAACAATAAACCATAGAATCGCGAACCCGAACATTTAGTCAAACACCTGATCAATGAACACCATAACTATTGTCAAGCAAATAACACCATAATGATCACCTGCAAGAGGTGATGCATGCAAACACTCACAAACAATTACAAACACAAACAGTGAGCATCAAGAGGTGCATGCAAACACTCACAAACAATTTTCTGCTCCAATGGTTTTTTTTCATATGAGCAACCCATAGATCTTGCACTCGGCCATTTGGGATTTTCACTCCATAGATTGTTTATCAAGAGCTAAGCAATTTGTAGATGCTGCAATCATTGCCATACTGGTCATCAACAACGTCAATCTTCAAGACAAGAATCCCCAAGAAACCCACAAACGGTGCCAATTGATATGAACTAGATCAAGAAATTATCAAAAAACTAAACCTTTTATTGATTCTTAGAATTACACACACATGTGCGCGCACACCAAAAAATAAAAAACCTTCAAACAGGAAGGTCCATGAGCAATCTACTTGTACTTATTTCACTAAGTAATACTCTTAATAGGAAAATGGCTGACTTTCTAACTGCGCTAACACTAGTTATAAGTCAGTCTCACCAATTAGAAAGCTTCTAGAATAATCAAGAAGAGTTGCAAAAGATTAACCTACCTACAAAAAAGAACACATACGGGAGAAACGATACAGATAGACTACTAACACCACTAAAACAAGTAATAAATTTTTTACCTATCCTGCTTTGCACATACCATATGACTACTGACATTCTATGTAATGCCACTTTTATCCTTCCAGCTATTTGCATGCAATATGAGAGGCTTCACCTGAGGTATCGCATAAAGCACAAACTAATCTACACACATTCGTTTGAAATTGCAAATGCTTGTGACTATATATAAACATAAAAATGGATGAACATATCAACATTTTTCTACCACCGCATCTGATTCAGTTTCTCTATGAATCAGCACAATTCTGTCATCATCTTGAAATCCAACCGTGCAAATCATCATTGATGCATCTACTTCTACTTTCACATCTTACTATGAAAAAACTAATTATTGGTTGAAAACAAAAAAGTATCAAGAAATTTTTAATAAATCCATCACAATTTTACAATTTTTGGCCCGAATTTTCAACAGAATTAAAATTCATCCCCCAGAATGCAATCCAAAACTTATAACAGCAATGCAGCAAATATGCACTCCCTGAAATTGCAGTACACTCTCATAAACATACATATACACAAACACGGGAAAAAGTAAAAAAATCAACACTTTTCCACTTCCAATGCTATGCCTGATCTCACATTTTGCCGTAAAAAGAATCTCATGCTCAAAAAAAAAAAAGAAAAAGGAAATGCTGCTAAATTTCCATTAATTGCATAAGAAACCAACCATTAATCAGCGCATTCCCGGCAGCGTCTCGATCTCAAAGAGACTTAATTAATTACTAACCCAGTAAATTAAATCATCAACAATATGATAAGAAAAATTGTAAAGTGCAAAAAAAAAAACTGCACGACTTACCTAACACCAGCACCAATTACAGCTACTTTTTTGTCAGAACCTAAAAGAAAGGAGAAAAATGAACAAAACAAACAAATTTGATAATCACATTAAATGAAATTAAGCAAAACCAAAATTGGAAAAAAAAAAAAAAAAAAAGCAGTGATAATCTTATATTATAAGTAAGGAAGACACTGTAATTTACAAAAAAATAAAAATAAATGATAAATTGCAAATGAAATATTGTTTGAAAAAGGAAGAAAATCTGATTATTATAAAATTGAGAGAGTGAAGTAGAGAAAAATTACTCTGATTATGTTCTGAAGGCATTTCTGTTTTTTAGAGCGATTAACGAAGGATACAGTAGAAGAAGTCAAGGAACAAAGAGTCGATAGTTGAAATTTGAAAGATAATGGAAGTTACGTGCATTCCTGTCTTGTCTGTGTCATTTAATTTCCTGGACTTGATTATAATTCCTCGGCCCATGATTGGACGGCCCGTCCACCCACTCATGCGTTTTAGGTTAAAAACAAATCCACGGCACCAAAAGAAATGTCGTTTTATGGTACTGGACCTTACAAAAATTTTGAGTCTTTGTTTGGTTTTCATGGTAGTATTTGGTTGCGACAAAAATATTGTACTGGACAGGATAAATTTTTTTGTTTTACGTTTGGTTATCATTCATGAAAAAAGTACTGGACAAAAATTCAATGCGGTACTGGATAAAATGATAAATTTTTGTACCATACGTAATTAGGTACAAAAAATCTGATACTGGACAAAAATTCATTTTTTTCGAAATCCCTAACTTACCTTTCATATTTTTCTCTTTACAAACAAACCCTAAATCCCCAAACCCTTTTCATTCAAACCCATTCGCGCCGCACTAGCTTACCCTTCAAGTGCAGTAGGAAAACCCATCGGCACCGCTCCAACAACGGGATTCATCGTGCAATCGACTACTATTCGAACGTCGTTGTCGTCACGCCATAAGTCGCCGTCAGGTTCGTATCCTTCCGTTCTTTCTCACATTCTTGCTTGCCTTTCTATGTTCCCCGCATGCTCTACCTATAGTTATCGCTATCCGTTTAGATTTCCCTCGCTTGCTTTTCTATCTTCGTCGCATGCTTTCCATCTGGTTGTCACCGTGCGTTTAGATGTTTATTGAAATGGAACGGTGGTGGTGGATCAATCTTTCATGTATAAATAGATCATCACATGTCCCAACTTGATCCCAAACTCACGTTTTGATTTCTAGTACGATAAGAACAAAGAAAATTATACAGCATAAGAAAAATAATATAACATAAGTTTTTTTTTTAAATCGTGTTTATTGCTAATTTCAAGTCAAGATTCTTTTATTTTGTATATTATTTATTATGTATATATACTATATCAGAACATCATTTTTAAGATAAAAGAAAAGTAAGTAATGTGTTTTTTTATTAAATATAACATAAATTATTGTAATTTATAATATGAATTATTAATTTTTTTCAATCAATGGATTTATATAAATTATTTATATAATTTATAATCTCTTCAAATTGTATTTTCTTATAATAATATCAAATACGTATAAATAACCATGATATAATTAAAAGGGTATAATTGTCAAATTTATTATGTTCAGTCCAGTATTTTGCAATTTCAAACACTTGACAGCATAAAAATCATTGTCTAGTATTAAGCAAACCAAACGTGGTACAAAAATTTTTTTTGTCCAGTCCTTCTTATTTTATACTGTCCAATATTCGTTGTTCTGTCCAGTACCAGTAACCAAACGCTGCCTATAAAATACAAGGATAAAAGATATTTCAAAGTATTTAATAATTTTTTAAAAATTATTATATATTTTATAGTATAAAAATTTATTTTATTGAATAAAATAAATATAGTCTTTAAACTCATAATATAATCCTATATTATTATTATTATTATTTTAGCTATTATATCAATACTAAAACTCTTTTAGTAAATTTCCATATTGATAAGAAAAATAATATGATATCATTATAAAAAAACACATATCTTATACGATACAAACTAAATGTGGTATAAGATAATTTTATTACACCATTTTTCTTGTACGGTACCATCATATTCTTTATGATAGTATTTAGTTGTCATAATTTTATAATGTTAGATTGGATAAAATCATTAATCCTTTGTTTAATTTGTATAATTAACTAAGTTAGTTGACAAAAGAAACCTCAAGGTATTTGACAAAATCCAAAAAAAATATATTATATATTTTGTAGTATAAAATTTATGTTACTGAAAAAATAAGTATATTCTCAAAACCAAAAAAAAAAAAAACTCTATATTATTATTATTCTTTTTGTTATTGTGTCAACACTAGAGTACTTTGAGTAAATTCTCACATTAACATAAAAAAAATAACCCTGCAAAAGTCTATATCATGCATTGCATGATCACATGATATAAAAGGATTATAATGTCTTATTATTCTTGTACAACACTATCTTATTCACCTTATATTATCCAATTATGCCAACCAATGTTGAGGGGGAGAAACAAGTTCAACCGAAAGTTGAACCGAGGTCGAACCGGATTTGACTATAAGGGTCAACTCGGATAAAAAGCCCATTATTAGTAATTAAATATACTATGAGTTCAAAGAATTACATTAAATTAACACTTTATTGTCTAATGTAGGTATAATGGTACAGAATAAAGATTGTATAAATAAAAATTATTTGGAACCATACATATTAAAATAATACTAGTTAAATATCACATATATAATAATTGATTACTTGAACATTAACTCATACCAATACCATAATATAATGGAAGTTTATCCTCATATCATAGTGTTAATAGCTTATGATAGAATGCTAATATCTTGTCTAATATTTAATAGAGTAATATATAAATATAAACAACACGACATATAACTTTTCAACATTAGTTTGCTTAAGTATATGTATAACTTTTTTTTATATGTAAATCATTTTATTGAATCAAGAGAATGTACAATCATTATATGACAAATGGTTTACAAAGTAACCCGATTCTAAGAAAGAGTAGAAAAATCAAAAGACTGTGGGAACTAAGAGTTAGATTACAGAAAGCTACAGGAGACTAGAATAGGCAACGAGCAAGAACTCCCCAAAGGAACCAAGTAACGAGCTCTCTCTCTCTATATATAATAGACTGCAACCGCTAAGGAAGATCTCCACATGGGGATTCTCGCAAGTGTAGAGCGGGCTGTTGCTAGAAGGCCACGCGTGGCACCACTCCAAGAGCTAAAAGATGGTGGACGATCGACGTTGTCGTGACTCTGGCTCCGGACGTAAGAGAGGAGAAAGAGCACTAGAAAAAGAGGTGGTCGTGGCCTTTGAAGCCATTGTTGCATAAGCAACGGTTAGTGTCCGTGGTTATCCACAAACACTAAATCTATCTAAAGTTTGAAACCTCATTACCCAAGCTAACCAAAGACAAAAGTATGTCATAGTGATGGCTTTGTTCTGAATGACCTTACGCCAGGGAACATAGAGAACGGGAGGAGCTGAAAGTCAGAGACAAATTTGATTGTGTAAAGAATTATCCTCGCATCATACTTGATAATTATATTTTAACTTATATTTATATTATTACCATTACATGGTTTAGTATGATGTATAGTAATATATATAATAACCGTATACGAAGACAAAATATTAAAAGTTATATTTCTTCGATATAGAAATTAAAATATGTTTAACTCCATATTATATATAATATAAACGGTAAACCCATAACTTAATATAATCATATCCTTACAATACATGATAATGATTGCTTGTTAAAAACTAGTTTTTGTGAGATTAGATTATGATGTTGTTTAATATGTAATATAGTGACATAATAACTATATGAGAAAATGTGCATTAAAAATAAGTATTTATAAGAAAAGAAGTCACGGAATACAACTGTTCAATCACTTTTATTAAAAGAAATCACAAGACACAACTATTCAACCCCTTTTTCCAAAAGTAAGTCACGGAATACAATTGTTCAATCACTTTTGTCTGAAGCCAGAATCGTGAAGCCACTTTATCAAACACATCATAATTCAATATTCTTTACGGAAACACAGTTCTCTAAAGAAGAAAAAAAAGTTGATCAAGTATGAATAGGGACTCCTAACACTTGATCAAAGCATAAGCAATTGGAGAGAGAGGCAATTAAGAAGAAATAATTAAGAAAACCTCAAACACTCTATACACAAAAACCCTCTTACATTTCCTTGGATCAATCTCCTTTTGTATCAATCTTTTATAAGCTTTCTCCTATTGCTCTTGTTATCAATATATATATATATATATAATTATATTTCTTCAATTTAGAAATTAAAATATATTTAACTCTATATTATATATAATATAAACAATAAACTCATAACTTAATATAACCCTATCCTTACAATACATGATAATGATTGCTTATTAAAAACTATTTTTTATGACATTAGATTATGATATTGTTTAATACGTAATACAATGACATAATGACTATACAAGAACATATGTATTAAAAATAAATATTTGTGATATTAGATTACATTAGAATTATTATATAAAAATACATATATTAAAAAATATTGAAATTTGGTTACCAATACACTGTTTAATATGTAATATATATATTGCCATATGCAATAACTATATAAGAAAACATATTTTATTTATTTTTTCTTTTTTTTTAATGATATTAGATTAACACTACATCATTTAATATGCAATATAGTGGTATATGCAATAACATTGTAAGAAAACCTATATTAAAAGAAACATTTGTATGGTAATATGTTGTTTAGAATATATAATATAGTAGTAAAAATAATAACTAAATATGAAAATATACATTAAAAATTATTTTTATAATATTAGATCACCAATGTAATGTTCAACATATGACAAGTGACAAGTGGTATGTGCAATAACTATTTAAGAAGATATCATTTTTCATCAGGATATTAGATTACCAATATATTGTTTAATAATGCAATAATGGAGAGTTTTTTATTTTTTTGGATAACATTAGATAAATAATATTTTATTTATACGTAAAACAGCAGTATACATAATAATAACCATTAAAAGAAAAACATATATTGAAAATGATCTTTTCTTTGTTGACATTAGATTTTCAATATGTTGTGTAATATATAAAATAGTAATATGAGAAACATAAATTGCAAGTTATTTTTTATGATATTAGAATGGCAATATGCAGTGTATCTACATATCCATGACACAAAAACCCACCGCCTGCAGGATTTGCAGGACAAGGTGTGCCTGTTTCCCCAGGTAATTGCAAAAAGCAAAGTAATTGGATAACAGATTCATCGAATCCGAGATATCCCTGTTGACAATTTTCAAACATCAACTCACTGTTACTCGGTGACCAAACACACGATAGTAACGAGCTGCCAATAGCTAGATACAAGGTTTGTTTCTCGTAATATCATCCAGCTTTTCGGGTAAGCTCGTGTTCATCCTCTTCCTAAGCCCACTAAGCTAAAGAGGATGGGAAACAAGGTCATACGAATATTTACACACGCCAGGATAGTTGACAATTCACTAATTCACCAAGCGTTACCTTCATGTACTATTTGTCACCTCAGAATTCCAGTAGATGTCATGCCTCCATAGACAATAAATTAAAATTTCCAAACGTTCCAAATCAACGCAAACAGAAAAGATGCATAAAACATTGCCTAATTATAGCAATTAGCTTGCTACAGACAACATTCTGCGAGCCTAAGAATGAATTTCCCAAGTAGCTCATATAATTAATGTATAGCCAAAATTGCAGAATTGGTCTACAGAAGATGAGTGAAAAATTGCATATGTAATCGAAGTTACCAGAAAAGATGATCCAAATGTCCCCACACTAAGAAGAATGAACATAGTTACTAAGGATAACAATCTATCATTTTAGCATGTGCCTACTTCTTGTCGTCCTTCGCAGCTTCTGCAGCCTTCTTCATCCTAGGACCAATATGGCGTTCATTCATGCGCTCTAAACGAAGCTTGGCATATGCATTAAAGGACTTCATTTCATTTGTCACTTTAACAAGTTCAACTGTGGGTTTCTCCCTGACAATGGACATGAAGTCACCCTTGACTTGAGTGGTGGTTGCAAGTTCCTCAGCAGTAGAATCACCAGCCTGCAGGAATGAAAATCAACGTCAACAAGATACTTTAACAATTATAATCATGAATATGAAAACTACAACGGGATTCTTCTTTTTTTTTTCCCTGATAAGTCAAGGGATTCAAATAATTGCCAACTGATCTATTTGAACTCACCTTGAATTTGCGAGCGCGTCTTGGGAAGACAACCAGCTTGGCCTTGTATGTCTTCAGCCTCTGGACATTGGCTTGGAGAGACTCCAGTGAACGGTTCTTACGACGATGGTCAACAGAAATCCCAATTGTTGGAGCCAGTTTCTTAGGAATGCCAGCAGCCTGAAAGATTCACCATACCAAAGAAATCTTAGTTCATCAAATAGCTAAGAAAACTTTGATACACAGAAGGAAAAAAAGGTAACACAGGTCTACCAACAAGAGCAATGAAAATGCATTGATTTCCTTTCTGTTTTCCCAAAAAAAGAAAGAAAGAAAGAAAAGATCAGACTGAAAGCACACAGCCATCTCCATTCCATCTCTAAGTAGAGGAAAATGGAAAAACACTGAAGCAATCAACAGTTAAGTCTAAAACACCAAAGTCACTTGTCCAGTCAAATGAAATTTGCAGCATGAGGGGGTTAACAATTTAACATGCCTTGTGTAAAAGAGAACCATGGATGTTCCAAGGTACGCTAAATGGCAAATAACAAATCCACTTTGGATTCCACAACGTTGTTTACCACAAACAGCAATGCTTGCCAAACTATTCTTGGAGGCAGATAACAAAGAACATATAGATAGAACAGAACAGGAAGCTCACCTTCAGCTCTTCAAGACTGAATCCTCTACCAGCTCTAACTTTCATGTTGTACTTCAAGGTTTGTCCATGAACTATGGGTCTTAAAGGTCCAGATGTAGGACGAGGGAAAATCTTCACTGCCTTCTTTTGCCTTGCTGCAGGTTAAATTAAAACATCAAGACAAAACCCATTGCCATAAAAAGATAAAAGAACAATTAATCAAAGCACAATTGAACTAGGGCCTCACCAAGGCGTCTTCTTTGTTTCCTGGCAGGCTGGTTAAACCAGGTCTTCACATAGTTCTGCCAGTGCTTTCTAAAGTGCCCATTTGGGATAACATTGTTATGCTTTGCCATTGCTTACCTATAAACAAGCAAAAACCAGACAGGTAAATGCAATGAAATAAATACAACGGAACGTGACGAGCAAGCATACATTATCAAAACCACAAGCTATAGTATGCATATATCTACAAGGTCAGAAAATACACCCAAAAAAATCTCTACAACGTCAAGAGAACCATAATTTGACTAATCGTAAACTGTCATTTGTCAATCATCCAATTCAATTACTGCGGATGCAGCAACTGTAAGCCATAAAGCACAGGGATAAATTGAGCAATCGACAACAAAAACTATTTGCTCACAGGGACTAAACCTGTCACGGGTAAGCACAAAAATTGGAGCATGGCACAAAACCTAAGTCAGAACAGATAACGATAAAACATAGCGCAAGTTTCGTGACCAAGTAACAATCGTTGTCATGCTTAAAATAAACCATACCTCTAAAGTAAGAAAAGCAAAATCTCTCAAACGTTTCAATCACAAAAACCCTGACTAGCAACATCCAAACCCTCAAAGCAAACCTAAGTCTACAACATTACACAAACACATCTCAACTGATACAATCCTCAACACAGCTCGAATTAATAAGACTAACGCAACCTAAATTACGAAAGATCTCAACTTATCACGGAAATCACTAATGGCGCAAGCATAACCACTGATAAGATGTTGATAATACTCGAAAATCTTTAAGTTAATTAGCTGTAAGGAGAGTCTTTGAGAGTACCTGCTGCCCAAATTGGTAACCCCAAACCCAACCGTGCAGTGAGAAGGAAAACACCATGCTGTCGGCTTAAGGTTTTGCTTTTATAGCATTCCCTGGAAACCCTAACTCGCATCCCAAGTTGATGGACCGAAATGCCCTTACTGTTACCGAGTTATGGGTTTAATTGTGGGTCGGGTTTTAGATGATACTTGGGCTTCATCATAATTAAAACTCCCATTTTTTTTTAATTTTATTTGTTGTTTTCTTTTCCTTAGTTTTTTTAAATATATTAATTTCAATTTAAAAAACTGTATTTCGACCTTTTTTTTTGCCTAAAAATAAAAATCTGATTTTGCTTCTTCAATAATATACTGTAGGGAATCTAAATGCGACGAATGGAATAAAATACAATTAAATTGCAAAATCTAAATAATAAAATAAAGAAGTAACAATTACTATTTTATTTGATTGCATTCAAAATAACACACATAATAAATTTTATAATTTTTTTTTTATCATTTCTACATTTTTATCACTTTTAACTTTCTAACATTTTATTTTTTTCGTTTTTGTCACTTTACTATTTTCATTATTGATGTACTTTGACCATTAACAACTCTAATTTTCCATAATTAAATGTCAAACAGACATGCCCTTTATGCAGAAAGATTTTTCTAGGGCTGTAATGTTTATATTATTTGACACGAAATGATGCAATTCTTATTGTATAATAGTATATTTTCTCAATTTAAAGATAATGTATCATTTCATATAAATGTAAAAAATCATTAATACTGAATAATCATATTTATGGCTTGTATTTTTTATTAGTATTACATTTTGGTTTATTATAACTTTTTTATTATTAATCATGTGTATAGGATACATGCCCTATACAAAGCTAATACTTATAAAGGATTATAAAATTTGTATTATCTAATGCAAAATAACTCCAATATTTGTATGTAACGTTGCATTCCCTTAAAGGACCGTATCATATTATAGACACTCACATTATACTTAGTTTTCCAAATTATCCTATCAAATTTCAAATTTTGCTACTAGATAATTTTAGTACTTAATGCCGAAAATTGGAATTTGGCATGACTTCACAGTTATCTTATAGAATATCATCGAGATGTTAGTCGCTCAAAAATCCATAATTTAATCTTTACGATTTAATTTTCCACCTAAATCATAAATTTTTTTGCGGTAATTTCCTCGTGTTTTAGTTGCTTTTCATTCCATCGATAAACATATTCACTGCTTCTATCCAAGTCTAATTTTAAGTTTTTTCCCGGAAGGAGCAAAAGTTGAATTGATTTTAACAGGATAAGAATCTGGAATGTGTAGGAAGGGGACATTCAATTTCATTCGATACGTAGAACGAAATCTTCATCTCCAGGATTCCTTCTGTTTCGCAGAACTTGGAGTTGAATGCAATTTATATATATGTATGGACTGCAAGAACAAGGTTAACTCGTCAAGAGTAACATGTTTCTGCAGCTAGACATGGTAATTTGGTAAATGCATTGTGTAATCAAGCTGCATATTGATCTTTCATCGGATCCTTTTCATTTGCTAACGTTTCCGATCAAGCGAAGTGATCTCAAGGGGCTGGATATATGCATCCACCGACAGCAGCAGGAATCATGAAAAACGGCCAGCATCAGACACACACACGGGTCTTCCGACGATTACAGAACCGAAAAATTGTGGTGGAAGAATGTAAGTGACATGGATCTTGATCGATGATTAGACCGCTGTTATTGAAGTGGCATGTGTGAGGCTGCTGGTGCTGAGCCTGGTAAAGCAGGTTCATTGCAAATGATCATATTTGATGTTGTAATCAAGCTGTTCTAATCCATCTACGTAGCGTATTAATATATCACTAGATTGCTAGATTCAGCTCCCCCCCATTTGACTGCAAAAAGAAGAGAATAAGATAACAAAGATCGTAGCTTCTAGTAATAGTTGTGTAAGCTACATCCAGCTGTGTTTGTGCAATAAAATAGGCTGATCAATTTGAGCAATGACTTGTTTGGTGCACTAGCCAATTTGGTATATCATCTAGCTCAATTCGTGCTGGTTTAGAAAATGCTTTTGTGTTCATTTGCATTGGTTAATTTCTTACTAATTGTAATTTTAATTTTATCTGATTCTATTATGCAAATCAAATATGTCATAAATATATTAGGAAATATAAAAGGTTGTGTAGGTTGAAATAAAAATGTGGGCCAATGAAACGGGGGTCATGAAATATTAAGGGTCATGAAATATTAAGCAAGCCAGTAGTCTTCCATTTAATGCATTTGATCAAATTATAACAAAATCCCATGACAAAAAAAGTTCATAACCTATTTCTTTGTAAAATGTAAGATTATATAACTCACAAAAGTATATCGAATTCTCACTATGAGATGTGTCAACGCATAATAATTTTGGGTAGTGAAATAATTTCTTTCTTAAATTATATACTTGCACTCTTATAGAGCATAAATATGATTGTATTTCCCATTAAATGATTATCTAACATTTGTTTTTTTATATAACAATCTATCTTGTAAAACATGGAAAATATAATGAGAGGAAAACTAGGAAAATGATCATCCACCCATCGAGTTTTTTTTCTCTTATATACAAGTCTTCAACTTTTTACTATTTTTTTTTTATAATCTTTTAAAGTTATAGTTCTAGTCGTCCACTTTTTCATAGAGACTAGAAAAAGTCTCTCCATTAAGTCCATTGATAATTACTTATTAGTATCTAGTTAGACACTATAGTAAACATCTTTATGTACGCTTTATTCCATCTCCCCTTATGAAAGAATAAGATGATACAATAAGTATAACAATGCAAAAAGCTTTGCTTTCGGAAATAGAAGGAACATGTATCATCTATGCTAAATTTGAAAAAATACCACACAAGTATTCTACCATAATAGGTATTGAAGAATCAATCCATGAAATTTTAATAAATTTGAAAGAAATTGTACTATGAAGTAATTTGAATGGAACTTGCAACACTTCTATTTCTATCAAGGGTTGTGAATGTATAATTGCTCAAGACATCATCTTCATACCAGAAATGATCAATATTAATACCAAGTCACTAATTTTATCAATTGAAAAAAAAGCACACACACTAAAATTTTAATGTAATCATTAAATTAGGCATGGTGGAAAGACCTTTTTAAGTCATTTTCACAAGGTAAAAGACTTAGAATTAATATGGGAAAGATTCACCTATGGGAAAGTAATAATAGGTGAATACTCAAACAAAGGAGAATGACTCGAATAGATAAGTAACTAAAAGTGGAGAACCATTCTTGTATGTTTTTTCCCTTTGTTCATTGAAGATTGCATATTTTATTATTCTCTTATTTAAAAAGTATAGCGGCTTTTAATAGTTGCACCCACTAAAGGCAGCAACATAAACGATTAAAATTGAAATACAAACCTAAAGGTATATAAAACCAAAATCCTATAAATTTTCCTTCTAGTGCATGTCTTACACCATAAGGCCTAAGAAGTTCTATAGTATTGGTTATGGCTTTCCAATCTCATGCTCTTGGGACCTTCCCTCGATTATGTAACCATACATTTCATGCTTATTTTGAATAATAGTGTAAATTGGAAAATACTTTTTTCTATATTTTATTCAAATAATACATAAGTTTATACATATACATGACTTAGACTATAAATGAGGAAAGGGAATAAATTTTTTTTAAATGAAAGAAATAATACAACTTATTTCTAATATTTGCATTCCTATTTCATAACATACCCCCTCAAGCTAGAGTATAAATGTTGATCATGCTCAGCTTGCTACAAAGATAATTAACCTGAGATCTATGTAGAGCCTTTGTAAAAAGATCTCCTAGTTGCTCCCCAATCTTCACATATCCTATAGAGATCAAATTTTATCGTATCCTTTTTTGAATAAAGTGACAATCAATCTTAATGTGTTTAGTTCGCTCATTAAACACAAGATTAGATGCAATATGAAGTGCAGCTTGGTTATCACACCATAACTTTATTGGCATTGAACCCTTAAGCTCAATCTCGGTCGGTAATTAATATATCCACAACACCTCATAAGTAGATTGAGTCATAGCTCTATATTCTGATTATGTACTTGATCTAGACACAACATCTTGTTTCTTACTCTTCCATGAAATCAGATTTCCACCAAAGAAAACATAATAGCTAGTAATTGATTTCCTATCTTTTTTAAATCATGCTCAGTTAGTATTTGAAAAACATTCTACATTAGAGTAACCATGATTCTTATACACTATACCTTGTCCAGGAGCACTTTTTAAATAACACAAAATATGTTCTAATGCAGCTTAGTGATGAATTTTAGGAGAGGATATAAACTAACTCACAGAATATGAAATATTATGATGAATTACTATAAGATAGTTTAACTTTCTCACTAATCTTCTATACCTCTTAGGATTATCCAATAACTCTCCATCTTTGGTGAGTTATAAATTAAGTGGTAATGGAGTACTACGTGGTTTTACACTTAACTTTCCTTTCCCTGTTAATAAGTTAAGTACATATTTCTGTTGAGATAGAAAAATGCATTTCTTACTCCTCATCATCTTAACTCCTAAAAAATACTTCAAAGACCCCAAATTCTTAGTATAGAACTAGCTTTGAAAAAAAGTTTCCAAGGAAGATATTCCTACATCATCACTGCCTGTAATAATGATATCATCCATATACACAACAAGAAGGATAATGTCGAACAAAGAAAGTCTATAAAACATAAAATGATTAGATTTACTCTTGGTCATTCGAAACCCTTCAACCGCCTTACTAAATTTGCTAAACTAAGCTCGAGGACTTTGCTTCAAACCATATAGTGATTTCAGAAGATAACAAACTTTCCCATTCCCCCCTTAAGCAACAAAACCAGGTGGTTGCTCCATATAGACTTCTTCTTATAGATCACCATGTAAGAAGGTATTCTTTATATCTAGCCGATACAATGTCCAATCATTAGTAGCTATCATAGATATAAACAAATGAACAAATGTTAATTTAGCCACAAGAGAGAAGGTATCAAAATAATCTACACCATAAGTCTGGGCATAGCCTTTAGCAATGAAACAGGCTTTAAGGCGAGCAATAGATCCATTGGAATTAACTTTAACTGCAAACACCCATTTACATCCAATAGCCTTTTTCTCTGTAGGTAAACTAACCAAATCCTAAGTACCATTAGCATCCAAAGCATCCATCTCCTCTATCATTGTCGTACACTAGCCAAGATGAGATAAGGCCTTATTAATAGTTTTAGGAATGGATATAGTATCAAGAGAGGCAAAAAATGAACATAAGGCAGATGATAAGTGATCACGTGACACAAATAATGAAATAGGGTAAGTGCATTGTCGTTTACCTTTACGAAGAGCAATTAGGAGATCAAGATCATTATCTATTGGATCAGATGCCAAAGAAGAGACTAGAGCTGGGCATGTGAAAGGAGGATTCTAGCGTCTAGTATACACATGACAAATTGGTGGACGAGACAATGGTGCGGATTCAACATTTAGGGATTGATAGGTAATGTGGTGAACTAATAAATCATTAGTCTCCCCCTTACTATCAGTAGGCTCAGATGAAGTAGGAAATAAAGGACAATGTTCCATAAAGATGACATTGGCAAATGTAAGAAATTTATTAAGACTAGAAGAATAACACAAATAACTTTTTCTGTAAACGAGAATGACCTAAGAAAACATATTTCACAAATTTAGGATCAAGTTTGGTGAGATGAGGGCGGATATCTTGAACAAAACATGTACTGCCAAATATACGAGGCTCAATGGGGAATAAGGATTATAAGAAAAAGAATGCTATAAGGAACTTCATCTTTAAGAACCAACGATGGCATACGGTTAATTAGGAAGCATGATGTAGACATAACTTCAACCTAAAAGTCTTTAGGAACATGTGTTTGAAATAATAATACTTTGACTGTCTTAAGAAGATGCCAATTCTTTCTTTTAACCACACCATTTTGAAATGGTGTATCAACACATAAAGATCGATGAATAATACCATGTTTGTTCATATAATTATTAAATACATCAGATAAATATTCTTTAGCATTGACGCTTTTCAAAATTTGTACCAAAGTGTTAAATTAAGTTTGAATTTTAGCACAAAAGGTAGTGAAACAGGAAAACGACTCAAAATGATTTTTCATTAAATAAGCTAAGTCATTCAAGAAAAATCATCAACAAAAGTAACAAATTAACAAACTCTAGTTTTAGGCGTAACTAGATAAGGACCCCAAACATCTAAATGTACCAACTCAAAAGGAGCACTAGCTCTTTTATTGATATGGGGAACATAAGACTGACAATGGTGTTTAGCAAACTGACATGACTCGCAATCTAAAGATGACAAACTTTAAAACTAAGGACACAACTTCTTCAAGGTAGAGAGAGATCGATGGTCCGATTGGTGATGAGCTTCAAAAGATGTTAAGACATTTGAGCAAGCAATGGGCTGAAAGACATTTGCTTTAGTATCCAGAATATAGAGACCTCTTGACACATGTCCTTTACCAATAATCTTATTAGTCAAAAGATCCTAAAATAGGCAATAATTAAAAAAAAATGAAACACTACAATTTAGAGCATAGGGGATTTTGCTCACAAAAATTAAATTAAAGGAGAAATCTTGTATACTTAAAACAGATGATAAAGAAAGAAATGGAGTAGGTTGAACACTGCCAAACCCTAAAACTAGTGATGTAGAACCATCCACTAAAGTAATTAGGGAAGAAGGGGTGTGTGGTGAAAAAATGTTGAAAAGACTAAAATTATCTATCATATGATTAGTAGCACTTGAGTCAATGACCCATTGCGAGGTGAAGAAAGCTAAGCACTTATCTGAATTACCTAGCTTAGCGAGTGTAGTAACGGAATGAGTTGAAGTTTTCAATGTTTCCTGATATTGAAGGAATTTAGCAAATTCCTCTGTAGATACATTAATTGTTTGTTCTAGAGATGGACCATGTGGAGTAGTAGTAGCTGCAATATGAGTTGAGTGAGGCTTTTGAGTTTTGTTGAGTAGTTTTCTACAAGTGCGCTTAGTGTGACCACACTCATGACAATAATAGCACTCAGCTTCCCTTGAATTTTGACTTTGACTACTTCCTTTGTTATAATTTTAAATAGGGGATCTTGAAATTCCTAATTTGCTATTGCGACTAATAAAAGCACTCGGGACTAGAGTAGTAGATATGAATAAAGTGTTTGCTTCCGTTCTAAGAACTCTAGTGAAAACCTCATGTAAGGAAGAAATATTGGTACTAGACAAAATATGAGACTTAACAATCTCAAACTAAAGACTAAAGTCCCACTAAGAAACTCATAATTGCCATTTTCTCCTGTTATGATTGTTGTACTTTGATATCAATACTAAATGGCAACAAAACATTTAATTCCTCATATATCTTCTTAAATTTCATAAAATATGTTTGAAGAGATTGATGATTCTACTCAGGACAATAAAATTCCTTATATACTTCATACATGTGAAAGAGATTTTCGTTTCCCGAATATAGAAACTCTAAATATTCCATTAACTCTTTAACATACTTACAATGATTAATTAAACTAATCACCTCGATATCAATATAATTTCTGATTTGCAAAAATAACTTAGCATCATTTTTCAACCATTCTTTACTAGTATCATCAGTTAGTGGATCATCGGTAAGATGATCGTCTTTAGAAATGTTCTATAAGTATGTTCTAACAGTCTTACACCAATCTAAATAATTCGAACTATTTAATTTATATTATGTGATTCAAGACATTACTAAAACAACATCAACCATCACTGTAGTCTTTTGCTCATCACCCATGTATGCCTAAATTAAATTCAAGTAATTGCAGTTGAATATAAGCCACAAAATGGAACTATAGATAAAACTCTATAACTGATTTAATAACTTTGCAGATAAAAGTTTTTCATCTAAAGAAACTGAAAATCAACCAACCAATACTTTATTACAAAATACAAATCAAGAAAGGGAAGCAATGTGGAACTCTTGCTTCTGTAAATCTCTTTGATTAAGTGCAGCAATCAAGACGAGCAGTATCACACAAAACACGCAAACCAAGGAAGACCCGCAAGATGGAATAGCTGAACGACTGACAAAAGGGGAAGAGAAGTGGTCGACAACACCATAGAAGGTGGTTGGACGATGAAATAGCTTGTCACATACCTCCACACACCAACAAGACGAACTTGTAGCATAAGCTTCTAGTGATGCATGAGACCCACGCGTTGATTGGAGCACCTTCGGAGTTTACTTACACATTCGCAATGAGATGACGCTCCTCCCTGACACACTCGCAATGAGATGGCTCTCCTCCTCGAGTGTTTCCAATCCTGCTGTTCACGTCACTAAAGATGCTGTTCAACCCAGCAAAACGAAGAACAAGAGAATGCTAGCAACGCAAGGTCTAATGTGTCTTTGTCGGAGGATAAGAAGTCATCAACTAATGGTGGTTTAATCCCACACACGGAAGATCTTCTACCTTTGAACTCCTTAATCACACACGGTAGATTTTTAGGTTGCTCATTAGGCAACCGAAGAACACTAGAGAGAGAAATGGGAAAAAAAAATTAAATCCTAGGGATTTGTTCTAATACCATGTAAATTGGAGAATACTTTTATTTATTTATTTTATTCAAATAATATACAAGTTTATATATATACATGACCTAGATTATAAATGAGGAAATGGAATAATTTTTTTAAAAAAGGAAAAAAAATAATACAACTTATTTCTAATATTTACATTCCTAGTTCATAACAAATAGCAATGAGAATTCCTTGATATGATGCCAACCAAAATAATAAAAGTATATATACCCATTAAAAATACAAAATAAACACAAATTAAGATCATATATGAAAAAAAGGAAAATCAGACAAATGGCACTTAATTTCTATCATAAACTAATGTTATCGGACACTATGCCAGGTTCCCAACTTCCATCAACTTTAAATATTTGATACTAGTTAGTACTTAGTTCTGGCATGACTTAACAGCCTAAAAAAGTGTGCAAATTCAAAATTAGACCCAAGATACATGAGAACTCCATTATATATATATATATATATATAAGCTAAAAGATATTTCTGTGAGCATGGTTGAACTTCTTTCTCATTTGGTGAATATAATTAAAGGACAAATCAGGCTTCTAAGATAATGCCCTCGTGTTTGGATGTTTTTTCATGCCTTAGATAAACAAGTTCGCTGCTTCCATGTAAGTCTAATTTTAACTTTTTCGTGGAATAGGCAAAAGTTGAATTAATTTTTGACAGGATTGGAATGTGTAGGAATAGAAATTCATTTTCATTTAATACGTAGAATAACATCTTCATCTCCACAATTCATTATGTTTCACAGAACTTGCAGTAAAATACAATTTATTTATGACTACAAGAATTAGGATATTCCATCAAGAGTAACATGTCTTGTTTTGGTGCGCTAGCCATATGTTTCTTGGGCAGGTACTGGAATTGGTGTATTATCTGGCTCGATCGTGCAGGTTTAGGATATGCTTTTGGGTGGATTGAAATGGATTCAATCCAAGCACTGGCTTGTTTTGGTGCGCTAGCTGATGTTCTTGAGCAGGCACTGACACCGGTGTACAATTTAGCACGATTTGTGCAGGTTTGGGACATGCTTTTGTGTTGGTTGACATTGATTCAATCTGAGCACTGGCTTGTTTTGGTGCGCTAGCCAGATGTTCTTGAGCAGTTACCGAAATTGGTGTATGATTTAGCTCGATTTGTGCTGGTTCAGGATATGCTTTTGTGTTGGTTGGCATTGATTCAATCCGAGCATTGGCATGTTTGGGTGCGCTAGCTAGATGTTCTTGAGCAGGTACTGAAATTGATGTATGATTTAGCTCAACTTGTGCAGGTTCAGGATATGGTTTTGTGTGGATTAACATTGATTCAATCTGCACTCCGACTTGTTTTGGTGCACTAGCCAGATGCTTTTGTGTGGATTGGCATTGATTCCGTGCCTGGCTCTATTCGTTTGGTGACTGCTGTACCTTGCCTGCTGCCTTTGGTGCTAGAGCTGGCCCTACTACCTTGCCTTCTGCCTTTGGCGCTAGAGCTGGGCCTACCTTGCCTGCTGCCATTGGTTCTTCCGCTGGCTCAATCTCTACCATGCTTGCTGCCCTTGGTTCTTCCGCTGGCTCTATCTCTGCTGTGCCAACCGCCTTTGGTTCTTCTGCTGGCTGTACTTCACTGGTTATTAAATGGAGTCATGGAGGTTAGCTTTTGGACATTTGGAATCGTGATTGGAAAAACAGAATCAGTTTTGGCACGAAAATAAGCATCAATCTTAGGATAGCAGCGTAATCACCTGAGACAAAGTTGACTAATACTGCGTGGACGCGAGATAATTGGATTCACAGTCAATTTCCTTGCCTCTACTAGAAAAGATATCACATATCAGAAATATGAAGATGTCGTTGAACCAATGACAGTCCAGTGATCCCATAACTTGGAGCCATACTGCTTCGCAAAATAAGCTGTCAAGTTTTGGACCATAAAAGATCAAAATGCCCCTTACCTATATTCATATTGGAGAAGAAGAGACAAGCAAAAAGTCAGGAGAATGAGCCCAAAACACCCCATCGTGGACGGATGTTAAAATCGTAGTCTCAGACTAGTAGATGTAGGAAGCGGGAACTAGTCTCACATGATGGGGAATCACCAAGTGCAAGAGCTGCTTAAATAGAAGGAGATCTTGCTTCTCAAATTGCCAGGACCAAAAATGCTAACATTCCTTTTATCCAATTTCATGCAACTTAAGATTGTTCTGGTCCGTGTGGAGCCATGCTGCCTCTTCAAATAAAGAACATGAAGCTGTTTCGTTCATTACTAAATGCATCCTTAGGTATGCTTTGGCATAAGAAGAAAACAAACCGATTTCACTTAAGATGCGGTCGAATGAAATGCACATCGTCACCGACAAGAAACAGATTTTCAGCGACAGGATGAAGATTTGAGATGATTTTCGTGTGAGATTTCTGAAAGCCACTTGAATGTGAGGGGTGACAGAGTTGCTGTTATATGCTGCCACGCAGCAATCAGCAATGTTTGCTTGATCAGTAGCAAAGTTACGGACCCTCGAAGGTATTCACGTAGAATTACAATCGTTTTGTGAACAATGAATGAATTGATGGATCACAGATGTTTTACAAACGTCTATAAGAATTTGAGAATTCTTTGGTAAATTCACGAAGTTTAAGTGAATTATTTTTACGAAGTTTGGAATGATGTTACAAAGTAAATGCACGTTGATGTTACTAATTGAGTCATTTTTTATTTAAGACACTACATGTTGTATGGAATATTCTACCACCTCTAAAATAGGGAAAACTAAATATTTAGAAAAGCAAATAGAGTAATATTGTATATAAAATATATATTTTCCTTTTTCTTGTATATATACTTGTACCTATTGCATCTTCTCCATATATTGATAGAGAAGTAGAAATAAAGATATGCTTTTCCAAACACTAACGTATATGCTCTAACAAATCATACAGTAGATTTATAGGAATTTATTGATTTGCATCATGTCATAAGCTTCACTTAAGAGCATTCATGTCAAGTGACAGAAAGTAAAGTTATGTTGGTTTTACTAAAAAGACAGTTTTTTAGTCACTTATGCTAATTTGATGTAACAAAAAAATTATAATGTTAAAAGCATATTTTACATGAAGCAGTTTTTTTTTTTTTTAATCCAATCTCTTAACAACTACAGTTTAACATAATCTAATTAAAAAAAAAGAGGGTTTTTAACGACAAAAATAAAAAACCATGTGATTTTTGTATTATGATAATAAGAGTCTCATGCCTTTAGGGCATTCTGTTAGTAGCTAAAAGAGACAGTTTTTGAATTTTTCTTTCCAATTTGATAACATATTTAATAAAACAAAGAGATTCATAAAAACGTAAGAAGATTTTTTTTTTTTGAAAAAGTATAAAAACATAATAAATTATTTAAATTTTTGTAAATAAATGACATGTGTTATATATTTCAACAAATAAATAACATATTTTATAGTTTTTTATTTATAGCAAACAGATCATATTTTTATTTTTAATAAAAACACAGATCACTGGATTAAAAATAAATAAATATAGTTTAAGTTTTTATAATTTATTTTTTTATTAAAAAAGTCCTTAAAATAATTGTTCCTTGTTTTTATTTGTCCTTTAATATGACAATTCTTTTCCCGGGTGCATAAAAATCTTTGTCAATGGCCAACATTTAACGGCACAGATCACCATATCCAAACACCAAAACTCCAAAACCCCGGAGATTCGCTTCCATTTTCATGTCTCAGAATTAGCACAAAGATGAGAGCTTTTGGTGCACTTCGATTCTCCCAATTTTCCTGTGTTTCAAGAACAGCTTCCTACACAAGGCATCTTTCCTGTATCCCAAGAACAGCTTCCTGCATAAGGTAAAGAAACTCAGAAAATTTGATACATTGACTGTTTTATCTGGGTATATCTTAGTTGGATCCGGTAAAAGATTTCCGGCACTGGTTAACAAGCCTAAAGCATAAGCTTTTTATCTTGCAATTTGACGAAAAGCAAGTGTATGAAAAGATGTTTTTTTTTTTCCCCTTCTTCTCATCAACAAGACATTTCATTTTTTAGTTAACAATGGTTTTGTACTATGTTTGGATTACAATAATGAGGTACAAAGTTATGGGTGCTTGGGTACTTGTTAAAGTCCAACAGAATAATTTATCTTCTTTTAGTACACTTCTCGAGCGATATGAAACTTGCATTTTTCTTTTATTTATATTTCATAATTTCTCTGAATATTGTTAATGGAAACCTAATATCGTGCTCCAGTTACTTGTACTTACCCAGTATTCCACCCAAGGAGAGGCGAGTGAATTTGAGAGGGCGACCATGGAAAATAGCAATACTTTCAAGGAGGTTTTAAATTTCGAAGGATAGTTTGAAAGATTTTTGAAGTTAGGCGATGGCCATAGGATCCGTGTGTCCACCAGTGGATGGCAGTTTTCCAATGGTTTTCAACCACTGGTATAATTATCTTCTCTGTCTCTCGACCACCCTTTTTTTGCTGTAAAAGAAGGCCTGTTCATGGGTTTTTGGGAATTTGTTATATTGTGATGCCAACAGTAGTAAATTTGACAAGCAGAGAGATTTTAATCGATAGTGTCTAGATTGGAAGTCAATTTCATTTTCATACGCAGTACATACCTACCTGGTGTGTTTAAGATTTCAATGTGATGATACTGCTAAAAAGCTCTTTAAATGGCAACGTTGGAGGGGGGGAAGTTTGGAATAGCTGTCTCGGTCTCACAAAATTTCCAAAGCTCTAGATTTTGGTGATCTATGAATTTATTTCAAGAGCTACGGTCTCTTGAAGTTTCTAAAAATCCATTTTGCACGAGGCAGCTGAGGCAGCACTTGGAAGTAAAAGTCATCTTCCCACAACAACCTCATACACCGACTTAGATTTTTGCTTGATTTTTGGAAGTTAGATTAATGAAGTACTAAATCTCCTAATGAAGGCAATATGGCTATTTGCCAGGAACTTATGAGTCACTTTCTGAATATCAATTAGCCTGCACCAGCTATGATTAGCTCAGCTCAAGCATTGAGCTTTAGGAAGCTTTTAGTTTTGAGTTTCAAGCTGGTTAAGATTTGGTAGTATATGCCACATCATATCTAGCAAATTAGGTTTATGAAAATCATGGTACTATTATATGCTAGGAACAGGATTGTCTTGTCTATTTCATTTTTCAGCATAGTCCATTTTTGGAAATTATACTCCATTGTTGCTCTTGATAGAGAGGCATCGTTTGATAGGAAGCATCAGCCTTACATTTTGTTGACTATTTGTTTTTGGTGAAAGAATAAAGAATTGTTATTGTTATGTCTTTGAACTAAGATGTTCTTTAGGGGTCTGTTTGAAGGTTATTATTCTTTCTTATTAAGAATTATCTTTATCTATTATCTTATATCTATATTTTCAGAGATACTATTGTAGGAACCGTAATAAAATTGTACTATTTATATCTTTCCTTTCCCTTCAGATAAATGGAATTTAATGGACAGGCAAATGTCTTCATATTACATATATCATTTGTTGATTGAAAGATCATGATTTCAAGGTATGGAAACAGCCTTCTTGCAAAAATTTGAGGGTAAGGTTGTATATGTGCTGTCCTCCCTTCCCATACCCTTGCCTGCAGCTTTACTTCACTAGGATACGCACTTTATATAAGTAAATGTCTCCATTAACTTAATCTTATTTGGCAAATGACCAAATTGAAGGGGATGAAAATCAGTCAATGGTTTGTAAATCTATGAGCTATATAAACATGCATTTACTTTTACCCTAAGAAACAGGCATTAACTTAAAATGATGGACATTGTTGAGCATCACGCATTTTGTAGTTGGAGTAGAGGTAGTTACTGCTGGATCACAGTTTTTCTGAATTGCTTAGACTGCATATGGCATCCTAAAAATCATCGTGGCACTTTTGTTACAATTGCTTGTAGTATTAATCCTATCAGATACAGATAGCATTAGTTGTGAACATAAAGAAGATATTACATGAAAGAGGGTTTCTAAAGTTGTTATGAACTTGGCTTGTGGATCTAGTGAATGGGTAATTTACTGCAAAACCAGTGTTTGGAATGTGTTTCTATTTGTTAGGTTTCCTCCCTTTCCAGATGGATCCTATGATGATTATGGTTTGATGGCTTGTGAGAAAAGATCCTTTGATTTCTAAAGGTTCATTGAGAATCTTCCAATCCCTTGAAAACTGTAACTTTGGATAATGCTTTGCTTTTTATTGCTGTTGGGAAATAACTTATTTGCACAAGATTATTATTCCTAACTCTCCCTTAATAAAGATAAAGATAAGTCCAACAATATCTCCTAAATTTTATAATTAGAAAATAAACAAGATGAGTATGCAGTTCCCTAATAATAAAAGATATTTATATGTTCCTTACAAAGCTGACAAAAGATTTACTGGAATGTATATATATATGGAGTAGTCACTTCATGTATCTAAAGAATACAATCTTGGATATCATAAAACAAGTAAAATTCTTCTGTTTCTCTCTTTCCAAATACACCAATAGAGGGTTTTCTATGTTAAATAACAATGTAGCTGCGGAAATAAAATTGCTACAAATGGCATGGCCAGTACGGCCTGATTTTTTGAATGACCAGCTTTTGCCCTTAGTTTGCACAAAGGCAACAGAGTAGAAAGTTATATTCTATTTCTTTCATGCATTCACCCAAGCAATTCTTGTATCCAACAATGTACCCTTGTTCATGTTTAATTGTGTGTTCAACATTGATGCAGGTAAACATGTTTGTACATACGAGTTGCTGTCTGTTCTTGTGTGACGGTGATTTTTAAGATGCATGCTCAGAGGATTCTTTTATTTAGAGTTTTTTGTATTGTGTGCATGCATGGGCATGTGATATTTAAGGATGCATGCTGTAAGCATTCCTATCTTTAGTTTCAAGTGAAGGTCAGATTATTGACTAGTAAGTGCTATGTCATGGATTATCTGTGTTTCTGGGTCTGCATGATTTCTTTGTCTTACGTGAACTTGGAATTCGTGTCTAGTTTTTTTTTTTTTTTTTGATAAATGTGTCTAGGTATGTATTCTTTAGTTTCTAGTTGAATAAAAATATTGCTGGTGTTTCATGTTATCAGGTTACAACCTGTGGTGTTCTTTTGCCAAGCAAAGTATGGTGAGGAAACTGCTTCTAATCTGTCTAATTCCGCAGCTGCTTTATTCCCATCTTCAGTTTGTTCATATTTCTCTCTGTGCTGTAGTATTAAACCTGACATTGCAATGTCACAGCTTCTGAATCAGGGACAGATGGATCTTTTAATCTGAGGGTCATTTCGCCAACTCTATTAACAGCAGAAAAAGAGGAAGCAAAGGCTGTTTTGGCCTTATTTTTGAAGAAGCAGGGTTTAAGCAATGCAGTTGCTGCCAGGGCAATTAACAAGTCAGACCTTTTCATTGATCACCTTGTCTCAAGGCTTCATTCTATTCATAAATCTCGTTATCTAGTAGGTTCGGCTGCAATATTTTGTCAATGTAATCACTCTTTTTGGCAAGCTACTGCTCAATTGAATGAAAATAACACTAGCTTCATGTGTAGGACGGGAGCTCACAACCCTTGAGATCAGGGATGCTTTGATCCCTTACCTTGAATCTCTCTTTGAAGAATATGGAAATGTTCTGTTGGATGTGGTGGAAAATTTCCCTGATCCACCCCTGAAAGAGAAGCCAGCTGTGCCACCCACCCCACCTCCAATTCCTTTAGATCCAGCACTTGACAGTAAGAAACAAAAAGCTATATCTCGAGTTAGTGAGACTGGTCCTGCAGGGAAGCTACCTCCTCATATTCTTTACTTAACTGAGCTTGGCATGAATCTCGAGCAGATCAAAGGAATTACGCACAGATTCCCTGCTTTTGCATATTACAGTCTGGAGGGCAAAATCAAACCGGTAGTTGAGTTCCTCCTTGAACTTGGTGTACCTAAATCTGACATCGTGGTCATCCTCTACAAAAGGCCCCAATTATGTGGAATTAGTCTTAACGGCAATCTGATACCCACCATGATGTACCTGGAGAAATTGGGCGTGGACAAGAAACAGTGGGCAAAAGTAATATATCGTTTCCCGGCACTTCTTACATATAGAAAGCAGAAGGTTCAGGCAACTGTAGATTTTCTCTATGAAATGGGCCTCTCTGCTGAGCAGATTGGTAAAGTTTTGACACGCTGCCCAAACATAATAAGTTACAGCGTCGAGGAGAAGCTGCGCCCTACAGCTGATTACTTCCATGAAATGGGGGTAAATGTTACCACTCTCTTGCATCGATCTCCTCAGACTTTTGGTCTTAGTATCAAGGCCAATCTGAAACCTGTAACTGAATTTTTCTTGGAAAAGGGTTACAGTTTGGAGGAATTGAAGACCATGGTGTTTAGATATGGAGCTCTATATACTTTCAGTTTGGCTGATAACTTGATACCAAAATGGGAGTTCTTCTTAACTATGGATTATGACAAGTCGGAGCTGGTCAAATTCCCCCAATATTTTGGCTACAGTTTGGAAGAGAGGATCAAGCCAAGGTTTGCACTTGTAAAGGAGCATGGAGTTAAATTGCTACTAAACCAGTTGTTGTCATTGTCGGGTCAAGACTTTGAGCAGGCTTTGAAGAAGAAAATGACTAAAGCAATTGCAGATGAAGCTAAAAGTGCAGAAAACAATGACGACAATGCTGAAACAGACCTTAAACAATGATGTATATGTTCGGATTATCGACCGGTAAGAATTCCTGGATGTAGATTTTGCAGACTTTTTCCTGGAAAACAGGAAGTCCTGATGAAAAAATGCAGCTTGGTGTTCATAAGATGGAAGTTTATTCGAAGTTGTGTGTTGTGGGAATGGAGTTTGGCAGTGCCGAGGTTGGGGAAGATTGAGGCATCATTGTATCCTA
This sequence comes from Laguncularia racemosa, assembly GCA_037954665.1. Classification (NCBI taxonomy): domain Eukaryota; kingdom Viridiplantae; phylum Streptophyta; class Magnoliopsida; order Myrtales; family Combretaceae; genus Laguncularia; species Laguncularia racemosa. The sequence goes on along the minus strand of JBBMOL010000001.1, from coordinate 3,945,982 downwards.
GCTAGTAAAATTTTGCAAATTGTTTAGCCAAAAGGAAGCATGATTAAAGTAGCTTTCGATTGCTTGTGTATCAAAATAAGTATGGATTGTTGATAAATTAAGCATTAGATACTCTTCATCACTTGTGTAGTGAAATCTGTTCCATGTAAACACGTGCAACTTTTCTTTTGTAGTTGAATCCCAGAATATATGGAAAGGCATAGACGGGAAGAGATGGAAGGAAATATTGTGTGACGAGGGAAAATGTTAAAGATGATAATGGTGTTAAAGATTCAAAATATTGTAACTTTTTAATATATATACTGATCTTATAGTGGAATGGATTGAATTTTAATGATTTCCTCCATTATACTTACAGTGAAATTATACTTTTCTAATTAATAATACAAGAACTAGTTTTACCTAAAGTGCATTGCTTATTTACGCCACTGAAAATGTACCTTTGCTTTCTTACACCATCAATCCATTTATACCACTAAGAATATACACCATCTTATCATGTTTCATTTCTTTAATGCATTGAGAGTTACATTAATAACATCACCCCTCTCCATCTCTCCATGATTAGGACAAGTGCATCCCGGGCGTTATCATCCGTATTAGATGGTTTTAGCAATTTATTCATTCACATAATTTATTGAAAAATAAAAACTATTTGTTTTATTTTGTTCTCAACATATAGGCACACACAGGTAGTCCATTGTAAAATATTATATTCAACGTGTGATTTTTGTTATAATTAAAAATCGTAATACTAACATATGATTTGATAACAATATTAAAAAATTGTTTTTCTTAAAATCAATTTTTGAAAAAAAATAAAATTGCCACATAATTCTACCAGCATAGCCATTTCACTGTCGGTCAAAGGATAAGTCATGGGCCCACGTCTTCATCTTCTTGGACACCAAAACTTTTTGTCCTGATGTCCCATTAACGGGCGTGGGAAAATCATTTATTTAAGGATAAGAAAGAACTTTATCACACCTTTTAAGATACAAAGACCATTATCTACATATTCTACCGGGTTAGGTAGGAATTGCAACATATATATAGAGGAAAATGTGTCTCTCATTTTAATACATTGGATTCGTGATACATAAAATGCTTAAGATTATTCAATTTATGATGTCGGTATATAATTAATTTGACGATAAAAAGTTATTCATTAAGTTTGTGATTTCTATACTTTATGTTGAAAGAAGAATTTTCAACTATGCTATAAAAATTTAAAATTAAATAAGAAATTTTAGCTTTATAGTATTGAAAAAATCCTGTTAATAAATATCTCTAGCTACTAATTAATTAACAAGTCTAAAAGAAAAATTATTTTTTTTTAACAGCACAAGTACATTTAACAAAAAAGCAGGTGCATGAAAAAAGCTTGTCTTTTATTTCTTAATGCCTTCAAACAATTATTATTTATAATTTATATATAAAAGATTTAGATATACTTTTTTTTTTTTAATCTTTGTCTAATAGCAACTGTCTAAGCGTGTACAAAAAGCACATTCACACATCAAGAAGATTCATAAGGACAATAAACTCTCCCCGTTTAAAAGATTCAAAACTTGGACGCTAAGCATCTCATTCAAAGTCCTCAAGACATCCTTCATCCTTTAATTTACATTGAATAAAGTCTGTTTGAGTTGTTTGATTTTTATTTATATTTTATCTGTATTTAATTTTTATTTGATTTATATCTAATTTTTATCTATTTAAAAATTAGTATTTGAATAAACTATTTGATTTATATCTAATTTATTTATATTTCAAAGTAAAATTTAGGAATTTAGTTTTTTTTAATAAGGATATATATATAATTATATTTATATTTTTTATCTAATTTTAATTAAATATTTATATTTAAATAGATATGAAAATAGATACTAAGTGAATAAAAATAAGATACCAAACAGGCCATAGATATACTTGGCAAGAGGAAAATGAAAAAGGTTAACAAAAAAAATTAATGCCATACGTTGTCGTTTACACTAAACAAGGAGAAACGGGTGAGTAAATAGATTACAGTACGTATGAGAAATAAACAAACAATTAAACATGGATAGAGTTCCAAGGTCATTGGAGGTCCCCGAGACAAAGGAAAAAAAAGAAGAAAAGAAAAATTAAATAAAAGTAAATAAAAGACGGATTCTTTATTTATATATTTCATAGCTTGTGGCGATGATTGCATTTTCTAGAAAATTCTAAAAGCTTATTTGTTCCATTGAATTTACTAGATGTAGAGGATTGAATTGGATTTATAAGGTTTTGGATTAGGTTTAATAGCAACACTTAGATTTTATTTTTTTTGAGTTAATAATAAGGTTTAAAAAACCATACTTATAATTTGGATAAATTAAGGAGATTTGATATGATGGACACTAAATAGGGATACTGATATCAATTAAACCATCTTTATATTACTTAGCGTACTTATACACAGATTTAAGATCATATTACCAACTTCAAATATTTAGAATTTCATGCAAGAAATAGCTTATCTTATCCATTGTTTGACAATTAAATTCAACCGTTATCATCTATTATCAAATTTCATAAGTACTTATACATTTTATTTATTCAGTTGAGATGATTTAGAGTTTAGAGAAATAAGATCTCTAACCAAGCTTTTGTTATCAACAATAACAAAGTCTACAAGATTAGATTTCAAGTCTTTCCTACTCAATCCTAACAATAGCCAAGTCAATGTTTTAGAACTCCTTCACTACTCGATTGAGATTATTTATTTTTCCTTTCACTTCTTCTTTTCTAAGTTATTCAACTTATAGTTATCATCTAGTGTTACACGAAGTGCGAGATTCACATTGTAAGTATGTATCAATATTTATTGGATCCCTACATCTTCACCAAATTTTTATGATTTGAAGTATATTATTAAAAATTCAATTAATTAAATTTTGGGCTTCATATGCATAATAGTTCAACTAAATTACAAAACCACATAAAATTATAAAACAAAACCAATGTAATTCAAACAACATTGAATTCGAGCATAGCTTGACCTCAACCGATACATTACAAGTTTGAGTTTATGCAAATATTTTTACTTAAAAGTTGGTTTAACTATCACTTAGACAAATTCAAGTTCAACCAAGCTCATTTATTTAAATAATATATCCATGTTGAAACTTAAGCTTCATGTATTATTCGATGTGAAATTTACTCTCTATATTTAGAATTATCTAATGTCATGTTTGATATGCTGAAATTAACCTAAAATGAAATTATGATTTTAAGTTTCATTTTCTTTCATATGTTTGGAAGTACTTTTAAATGTTGGAATTGTGATTTCTTAAAATTGATAATTTCAACTTTGTGAGGGATTCAATTCCATCTTTAAAAGGGTAGAATAACTATTCCAATCAATTTTTATTAATAATAATCATTTAAATTACCTTTTTACCCATTAATACAATTTATTATATTTATTAATTAAAGATCTTTTTGATAAATATCATTTTATTTTATTTAATTTTATGAATATTTTCAAACACAATAATGAATTTGACATTCATTATCGATTCCATTTCATTCAGATGTACTTAGCTTACTATCTATACTTCTAATTTGCTTGATGTAATTTCAACATTATGAATAGTTAGCTTAAATTAATAATGATACTTTGGACAATGACATTGTGTTAATTCGTATGTTATAAAGGGAATCTAGGTAAATATTACCATTATTAAGAATCATGTTAGTGTAAATTATAAAAGCACCCTTAGATTAAGAAGGATTTATATGAAGCATAAAGATTTTAATAAATCATACTCTCTTAAATCCATATGATAATAATATTTTTCAATCCAATAAATTAATATCGATCATTTACTTTCTTATCGCTTGATAAATACACAATTGAAAAAAAAAAAAAACCCCTAATATTTTACCTTACCGAATTACTTTTTCCATTGGGCTACATGCAGTAAATGCAACATCATCCATTCTATTTACAAAATTCGAAAATTTACCTTATTTATCCAAACATTGACATAAAAAAAAAAACATAAAAAGAAAAAAGGAAATTTTTTTTTAAAAAACGAAAATAACCGAGCGCAATATTGCGACAGGCTTCCTTGGTAGCCTTCCTTTCACTTCTCGACCGTTTCCTTCGCTGCAAAAATTATAAACAACCCAACCACTACACGAAAAACGGTTTTCCGTCTTCAAAACACTCCTCCATTTCACCAAAAAGCCACACAGCACCGTATGTAACTTCAACGTTAAAGAGCAAATTGCCGTACATAATGTTTCATTCTCAGTCTCTCTCTAGAAAAGGCCCTCTTGGTTCCATCTGGGTCGCTGCTTATAGTCTCAAACGCCTTAAGAAAGCTCAAGTCACTCAGATTGACATTCCTTGCTCTGTTGGTCTGTTCATTTTCTTTTTCCCCTTTTTTTTCAAAGATATGATTTTTATGTTGTTCTTAATTCTGGGTATTGCTTAGAATGAGTGTTAAATGTGGTAGGAATTTTACTTCCTTTTGTGGCGATCTGTTTTGTGTATGGAGTTTGTTGCTTTATATGTCATAATGATACTTCTTTTTTTGTCAAGTCAGGACTTTCGTGTTGTTCTTGATTCTGGGTATTGTTTAGAATGAGTGTTGAGTGTGTTAGGAATGGTAATTTAGGGTGTGTTTGTTTTGCAGAAAATGTTACTCACACTTATTCCGAAATTTGCTGTGACATCATTGCAGCAATTCATAAGAGGTTGCTTGGGCCATTGTACCTTGACGCTAAGTGGTTGTGAAGTGCCACCACTAGCAGTGCTGGTTATTAAATATGGAAAATGTTAATGGAAAATAAGGAGATGGTTTTTTTTTTTTTTGGATAATTGAACTTTATTAATTCAAAATGTTATGCAAAGTACAAATAGATAGAGTGGTCCCTAATTTACAATAGAATAGAGTAGGCTCTAATCTGGTTCACAATAGAACCCATAGTGGGAGGATTGTCCCCTACACGTACTTTGTTGCGTACTCACCGTATGTAGTAGGGGCTACCCTCCAAGTTTTGAATGTAGGAGATGAGGAGTTAGCTGTTACCATCAATGAGGTGTGGCACCGTGCCATTTCCTAAATGATGATGGACACTGTAGGCTATCACAAACCAAGCTTCAGATCTGTGAGGTATAGCTGCAATTAAAAAATAGGTGATTGTGATTTTCCGAACCTTGTCGATAGAGAAAATAGGTTACAGAAGTCGAAATTCCCGAAGTAATCAGTTTGTCAAGTGTAGATAATTTGCATAACCAAGCTAACCATAAACTAAAATAAAGTCTAAGTAAGGGGGTATTGTTTCAAATGACTTGTACCATGAGATTATAGTATCTAGTAGGCTTAGGAATGCGTAACTACTCTAGATTGTGTACTCTTTTGAACTAGAATGTATCCATCAAAGTTGGTCTGAGAGAGAGGCAATAGGTTGGAGAGAGGATGGAATATGGATATTTATCCAAAACGGGCCATCTAGAACACACCATTCATTATTATCCATCAAGGAACAAAGCTTTGTTGTAGGAGGGAATCTAGTGCTACCCATCTCCCAAGCACTATATAAGGTGTTCAATGGGTTTATTAGAAGCCCATAATCTACCTAGAGTGATATAGCTAGGCCATTGTTAGATTCCCGTTGGAAGTGAGTTCTTATGGAGCTCCTAAGTTTTAATAGCTTCTTCTAGGACCATGAGCATTTGGCCAATGCTTTAGATGACCGGAAGTTTTTACCTTTCAGTAAAGTGGAATGTACCCATTCTAACCATAAGTTCCTAGGCCCTTCCTTACATAAGTTCCATACATGTTTAAGTTGGATGACCTTGTTCCACTGGTGAAGATTTGGAATCCCTAAGCTGCCCCATTTTAGGGGTTTGCAAACATCTACCCACCGAACCTTAGCATTGGAGTAAATGTTCGGTTTACCACTTGACAGAAAATTCCTAAGTAGCTGGTCAACTCTTGTTATAATGGATTTAGGCAATAAAAACACTGAGCACCAATAAAACCTGCATTGAGAATAGAACTGATTTAACCAACTGCAATCTGCTTGCATAAGATAGGTATTTAGAGGTCCAGGAGTTGATGCAGGCTAAGGTTCTTTCTAGAAGAGCATCACAATCCCCCTTCTTAAGCTTCGTAGAGATGAGTGGGACACTCAAGTAGCGCACTAGCAACTTGCTTTCACAAAATTGGGTGGCATGGAGGATGTCCTCTTTGGCACCCATAGGGACATGGGAGAAGAATATATTGCTTTTATTGTTGTTGGCCTCCAATCCAGAGATTGCATGGGAGTGCTGCAGAGTCTTCTTGATCAGAGATACAAATTCAACAATTCCTTTTCAAAAATGAGGAGATCATCTGCAAAACAAAAGTGAGTTAGCTTTTCAGACTTATATCTCCAATGAAGAGAGAATTGGAGGTTCAAGGTCAGCCTTCTTAGTAGGGTGTTAATGGAGAACTTTGGAGTGGTGATGCGCTGGGTGAAGGGTGTATAGAAGTGTAGGGGAAATTTCATAGCCTTAAGGACCTCCAAAAGGAAATCCTAGCGTATCGTGTCGTAAGCCTTCTGTAGATCCACCTTTAGGGTACATCGTGGTGCTCCAGTTTGTGAGTGGTAACCAGCCATCAACTCTTGAGCAATAAAGATGTTTTCGGTTATCTTTCGTCCAAGAATAAAAGTAGACTGTTCCCTACCAACCAGAGAGGGTAAAACCTTTTTAATACGTGCGGCAAGAACTTTGGAGATAGCCTTATAAAGTATATTGCAACATGCGATTGGATAAAATCCCTTAGCTTGGAGGTGTTAGCTACTTTTGGAACTAGGGAGACAATTGTAGCATTAATTTCCTTGAGCAAATGTTGCAGCAACCATATCACCACCTATAACTTCTCAAGCCTCTTTGAAGAATCGGGCCATATACTCATCAAGCTTGAGAGCTTTTTCATTGGCTTGTGACAAGAAACCCCATTTGATCTCTTTGTCAGTGAAAGGAGCATCTGGATCTAGCTTTTGTTGCTTATTTAATTCCTAAGTCACCTTATTGCCAACTTCATCCAAGCTGTTGTGGGAAGTAAGATTGTCATAGAGATGCTGGAATAGCCTACTGCTAAATTTTTAACCTTAGCCTCTTTGATTGCCTGACTACCATCCTCCTTGGTCAATTGGTATAAGGAACTTTGATTGTGTAAGCTCTTCATAGCCTTATGGAAATATGCAGTGTTTTTATCTTCTAATTTTAACCAATTGGCCCTAGATTTCTGTTTGTAGAAGCTCTCCCTTTAAGTAGATAGTATTCCTTGTAAGCAACCCTTTCCTCTTTCATACACGAGGTGTCCCTTGTACCATGCATAGAGGCTTGCAATTGGACTAAGTTGTTTTTTTGCCACTTATACTCGATTAGGTAAGTGGGAAAATTCTATCCGATTCAAGCTTCTGAATTCCTCTTTGAGAAGCTTGAGCTTTTTGACAATTTGGAACATTCTGGAACCCTTTACTTCCCTCTTCCAAGTATGAATAATTGTTTCCTTGAAACTCTTGTGGTCGGCCTAGAAGTTGAAGAATTTAAATGGCATTTTCCTAGTGCCTGCACCATAATCCATACATGTAATTGCAAGGGAGTGGTCCGAGAGAATTGGCAATAGGAATTTTGCTTGCATTCTAGGACGCTTGCTAAGCCAATTGTGGTTAACCATGATCCTATCCAACTTCTTAAGTATTAGGTTATGCTCTTGTCTGTTAGACAAAGTAAAGAAGTCCCCAATGTGTCTTAGGTCTTCCAATTCTGTGTTGGCAATGCAATTCTAAAACTCTACCATTGCTGCTCTTAGTCGCATTCTTCCACCCACCTTTTCTAAAGGGGACTTCGTGGAGTTGAAGTCTCCAAGTACCACCCATGGACACTAACTTAATGATGGCGCTAGAGCCTCTAGGTTATGCCACAAGGATCGTCTTTCCCTATCTCTATCAGAGCCATAGATGAAAGTTACAACAAGGATTAGATTGGTTCTTAAGTTGGTTATAGCACAATGTATGAATTGTGCATGTTCAATCTCAGCCTGAATGTTCCAATCCCTAGGATTCCATGTTATCATTTGCGTTTTCTTGCAGCTGCATTAATCCACACCTACCACTGTGGCCCCAAAGCATTTTTAATAGCATCTTCGTTTAAAGGGTTGACTTTCATTTCAAATAGGCTTATGAAGTTTATTTTTCGGGCTTCGCAAATTCTTAGAACATCCACTACCTTGATGGTTTCATTAAATCCCCGTATGCTCCACGCTACAATATTTGTGAGATTGGGATGGGGAGAGCCTCATGGCTAGGTAACGGTTCTCCTCTTCTTGCGCTGTTTCTTTTTCCTTCGGCTAAAGGAGTTGGAACTTTTGCTATTCTTAGGATTACTCCGAGATGCTTGGTTCATCTGGACCAGTAGCTTGTTAAGTGGAGTATTCTTGAATTCCTCTATCTCTTCTTCCCTATCACTCCTCAGTTGGTCATACTAGGTAACCTCCTTTTGCACTGGTGACTCTAGAACAATGGTGGGAGTTAGAGTGATCAAACTTAGCTTTAGTCCATGATGACTTGTGGGTTAGGTGTATTTTCCTCTTTTGTACCCTCAACCTCCATGACACCATTAGTGTCCGCTTCTCCATGCTCTAACTCAACCTCATTCTCATTCACTTCCTCCACCTTAACCTCCATCTTATTCTCTTCGAACTCCTCACATTTTTGTTTGAGGGGTGATTGGACCTCCTCATTAGCCTCCCCTTTGTCTTGATAACATGGGGTCCCAGGTGTGGTGTCCATTCCATCTCCCTCTTCATGCATTTTCTTCTTCCCTTTTCCTCCACGGTGGGTCGGTACCCACTAGTCCCCTTAGCCTTTGAGTTTCCAAAAACGACTTGGGGTTTCTCTTTTTGAATCGATTCACACATATGTCCATAGACTTTGCATTCCCCACACTTGGAAGGGAGCCATTAATATTCAATGTGGATTGAAGCAACAAAACCATTTGCCCTCTCCACTTCCACTTAAGTAATTGGCTCCTCACATGTGTCTATTTCCACCAACACCTTGGCGTGGTTAGCCCTTTGCCTAGAGTACGTCAACGCATCAACTTTTAGATGGATGCCCATGCCACTTGCAATGTAGCTAATCCCATCAGTAGATAGGAATTTGCATGGGATGCAACTAAATAGCGCCCACATTGGTACATTGGTTGGTTGAGGCTTGTCAAGAGACATGCCCTTCCTCCACTTTTGTATGATTACGAATCTTTGTGTAAAATACCAGGTTTTCTCAAGGATGGGTGTTAAGTCTCTCCCTTATGCAAACCTAAAGTAAAAGAAGCCATCTTTGCTTCCCGGAACATCTAGAATCCCTAACTCCTTCCAAAGGTGGAAAGCAGTTGCTTGGACTAGTGTATATGGCATCTTTCAGCCTAAAAAATAGCCCATCAACATGGAACCCCGGTATTATGCGCCAAAGGCTTCCACAGCTTTTGGTATCTTCACACAAGGTATGGCTCCTTTCTTGGTTGGAGGGATAAATTGGAGGTTGAATTCTGGGTTGTTCGCTATGTTCCTAGTGGTACAAGCGTTGGCATAAGACTTGGCGCTAGCTGAGTTGCTTGTGGTTGTGTTAGTTGGAGTAGGTGGTTTTGGGCTTCAATTTCCTCCAATAGATTGTTGACTTCCTCCAAGGTTGTTTTGCCGAAAGAGGATGCACTTAGGGAAAGGGACAATGGCATATTGTCAATTGTGAAAAGGTCTTCTGACTTAGATTTTCCATGTTGGTGATTACCCTGAGTTGTCATGTCCATGTGGGCACATGGCTCCAAATTACCTCTTTTAGCTATGTCCTACTAGTTGCTTCCTAGGTTGGCAAGTTACTTTAGCCTTTTCACCTTTTGAGTTGTTATGGAAAACCTCCTTTGGAGTCGTGTCATGCATGCTACTTCTTGATTTTCCAAAGAATTCTGGAGGAAAATGATCCCCCGAGGTTGCTCGACATGCTCCATGTGCCTTGTTGGCCACATCCGTATTTCTGGTCAGGCTACCCCTCATTGGAAACTAAGTGGACAGGTGGTGGAGGATGTGTAAGGAAAAAAAACGGAATGGTGTCGCAGGGATAAGCGTGTAGTTTACCTAAGAGAAGTAGTCTCTTAGGTGGGTTGGGTGGTGGAGTTAGAGAGAAGGGAGAGCATTTTCTCTCACTACAGTGCAATTAATTTTTGCCACCTCATTTTCATAAGGAGACGATTTTTTCTTTTGTTAAAGGAACAAATTATTTTTCCCATTTTCTATTGGTACCATTAGGGCAACTGCTGCCTTGCACCTTCTAGCATCACTTGATGCTAAAGGCTTTGATTACTTAGGGAATAAGGCTTTCATTTTAACAAATCTCTGGAAAATATTTTTCATAAAACAAGCACATCCTTTTGGAGCAATACTTTTGTAGTTTGGGTCTATGCAGCCACAAAATGGCCAGATACATGGGATCACTGACCACTAGTATTTCTTGGACCCTTTGTGTTATGGCCTTTTTGTGCCTAATTTATACCAGTATTTTCTTGTTTGTGTATTAGAGCATAAATGTTGCAGGAAGTTTTAGTAGTTGAAGTTTTGTTTTTGTCTTTTATAACATTGCATATGCTATACATATGTATTTATATTTTATTTAAACCCCAGGCTATCTATGATTTCTTTGTAGTTTTGGTTTATTTTTAGTTGTTTTGTTTCCCCTTTAGTTCATATACCTGAGACCTAGTATTAGGGTTCTTAAAAAGATAGGGAGGGCCAAATCCTAAAATTAACAATCTAATAAGTATATTTTTTACTAAGGGCAATTTTTGAAAAATTACTTCTAGTCTGGTCACCTTAATTCCACCATTGAGGAATCAAATTGAAGGGCAGGTAAATGTTTTGTTGGATGAATGTGGTTACCAAATCATAGTGTTGTGATATGACTCATAATTTTAAGATAATTGGATTGAAGATTATAGACCATGGCTTACATGATTTTGCTTTTCCTTTTTTCTTTTTCCGTGGGTTGGCAGGTTGGGGTGGCGGGGGAGGGTGGGGTGTGATGCTATTTTAGAACATGGTTAAGAATTGGAAACAAAGAAATTGCTATATGTTTGCTCTACTTAGGGGGATTTGAGCTGTATGAAGAGTAATATGTGATTTTTTTGGGGGTATACCAAGGAGGTGTTATAAGCATCAAATGTCAATGAAACAATTTCGCAGTCTTTGGAGCAATTGCTTATCTTATGGCCAAAGTTTGCTTGTACATTAATGGGCAGTTATATTAAGCATATCTCCAAATTTTCTTTTTGGGCCAAAATATCCCCAAACTATTAATGGCAAAGTTAAATTTATTTGCACCCTGAACCTACTTTTATTTAAACTGCTATTTTATTTAATGTGCACACTATCAACAGTAGTTTAGTCATTATGAGCCATAATCTTCTTAGAGTTTCTTTGATAAAAGTAGAGTTTGGACATTGCCCTTATTGTTGCAAATTGCTGGTGGATTTATATGTGGTCTGATTGATTTTTATTTTTTCTTTTGCAGATACAATTTTGCAGGATGATTTGGATGTTGTTGCGTATCGAATATTGGCATACTTTCTCCTTGGGGTTGTGAGAATATTCTCAAAGAAGGTTGAATATTTGTTTGATGACTGTCATAAGGTACTTGTCGAAATGAAGGCTTTCGTGGTTAGTAATAGAAAAGATAAACATGCCAAATTTGTCACTGCACCACCCTTGTCCTCGATCACTGTCCCAAAGAGTTTTGAACTTGATGCTTTTGATCTTGAGGTCCTTGAAGATTTCAGTGGGTAAGCTAAACATTTAGTGGATTTGCTGCCTTAAAGGGCTTATCTTTGTTATTTTAAATATAATTAACTTATCTTCCTGATTTCTTGCTCTGCAGAGGAAACGTGGCATCACGGGAAGATATCACTCTTAGAGGTTCTTAATTTTTTCTACTATCCAATGTTACAACTCCAACCACTTGACTTTGATGCTTAATTTTTTGTTTCCTTTGGCAGATAATACATGGGGAAATAAGGGAATATGGGAGGATTCCTTATGTGAGGTAGATTTCATGCACTTTTTTTTTTTTGGGTCAAATTGGTGCGTACTTTTGGATATTTCTTTTTACTTTTAAGTAAACTGATTGCAAGCAGGTAGCAGCAATAAGGATTGTCTGCTCATTCTGATGAATTCTATAAAAGAAAATTGCATTTGCCTTAATACTTAGGTAAAAAATATACTGTGGTGGAGATGCTTAAATCATTTGCGAAAATCTAAGTATAATCAGAGTTTATGGTTTGTTTTACATCTTGGGAATGAGAAATAAACTTCTTGGAGTTCATGATGAATATTGCTTATTAAATGATCGATGGAAAATTGCAGTATCACTGGGGTGCTGGTCATGATACATTTTCCTTCGATGAAAATCCAGTAAAAGAGTATGTAATAATTTCTTCTTATGGGCTTGATTTTCTTTTTCCTTCCTTTTTTATTTTTTATTATTTTTTTAAATAATACTTATTTGTTTTTCTCCTTTTTGCCACTTGTCAGTGTTTCTTCATCTCAGCCGATGGAAATTGATGCCGTGTCGCTGCAAATTGATTTTGGGCCAAGTGCAGTAGAAGAGCAAAATAACTTAGAAGCTTCCATAGGAAAGCCTCAAGAAGGTAGCTTTACTCAAGAAAAATGTATGAATACATCAACTCTTCTTAAAGGCAAGGAAGATACCATGGATTCTGGCAGGTTATCTAGCAACGATAATATGATTGACAGGGAGCAGACAAGAAATGTGAAGGAAACTCTTTCAGTAAAAGAGACTTTAGTTGCTGACAACAAAGGCAGCAATGGCGATATGTTTCATGCCAGCCCTGAGAAGATACGGATTGATGAATATGTTGAAAGTATGAATATCAAGATTGCAGATGGGGTGGATAAGGAGCCTGTGGAACTCACTGTTAAATCTGATGAAAGGCTTTTGACTTTCTTAAATGGTGACAATTTAAAGGTACCATCACCCCAAAGTCAGGAGGCTCCTGTTGTCATGAAAGATCATCCAGTATCTGCTCAGCTCAGTGCAACTCCTGAGCCTAAACTGCCAGATCCTCAAGGTCTGTTTTCTTTTAAAGCAATTTAGTGCTTTTTATATTCAAACTTTGATATCATGCTGAAGCGGATATGTTTGTAAAGCTTATTTATGATCTTCATGGGGAAACATCTTAGTATTATGCTACAGGTGCAACTGCACCCGATTTCTTGCTTATTCCAACACCTAAGGTCAAGGAGCGTCCTCGGAATAAAAGAAAAATGAACTGCTTGTATGACGAACTGATTATGTTGCCTAATGAGTGAGTGTTCTTAACTTTTCCCATACACATTTGTACTACCTTGCTTGTATAAAACCGAGACTTTACATGACTTGAAGTTCTTGTAGGCGCTTACACTGATTTCTTGGCTATTATGGAGAATACTCTCTATCTAGCTAGAATGCTTTACATCAGAACGAGTGACACTGTGATTTTTATCATGTCACAAAATGATGTTTTCTATTGTGTTTTCCCCCCTTTAATTTACATATGATTCTAGAACAGTCGATTTTTTATCTATATGACTTATTTCATATTTGCAAACCTTTAGTTTCATATTCCGGTTTAAGAATGGATGAGCTTGATAATATCACAAATGACTCAAAATTCAAACGTTGGAAGCACAAGCATGTGGAAGATGATAAAATGCTGTATCTTATGAGCCATTTTTTCATAGCCTTATTGTTAATATCGGATAATGCAACTTATTTGAAGAATACGTGACTCATGAGCTTATAACATATGCTAATTCTGTGTTGGACTCTAAAATCTTTCAGGGTAATTAAGAAAAGCATATATGATTCCAGTGAATTAGTCTGTAAACGGAGGAAAGCTCCCCATACTGACTTTGCTGCATGGAAAGCACATCGGAAATCCTATCCATCTTTGGAGTTTATGGTGCCCCTGATGTCTGGTAGATCTTTTGCAGTTTGCCTTTTTTTTTTTGGGTGGGGGGGAGGGGAGGGTTTGTGGTGTTTCTGCAGCAACTATAAGTTATGTTCTTTGCAGGTATGTCGCCAGAGCTTATCACTCTCTTTTCTGAAAGAGATATAAAGATCTCTGAAGTCCATGAACCTGCTGGAGGCATAGAGAAAACTGAAGTCAAAGGTCCTGAGAAAATTGGCATACCTGAACTTCACATGCTTGATGGATCCTCAGAACAAATAGAGATTGCTCCTGAAACCCCTGATCAGTGCACATCGTCAAGGAGGCCCTTCTCAAGCCCAAAAGAAGATTCCAGATTAGATCAAATTGGGTTTAATGTATTCTCTGAAGTTGCAAATTTGGTTGAAGAGCAAAATGAACTGGGGGATCATACACTTGATTTCTCTCTCATGATTGGGGTATATTTTGAGATTTTGTGGGCTTATGTGATGAGGAGAACACAATGCTTGCTTTTAATGAAAATGATGCATATGTTCAAGGCGACTAAATAAAGCTCAATCAAATTAGAATAGAGTAAGGAATACACTTAGGATTGGAGTCAGCGTTTCCTCTCGTTGTTTATGGATGAAGCTTCTAAGCTACATGCATTTGCAGCAGTGTTGTTTGAAAACTAAAGTCCATTTTATATCTGAAAAATTACGGCAATCCCATCTGCTTTTTTGTGCACAATCAATGGGGGCAATGTTTAGTTTTAGTAGATGCTTGTGTGATTGTCTATTTGCCCCTTTGATCTTATCACCTTTTCTGCAACATTGAGGAATGCTAAAGTGGTTGATAATGTTGTACTTTAGGAGCCCCAGGAGACTGGAGTGCCTAAGGAAGATTATGATGAACTTGGTAAGAGCTCTTGGAATCTATATTACCCTTTGTTTTTTTTTTTTCACCTTTGATGCTTGTTTGTCAATGATATAATGTATCATTGATTGCAGGTCATTGGACGGGAAGAACGAGGTTAGAACTTGAGAATCTGTGAATTTTTTTCCCACTATTGCGATTCATAGTCTTTTGTCATGAATTCTTATTGTTCTTCTAACTTAGCTGATTTTTGTTAAAGGCTGGTTGCTAGACGCTTCCATAAGATATTTGAAAACCAAAATAGAAGAGGAGAGCCAGAAGTGGTTAGCCTGTTGCATGTTTTGGAAAGGAAAACCGCAAAAGAAAATGCAAGGCTATTCTATGAGATTTTGGTACATGCTTCCGTCCTTTGTTTTGTCCCTTACATTTTATTCTGCAAAAGCTTGTTAGGTGTCGGCACTGTTACATTGCTTAGCTAATATGCTGTTCAATTCTTTGCAGGTTTTGAAAACTAGGAGGTGTGTAGATGTGGGGCAAGACGAAGCTTACAGCGACATTATCGTTAAGAAGGATGCTAAATGGGAGCAAGCTTTTGGTGCAGGGTCCACATAAGTCATGAGGAAGGACTTGTACATAGGCTTTTTATGACTGTTTATAGGATATTCATCATTTGTTAGGATGCAAAGTAGGATCATGTACATCCAGTTCTCTGTTTGTGGGTGATTGCCCATATATTTTCACTTTTAGTAGTTAGAATCTATTGAAGTCAGTCTCCAGCAAAGTGATAGCGTGTATAATTACGTATTGATGCTTATCTCATGGCTTGCAAAAGGGACGCTAAGGCAAATACGAACACAGTAAGAACACGGCTAATAGGGATAAGATAAGTTGGCGGGGCAATATAGCAAGAAGTATCATTTTGATATGAATGAATACATTAACTATTTGTGCTACTCGTAGTAGTAGTGCTACAAATCGTTGTGATTTGATATGAAATAAAATATGAAAACGTAGCAAGTCCCAAATCGGTTACTCTTAGGCTACTCTCCCCCTCTCTCTCTCTCTTTTTCTCCAAAGTTTCATGCTACATTTGAAAAATGAATTTCATGCTATTTTTAAAAAGAGAAAATTATTAGAATATCAAAGGATTATACGTATAGTCATCTTTTTTATATTTATTTTTTGAATTTATGTGGTTAAAGAGATGATATTGAATATTTTTACCCTATTGTGGCTTATAAACTGGGAATTAAAAAAGAAGAAGAAGAAGAAGAAAAACAATAAGAAGTTAAAGCCATAAGTTAAGATTCTTGTAACTTAGTAATATGAACATTGATTTTTAAATTGGATGAATCAAGTTTGAATTTTTTTTTTTTTATAATTATCAAAAAAAAAAAGCTTAAGGTGGTAAGCTGAAAATTCAGGCTTCAGTTACCATTCATAATGATAAGAAATAGAATTTTATATGATTTGTTTATTATTATTTTTAATGAGAGTTCACTAATAGACAAAATTAATTTATAATTGCTAAAACTGTTGTAATATAAATAGTATGAATATTGATTTTCGACGGGATAAATGGGATTTAATTCTCTTTTCCCAGATAAGTTCGTAATTTCCAATCCCTTCAATTAATAACTAATAGCAGAAAAGCATCAAATTTCAATGTATACAGTTATAAGCTCGTATTTTCATATAATCATATTTAGGGTACAATTTAAGTTCTCATTGAAAACAACAAATCAGATGGCACGGTAAAAAAACAAACAAACCCTAATTTCATGATTATTTTATGTAAATAACCTTAAAGAAAAAAGAAAAGAAAATACAAAACAAAATGATGAGTTGGATTATTTAGAACAACAATCAGCCCAACCTAGTATTTGGGCCTCAAAATCGAACCCAATTTCTGCAAGCTAAAACCCTGAAAAACAAAAACCCCTCTCACTTACATTCTCTCTCCTCCGTTTTCAATCAAATAGTTCACAAACCGGATCGTAAATCCGGGACCCATTTTTTCTTTTCTTCTAATTTTCGCATTTTCAGAGTTTCCGTGGATTCGATTAGCAAAATTAGGGCAAGAATTAGAAGGAACCCACCCAAAAAATGGCTACTCAAGCAGCTACAAACTTCAGTGGAAATATGAAGGTTCATTACTACTTTAGCTCCTAATTCATTGTTTTTCAATTGCTTTCGTGTTATTCATTACGTTTTGAGGATAACCATCTGTGAGAACGTTCGAAGTTCTCATTTTGTATGTTGTTTTTGAGTTTTAGTTCGTTCTACGTAACGTGAATAACAGTGTTTGTTGAAATGTCTTGAACAGATGGTGCGTGCCCAGGTCTATATGTTTCTAAATTATGTGTTGGAGCATGCTGTAACTTTGAGCTCATATGAGGCCCATTTACATTATTGTTTAAAGTTCTCATTTTGATCTCATTTTGAAGTGTGTCTATGGGCTCTCAAGAGCAACGATAGACTTGGATGTTACTCGAGGGAAGTTGCTAATGTTAATTTTCAGGTAGGGTGAAACTATCAAAGATAAATAGATTTTTAGGGAAAATTTTTCAAATTTCTCATGTTAATTCCAATACCTTTGAATCCGTCACTGTCCAAGGGACATGAACAAAATTGTTTTCTGAAATAGAGACTCCTTTACTTTACTTTTTTCAAGGACATGACATGGTCCTGGACTCTTTTGAGTGGCTTGAAATTTAAACGAAGTCCCTATTCTGGAAAAATTTAACGTATAGACCCCAAATAGAGAAATAGGCAAAACACTAGTCTGCAGTGTAATTTTCCCAGCCCTATTAAATGCTGGTAAGCTTTTTTAATGATTCTTGGATTTATAATTTGTGCTTGTTATTATGATATCATGTCTTTGTTGTCTCCAAGGTTACATCTTTGTGTTTGCAACATGTGTATATGTGTCAGTTTTGCCATGTTTGCACATATTATGATTCATGGACTAGAGGCCATATGGGAGCCTTTTTTCTTTGTTTGGCATGATAATTTATGGCTGAATAAGAAAATGTTTCATGATGATTCTGTAGAAAGCACTTGCTGGGCTGAGGCGTATCAATTTGGAAGGCCTAAGGTGGAGGGTGTTCGATGCAAAAGGACAGGTTTGCATGCTTATCGTGATATGCTTCTTATTTTATAGTTTCTTTGACTGCTAACTTTTGAATCTTTCTTTTAATTCTTGAGAATATACTTTTAGGGACAATTACCTCAAAGAAAATTTGTCTTGAGAGGCTTCTTTTCTGTGGGTATATCCTTGTGAATGAAGTTCTGGTTTCATACTGCCTTTCATTACCTACAAAGTTTCATTCACAAGTGGTGGGGCCATAATTGGTAATTCACATAAAAGTTCTGTGACTGAAAATAAGGAAAAAAAAATGGAAAGAAAAAAGAAAATGCAAGGGAAAAGAGACATTGAGCACACATATGAAGGTAGCTACACTAAAAATAGTTATAAATTTCTTTCTTGCAGCTGTCTCTGACTCCAAAAAAGTTATTCGATCACTGTTGATTCAGGCAGCCTAAAAAGGCCTCGTGAATTAGCTATCACGAGCTTTTGACTGTGGTTGTTGACAATGGTCGTCCAATTTTTTGGGAGGTTTAGGATTCTTCTAGTATCACTTGAATGATGCCCCTCTGGATCACTTCCTTTAATGTATACTTTACAAGGAAGTGGAATGTACTCATCTGATTTCCTTTCTTATTGGCACATGCAACACCGATTAATTTACTTTTTGTATCTCAGCAAACCGTGCTTTTATTTTCCACTTCACATGTCTTGTTATAATTATGATGACTGACTTCAAATGGATATTTGCCTGCTCCATCAGCTGCAGTAGATACAGCAGCAGCTTACATAAGCTTTTAACTGAAATCTCCTGCTCTAAAGAGGCCTTATTTTTAATGGATTATGGAGCACTTAAACATGCCACCATTACTTTGAATTCCAGCAACAGAGTATGTTCAATTAGGCAACTAAATAATATTTCTGGTATAAATTTTCAAGTAGCATGTCCTCCCTAACTCCATACCTAGAAACTCCTCAATCATCAACTTTGTGTTTTAAATTTAAAGAAGGCTGTCCAGTTCTGATTTGCCTCCATCTGTTTATTTATCGATGACCCACCAAATCACTTGAAAATTAGTAACCTTAAATACCCTTATATTCTTAAGTTCTCCTCCTCTAGAGACCTGTGAAGCATTTGAAAAAAATGGAGACTGAATAAACAGATTGCTCTAATTTTACACTGTTATCTCAAATAGAAAGCTCGCTGTCTTGGGAAAATGAAAAATTGAATTTGTGGAGTCATCGGTAAAGATGATGTGTCAATCTAACAGTTTTTCGAAGAAACTTGGTGGAGATTGAATCAAGTGTCTGTGTGTCACTCTTACAAGGAACATGAAAAAGGACATAGGAAACAAATATTCTATATAGAATAATAGGAATATTCTATATAGAATGATATATGTTCTATTTAGAATAGCATAGATTATTTGAAATTATAAACAAACAACTTAACTAAATGATAGAAAATTGAATATAAGAAAAAAAAACCAACTCAACTCCTACTTTTACTTGTAGATCATTTTCAATTAGAGCACCTATTGATCAATCAAAGTGAGATTCAACAACTAAAAGAAAGATTAATTCTTTTGGATCCTTACTTTTGTCAAATGGAACAAACAGAGATAGAATTAGACCGACTCTCTGAATGCATTTTTGGATATTCCTCAATGTCCTAACTATTTGCGGTACATGAGAACAAAATGGAATTGGAGATTGTTGTTCAATGCATTTTTATTTCATGAATGATAGAAATAGTATTCTCAATCTATATCCGTCAAAAATCATTCATTAAAAGAAAGAACTTATTTATTTTCAATTTTTAAATATGAGTTCAAATATAAGTACTTTTTTTCCTAATCTAATCAGATTGGTATTGGGTTTACGGACATAACACGCTAATGTCATAATTTGGCTCATTTAATTATCTTTTCTAACTTCAATTATTATTTGAGTCATTTTTTTAATCAAGAGAAAAATCATATGTTTATTTAGGTCCTTGGAAGGTTAGCATCCCAAATATCCACCGTGATTCAAGGGAAGGATAAGCCAACCTATGCTCCTAATCGTGATGATGGTGATATGTGCGTTGTGATCAATGCAAAAGATGTGTGTGTTACAGGAAGAAAACTAACTGATAAGTTTTACTATTGGCACACGGGGTAATTATTTATTTTATCTATTTTGAGTCTTCATTATTACCGATCACTGAAAGAGTAGCTCAGATCTTCTGTCTTAATATGGCCCGACTTGCCCTCTCTCCACAGCGAGTGATCAATGACATTACTCTTTACTTATAAAAGAAACCATCTCTCTTATATGTTAAAAGAACAATGTTGAGGCTTGTATACAGGTTTTTGATCAATGTCACTTTAGCATGTCCTGTTGCACTGCTGGCTTTCAGGTATGTTGGCAACCTAAAGCAAAGGAGCCTAAAGGATCAGATGGCCAAGGATCCTACAGAAGTCATTCGCAAAGCGGTTCTACGTATGCTCCCAAGAAATAAATTGCGAGATGTTAGTATTACCAAGTCTGTTGCATTAGAATATTTATATCCTTTTTCTTTGCCTGCCCTCTTAAAATGTCCAAGTATGAATGAGTTTTCTTCAGAAATATATTTTCAGCACCTCAATGTCTTGTAAATTAGCCTGCAAAGCAGGTCTTTATAGGCAAGAAGAATTTGAGAGGACACTTTTTGTCATATATACAATTTTGAGCATTAGTTGAAGTCAGTGCTCTACAACTACGATATCTGCAGTTCAGAATTATAAGAAAGATGGATTAAGAGCCCCCTGTCCCTGATCTCTCTCTCTCTGTTTAGGTGCATAAGCTTTAACTGCAAAGGTCCTAGTTTCTATTTGGGGAAAATTGCATGAACCTTTACTTTCATCAAGTTATGGGGCATTCTTGTTAAAAAATTTGAGATCAGGCACTGAATTAATTTTGTCAAAGAACCCTTATTTAACAGTACAATTAAACATTTATTGGAGCAAGGAATTTCCATAGAAAGCATTTGAAGTTTGAAATGTTGTTTCCTCTATGCAGGACAGAGATAGAAAATTGAGAATATTTGCCAGCAGTGAGCATCCATTTGGAGACCGACCTCTTGAACCTTATGTGATGCCTCCCCGAAGTATACGAGAAATGAGACCTCGGGTTAGACGGGCTGTAATTCGTGCTCAGAAAAAAGCTGAGCAGCAACAAGGCACCAGTGATACTAAGAAAGGCAAAAAAAGAGAAAACACTACTGAAGTGAGTGAATGAGGGGTCGGGTTATCCTGTAGCACTGCTCTCTCTTCTTCTTCTTCTTTTCCTTTTTTTTTTTTTTGGTTAATTGATTGAGCAACATGGTCTCCTTTTGCTTCATTTTATTGAGATTCTGCTATTTCTACTAGGTTTGATGTCCGAGTTCAAGAACTTTGTATACAGTGCAGTTCTTTCTAAAGTGTTGCAATAATGAAATAGAGGGAAAGTGCCAGCTTAAGGCCATTTTGATTATCTAGGATGGCATCCAGATCGACCTGCTTTTGGTTTCAATACTTTTGTTATGCCGTTATTGTAGTTAAACGAAGGCAGACAGGAATCTCTTGAGGATTGAAGCATTGATTTGCAGATCCTCTATGGTGCTTTAGAGTAGAAATCGTATTCTCCTTGTGATATTTACGTTAGAGAAAGCTATATACGGCCAACTTCTGATTCTTTGGCTCTTTCTTTTACTTAATCGATGCTCTGTTCTAAGCTTACCGGTTCTGCTTTAGAAGATTTACCCAGAAGCTACCATGTGAGGAGGATTACACTAAGTTTGGCAGCTTCAATCGAATTGCAATATCTCAGCTCCAGTGTTGTGCATTCTTAAGGAGTTCTAATATCTGTTTTTGGAACAAATCAATAATGAAAGAAGAAATAAACAGAATTCATGTAGCATGTCATTTTGGATTTGCCATGGAATCGTTTTAAGGTTTATAGTAAGAAATCTTCTACAAGCCATGTTCTCAGAACTGAATATGACAAGGCTAAAACATAAAAAGCCATATACATGGAGCAAGGATTTGAAAATTGGAACATTTGGGTACTAGAGGTAAATAGCTGCATAATAAAGATGTCACTTCTTTAACTTTAACCACTGGGTTGAAGTTACAATGACACATGAGAATTGAGTTCAAGAACTAGAAAGAGTTGGAACTGACACAGCTACCAAGCAGTCGATCTTTAAACTGCTAACACTCTACTATAAGATTTTATCACAAAATTTCACCAGTGGGAGCAATCAAATGTACGATTTTGAAGGACTGATGATACTGCTATAAGATTATCACAAAATTTCACCCATGGGAGCAATCAAATGTAAGAGCCTTGGAGAACTGATGATACAGCAAAACTGGAAACAATGCCCAGCAACCATAACAAAGGGGTCCAACAAGTACAACATGCTCTCCTAGTTGAACTAAATTTACCACGACAACAGTGAACGCATATGCACACAGCAAGTGAAAGACTAATCACTGGAAGATCCATCATCATCATCTTCATGTGCTGTAACAACTCTCTCTATGAACTTCTTCCGAACTCCATCAATTACAGCTTTTCTTGTGGAGTCACCTCCTCCCTGACCATCATTAAGCACAGGATCCGATTGACAAAGCACCAGTGCAACACCTTTGAATGTGAAAAAGAAAAAGCAACGTTATCACTGGAAATTAAGGTAAGATTGTGACACCAAGTATTAATTGTAAGACATTTTTGAAAAATAAGCAGAAAGCTATTAGAACTGTTATAGGTGGAGGTCCTCAAAGAGTTGCCATTTCAGATTCAGCCCCTTGAATATCAGTTAATTAATATGCTTGTGAACTTGGGAAATGATTGGCCTAGAAGTGATTTTAAAAATACTCTTAATGGGAAAGTTTTCTTAACCATGCCAAATGGTATGCCATGGTAAAACAAGTTTTAGATTACAAATATTTTCTTAACCATGCCAATTGGTATGCCATGGTAAAACAAGTTTTAGATTACAAATATCCTTTTATTTCATGAACCTAAGCATTCCCATATATTGGTGTCCAAGTGCCCATCTTGTGTGTGGCAACCCACAACACTAATCTTGGAAAAAATTTCATGTCTAGGAACATTCCCATCAAAGATCCTAACCAAAAAAAATTCCCATCAAAGCTTCTTGCTCCAGGTAAGTGAAGTGTTTGTGCACATATGATGCCACGCATAGAATAATTGTTACCACCAGTATAAAATGAACAGAATGCTAGATCGCAGTGTTCATATAATACCTTCAGGAGTGCATCTACGACCAAAATGATGTATCCCCACATAGTTTGCCTTCACAGCACCATTGTTGTACACTAACAGAGTTGGTAAGTTGTGATCAGGATAATTGGGAATGCAGTCAGTGGATATAATTTTAACAAACTTTGTTGCAGGATATCTTGCAGCCAGTTCTTCCAAGCATTGCATAAGAACCCCACATTCAGGAATCCTATCAAATGAGAAAAAAAATGGATGAGAGAAGATCAATGTAATGGCTTATCATTATTGATTTCTACATATTTGTACCTACTGGACGAAACAAAAAATACACATGTTTAGCAAGATCTAATACCCATCCTTGAAGAGAATCACCACAACCCATACATCAGGGGGGGCCTGTGAGACTTCTCGTACAAAATCAGATCCTGAGATTGGCATGACTGATCCATACTTAATAACTTTAGCAGCTTCCCTCATTTCAGCTATCCTCTTTTTCCTATTAATAAAAAGAAAGAGGCACGATTATGAAACCACAACTTCAAAAGAAAAAACATGGAATTCGGAACAAAACAGCACCTGTGTAAACAGGTAAATATAATGTCTTTAAACTACTAAGTTATAACATATAAGTCTAGAAACCACAATCAATTCCCAACATATTTCATCCTCGATAGGTAGCCTGCATTCATGCCCAGATTCAGCTAAGAGCTAAAATAATAATATAAAGCCTATCCCTTCTTGAGTTTATTTCTTCAATCACTCAGCCCCAACTTCGTAAAGGATTATGACCATAGATAACCTAATGCTGTTACAGTGAATCTAACTACAATGCTGTGTACAAATCCTATTCTTCCAAAAATAACTTTAAAAAAGCACCTTATTTGCTCTTTAGCAAAAATATTTCACCAAACAAGCATATTAATTACAGCACAAACTAAAAAATATCATACATTAATATCTAATCTATTGCTCTTTCTATATATAAGAGAAACAGGGCTGAAGGCATTCTGTGGCCTAAACCAAAGAAATGCAAATTTACCAAAATTCCAGTTACTGGCACGACAATTCTGCTCACTTTTGCCACTGTTTGGGAGGCAATAATCATGCCATAACAGTGAGAAAAGTTACTGGAACATGTTAAAATCCAACCACCCTATCTCTGTGGCTTTGAGGCCACAAAAGCTTATAAATTTCCATAAAAAGCCCTCTCTCTACAACCAAACCAAAAACAAACAAAATCCCACAAAACATAGCTCATTTTAAAATACCTAATTTTTTTTCCCTTTTTTTTCGTAAGTAAGTAAGAAATTCATTACTATAAGGAAAATGAAGACTCCTTAGAGTGGGTACAGGTTACAAACAAAATACCCTATACATAGATCAGGGTAAAGCTCCAAAAGAGACAAAAAGGGAGCATTATGGAAAGCTAAAACTAGAGAAAGCCACTCCTAGATTGGACATTGTAGGTCAAAATACCTAAGTTTTCCATCATTAAGCAAAGAAAATAAACTATCAAATTGACAATGTAAACAATCAATGAAATCCAAAGTCCACTTACAATCACATAATTTCTGGAGCTATATTACCATTCACAGATAAAAGCTGACAATTCCTAACACGACAACGAAATGACTCAACCCTGGAGATAATGCAAATCAGGAAACACGACACATCTAAGTACAACTCAGATCAATAACATTGACAAAATTCCCACACAAATTCAACATGAAATAAATCCCCATTACAACACCTTAGCACCGTTACGACCAAACAACATCATAATTCCTGACACGACGTGTCACAATCCGAAACATGATATGTCAATAGAGACAGAATCAAATAATAACATCGATAACACACAAATATTAACTAAAAGAAAATCAATTCAGACATTTCAAACTTTACATGAATCCCACCCGGATGAATATCATCACGACAACATAACAGGAATTGCTACACCAAAATCGATCTAAAGCAAAACACGAAACCCTAAACTCGAAACAGAAATGACAATACTGACCTATACTCTTCGAGAAACCGATCGTCATCAAGATCAGGATCATCTTCCAATTGCTCAAGCTCTTCTTCAGTCTTATCATCGATCCAAGATTTTTCCTTTGGCAATGAATCTTCATCGGTTGAAGGGGTGAAAGGTGGAGGCTTGAAAGCAGGAGGTTTTGGAGGTAAATTTCCGAGCTTCCTTTGAATATCGTCCCATTGTGTGGATGCTCCTTCTAAATCCTTGTATACGAAGTGGTAATCCGCCATTATCGTTCCGTGAAATTGTAGTTTCCAGGAGGGCGGGTGTGTGTGGTATGTGAAGAAGGTTAAGAACAAGTATCGGTTTTGCTCGGGGAGAGAGACGGAAGGAAGGAACAAGAAATAAAAATTTTAATTTTTGTCGGGAATAAAACATAAAACTTTTCGAACAAATGTCATTATTGTGTCCCATATTTTGGTTGTTTTGCTTTTACGTCCCCGAATCACTGCTAAAATTTCAAGTTGCTAGCCGGATTTTTTAAGTGTTTTTTTTTCACTTAAAATTTAAAATTACTAAATAACATATTTAATCAAATTTTTATTTATTAAATTCATTATTTTATTTCTAATTATATATTTTGACTAATGATTGTTTGTTTAAAAATGATAAAAGTAAAAAAAAAATCGATTTAATAACTAAAAATTTTTAATACTTTTAAACTTTAAGTTTAGAATTTGACTTGTAAAGTGAAAGTTTAATTAAATATGACATGTAGCAAGTTTAAAATAGAAATATAAAATTAAAAAAATATGTAAGATTCAAATAGTGAGTTGATACATTATTCCTTAAAAATCTAAAAATTATATAATAAAAAATTAAAGTGTTTAATTTTTTTACTAAATAAATTGTTTTTTTAATTTTTATTATGGAATTATACAATTAAGATCTATGTATTTATGGAATCATTAATTGCAATGAATAATTGTAAAATTATTTATATTATTGTCTTAATTGCAATATGGTATGCAAAAGAGTATTTAAACAAAGGATGAGGGTTTGGAATCCTAAGATAATAGTGAAAGTTACAAAGACTATTTTATACTCTTAGTATATAAAGGATATGTATGTGTAAAGATAATGAGTCCAATTTTTTCTATAAACAAAGTTTCTATCAATATAAAGTAAAAGTTGTATCAATAAGCTAAGCCTAATGGAATTCGGAAATAAGGTGAGTTCTACGGTCAAGTTGATAGGATCGTCTAGATTATGCTTTTCTTATTGGGACCTAAAGTCATGACTAGAGAATTTAATATGAATTGTCTTCTAAAGCAGAAAAATTAAAATAGAATAATGTAATAATCACTGTCTAAACTTTGTATATATACATTTTTAAAATTTTAAAATTTAAATTTAAAATTATTAAATATTATATTTAATTAAAGTTTTACTCGTTAAATTTTGCACTTAAAATTTTAAACTACTAATTGATATATCCAAATAAAATTTTATATTTGTAAATTTATTATCTTCATATTTTTAAATATATAACATGATAAATGATTATTGGTCAAAAGTATAATTTTAGATAAGATAATAAATTTGCTAAACAAAAGTTTAATTGACTAAAAAACCACCATAACATACCGTATGGAAAAAAGAAAGACTTCCTTTCTAGGCCATTATCATGAAAAATTTATTAAAATAATATATTTTAAAAAAAATAATCAATAAAAAGTTATTTTTAGAATAGACACATTAATTCAATTTTTAATGACAAAGGTAAAAGCCAAGCCGTGATAGCTCCAATGATATCAACCTCGTTTCCTTTCTGCGATGAAATAGGTTTGAGTTTCACTACATCTTCGACAAATAAAAATCGGAAGAAAAATAAAAAAGAAGATGCAACCGAATCACTCATCATAATTCATAATTTTTAAAAGTGCCATACGCATTATCCTGCACAGGCATACTAGTTATTACTCGGAGAAATGGCAGGATGCTTCTACTTCCAGTGTCACCCTTCCATATACTTCCCTTTTCTTCCACAAATCCTTCAGTCTATGCATCACCGAAGACATGGAGGGTCTTCTCTGCGGATTCTCTTCTGTGCACATAATTCCAATATCAAGCACATCAATGCAACATTGCACATAGTTATCGGAAGCAAAGCCATCATTTGCATACATTGAATCAGCCTCCTGTTTCAGTGATACGTCCAAAACTTTCCAGATATTGTTGGGGCATGATGCAGACGAACTCACCCAGTTTCTTAAATCGGGCCCGCCGTTCTGGAAAGTTTCACCTGTTGGTCTTTTCCTTGTCATTACCTCTAGCAGCATGATACCATAACTATATACATCCCCTTTAGGTGAGATGATCCCTTGTGCATGTTCTGCAAAATGATATAACACCAAAACAATCTCAAAAAAGTCTATCTTAGCAAGCTCTTTCAATTTATTAAATGGCTGAACTGTTGTGGATCTAAATTTATCATGGTTTATGAGAGTGCTGGTTCTTGTGTCCAAACCTTATCTACTCGTTTCACTGCTATGTAGTCAAGCGGTATATTAGATGGGTTTCAATGGAAGTCCCAATCCATAAGAGAGAGAGAGCGCGCATTAATCAACAAAACAAGATTTGATCAGTTTAGGCGTCTAGATCAGATGGTTGATGATCTAAAATCTATAATCGTTGTAACATACGAGGATTCAAGTTTCCTATTCGATCTACCAAGTGTGTTGGGTTAGCGTATTTTTCTCTTAAGCACTTGTGAAGGGTGGGAAGATGGATGGTACATTTTAGAACTCAAACATATAATCTAAAAGTTTAAGCCTAAATATGGTATTGTCTCTATTGGTTTACACTCCTAATTCGTGCCGTGGGAGTTTTGATTGAAACTCATCACCTGACCACTTAGTTAATAAGGGATGGAATGGGTGTGCAAGGTTTGAACTTAGGGCTTCTACTCTAATATCAGATACATTTTAGCTCTACAACCATTTAATTTAAAAGTTTAAGCTCACAAGATATTGCGTGCTCTCATGGTTATTGGTTCATATTTAATTCCACTGCTATATTGTTTGAACACAAAAAGAAATTACCTGGAGGAATGTACCCAAAGGTTCCTCTGAGAAAAATTGTTGTACTGGTGTCTTGTTTTAGTTTATCACCCGAAATGAGCTTCGAAACGCCTAAATCCGCCACCCGAGCAACCATGTTTTCATCGAGAAGCACGTTTGATGGTTTAAGATCACAATGGACATACTTCATTGAACACCCTTCATGGAGATACTCCAAGCCATGCGCAATATCAATCAATATTGAAATTCTCTCGCGCAATGCCAGACTACAGTGCCCTTTCTCCAAGCCATCAGGATAAAGATGCCCTTCCAAATTTCCATTTCCTACAAACTCTAGGATAAGGGCCTTGAATTGTGAAGTCCATACTGATCCTACCAGTCTAACCAGATTCCGGTGCTTGATTGATGACACTATGCGACACTCACGCTTGAAGCTTTTATGATCTTGTGCAACGTCTGTATTTAGAACCTTAACTGCGAAAATGGTCGCATCATCTGCAATAGTAGCTTTGTAAACTGATCCAAAGCCTCCCTTCCCTAGCAATTTTTTCTCATTAAAACCATCAGTTGCTATTTCAAGTTCCCTTTGACTATAAGCCTTGCCTCTACTTGATCTTAGAAAGGAGACTGTATCTAAATGAGGATCCAAATCCTCATCCAAACTGGGAGAATTCTCAGATTTCTTTTTCAGGAAGCAACGATAGAAAATGACAATAAACACTACAGTGCACAAAAAACTACTCAATGTGATTGCAAGGATAATATAAACTGATGTTTTGCTCTTTCGTGTTTCCTTTTCAGCTTGACATGGAGGAAAACCAAGCACTGAAGGTCCACCACACAAACCTTCATTTCCCACTAATGAGCTTCTATCAAGATTTTTGTAACTTTCTGTATTCGGAATTTCTCCACCTAATCTGTTATATGATAAGTTAAGAGTAACCATCGGTTTTGCTCCATCAATCCAAGATGGAAGAGCACCGGTTAACATATTATGAGCCAGGTCTAGAACCTGAAGATTGTGGAGTTGCTGCAAGGACTTAGGTATGGTACCTTCAAGCATGTTGTTGGATAGGTTCAGGCTTTCCAAAGACAAGCAATTTCTGATTAATTGCGGTATTGGTCCTGAAAACTTGTTACCGGATAAGTCCATTGCCTGCACATTCTCTAGTTTTCCAATACTTTCGGGGATTTCTCCTTTTAAGTTGTTGTTTGAAAGGTTAAGTGAAAGAGAAATGCTCAAGAAACGACTTATTTCACTTGGTAAAGAGCCTTCTAAATTGTTGAAAGATAAGTCAAGTAGCAACAGAAGAGAGCACTGTGTAAGCTCAACAGGAATGCCTCCAGATAGGCGGTTCTTGTATAGATACAAATACCTCAGCCGCACAAGATTACCAATTGAAGGAGGGATTGAGCCATCAACCAAATTGTCTCCAAGGTCTAATAAGCCGAGGTTGGCCATTGTTCCCAATTCAGCTGGAATATGCCCTTGAAGCTTGTTATTACCTAGATATAACCTCTGTAGTTGCTCAAGCTTTCCAAAGGATGATGGTATCATTCCACTCAAAGAGTTAAAGTCTAGATATAGGTTGACGAGGCTGCTCAAGTTTCCAATGCTATCCGGTATCAGCCCTGCTATATGGTTATCTAAAAGATTGAAATAATAAAGATCCTTAGAAAGATCACCAATGCTCAACGGTAGAGTGCCTCTAAACAAGCATGAGCCTAGGTGCAGTTTCTTCAAAAAGGAACAATTGGTAAGAGCCGTGAGAAAACCGAGAGAAGAATTCCCAGTGCCACTACCTAAGTTATTGCTATGAAGATAGAGGATCTCAAGATTCCTTAATCCACCAAGCTCTATAGGAACCTCCCCCGTTAAATTGTTCAAACTAAGATCAAGCAAAGTCAATCGGGAAAGATTTGAGAGCGTCATTGGAATTTCTCCAGAGAGCCTATTCTTAAGCAAGTAGAGCTTTTCCAAATGTTGGAGCTTGAGTCCTAATTCAAGTGGGATTTCCCCAGTTAACAAATTCTCAATTAATGAAATCTCGCGTAAAGCAATGGAATTACTTAGAGATGAAGGTATTGATCCCTTGAGAAAGTTCATATGCAAATACAAGATCTCTAGCTTTTTTAAATTTCCAATCTCAGGCAGGATTTCTCCTGTGAAATAGTTAACTGCCAACTCTAATCTCCTCAAATCCGTGAGATTTGATAATGAAGGCGGTATAGATCCTGTGAGATTTTTTTCAGAGATTGCCAAGTATGTCAAACTCTTTACTAGGCCAAGTTCTTCAGGTATGATACCAGACAAGTTATTATATGTCATGTCTTGATGGAGATACAAGAGACATGGGTTATCACACGGCTTGTCACACGGCCGTATAGTGATTGGAAGGAACTCACAAAAGCATACACGGCTTGAAGCACGGCCGTGTCTAGAGCAAGGGTATCAAACAGCAAATCTTCACAGAGTCCAACACGGCCTGAAGCACGGCTGTGTCTCGAGCAGGGGTATCGAAAAACAAATCCTCACAGAGTACAACACGATTTGAAGCACGGTCGTGCCTTCGACCGTGTACGTGTAGATTCGCCTTTTCTTTTATTATTTTAAGAGAGAGTATATAAACCATTTTGTTAGTCATGTTAGGGTTACGTCTTATTATTATTTTCAAATACATTTCGTGAGAGAATTTCTCCATTTTCCGGGTTGTGCGCAACCAAAGTTTGCATCAAAGAGTGTATCTTTGTTGTGTGAAACCAATCCATAATCGGATTTGTTTCGTTTTTGCTTTCCGCGCTGCGTTAGTTGGTATCAGAGCAAGGCTATTTCTTGTGGAGATGTCAACTCATCAAGGCGATGATAGCGGTCGTGTTCTTGACGGTGTTCAAGATGCGAGGTTTCAAGGGAACCATCAATGGGTTCCAAGGGCAGAGTTCGAAGCAATGCATTAGAAGGTCAGGCATATGGAACGACGCCTTGATGAACTGATCGAGCGTTTCGATGCTCTAGCGGTAAACCCCAATAGGGCTGGAGGCATTGGCCGGAATCCACCACGTGCGGTGGAGGAATTCAGGGGACGCGTAATCCGACCTGTCGTTGAGAATGGGTGGGGACGTGTGGAGAGTGAGGAATCCAGCGAAGAGAGTGATGATACGTATGGGAGTAGACCACAGCGAGGGCGCGGTGGAAGAGGTGGTGGGTATCGGATGGCTCATCATGGAAACCACCCTAAAGAAGGTGATTATAGGAGGAACCGTGGAGGTTATGATCAAGGGGATGGCGAAGACTACCGTCTGAAGGTCGACATCCCATGGTTTGATGGCAGCCTCAACATCGAAGGCTTCCTCGATTGGATTGCGGAAGTAGACCGGTTCTTCGACCATATGGAAATCCCCGAAGACCGTCGTGTAAGGCTGGTGGCATGCAGGTTGAAGAGTGGCGCCTCGGCATGGTGGGAGAGGCTATAAAGTAGGAGGCAAAGGGAAGGAAAACACCCGGTGAGATCATGGTATCGCATGAAGCAGTTACTGCAACATGATTTCCTCCCGCCAGACTACGAGCAGATATTGTTCCAACAATATCAGCGGTGCCACCAGGGACAACGTTCTGTGCATGAGTATACGGCGGAGTTCATGAGGTTGGCTGAGCGAAATGATTTGAGGGAAAGTGAAGGCCAGCAAGTTGCAAGATATGTGGAAGGACTGAAGCTCCAAATTAAAGACAAAATTGGGGTTACGATGGTGATGACTCTAGTAGAAGCAAAGAATTTGGCTCTCCGAGCTGAACTAGTGTTGCAAGAACAAAGGAGTAGATATGGAGGAGGAGGGAAGGGATATGTAGGAGAAGCTATGGGTAGTGGTAGTAGATTGGCATTTGAGAAAAATAAAACCACACCATACAAACCAACTGAGGACATGGCTAGGAGGGAAGAGAAGAGTGAAGGGAAGAAACCGGTGGAGCAGAAGGGAGCTCAGAAGCAGCATAACCCCTATGCCAAACCTATATTGGGCAAATGTTTCCGATGCAATCAACTGGGTCATCGGTCAAACGAATGTCCAGCGAGAAAAAGCGTAAACATCCTTGATAGGGAAGATGATGAGGAGATTTGCTGTAAGCCTGACGGAGAGGGAGAGTATTATGAGGAAGAAGAAGAAGTAGTAGAACCAACGTATGTAATTCGGTGCATGATGCTAACCTCAAAGCAAGAAGAGATCACGCAAATGCACCAGTTGTTTCGCACACGGTATACTATCATGGAAAGTTGTTTGAGCTAATAGTAGACAACGGTAGTTGCGAAAACATCATAGGAAGGGAGGTTGTGAAACAACTGCAGTTGCCCATCAAGAAGCATCTGAATCCGTACATCATTGGTTGGATTAAGGCAGCCGAAAAGATTGAAGTCAAGGAGAGATGTAGGGTACCTTTCTCAATAGGGAAGTACTGCGACGAAGCATATTGCGACATTGTAGACATGGATGCTTGCCACATCTTGTTCGGGAGGCCATAGCAATTTGATGTGGACGCGCAACATGCGGGCAAGGAGAATGTCTATAAATTGGAGAAGGAAGGTGTGAGGTACACCTTGTTACTGTTGAAGAGGGAAGGACACACGAAGGAAAAGAAGGTTGAGAGTCGTTCGTTCTTAACCGTCACTCAATCTGAGAAGGAAGTGATGGAAGACTTGAGGGAGTCGCGGGTGGTACACGCCCTCATCGTGAAAGGTGTGACTGAAGGAGAGGAGGAGGTTGATGGAGAGGTGCCAGGGGCAGTGAAGGATCTACTTGAGGAGTTTAAGGAGGTGGTTCCAGACGATTTACCCGAGGGGCTACCCCCTCTACAAGACATTCAACACCAAATAGACCTGGTGCCCGGAGCTAGTCTCCCAAACCTCCCACATTACAGGATGAGTCCCAAGGAAGCCGGGATTCTACAAGAGAAGGTCCAAGAGCTTTTGGACAAAGGGTTTATCCGGGACAGTTTAAGTCCTTGTGTGGTTCCAGCCTTGCAAACCCCCAAGAAAGATGGGAGCTGGAGGATGTGTGTTGATAGCCGAGCTATCAATAAGATTACCATAGGGTATAAATTCCCTATCCCACGCATCGAAGATATGTTGGATCGGTTGAGTGGCGCTACTATCTTCTCCAAAATAGATTTGCGGAGTGGATACCACCAAATTCGGATCCGTCCCGGTGACGAATGGAAGACGGCATTTAAGACCAAGGAGGGGCTGTATGAGTGGCTAGTGATGCCATTTGGGTTGAATAACGCACTGAGCACCTTCATGAGGGTAATGAACCAGGTATTAAAACCTTTCAATGGTCGTTTCCTTGTTGTGTACTTTGATGATATTCTAGTATTCAGTAAGTCTGAAGAAGAACATTTAGAACATCTAAAGTGTGTGTTATCTGCACTAAAGGTGAACAAACTGTTCGCTAATCTTAAAAAGTGCACGTTTATGTCAAGGTGACTATTGTTCCTTGAGTTTGTGGTCAGTAGTGAAGGGGTAATGGTGGATGACGAAAAGGTGAAGGCGATTAGAGAGTGGCCTGTTCCGAGAACTGTCACGGAGTTGAGAAGCTTTCTTGGCCTAGCTAGTTTCTACAGAAGATTCATTAGGCACTTTAGTACCATCGCTGCCCCCTTGATTGAATGCTTGAAGAAGGGAAAGTTCCAATGGGGCGAAGAATCTGACTCGAGTTTCATGAACTTGAAACAAAGATTGTGTAGCGCTCCTGTACTAGCACTACTAGACTTTGAGAAGTTATTCGAGGTGGATTGCGACGCCAGTGGGGTTGGGGTTGGTGCAGTACTATCACAGGAAAGAAGACCAATAGTATTTTACAGTGAAAAGTTGTGCGAAGCAAGGAGGACTTGGTCTACATATGACAAGGAGTTCTACGCCGTGGTGAGGGCCCTTAAAATATGGGAGCACTACTTGATTGGGAAGGAGTTCATTTTGTACTCAGACCGTGGGGCTCTTAAACACTTGAGTGGTCAGACCCGGATTAGTAAGGATATGCACGCCAGATGGATTGAGTTCTTGCAGAGGTTTCCTTTCAGGCTAATGCATAAGTCGGGTGTGCAAAACAAGGTCGCAGACGCCCTGAGTAGAAGAGCGAATGTCCTACTTACTTTAAGTGCGGACATTGTCGGTTTTGAGAGGTTAAAGGAACTATATGAAAATGATAGCGAATTTAAGGACACTTGGATTAAGTGTGCCAATAGAGAACCGTGTGACGACTATCATATCCATGAGGGGTACTTGATGAAAGGGAATCAGCTGTGCATTCCTGAATCTTCCTTACGGGAAAAGCTTATCCGAGATCTGCATGGTGGAGGATTGGCGGGACATATCGGTAGAGATAAGACCCTAGCCGCAGTTACTGAAAGATACTTTTGGCCTCGATTAAGGAGGGATGTGTATCGGATTGTGGAAAGGTGTTACATTTGTCAGGTGTCTAAGGGGCAATCCCAAAACACTGGCCTATATACTCCTCTTCCCGTGCCAGCAAACATTTGGGAGGACTTATCGATGGACTTTATACTTGGTTTGCCTCGTACCCAACGAGGTGTTGACTCTGTGTTTGTTGTGGTTGACAGGTTTTCTAAGATGGCTCATTTTATTCCCTGCAGGAAGACCACCGATGCACGGGCTATTACGCGGTTGTTCTTCAGGGAAGTGGTGCGGTTGCATGGAGTCCCAAAGTCCATTACTTCCGACAGGGATAGTAAATTCCTTAGTCACTTTTGGAAGACTCTCTGGTATATGTTTGATTCATCCCTGAATTACAGCAGTACCGCTTATCCTCAAACCGACGGTCAAACCGAGGTGACTAACAGGACCCTCGGAAACCTCATCAGAAGTATCTGCTGTGAGAAGCTGGGACAGTGGGATCAAGTATTGGCTCAGGCTGAATTCGCTTACAATAGTTCTGTCCACCGAACCATTGGGAGGTCACCGTTCTCGGTGGTATACACCAAAACACCACGACATGCGCCGGACTTGATCAAATTACCCAAGGATATGGTGGGTGATGTGACTGCTAAACATATGGCGGAACAACACCAAGCCACTGCCGAAGAAGTTAAATGAAAGATAGAGGAAGCCAATACCCGATACAAAGGGGCTGCAGATAAGCATAGACGGAAGAAACTCTTTGCCGTGGGCGATCAGGTAATGGTTTACCTCCGAAGAGAGCGTTTTCCTATAGGTAAGTATGGGAAACTCCAACCCAAGAAGTACGGACCTTATGAAGTTGTGCACAAGATAAACGACAATGCATATGTCGTACAACTTCCGGAAGATATGAATATTTCTTGTACTTTTAATGTTGTGGACTTATCACCTTTTTACTCCAATGATACGCCTTTGTATCCTGATGAGAACTCGGGGTCGAGTTCTCCATTGGTGGGAGAGAATGATGGAGATACAAGAGACACGAGTTATCACACGGCTTGTCACACGGTCGTGTAGTGATTGGAAGGAACTCACAGAAGCATACACAGCTTGAAGCACGGCCGTGTCTCGAGCAAGGGTATCAAACAGCAAATCTTCACAGAGTCCAACACGACCTGAAGCACGGTCGTGTCTCGAGCAGGGGTATCGAAAAACAAATCCTCACAGAGTACAACACGGTTTGAAGCACGGCCGTGTACGCGTAGATTCGCCTTTTCTTTTATTATTTTAAGAGAGAGTATATAAACCCTTTTGTTAGTCATGTTAGGGTTACGTCTTATTATTATTTTCAAATACATTTCGTGAGAATTTCTCCATTTTTCGGGTTGTGTGCAACCAAAGTTTGCATCAAAGAGTGTTTCTTTGTTGTGTGAAACTAATCCATAATCGGATTTGTTTCGTTTTCGCTTTCCGCGCTGCGTCATGTCTATAGCTTCCAAGCTTCTGCAATTTTGCAATGAGGAGGGAATTTTTCCTTCAAGATGATTACTACTTATATTAACATGCGTTAAGGAAGAAAGTTCTCCTATGCTACTTGGTATTTCTCCATGGAAACTATTTCCTTCCAAGGAAAGAAGGGAAATGTTTGAAATGAATGGTGTTATATATCCTTCTATGCCTTTATCTACAAGGTGGATAGCGATTACCTGGTTTTTCATTTTTGGATGACAGGTGATTCCGGTCCAGTTGCAAAATGGATTCCTTATGTCCCAAGCTTGGAGAGCTCCATATGGATCAAATGTTACGCCATCTTTGAATTTAAGAAGTGCTTGGCAATCAGTTGAGTTCTCACAAGTATTTTCAGAAACCGATGGAAGAACAAGGATGGTGGCGTAGAAGAAGGTGGCTAATGCCAAGAAATAGTGTTGGCTTTCTCCCATATTCTGGCTTTAGAAGTGTTTATGCGGATGCTTGTTGATTGTATCTGCAGATCATCAGGCTTATATGATGACTTTTGTGCACTGCACAAGGATTGTACTAGGAAACTGTCTTTTAGTCAAGCTGATGTTAATTTTGCTTTGAATGCCTGCCTTCCGTCGGGTACAAGTTTTGTCCCACTTACAAGTTGCACGATTGAGAAACTTAATCAAACAAGACATAAAAGTCTAAAGCCGGCATGGCTGGTATAGGTTTCTGTCCTTACCAAAAATCATTATATATATAATAAACTTTGAAACAGGTTTTGTAATTTGGTCCACAGGTATTATTAATGATTTTTAGTTTATAAGTAGGTATAACGTAGGCAATGTGGACATATTGCATGGTCACACTCACAATCAATTATGGGTCCATAAGACCTGTTGGGCTATGCGATTCATCTTAGCATGTCCTGAAGGCAAACACCAGGAGAATAAGTCAAATAGGTAGATTGATTTATCCATTCCTACAGCTGTTCAATCGACTCGTTGACGTATTATATACTTGTAAAGTAATAAATATGAAAATTCCGTCAAATCAAAAAGCTTGAATTTTTAGATGAATGGATTATATTAGAGGTATTTAAGCGGCTATGAGAGAAAAAGTGTAGAGGCAAAACCATGAAAATAACAAAATAATACATATACTTTTTAAAATTTTCTTTAGTTTTAAAGGCGAATGATCGAAAAACTTCAAAATTAGGAGGTGATCATAGGGTTCAGCATGGAAAGAAATCTTAAAAGATTCGTGCTAAGATACTATTATCAAAAGAAGTTTGTATAGAGCTTTGGATCATGATTAAAAAAAAATACAAATTTAGGGATAAAAAAAAAGAAAGAAAAAAGGTGGATGCTTTTACCGCTATTAGTGCTGTGTGGAGTCATATTAATTTCAAAATTAGGAGGTGATCATAGGATCCGCACAAGATGAAATCTCAAAGAATATGTAATAAGGTACTATTATCAAAAGAGTAGTACAATGACTCAGATGTATTAGAGCATGTTTACTAGGAGTGTTTGGCACATATTCCAATACTAAACACTATTTTTGATAAAACTTCAAATATTCCAAGGTACTTAAATGCATCTGGATACTTAAAAAGAATCGGTGCTTGGCACATATTCCCATATTTATTACAGGTATTTATTTCTTTAAGTCCGAATTTTTTCTTGAAAAATGCAAAAATTTTAACCCTAAACAATTCTTCAAGTATTTTAGTAATAAAATGGAGAGTTGTTTAAAATTCAAGCACAACAGACCGGAATTACAGAGAAGGAGCAATTACAACTTGGACAAAGGCATAGACAAATCAATCATCTTCCTCAACTCCCTCCTCAAAATTTTTCCTGCTGGACTCCTAGGTACGCTATTGATGAATGCCACTCGCCTTATTTTCTTGTATGGTGCAACCTGTGCAAAAAAAAAAAAGAAAAGAAAAAATTTAGAATAAATTTTGCTTACTCAGCTGAACTGGAAGTATCAATACTATGCATTGACAAATATTCGCAGTGGTAACCCACTAGAAGTGAAGAACAACATCAACAATACTCAAACCTTAATCCCATTATATGAGATCGGCTATATGGATACCGTTCTACCATTACACTCTTTCACGAACCATATCTTCCTTAATATCTTTACATACTTTGTCATTCTTGATTATTTTTTTCCACGTCCTTTTAGTCCTTCCTCCCCTCTTTATGATATGGTTTCCTAAAATATTGGAATTGAAAAAGAGGCAGCTATTTCAACAATAAGAGTACCTGTTTAGCAACATAATCTATTATATCAGCCTCGTCGAGGCTGCTCCAGGGCTGTCTTGCAACAAAAGCCATTGGCACCTGACCAGCTTCTTCATCAGGATACCTGTCAGATTGTTCTCCCAATTAAAATTCCTATGTATTTGCATACTCAGCACAAGATTATGTCATAGCCCAAACTCCAGTAAGAATGACCATAAGCCACTGATAAAATGCAAGAGGAGCAAATATTGTCACTATGCTAGTATCAGAAGGAGGAAATAGCTGTGAAGAATTTCTGTTTTGATAAGTAAAAATAGCAGATAATAACATTGGAAGAGAAAAGGTTAATAACATGATTTCTTTTCAAGAAGCTGCCCAGATGGCAATTTGATATATTTCTAAACTTCTTGTATATGCCCAACAGCCATGAACCAAAAATAAAAGCAAAGCATTAAGACTTACGGTACAACTGCAGCATCAGCTATCTCAGGATGAGCCTGTAG
This sequence comes from Laguncularia racemosa, assembly GCA_037954665.1. Taxonomy (NCBI): domain Eukaryota; kingdom Viridiplantae; phylum Streptophyta; class Magnoliopsida; order Myrtales; family Combretaceae; genus Laguncularia; species Laguncularia racemosa. The sequence goes on along the minus strand of JBBMOL010000001.1, from coordinate 3,907,076 downwards.
CAGATGTTCCAGCTCTGCAGGGGCAACCTGGTCATCCAAAGATCACCATAATGCACTAGCTACTTTATTAATCTGCATCCTATATTGATGGTAGAATACTGCGTCGAAATAATTATTTTTCGTAGTACTGCAGATTACCTGATAGCCCTTGTACTTGATCAACTCTTTCAGCCTGTCTACCACATAGAGGAATCCTTCCTCATCAATGTAACAGATATCACCTGTCCTCAACCACCCATTTGCAGTGATAGCTGCTGCAGTTGCTTCAGGATCACCAATATAACCTACATAAATGACATTGTCAGCATTCTTATAGGATCAGGCAACAAATTAAAAGATCATTCAACCATGTGGCAAGTTTCCCTTTCAGTCGTACCCCGGGGTGCTTCTAATTTCTTTACTGGCTACATACACAAGCATATCGAGGCAGAAACTCTACAAAAAGACCAACCAAATTTTAATTTCACATTGCAAATTTTCACATTCAGTGATTCATTAAATATTTTTCAACCTCTTTGGTTGAGCATAGTGAGAAATGATCACAACTACATGAACCATCTCAAGCTCAACTCTCCATCAGGGCTATCCGGATCCACTATGTGCTGGGCCTAATGCCCTTTTTGATTGGACTAACCTGCCTGATTATAAAGGGATTGTCATAAGCTTGACATGTGTTGCCTGGGTTTATATATCCAGGAGTACTCCAATGGCCGACTATATAAGGTTCTAACATTACAATAATAGCATCTCTAGGAGGTTACCAATAAAGTTCCAACGCTAATCATGTGTATTCTGCTCATAATTTTAGATACCATTGATGTTCAATAGCTTCGTTACTATTGGCTGAAGTGATATCTGATTGAATGAAGGCTAGAATGCCATAGTACAAGCATGCTGCATTGAATGCCAATGCTAGTCCTATTTCTTGGATTTATGAATTCAATTTCAAGTCATAATAGTGTCATACAATGAGCCATAGATCAATTATTATTTTGGACTTGATATGATCATTACCTTTCATTACAGTTGGTCCTCTAAACCACAGCTCCCCTTGTTTACATGGCGGCAATGCTTCACCACTGTCAGGATCCACAATTTTTGCTTCACAGTTTTCTGCAAGCCTTCCGGTTGAGCCTAAATGCTTCCACTCCTCAAGACCTATCATTCGGAATATGGCTCCACTTGCTTCAGTTAATCCATAACCCTATTCAAGAAAATAGTTACTCTAACATAGCAGCATATCAAGTTCAATATTTAATGACTAATTAATAGATTCAGAGCCCACTTTCCCCCCTATTCCACAAGGAGTTGTAAACAACTCAAAATTAATTTATAATTAGAAGTACTTCTATAGTTTCTTATTCACTGCATGCACTCTCTTCATACTTATATAATAATTCACGGGAGGAAATCATCTATTTTCCAGACAATAGGTGCAAGATTTCTTTGGCAAATGTCATTTATTAACTAAACATCATATGAAAGTTAGGTCAACTAATGTAATAACATAACTGAGGAGTTATGATTGGCCAAATCCGTTTCCATACAACACTTTTTATCCATCGTCATGAAAATTTAGTTAGTATATAAAATCAAGGATAACAATATGCAGTTTTATAGCTCATTAACTCCATAAAATTTGACTCTGCATTCGCATTAGCTATTGAGATTTCTACAAATGAAAAGCATGGAGTTGCATTTTAATATTGGATTCCATAGAATTAACCGGACTGGACATAATCTACTTAAGGAGGTGCATTACGCACCTCTATCTCTACAGCCATCGAATCGATACGATAAGTAAAAATTTCACACAAATTTCAAAAAAATAAACGACAAAGACTTTCAGACCTGTGGTAAGCAAGTACATAGAATGTTGCACGAACATGGATAGAAGTAATTCCACCCTTACATACCTTAAATTGCAGTTCTTTTCCACAATGTTTCTGTAGACTATAGCTTATATTTATTTTGACATAGAGTTCCCAAGTAGTGATCTGATTCACATATCTTAAAAGGATATGCATACAATATAAGCAAAATTTGGAACTGACATGACACAAGATAAATCAAACGGATACTTACTTGCGTCAATGAAACACCAGGAAACCCCTTCGTAAAAGCCACCATCACATCCTTACTGATTGGTGCTGCACCGACAGCCACCACCTCCAGCGATGACATATCACAACCATCTAATGCGCTGGTCTTGGCCATCGTCACTACAATTGGAGGCACAGCTGTGAGGTGTGTCACGCCAAAATCACTCACCACCTTCAGCATTTTCCTGAATTCAAACCTCTCCATCACCACTGATGCCTCGCTCAAAGCGACCGACTTAAGGCAATAGAAGAATCCATACACATGAAAGTAAGGCACCGTGTAGAGCAACACCGCAGGTTTCTCTCTCTTCAAACTTAGGGTGTAATACCCAGCAACCACAGCTGTGAAGTTCCGGTGAGTCAGCATCACACCTTTGACCTGACCAGTCGTGCCAGAAGAGTACATGATCACGGCTAGATCAGATTGACTCACTTCTACTTGATCAAGCTGGAAGGTGGAACTCAATGTGGCTAAGTAGAACTCGACTGAGTCAAGTAGGATTGGAGGTTGATTCAATGGAGGTAGCTTGGAAAAGGTAGATGAAGTTGCAAAGGCAACCTTAGGATTTGAAAGCTTGATTTGGCGGGAAAGATCTGACTCTGTACTCATTGGATTTGCAGGAGAAATGATGACACCGAGTTTGAGGAGAGCGAAAAATAGGATTGGAACTTCGATTCGATTTGATGAAAGTACGAATGCAACATCACCTTTCCTAAGATTGATATTCTAAATCACAAAAACTAATGAGAAATGGATAGAAAAATTACTGAATGGTCTAATTTACTTTGAGAAAAATAATTTTTTTGAATCTTCTATGAGATGATGCAATGCTCAATACAAGCTCAAGCTCCACCTGGAAACACAAACCTCAAGCTTTACTCAACAAGGGATCAAGCTTGGCTTGAAGAAGCACTCAATAAGCTCAAGTTAAGTTTAGACATTTTTTTTTTTTTGCCAAAAAGAATTATATCCCCTCCATTCCACTTTCATAGTCTTCTAAATTATCTGTTTGAATATCCTAAATCATTTTCTTACTTCTTTAATTTTAAGGATCATTGTCTTAAAAAGTTACTACTTTGTCTTTAAAACTTGTGATTTAAAGAAATTGAAGATCACTTGTCATGGAGCAAACTTATGAAATTACATGGAGAGGTGTACCTTTCCAAAACCAATATTGTCATTCTTAAATATTATGCATAAATCATGAAATTAGGACAGAGAGGGTGCTTAATGAAAATTTATATTGAAACTTAATCTAAGATCTCGATCAATGAATATTAAAAAACTCGAGCTTGACTCTATAAGCTGTTTGGGTAGTTTGGTTTCAAAATCAATCCCTAATCCACTTGAAATTGTATAAAAATTAGTAACTTTTATCATTAAGTGATGATAAATTGATAATAGCAAGCCAAATGGTAATGAGACATGTTGATAGCTGGTATTGGCAACTAATCATCCGTATCAAAAATGACAAAAAATTCACAAAGTAATTTTTTTTTTTGGGTAATTCATAATTTATTGATTGGAAATAACGATACATCCGTCAGAGACAGTTACAACTCAATTACGATGCTAGTACCGTACTTGTAGTAGTTGATACAATGAAGGCCCTAACAAATTACTCCATATAAATGTAAGATTTGATTTGATTGGCTAAGGAGGAGATGCTAGGAGACGGGTTCCCAAGTCATGCTTTGTTGCGTACTCTCCAAATACTGTATATAATGGCAGCAAGGCTTGCTCTCCATATTTGGTGGAGTTTGGCGGTGGACTGATTCGTTGCTAGTAGTACATGTTTGACTCCTTGCCAATCCTTACAAGAAGGGGGGCAATGAGCCATATCGCACACTATTTGCCATACTTGAGATGAGTAGTGACACTCGAAAAATTGGTGTGAGTGGTCCTTAGCTTCTCATTGGCATAGGTAGCATGTCGAGGATGTGGCTAATCCCCATGCGGTCAACTTGTCGAGGGTAGAAAGCTTTCCCAACCAGGCAAGCTATAATATGAAGGAGTGCCTTGATATAGAAGTTCTATTCCATATAATTCTGTACCAAGATACTGTCGGTCTAGCTGGATTAAGGAAGAAGTAGCCACTCTTGATGTTGTATTTCCCTGAAATTGTGTGAATCTATTGGAGTTAGTTAGAGGTGGAGTGATTGGGCTGAATGTGAGCGGGAATGCAGACGTCTATCCATGGTGGATAGTTTGGTAGCTGCCATGTGTTGTTATCCTCTATAGAGCATAGTTTAGCCGTTATCGGAATACCAGAGTTCCTGATCTGTCTTGAAGAGAAGAGGCTATCCAAAGGACCAATGGGTAGCCAGAAATCGGACCAGATAGAAATGGATAGGTCGTCTCCCGCTTTCCATTGAAAGCTGCCTCGCACTAAGGGTCTTAGTTTTAGGAGCTTCTTCCAAGACTAAGAACATATGGTTGGGGCTCATGACGTCTAAAAGCTTTTGCCCTTCAACAAGGTTGAATGTACCCATTCAGGCCATAGGCTACGTTGTCTACCCCTGCATAGGTGCCAGTTATGCTTGATTTGTAGGGCCTTGTTCCAAAGGTGAAGGTTAGGGATCCCTAGGCCACCACATTTGAGGGGCTTACATACTTCTTCCCAACTGACTTTGGCTTTGGTTACTGTGTGAGTGTTTCCACTCCAAAGGAAGTTTCTAATTAGCTGCTTTACCTTTGTGATTATCTTCTTAGGAAGAAGGAATACAGAGCTCCAGTAGACCTGCATAGAGAATAAGATTGATCTGACTAGCTGAAGTCGGTCTGCGTATGATAGAAATTTCGCAGTCCACATGGTGATGCGTGCTGTGATTCAATCCACTAAAGTGTCGCAGTCCTCCATTTTGAGTTTAGTGGAGAGGAGAGGGACGCCAAGGTATCTTATGGGGAGTTTGCCTTCTTGGAACTGTGTGACTTGTAAATAGCGTTGCCTATCCTTGGTGGGAACATTGAAGAAGAATATAAAGCTCTTGGAACCGTTGGCTGCTAGACCTGAGAATGCTTGGAATTGTTGGAGGGCGTCTCTGATCGGGGATATGGATTGCACATTTCCTTTAGCGAATATGAAAAGATCATCCGCAAAGCACAAGTGAGTAAGGCGCTTCGGTTTACATCTCCAGTGAGGGGAGAAGGTTGGATTGGAGAGGAGTCTTCGAAGAGAAGTGGAGAGGATTTCCATGCTTACAACAAATAAATATGAGGAAATAGGATTCCCCTACCTTAGACCTCGCTTGCTTGAGAAATAGCTTGCCAATTCTCCATTGATGTTGATGGAGAATTTTGTAGTGGAGATGCACTGCTTTATGAGATTGCAGTAGTGAGGTGGGAATTGCATGGATCTCAGTGCTTCGATTAGAAAGTCCCATCTTATGGTATCATAAGCTTTTTGGAAATCAACCTTCCGTATGCATCGGGGCGCTCCTGTTTGGGTCTAGTATCCTACCATCAATTCTTGGGTGATGAGGATGTTGTCTGTGATCTTTCGTCTCGAGATGAATGCAGCTAGCTCTCTACCAATTAGTACATGTAAGACCTTCTTGAGGCGGGCAGTTAGAATCTTGGACACTGCTTTATAGAGCACATTACAGCATGCTATGGGTCTAAATTCTCCTATGTTGGTGGGGTTAGAGAGTTTGGGGACTAATGTGAGTATGGTGGAGTTTAATTCCTTGAGTAGATGTCCCGACTGGAGGAATTCCCTGATTGCATATGTGAGATCCTTGCCTATTATACCCCATGTTTCTTTGAAAAAGAGAGCTGTATATCTATCTAGGCCTGGGGCCTTCTCATTAGCTTGGGAGAAGAAACCCCATTTGATTTCCTCATCCGTGTATGGTGCAAGCAGCTCTTCACGTTGCTGATCATTGAGTTTCCATGTCACTAGGTTGGATATCTCTTCTTTGTTGATTGGTGGGCATGTCTTGTTGTAGAGTTGTTGGAAGTGGGCAACTGCTAGAGTCTTGACCTATTCGTTACCAATTGCTTCACTCCCATCTTCTCGGCTGATATGGAGGATGTGGTTCCTGTTGTGGTGGTTGCGTATGGATTTATGAAAGAAGGAGGTATTCTTGTCTCCAAGTTTTAGTCATTTTATTCTTGATTTCTGCTTGTAAAATCCTTCTTCATCATTTCTTAGTAGGTAGTACTCCTTGAAAGCGGATCTTTTGGCTTCCATTTGGGATGCGTTGCCGCTGCTATAGATGCTAGACTGTAGCTGAAAGAGGGTTTGCTTGGCCTCTTTGACTCGGTTAGACAAGTTAGAATAATTGGTATGGTTGAGTTATCTCAATTTCTCCTTAAGTAGTTTAAGCTTGCTTACTACTTGGTACATTTTGGATCCAGCTATCTCAGTGCTCCATACATTGGAAACTATGTCATAGAAACCTGCATTGTGTACCCAAAAATTGAAGAATTTGAAAGGTGACTTCCTTACCTGCTATGTGGAATTTAAGTGTGTGATGGATATGGAGTGGTCTGATAAGCTGGGGGGTAGGAACTTGGCTTGAGAGCTTAGGAAAGTTTGCATCCAGCTTTGATTGATCATGATGTGATCAAGTTTCCTCGAAATGGGGTTGTGGGCTTGTCGGTTAGTCTATGTAAAGAAATCACCCATATATCTTAGGTCCTCCAATTCGACCTTGGCCATGCAAGCCTAGAATTCCGCCATGGCGGGTGTCATTCGCCCCCGACCACCTTGCTTCTCGGATGGGGATTTGGTTATGTTGAAGTCCCCAAGAACCATCCATGGGATAGTGGCGTGTGTGAGGAAAAGTTCTTCCAAATATTTCCATAAATCCCTCCTCTCGTTTTTGTTGTTAGTCCCGTATATGAAAGTAACATTTAGGCTAGTATTGGAGCTGCAATGAGTTGCAATGCAATGGGATAGTTGAGTTCTTTCCATAATAGTACGGATATCCCACACTCTCGGTTGCCATGCTATCCAAATTCTCTTTGGTGCTACTTGATTGATAGCTATTTGCCAATGTAGTCCCAAACGTTGCCTTACCAATGTCTCATTGGTGGTATTCACCTTGGTTTCCAATATTCCTATTAGGGATATTCTATTTGTGCTACACTCTTTTGTTATTTTTGCCGCTTTTAGAGGGTCATTTAACCCTCTTACATTCCATGCTGCTATGTTCATGGGTAAGAGTGTGACAATGGATTCCTTGAGGAGTTAGGTGCAAGAACGACGCCTCTTCCTCTGTTTCTTTTTGCGTTTCCTAGAGGAATTGGAGCCTTTGCTTCCCTAGCAACTGTTTCCAGGTGTCTTGGATGCTATGTCAATTAGTTTGGACAGTGGAGTGTTTTCATAATTGTTGTCCTTGCTATCTTCAGTTGGTGTTGTTTTGTTCGTCTTGGTGGGGGTAAAAATAGGGTTAGAGGTGTTGCGTGGCGGGATGCTTGCTTTGGATGGTTCTAGGCTGTTATGTAGATTGGTTTGTGGTAAGTGGTTGTTGGCTTCTGCCGTCTCCGTGTCTTTATCCTTAGAGCTGGAAGCCTGGTGGTAGCGGCCTTGGAGAGCTGTACGCTTGGTTTGAACTGGGCAGCCCTTCTTGTTGTCCTGGAGTGTAGCAGGTATGGGGTGGTTAATGCTAGAAGATGGATGGTTTCCACTGGAGGTGTTTTTTTGGGAAGTGGTGTTTGTTGCTTTGTTTTGTATGGTTTTGTCGGTGTGGGGAGGGTGCATTTCTTCTTTGTCCCTTGGCTTGGAAGGGTCTGTCGATGAGGGTGTGGTGGGTGTTTGGCATTTGTGTCCAAAAACCTGGCATTTTTTGCAATGAGGAGGGATCCATTGGTAGTCAACGTTGAAAAAGGCCAATGAGCCATCAACTCTCTCGACTTCAATTTGCTTGACCAGCTCTCTTCTTCCATCGAGCTCTACTAGGACGCGGGCTTGATTAGGGCGTTGTCTAGATGCCGTGAATGTATCGGCCTTGAAGGGGAGACCTACCCTGCTAGCAATGTGGTTGAGACCTTTCGCAGAGAGAAGCTCGCATGGTATGCGGTTGAGAGTAATCCATACTGGAACATGGGTGGGTTAAGGCATGTCTAGCCTCATTCCTTTCCTCCATCGTTGAAGGATGAGATAGCGTTTGGAGAAGAACCACACTTTCTCTAGGATGGGTGTAATGTCTTTGTCTTTGTCGAATTGAAAGTAATAGAAACCTTCAAGGTTTGCCAGAATGCCTTGGAGTCCAAAATCCTTCTAGAGTTTGGTGGCTATCACGTGAACAAGGGTGTAAGGCATTTTACAATCGATGAAGTATCCTACTAATGTAGACTCCCAATAAGTGGCTCCCTCGTCCTCAACGGATTGTGGGATCTTTACCTTGGGTATGTCGGAAGAGGTATTTGGTGGGATGAAACGGAGATGGAAGTCCAGAGGGGTTGGGGGTGTTCCTTCAAGGCAGGCTGTGGCGTAGGATTTTGCTGGTTTAGGTGGGGATGGGTGTTGGTTTTCCGGTTGGTGTTGGCTGGAAAGAGGATGTTTTTGGTGGTTTTCGGAGTCCAATATAGTTTTGCCATTAAGGGAAGGATTTTGGGAGTGGATAAAGTCAGAGTTGAAAAAGGGGGTGTTGTGTGTGGCCTTTTGGGGAGACAATATGTCAGGGATGTTGGCTGTGGCGGGGGTGCAAGGCTCCAAACTTGCTCTTTTGGGAAGGCCAGCTGTGACCTTTCCATGTGTTTGAAAATGTGTTGTTTCTTTTTCCTTAATGGGGCGCCTTGGACTTGGCACTGTTGTGTGGATATCCGGTGGACATATGGGGTGATGGTGTACATCATGGGAGCTCCGGTGGTCGGAAGAGCTTCCTGGCTGTCCGTGGGGGGGGGGGGGGGGACTTCTGGCAGCATTTTTGGAGTTGAATCGGACAGGTGACTTGGTGGCTAAATAGTTTTCCTAAGTCTGGTAGTATGTATAATGTTACCTAAAAAAAGTGGTCCTCTAGGGGAGAGAGTAAGGCCGGAGGGTAGAGAGAGGAGAGAGCATTTTCTCACTCTACATTATGTTGAACCATGATAGAGCGTCTATACTCAATTTGTAATTTTCATTTCTTTAAACAGAAAATTTTCATATTTTAGTTGAATATTTTCCACTTAGTTGATAACTATCATTGTTCACCTTGTGCTTTCATCATATCACATCCTGCTGCTGCCTATCACCATATCTATTAGTTAAAGCAATTGCTTATTATTACCAATACCACGTCTGACAATTGAAAATCCAAGAACTTTTCTCTTTTTTTTTTTCGATTTTGCACTTTTACAGTATGTTTGGATAGGTAGAAATTAAGGGAAATCTAATGAAATCGGTGGAAAGATAAGGAAACTGTATATTTGGTTAGGATGAAAAGGGAATGAAATGGATGGAAACCGGTGGAATTTTGTCCACTCAAAGTCATTTTTTTGGCTCCCCAAAAGCTGGAGAGAAATCAAAGGAAATGGGTGAAAATAATTAAGATTACAAGAATAGCCTTATAATAAAAGGAAAATATAAAAAGATAAAGATTTATTAAGGGTAATTTAATCCGATTATTATTTTGTTTACTTTCTTTTTATCATCTAAATTGCCAAAGATCTTATATTCAAAGTAGTTAAATGTCATATAATAGAATTTTTAATTGTTAAATTTATGAAACAGCTTGGAAAGTTTTTTTTTTTTTTGACGTATCTTTCGAATTTTAAAATCCAAAAGATGTACTTACAAAGCAAAACAATTAATATATAACTAGACAATTTAAAAAAACTTTGATCAAGAAAATTGCAAAGTAATAATTTTAAACGAAATAAATATATATTACTGTTGAGGGATCTCTAGACTCTTATACCTTTTGGATATAAGCGGAGAGACTCTGGACTCGGTGGATGAACTCGGAATAATTGAGCCGCAGACCCGTGTCCGAGTTGATGAACGCAGTCGAGTCCTTCCAGGGCGAGTTGAGTCGAAGTGAAAAAACATAGTCGGCAACTGACAAGGGAATGTGCTGTGGAGGTAGAACAACTGGTGGTCTCAAACTACAAAAAGTTCCAGTTACTGAGTCGAACCCGCTTCTGGGATCAACATTGGATTTGCAGACATGGAGTTTGGCTTTCATTTTCAACGGAACCAAGGAGAAGGACTGTACTGTAACTCGTGGGTTTTTAGTGGACTTTGTTTTCTGGCCTTTTAATGGCAGTGTCAAGTGTCAACTCAACTTTTGCATTGGTCGTAACAAAGCACAAGACAGTGATGGCATGAGGCAAGAAGGCAATGGTGAGAGGTGGTAACAGTTACAAGATGGAAAATCTATTATTGTAGGTAGGTTTATCTGTAATGAGTTGCCTATTACAGTTACCTAAACTAAGTAACTTGATGAAGACTGAGGAAGGGTGCTTAACTCTGCAAAGGTGCTTACCAGTACCTGGTGAAATTTAAAATTTATTATTTATTTATTGTTATCATTATTATTATTTTTAAAAGCTGAGTTTACTAAATGTTGCTGAGCAACTGTAATTATTTGCTTGATACAGATCCCTATGTAAAGCAATCAATGCTTACCAACCATTTTTATTGTTGCCCAATAAAGTGGGAGAAGTTACTTAACTAGTTTGGTGTTTTTCTACCCAAGAGGCATGTCTAGTTTGCCGTCTTCGGCTAAAGTAATTATTAAAAAAATGGATTTGACCAAACTTAATTCTAAAATATCGTAATAAAATCATGGATTTTACCAGAAGTAGAAATCTTATATCTTTTCAAATCACATGTTAAACGTGTGATTTTCTTTCTTTTCATACTATGAATTGAATTTGAATTCCTAGAACTATGGGGTCAGGAGTTAGAATTACTCAAGTTCCAAGCTAGAAAAAACTTAAAATAAGCATCTGGTTTGTTTGGACATTGATGCCTAGTGTGAAAAGAGAAAGAAAGTGAAGAAGTCGCATGTTGAAGATGTGATTTGGGAATTGAAAATCACATGTTTAATATACAATTTATTTTTTTAGTGAAATTGTAGTCCCAATCTACGATTTTGCTATGGTATTCCGAGATTTAGTTTTTTCGAATTCCTTTTTTTAAGAATTACTTTGCCCAGAGACAACAAACTGGAACATATTTCCTTTACCAAGCACCTATTACATCTTTTTCTTTATTTATTTTCCATGCTTAAGGTTTGTTAAACCCTTCAGTGATTCAAATAAGACGTCCATATAAAATTTAAAATATTGTTAAGGAACTTTATTTAAATTTATGATGGATAAACTTGAGAATTTTTTTAATAGTTAGAATTCTTTAAAATATTAATATAATACTTTAAGAAATTCTTTAAAAAACCCATCATTAACGTTGCTTTAATGATATTTTCATTAATGGTTCCTACATAGGAACTAACACTAAGTAACGCAATGTTTCACCAACAAATCCAATTACTTTTTGTTGCTTCCCTTATTAGGGTTGTTTCACAAAAAAATGTCGGTTAATATTTTTTTATTTTTTTATTTGATAAAGTATGAATTTACCAAGCATGAGGTTTGTTGCGATACAAATTTTAAAGGATGGAATTTATGTTGATTTTATAAAAATCTTAAAAAATTGTTAAGAAATTTTCTTAAAGTATTGTAGGAATAAAGTGAAAAATCTCTTAAAATATTGATATACTACTCTAAGAAGCTCGGAAAGTAACCCACCGTTAAGATGCTCTAATGATTGTAAATAAATTGGCCAATACAAGTTTTGAAAAATAGAAAGAATTAGTTAAAATATTGATGTGACACTAAAAAGCTCTAAAAGCAACTTACTAATGAAGATGATGTTATAAAAGTATGTTATTTGAATCTATATTAATCCATTCTTGAAATTTCTATTATATTAACTCTTGAAAAGTTTAAGTTGCTCCATAAAACCCATGAAAGCAAGAATTAAATAATGTCACTATTATGACTTGAAATATATATATATATATATATATATATATATATATATATATATTATTATTAGCTAAGTTTTCTTTTCACATCAATAGTTAGATATTAATTGATATTAGTCATATATCAGTAATAGTTAGCTAATTAGTTAGATATTAGGTTTTTATTTGATAGAATAAATAGTCTTTCGTTTAATTATAAATGAATAATTTATTTATTTTCAATAAAATCAAGAATTTGCTTTGATTTATTTATTTATTGTGTGGAAGTTATCTAGGGAATTGGGAGACTAGCTCATTCATCTTGAAAAGGAGAATTTCAAATTCATTTTTCCAAATTTATTGATCTACCAACGTAATAACGGTGTTCATGTCCATGACTAGTAGCACTAGTTTATACATGAACATCGTAACAATGGAAAAGTTAGAAGTTTTACACTGTGTTTGAATTGAGTAAAGGATTGGAGAGGGAAAGGAAAGCATGATTTTCAAGGAGATTTCTTTTGTTTGGAAAATGAGGAAAAGGGGGAAGGAATGAATTTAGAAGGGAAAACTTTCCCTTAGGCCCATAAAATTCATTTCCCTCTAGTTTGGAGAGAATGTGAGGGAATTGATTTAAAGTTACATTCTTACCCTTATAAAAAAAAAAAAAAACACATCTTAAAGTCAAGGGAACTATTTTGACATTTTGATATTAACTCTCCCTTCACCTTCATACCTTCTTTATCTAAACAATATAATTAATATTTTTTCCTCTCACTTTCTTTCTTTCTTTTCCAACTCTTTCCCTCATTCCAAACATAGTGCTAATGTAATCTCTAGTAGAATTAGTACAATAAATCAATACTAGAAAGCAAGAATAAATAAACTCAATTAATATAAGATTGTAGCTACAAGGCAATGTGGAACAATTCCTTCCAAGTAATGGCCAATAAGTCCTTATCTAAATCTATATTTTAGCAAAAGCTAAACAGTATTTCAACATTAATGGTGATCAACCTCTTCACAATAACATTGTAGAAAACTAAAAGGATCATGATATGCAACATGATCAAGAAAACGTTAAAGAAAATATTGTATGATAGATCTTGATGTTGACCACAGTAAAAAAAAAAAGTCGCATGCTCTCCGTCTGCTTGTCGTCGTGCATTTAGATATCTGTTAAAATGGGACGGTGGTGGTGGATGAATCTTTCATGTATAAATAGATCATCACGTGTTCCAACTTGATTCCAAACTCACGTTTTGATTTCCAGTATGATAAAAACAAAGAAAATTACACAGCATGAGAAAAATAATATAACATAAGTTTTTTTTTTTAAACCATGTTTATTGCTAATTTCAAGTCAAAATTCTTTTATGTTGTATATTATTTATCTTGTATATATACTATATCAGAACATCATTTTTAAGATAAAAGAAAAGTAAGTAATGTGTTATTTTATTAAATATAACATAAATTATTGTAATTTATAATATGAATTATTAATTTTTTTCAATCAATGGATTTACACGAATTATTTTATGTAATTTATAATCTCTTCAAATTGTATTTTCTTATAATAATATCAAATATGTATAAATAACCATGATATAATTAAAAGGGTATAATTATCAAATTTACTATTTTCAGTCCAGTACTTTGCAATTCCAAATACTGAACAACACAAAAATCTTTGTCCAGTACTGAACAAACCAAACGTGGTACAGATTTTTTTTTTTGTCCAGTCTTTCTTATTTTGTACTATCCAGTACCAGTAACCAAACGCTACCTAATAGATTGGAAATAAGGGAATTCCAATTTGTCGTCTTATGCACATAGTGAATTAGCTAACAAAAGGATTCTTGGTGATTTGTTATGGAGTAAGCAGGGTATGCACGTTTTAGTTCATAGAAATATTCTTACTATTACACTCAGTGTTATCATTCTTTTTACTACTTGAAGGCATATCCAGTGGAATTGAAGTTGTTATCTTCCATAAAATATTGCTAGATTTAGTGAACATTTTTATGGTATTGGTTTTTTTTTTTTTATGAGGCTTTTATTTTATTGTCTCCCCCCCCCCCCAAAAAAAAAAAAAAAAAAAAAACTTCAAGACAAGGTTCTAAAAAATGGTTAGATAAATGTTGTGACCCAAAAATGTTTTTAAAGAAAAAAGTTATAGTAGGTTTATTGATGAGTCATTTATCTAATCGTATGAAATTATAAATTTATTAACAAAAAAAATCTAACGATCTAATTAGTCAAGTGCATCTATCTAATGTAATATAGATTGTAACGGGTGTTGTCCTCAAGGATCTTAGAAACAAGTACTAATATTACCGTTTTTTTTTTTCTATCTAGTATAAATTTTAATGTGGGATTAATAAATTAAATTACTAATTAACGGGTGTTGGTCCGAACCATGGTCTTGTGCGTAGGGGGGGGGGGGGGGGGGATCGGTTTCAAAAAGACTGATTTCAATTTCCATTACTAATTTTTATTTTTCCAAATTTACCAAGTTGGGAGGGTAATAATCACTTTAAGAAAAATGGGATTTAGTAAAAAAATTACATTGAAATCAAACCAATCAGGGAACTTCCAAAGACCAAACGATTTCATCCCAAACTCTTTCTGGCGGAACCTTCCGAGTTTTTATCTAAAAACCACGCTGAATTTTTCTATAACTCTATATGGTACATGAAAATAAATATCAAAAGCACAAAATAATAGAAATTATATATAATGTATGAGATAGCGAGAAAAAGAATTGTGTAAATGCAAAATGATTGGAATAAAATCTTTATGCAATTAGTTATCATGAAAGTGAGAAAAAAATAATAGAAAATATTTAATGATAGTATTTTAATCTAGAGTAACTTAGATTTAACATTCTTATTTTTTTTCTTTTTCTTTTTTAGCTTTGTAAATTTATGTTTTCACCTTTGACATTTAGTATAACTGTGTCATATTTCATAATATAACTATTAGTGAGTTGTTAATTTTACACACATCATGTGATTCGCCTCCTCCATTTCTACACGTAAAACTAAAATCCTCATAAATTCAAAATCTAAAATCTAAATTGAAGTATTCAAATGTTTGAATCAACCTTGTTAATAGATTCAAGAGAATACTCTCAAGGACATTAGAGTATATTTATGATGCATCCATTTTATCTTGTCATTTAAGCAAATCTTAATCGTTGATGATTCTTATGATACTTAATACCAATTCCTCATAATGTTGAGTACTTGGCTAAGGATGGTTATGTAGACTTATTAGAATAAGTTGTGTACCGACAACTTAATTTTAAGTATAGGTTATATTTTTTTACAAGTATTTAAAATAGGTAAAAAAGTTGATAATGAGTTATCAGCATTTTTTTTAGTTAGATTTATAGAAAATAAATTGTTATTGTATTCTACATTTTAAAATAGGTAAAAAAGTTGATAATGAGTTATCAGCATTTTTTTTAGTTAGATTTATAGAAAATAAATTGTTATTGTATTCTACATTTATGAAGTGAACCAAATATGTCGTAAGTGTTTATATTTTAGTAAAAGTATTTAAAAGTTGGTAATACGCGACTTATCCAAAAACCAACTCGAGTGGTTACTTAAAAAGGCAATACACCTCAACTAACCAATCCTAGTTTATTATAGCTCTTTATAACTAAGGATGATTTTATCATGGTTTCACTGCGAGGAGAACAAAATTCACCATGGGAGCATGAGTATGTGTTGTTGCTTTAGACAATCTATAATGGTATCTTGTGAGACAATTTGCTTTTCATCTTCAATAGATTACTACTAACACCACCACATCTAAAAAAAAAAGAAAATAAAAACCTCTAGATTGACCGTAAAGCTATTAACACAACAAGGACCAACCACAAATAAAAATAATGATAAAATATATAAATAAAAGTAATGATAAAATAAATAAATAATAAAAACAATGATAAAAGTAAAAATAAACTGAGATGGAATAAAAAGAGAGTTGAAAAAAATAATACTAAGAATAAAAATGGAAAAGATGCGTAAAAGTAATGAAAATAAAAAAGAAAAAAAATAAAAATAAAAAAATAAATTTTTGGCCCATAAAAAATGGAACTATAGAATACAAATTTAGTCCATTAAATCAAGGCCAAGTCTAATTTTGGTGCAAGCTCTATTGTAGGGTCAAGTAAATATTGTGTCTCATGAAAAATGAGAAAAAGGCTCTGGCAAAAAAGGCCCTATCTAGTTTGCCAAAGCTTAAGCTTTGCATGCATGGAGGAGTTTTGAGGTCAAGAGTTCAAGTGCTACAAATAGATGTTTAACCACCAATTTTACTTTTGGATAAAGTTGCCACGTAGCAGTAGTTAATTAGTTGTCAAGGGTCACATGTAGGGCATGTGATCATCCCCTAGCTTAGTCTGAAACAAAGCACAAAAAACGGGGAGGGAATACATAGCAAATTAGATAGGATTTTATCCTTTTTTTTTTTTTTTTTTTGCAAATCAATGGATTAAGATGTGAGAATAATATATACAGATATGTCCAAAATTCTATAGAATAATTATCAAATCAAGTGAATTGGGTATCCTCTTTTTTTGATATATGATATCAACATTATATTTAGCTTTATCTTATTATTTTTTTAATCGAATTTGGGTTTTCCATCAAATTCTATTTTAGTTTCAAAATCCTATTCAAAATGATCTTGAAACAAAATCTAGAACCTAATTCAACAACCTTTGGGAATTACATATATATATATATATATATATATATATATATATATATATGTATGTATGTATGTATGTATGTATGTATATATGTGTATGTATGTATAACGTTAAAATCATGACATGGCATTTAGATCTATAGATATTAAACTACTAAACAAATAAACAAATGACCTTAAAATAAATGAAATAACGTTAAAATAAACCACCACAGACGGCAGAGCCAAGACTAGTGGGGCGTCATCAAGGATAAAAGAGTTAAAAACATGAAAGTTACAAATAAAAATAAACCACCACATGCGACAGAGCCAAAACTAATGGGGTGTCAAATAACATTAAAAAACTTGAACATATTTATTGATACAAAAGAATCATTGGTACATGGAGAGACATAAAACATTAAAGACATTAAAAAGTACCTTAGTACAGATGAGTACGAAGGTTTCCCTATGCTTGGAGAGAAAAGAGAAAGAAGAGATATTGAAGAGAGGTGAAGAAAAGAGGTGGAAGAGGATGGATGAAAGAAGAAAAGAAGGAGGAATCTCTCTTTTTTCCTGTCTCCATATTGTAGCAAATGAGGACATTATATAGAAAGTGTGTTCAGTATTTTATATGGCCGACAAGTACTTTTTTTTTTAATGGAATTTTACTGTAGAAGACAATAAAATCCAAAAGACTTTTGATAAGGTTTTTACTCGTGCATTGTTACATTTGTGCACAGTGACTTACTTGTGTCTTATTGTGTTACATTGAAAATCCATTACGTAATTGTTACATTGAAAATACATTATGTAATTCCTATTCTATGTATTATGGATCTACTAGATCTATCTTGTGGCAATTGTCTTCATTGGTATCTCCACTGTGGTGAGAATTGGATTGAGTGGAGGCCTTATCATTGGATCCTTTCAAATTAGCCAAAGCTTGTTCCAATAATTGTTTCATTTGTTTTGGGGAACTTGCGTTGGCCATTGATGACATTAGGAATCCTTTATCATGAAGAAAAGGAGCTCGTGATATATTAACAATTGTGGGAATATAAGTTGACCTATTCCTGATCCAATTAAGGATTGCTTTTTCTTCAACTTTATTCCACATTTTAAATCCATCCCACCATTTAACTTTAAATCCCCTTGTTAGTATGGTGGTGTTGGTTCCATTATTTTTCCGGTATTCATAAAACCATGTCATTACCTAGGAAATGCTGATGTGCATAAAGAACAACATTATTTTGTTAAATGATTGTTCATGGGTACTTAGTACATAATCCTTCATGAAAGTATTAAATCCATTACGAGCATTCTCATGAAATATTCATTAGTGGCACCAAATTCATCTTATCAGTGTGCAAACCAGTAGAGAAGTTTTTTTAGGAACATTTTTCAAAAAAGATAATCCAAGTGTGTGATCTTTTTTGGTTCATTTGATAGAAGTCATTCCACCATGCTTGCTTATAATCATAGTAATTAAAAGTATTATGGTATAAAGGAAGAGGGTCCAAAGGGTTTACTTGGAACTTCATGCATTTGGTAGGATGGCCAGGCCATTCATTAAGGTTTATGACCTTATGAATTCTAGAAATTAAGTAATTAATTACTCCATTGGTTTCGAAGTGTTTAAATGAAACTGATTTTGTTTCACTTAAAATCTTTTCATAAAATTCAATTGTTTTAAAATTGTCATAAGGAACATAATTAAAATTCTCAAAAAATATTTTTCTAGCATAATTATAAGGGTCATTTTCAAACATTCCTTTTTCTACTGAAAAAGCATATTTGAAAACTCCTTTATTAAAAAATATTGATTTTGGTAAAACATTTTGATGAGGGACTAAACTCTTCTTGAAGGAAGAAGCCACCTTGGTTAATTGAACATTTTGATGAGACAATCTCTTTTCAGAGATTGTAACATTAGGATATTGTGCCTGTATGGCCATTTGTGGTGTGTTCATTGGTTGGTTTAGAGCTAATGTAAGAGCCCTAATTAGCTCTAGTGTGAGAATTACACTGGTATTGGGACTTTCATCGGATTATTTTTCATTGGTTTGGGATGAACTAGAAGATGGTTCATCTTTGATTATGAGCGGAGTATTAGAAGGTTTTGGGGTCGTGGCAGCAAGCCATGACTTTACATTGGTGAGACCCTTTTTGGAGGGAATTTCTTTCCCCTTTCCTTTGTTCTTTTTGGGAGGCATCTCCTTGTGGGAATTCATGAGTGAGGAAATCAGGGAGAGAATTTAAGATCCATTAATATGTTCAATTTTGAAATTGAAAATAGATAAAATTGCTTGTCATCTGGCAAAAATCTATTTTAAAGTAATATTTTGAACATCTTTTTGTAAAATATTTTTTTGCTGCTTTGCAATCAATCCTTAAAAGGAATTTTTGATTTAACAAATCTCATTGAAATTTGGAAATAGTTAAAACAATAGTCAAAATTTCTTTTTTAATTATTGAGTAATTCATTTAATATTCATTCCAGTGCTTAGATACAAATTGGACAATGTATTCCTCCCCATTTTGTTTTTGTTTAAGGATTTCACCAAATCCAAT
Source organism: Laguncularia racemosa (assembly GCA_037954665.1). NCBI lineage: Eukaryota > Viridiplantae > Streptophyta > Magnoliopsida > Myrtales > Combretaceae > Laguncularia > Laguncularia racemosa. The sequence continues at coordinate 3,887,793 of JBBMOL010000001.1, read as the reverse complement.
ATTAGATGTGTCTGTTTCCACTATTTTAGGAAGAGATGGATCCATAATATGAATACATGGAATGTCTTTAATTTGCTTGACTACATTTGTGTGTAATTCTGATCATTGTGGAGGGTTTTTCTCTAACCTTTGATGTAAAGGTTTGCATAATTTATTAAGATTATGAGAGGAGTATTAGAAGGTTTTGGGGTCGTGGCAGCAAGCTATGACTTTACATTGGTGAGACCCTTTTTTGGGGGAATTTCTTTCCCCTTTCCTTTGTCCTTTTTGGGAGGCATCTCCTTGTGGGAATTCACGAGTGAGGAAATCAGGGAGAGAATTTAAGATCCATTAATCTGTTCAATTTCGAAATTGAAAATAGATAAAATTGCTTGCCATCTGGCAAAAATTTATTTTAAAGTAATATTTTGAACATCTTTTTGTAAAACATTTTTTTGTTGTTTTGCAGTCAATCCTTAAAAGGAATTTTTGATTTAACAAATCTCATTGAAATTTAGAAATAGTTAAAACAATAGTCAAAATTTCTTTTTTAATTGTTAAGTAATTCATTTAATATTCATTTCAGTGCTTAGATACAAATTGGACAATGTATTCCTCCCCATTTTGTTTTTGTTTAAGGATTTTACCAAATCCAATGTCAGATGTGTCTGTTTCCACTATTTTAGGAAGAGATGGATCCATAATATGAATACATGGAATGTCTTTAATTTTTTCTTTAATTTGCCTGACTACATGTGTGTGTAATTCAGATCATTATAGAGGGTTTTTCTTTAACCTTTGATGTAAAGGTTTGCATAATTTATTAAGATTTTGAAGGAAGTCTACAACATAATTTAAACTTCCTAGAAATCTTTGAAGTTGATTTTTATCTTTGATTTCATCTGGAAATTTAAAAGCAAATTCTATAAACCTTTTAATTGGGGTAATTGTGCCATTGTATATATAAAATCCTAAGAATCTAATCCTGGTTTGAAAAAGAGAAATCTTAGAAAGTGACACTACTAAGTCATTTCGTTTAGTATATTAATAAAAGCTTTTGCATATTTGAAGTGTTGTTCTATATTAGGAGAGAATATCAATACGTCATCAATATACATAATTATGAATTTGAAATAATCATTAAAAATTTCATTCATTATTCTCTGAAATTCAAAGGTAGTATTTTTTAATCCAAAAGGCATGACATTCCATTCATATTAACCAAAAGGGATAGCGAAGGCGGTTTTATACCTATCATTTTCTTTAATTTGATATTGCCCAGATTTCGTATCAAATTTTGAAAATATTTTATCATTGTAGATTCTATTAAATAGGTCTCTTTTGTTAGGTATTGAATACCTAATCCATTTCAAAGCATTATTTAGAGGCTTGTAGTTTATAACTAATCTTGGTATACCTCTTTCAATTTCAGCGTTTTTGTTAACATAAAAAGCAAAACAACTCCATGGAGATTTACTCTTATGAATTAACCTTTTATTTAGCAAATCACTAATTTCATCTTGGCAATGTCTTAAGACATCATTATTCATTTGTGAAGGTCCTGCTTTTATTAGGATCTTTTTCTCATTAAAATCATTTTCATAAGGTAATTCAACAATATGGGATTTTCGATCCCAAAAGGCATTTGGTAATGTTGAACAAATTGTCTTTATGATATCATTTTGTAATTTAATTTTTTTTCTTTTATTACTCTATTTGAGATTTGGTCTTCTATCCTATGAAAGACTAAATCATCTTGTAGAAACATTAAATGTTTCTTTGCATTAGATCAAACAATTTAATTTAGAAATTGAATTTCGTTTGAGTTCATTTATCATTTTGGTTTGTGGTTTTGAGACAAAATTGAAACATATTTTTCTTTTTAAATAATTCGTCTTAATACATTCATTATTAACCTTAAAGGGCTGTATTAGATTAATAAAAGGTGTTTCTAAAATAACATTTTGCTTTAGATTCTCAACAAGAATGAAAGCGGTTTTATAAAAAATAGTATCTTTTATTATTTCTACATTGGATAATTTGAAATTAATCTGTAATTTGTTACCGGAAACAGAGCTAAAAGATTGGGTTGTTTTTTCAAAGTACTTTGTTGGAACTAACCTTTCTCTTATGCAATTTAAATCAGTTCCAGTATCAAATAGCGTTATAGTTTTGAGGATGAATTCATGGTTAATTTTGATCGTGACATTGATTATCCATTTTCTAGTAGTTACCTCTAGAAGTTGCATTAAATAATCTTCATTTTCTTTAATTGTTTTATCAATGGAAAGTTCATTATCAGAATCATTTATATACTCATTACTAATAATTTTTTGTTTTATTTCTAGAAATTCCTTTTGTAATTTTCTTTGTATTGATTTTAATCCTTTGATTTTTTTGTTTTTGCGTTTTTATTTCATTATGGAGATCATTAATTGAAATTGATTTATAATTCTTTGATTTTCCCCTTTCAAGGATCTCATTAAGATTATAAGGTAGATTATTGGTAATTGAAGTTGTAGGTTTAACATTTTTTAACCATTTGGATTTTTCATTTTCACTAGTCATTTGATCTAATTTTTGAAGAATTTCTTCTTCTTACTTAGTTAAAAAATTTATTTCATTATGGCTTAAAGAAGATGATAACCATGATGACTCGATATCATTTATCCGAATTTCATCTTCATCATTGTTTTAAGAAGAATAATCATTTTCAACAAATATCTGTAAGATATCTTGCATTGTGTTTTCATCAAGGTTTAATTCATTGATTTTATTACTGATTTTACAATAACTAGCTGTATGGCCAATTTTCTTACATTTGTAACATCTTAATCTTTTCCAAGATTTATTTTTCATCTTTTTTGGTAATTTATTCTTTATCCTTCTTAGGGAAATTTTTATATTTTCTTTTAAAATTCCTCCGAGGTTTGTTAGTGGAACATTGTTAATATTTCATTTTGTTTGATTTTTTATAAACAAATGATGGATCATACTGGATACAAAAATCTCTAAGTTTTTGTTTCCTCATTTGGTTTTCATTTTTTAATTGTTTTTGTAATCTAATGGTGGTACATAAGTTTGTTCCTATCTTATAAACATAAGGGGCTATTTCTCCATAAGATAAACCATCATAAGGGATTTCACCATTAAAATCTTCCTGTATCTTAGACCTAACTTGTTCACCTATGAGTTTGGGTAAACCAGTTAAGAAGTTTTCTTTCCAGAAAGGTTGATTGTAGTCATTGCAGAGTAAAACCCTTTAGAAGAAAATGTCTTTGTATTGACGAAATATTCTTAAGGACTTACATTTCATGTTAGATAGAAAATTTAGGGTTTTATCCCTAATGTGAGAAGGATCTCCTATGAAATGTTAGCTAATATAGAACATTAAAGTATTAACAACATCTTAAATTGCTTCATTATTATCATCAAGAATTCTATTCCCATTTTCATTCTTCTTGTAAGCAGTTAAAATGTTGATCCTTTGTTCTTGAGTGAGATAATTATCCCACCATCCTTTTAATTGGCCCATAAAACAAGCAATTAAAAGTAGTGCTATGTGATAATCCGTAGTACCTTGAATACTTTTATTAGTATTTGAGAACATAATCATTTGATTAAGAACATTAAGGATCATTTGTTCCTAAGGCTCTATCTATGTTTCATTCATAAGTCGATCCTACAGTATATTTATTTTGAAAATTATCATTTTTTTCTTCAAACATTATGTTTGGAGGAGAAGCTCGTGGATAATATAATTTTTGAAGTTCTCTCCATGTAATTTTATTGACTTCATCACATTCTGTGTCATTGAGTCTTAAATCTCTTAATGAGACTTCTAAAGTAGAATTTGACTCATTGTTAGTTTCATTAAGAACATTAATTTTTTCGGAAGGTGTATTCTTAATGACAAGGTTCCTAGATTTTAGTGTATCTAATTTCAAGGAGTCAATTGGTTCCATTTACATTTTATTTTTTAACATTCTTTTCTTTTCATTTAAAGCATTCATAAATTCATTACTTGGATTTTTTTTTTTTTGCATTTCAAAATGTTTAAAAAGTGGAACATTTGTTTGAGATTTTTCATATTTTCTATTAATGTCATTATTCATTACATCTTCTATTCTATCTAATTGTTTTCTTATTGTGTGAAGATGTTTGTTTGTGAAATTATTTTGGTCAATTATCTTTTTTACTCCCGGTCCTTCTTCATCTAAATCATTTTTAAAGGGCACAAGTTTGATTTTGATTTATTTGTTTATTTGTTTAGTAGTTTAATATCTATAGATCTAAATGTCATGGTATAAGAGCCATGGGGAGAGTATAGTAGTTTGAATAATTTGTTATTTAGATAAGAACACAATTTCCTACGTGGAGATCTATATTTTATGTATTTTATTCACTTGGAACTATTTCCTCTGTGGAAAACGTTCATATTATGATAAACACACTGAGGCTTGGCATAAATCCCGCATAAGAGATAAAAGGGTAGCAAGAAGGTCATAAATGTGGAATCATAATATGATGTTAAAATTGGTTATGTGAATGGATATATAAAATTGGAGAAAATTTAGTGTTCAATCTAAATAATGGATCTATTCAGGCAAACTATGTCCTCTTCTAGCTTTGCTTTTAGTAAACTAACAGAAGAATCCTTAGCTAATGATAGAGATGAAATATATATGAAATATTTTGATAAAACAATAGATGATTAGAAGATTCCAAAAATGTCTTATGATCAAATTTATCAAATGGCCAAATGGAAAATTTTTTGTACAAATGATTATGTTATAGCCATAGAAGAAAAGGATATTCTTATTTTTTATGGCTTAACCACATTAAAACTTTTAAATAATGAATCAATTAAAAAATATGGTAAAGAATGGAATTATATGCACATAGGTCTAATCCAAGTAGGAGTCAAACTTCTTACAAAATTAGGACTAGATACCTCTGTTCTAATGACCCTTAAAGATGCTAGAGAATTAGAGTATGAAAGATCAAATGTATTCTCTAATGATCCTTAGAGATGCTAGTCTTAGTAATGGTCAAATTCAATTTAAATGTCACACAAATGTAACTCTTGGTTTTAGAGATAAGACTATAATGAATTCTCTAATTCTTCAAATTAAGACTCACAATTATAAAATGATAGAAGGAGCTTTGCTTATGGCAATAATTTATCGAATGTATTTCAAACTAATGAAAACGACTTTTGGGTTTAAAGCCTATAAAATTGACAAAAAGATTCAAACACTTTTAATCCAAAAGGTATGTATGTATGTATGTATGCATTTTTTTTTTTCATTATATAAATACTAGCACCTTATATGTCTTGTCCTTCTTAAAAAGTTTAGTTCAATTTAAACTTTTCTAACAAATATAGACCTCGAGTTATAGCAGATCTAACCTACAAGAACTAGTTAACATTCAATTTCACTAAGTCGATGAGATGTTATACATCCCAATCCTATCATCTAAAATTAGATAGTAAATAAATTTATTTTTATAAAAGTTTTAAGATAAGATGCATGTCTAATCAAATTTTCTTTACCATCATTCCCTATGACTTAGCTCAATAGCTATTACTGAATTTAGAAGTTAAAAGACGTTGGCAACATCGAGAAGCAAGTATTATACCAAAAATTAGATGTGAATTAAATCTCATAGATGAGGGATTTCGATAGGAGTAGTCACGTGAGTAACACGCAAGTACCAAATTGCACGTGACTTTAGAGAAATGATGTGGAGATAGCACATGATAGGATGACTAAGGAAAAGTGGCAGGAAGGAGGAATAGGCAATTTCAAGAGTTTTAAATGCGTAAGTGATAGACAAGGGAGCTTAGGAGACCTTAAGCATTAAACTTGTAGTTTTTAGGCAATAGAGATCGTTCTTCCTCCAAACTGTTATTTTGTTATTCCCAAGGGATACTTTAGTCGTAACAGCTCACCATACACTATACTAAAGTCCATTATTAGCCGTATTTCAACACACATAAATTTCAACATGGTACATAAGGCTTCATTATTCTAGAAACCACCATAAAGATAACAGTTTTACCAATATTAAAGTTAATACATAATTAAAGCAAAACATAGTGTTCTACATATATAATAAGTGGTGATATAAAGCAAAACCATTATGGTGCTTGCAAAAAGGAAAAACTATGGGGGTGTAAGCTATAAAAGTTTAGTGAGATCCCAACTCAAAACTATCTTTCATGCAACACAAGCAAGTTAATATTTTAATCCATGAATATATGCACAACCATATGCCAATCATCACATGTAGTCAACAAACTACATGAAGTTTAAGGATATTTTTTACCAATATACCTCTCCTTTAACCTTGGGTTGAGGATCTTTTTAGAATTCCATCAAAGTTCGAGCTACCAATTTCATTTCATTAACACACATCCTTGGCTATACAAAATTTAGAGCTACGCTCTATATATCAATAATTATGTTAGAAGAATGATCTTCTAAGCATGGAATTGGGACAAACCAAAAGAAAATAATGTTTTCCTTATTTGCATACCTCTAGATGCATATGCCCAAAACAAATAATAAACACAGACTCATACCAATACATGACGATCCTCATATCTTCGGGTAAAACTTAGAAATCTTCTAAAAAACCTATTTAAACATAGAGAAAAATATATATACGTATAAAAATAACTACTTTTAAGATAAACTATTCCAACATCCCATTGCTAACCTCATATCTTATTAAAGTCTTTTAGTATTAAGTCCTTCGTTTAGGAATCGGTTTGTTGTCAAGATCCGTGCTTAGGTCCTTGTTCAATTAAAGTCACATTCATGTTGTAATAAGGCAAATCTATGCCCAAGGTATATGTTCACGAATATATCTAAGAATTTGTCTATAAATGTCTAAGAATATGTCCATGAATGTTCAATAGGTCAAAAATGGTCATAGATGATCATAAGTCCTCAAGGTTCGGAAATAAAGTTTTAACATGATTTCTTTGAACTTTTGTATTTATTAAGGGTTTGAAATATATCTAAATACTCTAAATGAAAGATAAATAGGATAATCTTACGAAGGTAAAGTTTGCTTGAAGTGGAATTACAATTGGAACCTATAACTTTTATAAACAGGTGATGTTACTATATGTGTATGAAGGGTGTGCTATGAAAACAACTCAGGTTAATTAAGATTACCTTAATTTGATGAAAACCCCTTGAATACTTAAAATAAAGGTCCTAAAATATAGAACATAGGTCAGGTTAGTAACTTCCTTAAGAGAGTTAAAGATTAATCTATCTTCTTGAAAGTTTCTTACTTTAGTGCATGGAGTTGATGGTCCCATAACTTTTGTTAGTTTTAGAGATGTAAGTAGGGTTAACTATGGATGAAATTTTTTACCTTTCTAAAGGAATATTAGATATGTTTGGTGAAATTTTTTTTGATGAAAATTCAAAAGAAAAAGTGGCGAAGTGGCGTGTAGAGGTAGAGTTGTTACAAGAGTAAATTTTGCTTTTTACCTCCCCTTTTTATAATAGTTAAGTTTTATTATTTTGTAATTTATTTTAGGTTATGATTTTCCATGCTTAAGGAGACAAGATTGGGCAAATTTTAGGGTTACTATTAGCCTAATATTGATAAGATAAGTTAGGGTATTTATGACTTAAGATAAGATAAAGTAAATGATTGCTTAAAGGATAAAAATTACATGTTGTTAAAAGGGTAGTGCAAGATCCGGTGAATCTAAGTTGTGCTCAAGCTAATTTTTTTTTTCATTTTTAGATTATTTTATTAGCTTAATCATTGTAATTTTTTGGTTAATTTTGAATAGATTAAGATTAGGTAAGATGGTCTTAAAAATGAGATGAAGTAAATTAAAGTAACAAGATGTTTTTGGAGATAAGATTTGCATATAATTTTTCCTTTTGTTTAACCAACTTTAAAACTTTATTTTTTCCATGATATTTGCAAGTTCTTATCTTATTTTAATCAAATTCATTTAGGGTAGTTTAGATTAGATTAAGTTAAGATAAGATAGGATGAATTGGATGATGACATGTTAAGTGAAATTACATAGGAATGTCCACGTGAATGAGGAGGAATTGCAATTGGTTTTGTGGGGTCATCCTTTCGAATTTTTTCATGCCCTTTTATTGAGTAAATAAGGTATAATTAAGGTACAATAAGATGTAATTTTGGTAAGATTTAATAAGATAAGAATAAGATAGATTAGGGTAAGTAATCCATTGCAAAAATATGAAAAATAACATGTTTAATGCCTCTACTTAGATCTAGTCACCATGTGTCTATTTCCAATTAATTTCATATCCTTTTATTAGGTTAGATAAGATAAAACAGGGTAGGATTGAGATAAGATCAAATGGAATAAATTTGGTTTTGATAGGATAAAATAAGGGTTGAAAATTTAAAGTTTGATGTGGAAACTTATCTTAAAATGGCATCTTTGAGAGGGAGCTCCAAGTGGTTCTATTTTGTGTGGATTTTCTGGTGTTTTATGTGTCATCGAGTATTTAAAGATGTAATATTGAATTATGAAAAAATAGTTAAAATATATTAGGATTTGGGGGTGGTTTCATGCTTAACCGCTTATGAGACTTTAAAGCAAAGTTTAGGGATTTTCAATTTCAATTTATTTTGGAATTGGGTTTGTTATTAATTTGTGTTTATTTTTGCTGATCTATGTTTTAGAATATCAATCCTTATGATTAGGATAGGATAGGATGGATTTAAAAAGGATTTGATTCAAGTAAACACTTGTTTTCTTGAATCGTCTAATTATTTGTCAAAAGTTGACTTTGATTAAATTAGAGTAGACTTTAGGTAACCATGTTTAAGTTTTAAATCTAATAGTTTAGTAATATTCGAGGTTGAGTACCGATCTTATACATAAAATTTGATCAAATTCGAGTTTAGTTTACTAAACAAAATCTTAGGGTGAAGATTGAGTCCTTGGATAAGGAGTTTAAAGGTGTTTTATGCAATTGATGGTCTCTGACTGGAATTTAATTAAGTTAAATCCATCTAGAAAAGGGGCATCTTATAAATCTTCGATGTCTTATCTTCCAAGTCTATTTTAAATTATATCATGTCTTAATTCTAATGCTTTAAGTCTACTCAAGTCTTCCCGAAGGTATTGAAAGGAAGACTTAAGTTAGTATGTTAGGTAGAGTCAGTTGACTTTAGTCGACTTTTACTCTAACTAAGTTGAGATATATCGAGTTATCTCTAATTTTTGGACTAATCTTAAGTTCATTTAGAGCTACATTTTAAATGTGCAAAGCTTATTCAATAAAATTTTGTTAAATGAAATTTTTAGGGAGTTACTCTCTTCCCCTTTAAGAAATGTCCCGGGTACCTGAGCCTTCAAATAAATGAGGGTACTTGAACCCTATTTGATCTTCTAGTTCTCAAGTAGCTTCGGTTTGATCATGATGTCTCTATTGTACCTTTACATAGTGAATCTCTTTTGTCCTTAATTTCTAGATTTTATGATTTTATGATATAGAATTCTCATAGGATGTTCTTTATAAGTCAAATTTTCCTTTAGTCCAAGTGGCTTCAGCTCTATGATTTGATTTAGATTTGAGACATATTTCCATAATACGAAAATATGAAATATATTGTGTATGCCAAATAAATTTGGGAGTAGTGCCAATCAATAAACTAGATTCCTAATTCTCTTGTGTATTTCAAAAAGTCCAAAATATTTAGGACTCAACTTTCCTTGCATTTTAACTCGATGAATTCTCTTGATTGGACTTATCTTTAAATAGACATGATCACCTAAAGTGAATTCCAACGATCTTCGTTTTTCATCAACTTAGCTCTTTTGTCTATCTTAGGATTCATTCATCTTCTATTTAATAATAGCTATATTTGCTACAGTTTCTTGCATAAGTTTAAGTCCCATAACAATTTTCTCAATGCCATCCCAATATAAGGGTAATCGACATTTTCTACCATACAAAGCTTTGTATGGGGGCATCTGTATAGTCATGATAACTATTATTATAAGCAAATTCCACTAATGGGAGATGTAAATCCCAATTCCCTTTGAATTCCATAGCATAAGCTCAAAGCATGTCCTCTATTGTTTGTATGGTTCGCTTATATTATCTATCTGTTTGCAGGTGATATGTTATACTGAAGTGTAACTTCATCCTTATAGCTTGTTGTAAGCACATCCAAAATTTAAACACAAAATAAGGATCCCTATTTGAAACAATACTCACAAGTACACCATGAAGTCTAACAATCTCACAAATATATATTCATGTCAGTTTCTCCAACGAATAAGTTTTATTGATTGGAAGGAAGTGAGTAGACTTAGTAAGCTTGTGTATAATTACCTAGATGGGATCTTATCCACTTGAAGTCCTTGGTAATCCACTTATAAAATCTATAGTAATCTAATCTCATTTCCATTTAAGGATAGGTAATGGTTGTAATAATCCTCTAGGTCTTTAATGCTCAACCTTAATCTATTAACAAGTTCTACAATGAGCCACATACTCAACTATATCTCTTTTCATTCCTTCCCATAAGAAATTTCTCTCCATGTCCTAATACATCTTGGTTCTTCTAAGATGTATAGTGAAACTAGATTAATGTGCCTCTTGCATGATTTCTTTTCTTATCTCTATGTCATCAAGCACACATAACCTTCCTTTCTATCTTAAAGACCCATCAGTATGAACCTCAAAATTATCATATTTCCCTTGTTGTTTCTCTTGTTTGATCTAAATCATTAGATCTTTTTCTTGTACTTCCTTAATTCATTTTACCAAAGTAGATTCAGCAATTAAGTTTGCTGCTTCAACGTTTGGGTCATGTAAAATCAATTCCAAGTTCATACGCTCAAATTCCTTGATTAATTCTTGTTGCTTAGTAAATACTGATGCAATTTTTGTATAACTTTTCATACTTAGTGCATCAGTAATTGCATTTGCCTTTCCTGGGCAATAATTGATCCCCAAATCATAATCCTTGATTAATTCCAACCATCGTCTGTACCTCATGTTCAATTCCTTTTGAGTGAATAGATACTTGAGGCTTTTATGGTCAATATAAATCTTATACCTTTGACCATATGAGCAACATCAGTAGATTTTGAGAGCAAACATTACAGTAGCTAGTTTTAAATCATGTGTGGGATAATTCTCTTCATGAGGTCTCAATTGTCATGAGGCATATGCTATTACCTTACAATTCTACATTAATACACATCCTAACCCATTGCATAATGGATCGCTATAGACTATAAAAGGTTCATTATTGTTAGGTAGGATTAATATAGGGGCAGTAACCAAACATTGTTTCAACTCTTGAAAGTTTCTTTCTCTCTAATCAATTCAAACAAACTTTTCATTTTTACAAGTTAATTGAATAAGAGGTTTAGCAATTCTTGAAAAATCCTAAACAAAATTTTGATAATATCCAGCTAAACCTAGGAAATTCCTTACTTCAGTTATTGTTTCAGGCCTTTTCCATTCAACTATAGCATTAATCTTTTCTGGATAAATTCTTTCTCCCAACACCTTGTGGCTTAGAAAAGAAATTTCTCTTAACCAAAACTCACATTTTGACAACTTAGCATATAGCCTATATTCTCTCAAAATTTGCAATACCAATCTTAATTTTTTTGTTCTGGTGTTGGGGAATAGACTAAGATATCATCAATAAAAACAATAAAGTACTTATCTAATAACAAGTGAAACACTTGGTTCATCAAATCCATAAATGCAGCTAGTACATTAGTTAATCCAAAAGGCATTACTAAAAACTCATAATGACCATACTTAGTACGAAAAGCTGTTTTAGGTACATCTTCAGGTCTAATTCTAAGTTAATGATACCTCAATTTCAAGTCTATTCAAGAGAACATACTTGCTCTTTGCAATTGATCAAATAAGTCATCAATGCGAGGAAGAGATTACTTATTTTTAACAGTAACCTTATTCAAATCACAGTAATCAATGCAAAGTCTTAAAGATCTATTTTTTCTTAGCAAACAAAACAAGAGCTCCCTAAGGTGAAATATTGGTTCTTATGAATCCTTGATCCAATAGTTCATGTAATTGAGTTTTTAATTCTCTTAACTCAATGGGTGCCATTTTGTAAGGTGCCTTAGAAATTGGTTCAAACGTTCAGTTCAAAGGGTTAAGTCAATTGTAAAATCTATCTTCCTTTTAAGTGGTAATCCAAGCAATTAATCGGGAAATACATTAGGGGAATTCCTTAACCACTTTTATGTTTTCAAGATCAAGATCATTCTTTTTCTTCTCAAGAGCATAAACTAAACATCCGATTACTTCCTGATGTTCATCTTCGACAATTATTTCCATATGATTCAATTGTTGTCTTGAATGGGCTAGTTTTCATTCAAAAGTTGCCCAGTTTCTGTCTATGGTATTAAGTTTACTTCCTTTTTAAAGCAATTTATCATAGCATGGACTTTAGACATCCAATTTATTATTAAGATTATTCCATATTTGAGCATGGGTATCACAATCATGTTTATGTTTAAAGGTTGTCCTTGAATTTTGATTGGACATTATTCAACTACCTCTTTAGTTGCTATTATATTCCCAATAAGAGTTCTAATTCCGAAGGTAGTGGTAACTACTATTACAGGTATCTTCAAATTTCCTACTACCATCTTAGATATAAATGAATGTGTTGCTTCAATGTCAAATAGAGTATATACAAGAGTATCGTTTATTAAAACATATCTTGTACAAATTAAACAATATAAATTTTCTATCCTAACACATTATAAATAAAATAGATGCAATTAGTTACTTACCTGCAACTAAATCAGTATTAGCATATTTATCCTCTAGGGTAGCTAATTCCATCTCATATTCTCTAGCATCAGGGTCTTCCCTTCTCCTTCAATGTTTTACACCCTTATAGTAGTTACACCTCTAACACCATTATTTTGTCCATTTTTGTTAGTGTTTTAAGGTGGTCACTTCCCAATTACATGGTTTTGTCTTTTTGGACAATTTGTAGAGAAATGTCTTACTTGTTTACAAATGAAACAAGAATTTGTGATTCTTTTTAGACAAGTTGTGATATGATGATCATTAGCTCCACAAAAGAAACATTTGTTTTTAAGTTGGGGACATTCTCTTGGAAAGTGTTTTCCATTGCATTTCCAACATACAATTCTTTGTCTATTACTGCTTTTGTATTTACAAAGGTGGAAACGGATTGATTAAGAGGTTTCTTTTCTGAAAAATTAGTTCCACCATCTTCCATATTTCTTTTCCCCAATATTATTCCTTTTCGCCAAACGCTATTTTGTTCCCTCTTTTAGCTCCCTTTAGCACTCGAGCTTTTTCCATAATTCCATTGAGGGTATGAATTTCAAATTCTTTTAATTTTCTTTGCATCTTAGGTTCTACTCCTCCTATAAAAACTTCCATTTTTAATTCATCACTACCTTGATAAGATGTAGGAGCAAATTGCAACAATCTACTAAACTTAGTTTCATATTGATCCATCGTTTTATTTATCTGAGTAATGTAGAGAAATTCATGGCTATATTTAGCTCTTAAACTACTAGGAAAGTAGTTTATAAAAAATTCTCTTTTAAACATGTTCCAAATGATAGGTTGAGGTACGGTTCTTCTTTTTTATTCTCACCATGTTCTAGCTCTTAATTTTAAGAAATAGGTGCTATAGTTTACTTGTAATTGGGGCGGTACCTCAAAAGCTTCAAAAGATCTTTCCGCTTAGAACAACTAATCTTCTGCCCCATTTAGTTTCCCAAAAATCCTATCAAAGTATTTGTTACATTTGATAAACTCAAGTAACATGCTTCTTTGAGGTATATGCGGGGGTAGCAAAGGTTCAATATTTTCATGTACTCCAGGTAGAACTTCTTCCATGACTATAAGGGGTAAAATAGGTTTAGATGGGGGTAGAGGTTGTTGCCTTTGTTTTAGTAAATTTCTTATCATTTCAGTTTACCTTTGTAACACCTCAAAAATTACAATATCCACATTAGGTGCATGGAGTGGATTATCATTGTTTGGTTCCTGAGGTTCAAGATTTCCATTAAATTCTCCTTAATGCAACTTTTCTTGGATTCTAGTGTTGCTATATACAGTAAATATAGTATATTAAGTAGTAGTAAATAGTGCACTTAAAATTGTTATATAATAAACATTATCATTATATATTCACATAGCATCATAAGCATACATGCCATATCATTACTATTATATCACTTCATGTGGGTCTCTATCATACCCACTCATATTGTGGTCAATACCTGCACACATCAAACTCATATATTTATCTTTTTAATTATTACAAACCATAAGAAATTAAAATACTTAAAGCTCACAAACACGTGTAAAAATACTATATCTAAGGTATCAACAAATAACACCATAGCTTCTTCATCTTTTTCCTTCTTCATCTACTCCATGATCTATCCTCCATTTCCATATCCTTGTTCCATCATATTTAGGGCTAGAGGTGAAGTGGCATCACTTCCATCATCCATTCCTTCCCTTGAACTTTCGATGTAACTATCTTCCTCTTCTTGATAGTTTCCAAGATGGGATGGTCTTGCCTCATTTCTATAGCTGAAGCCTAAGAAAACTTTTAGAAAACCTGCATCAAGTTTTCCCAAGTTCTTGTCCAATAAGGTTAAGGTAGGATTGTGGCCAAATGGGGAAGTGTCGAGTCTAATTTTTAATTTCCCATTCCTAATCCGATCTATACTAGACTATATGCTCATCTAATATAGACCCTCGACTTGAGTTAGGAATTTCGTTTTATTTTGGAGTCGCCACCCAACTGTTGTTGAGAAAAATTGAATTAAGACTAATGGAGCGGATTAGTCCTAATTTGGACCGCTAATCGTCGTGATTTCCTCTTCTCGTTTTTGTGAAAAGAGGAAAAGGGAAAACCAGAGTTTCTAAGTTCGGAGGCTAACCTATTAAAACCCTAAGGTTACTACCTAATCTCCTAAAATTTACTCTATCTCGAAATGTCTTTTATTTTATTTTTGTTGTCTTTTATTGTGTTTTTGAGTGATTTATGCTAGGAAAATGATTTTTATTCCTTTTTTAGGATTGCCCCAAATGGGTGCCTACGTACCTGCTATTCAGGATCAAACATGTCGTAGTTCGCTTTTTTTGAAAAATTTTAATAGGTTTGTGAACTTTAATTATGAAATTTCTTTTGATTTATTTTTTTTTTACCATTTTAGGATTTTTCTAAAAAAATCTAAGCCTAAGCTTAATCATTCGATTTTTGAAAATGATAATTTTAAGGAAAAACACCAATTTTAGATTTATTTAAGAAAATGATTTTTCTAAGTGATAAAATTTCATTTTTTTTCTATTTTTCAATTCATTTCTACTATTATAAATTTTTATTGATTTTTTTATTACTTTTTATAATTTTTATAAATTTTTATAATTTTTAATTATTTATTAGTTTTTATTATTTTTTCATAATTTTTATTTTTATTGAAAAATTTTCTCCTAGATTTTTATCTATCCTATTTTTAAAATATAAATTATTATTATTATTTTTCTAATATTTTTATTATTTTCTTTATAAATTTTCTACATTTTTATTATTTATTATTATAATTATTATTTTTATTAAATCCTAAAAAAATCTAACTTCTAACATTTTTCTATTTATTGAATTATAAATAACAAATAAGTAAATAAATTAATTCGAAATAAATAAAATAAATAAATATATAAAAAATCAAAAAATCCGACTTACTTAGATCTGGGTCGGTGCGCAGGTCGGGTCGGGTCGATCGGATGCGACGGTTGAGAGTGCTCGTTGACGACGTTCCGGCGGCCTTTCGAAGCGGTCGAGGTGTCGATTCCTAGGTTTTCGACGGTGAGGAACTCAACTGTAGCGGTGGTTTACTTCATAAACGCCTTCTGGTGGCTGCCCAACACTTAATCGGTGGTCGCGGTTTTGAACAACTTCGGTGAGGCTTCGATTCTCTCTTTTTCTCACTTTTGATCCATGATCCTGCTTCTCCACTTCATCCTCTATTTATAGGCGTTCAAAATCGAGCTGGATAAGCTCGGATTTCCGCCGATCGAAGCAAATCGAATTTGTAGTTAAAAAAACCAACTCCGATTAGTGTAAATCCATCGATTTGTTGTGATTTGATTCCAATTGGATGATGTTTATCTTATTTCTGTTGAAAATCCGTTGGATTTGTGCAAAAAATCAAATCAAAACGGCCGAAATTTGGATTTTTCTCCTCGCCGGCGATCTCGGACAGAGGTTGAAGACGATCACGTGCCCGGCGCGTGCGTTCGCTCCAGCCAATCTGATGTTGACACGTGTCCCAGGCAGAGTAAAATTTCGCAAAACGCGGATTCTGCTTCCCTCGCGTTTCGAACCCCTGACCCTGCACCCCCCGCACTCGCCTAACCCTGGTCCAGACTAGTTGAGCTAGCCTACTTTCGCGATTTTATTTATTTCGCAAATTGCATATATGCAATGCGATTTTTTTATTTTTTTGTATTTTTTGAAATTTAAAAAATTTGTAAAAATTATTTAATCCTTATTATTGTCATTTCTGAAATTATTTTCCAAAATTGATGTATTTTCCTATTTGTTTTTATTTTTTGAATATTTTTCCTATTTTTGCCAAATTAGAGAAAAAAATGGAAAAAAATTGGAAAAAATTGAAAATTAACTATTGTTGATTATTATTGATCCTTAGGGCAAAAATGGGGTGTTTACAAGAAGGCACAAAGTATCCAAAGTAATCATAAGTTGTTTCGGGTTAGGTGTAGGGAGTGGTTTCCATGATTGTGGAAAAAGTAAAATTTGTTTCTCCCACTCATGGAGTAGTATAAGTTGAGTCAATATTATGAGTAGGAAATTCCTAAAGCTCTAGTGGTGACTTAATCTTGATAGGGTCAAGAGGCATCGAGTATAATTCTTAGGTAAGGTTGGGTATACCTAAGAAAGTGGTAATGGTTCAATTTCAATAAGGACAAGGGAATGGGGATTTCCTTGTCCTTATAAAAACATACCTAGATCAAAAGAGAAAAAAGTCAGGGGTGCCAATGCAACTCAACAAATTGACCAAAGTTGGGTTCTAATTGGAGCATTCCTAGCGCATATGTTGGTGGTATCACATAAGAGCTAGGTCCATTACTAAGATCACAAGGGTAAGGTAGTGAAGGTCCAACTAACCAAAATCTTCTTTAGCATATTTCAACCTAGCTCACTTAGTTAGTTAATAAACTCAGATGACTCTATTGCCTGTCACGTGTAAAGGTAAAAGTAAGAGTGCGTAGAATCTAAACCTCAAAGTTAGGATAAGCAAGTCGCTTAGATGGCTTAATTATGAACATGACATCCTCTATAAACATGGTTTTCCCACACTGGTGAGAATAATTTTCAAGCCAGTAGATGTACTCAATTGAGGATAGAGTAATTATGAGATTCTTGTCTAGCTCATCCATAACCCATGCCCAGGCATATCCTAGTCCCTTTTTCCATGTAGCTAAAATCTCTAAAAGTCTCTTAAGGTGCCTAAGTAGCACGAAATCCTCACATAAGACTCGAAGTCAGTTCCTATATGTAGATAGTGTCTTCATGGAGGCTATTTAGAAGGTATCCCATTGGATTTGGCTTATAAGAAGATCAAACTACACAGAACAGAGAAATAAGCACATTTTTTCTTTAATTTATATGTAGATAAAAGTTTTATACTCCCATATCTACCCACTCTCATGTGTTTATGTATATATATGTGTGTATGTATGTTATTATAACTTATGATCTGATACCACTAAGAATTGTCACACCTTAGGGGGTACTCTAAGTTGTAATAGCTCGCCATATACTATACTGAAGTCTATGATTAGCTATATTCCAGCATACATAAACTTCAACATGATACGTAAAGAGTCGTTACTCTAAAAACCACCATAAAGATAACCATTTTACAAATATTAAAGTTAATACATAATTAAAGTAAAACAGACAATTCTACATTACAATAAGTGGTGAAATAAGTCTAGGTAATTAATATCACATTCATCTAGAGAGAGCCTATTCAAAATCAAAGTTATCTATTCTAGTAGTCTTCATCCTCACTCATCCATCTAATATTACCTTGAAGATTCTCACTACTAGTTGGATTTTACCAAGGTAAAACCAATACGGTGCTTGCAAAAAGGGAAAATTGTGGGGTGTAAGCTATAAAAGTTTAATGAGATCATAACTCAAAACCACCTTTCACACAAGACAAGCAAGTTAAAATTTTAATGCATGAACAACCATATGCTAATCATCACATGTAGTCAATTGGAAATTATATAAAGTCTAAGGATATTTCTGACCAATATACCCCTTCCTTTGACCTTGGGTTGAAGATCTTTTTAGAATTCTATTAAAGTTCGGGCTACCAATTTCATTTCACCAGCACACATCCTTAGCTACATAAAATCCGGAGCCACGCTCTATATATCAATAATTATGCTAGAAGAATGATCTTCTAAGCAAGGATTCGAGACAAACTAAAAGAAAATAATGTTTTCCTTGCTTGCCCACCTCTAGATACATGCGCCTAAAATAGAATAATGAACGCAAATTCATACCAATAAACAACAATCCTCAAGTCATTTTTGTATTGTTATAATAGGATGCTCCCTCAAGACATCCTTATATTACTTGTATAGCTATGATGGAATATACAAGAATATGCAAGAAGAGTACTATGCATGATCCATTTCAAGAAAAGTATTTCAATATACTTAACATGAATTAAGAGGTGACCAAACAATTTACAGACACTTTATCAACTGAAAGAATAGCCATGAATACAAGCAACTTTACTTTCTTTTCCTTTATGTCTCATTAATCAGATAATCAACCAAATCAAACACACACGTTGGTTTATTAATATTCAACTTTAGGTGCTACTAAAGTTACAAACATAAATCAAGTGGTAATTATCGTTGGTATTCACCTTGACATTCTTCTCAAGGATGGTAATAATTCTTAGGTAAAACTTGGAAAACTTTTGAGAAGCCTATTTTAACATAGAGAAAAATGTATATACATATAAGAATAACTACTTTTAAGATAAACTATTCTAACATCTTGTTGTTAACCTCATATCTTATTACAGTTTTTTATAATGTTTTAGCATTAAGTCATTCGTTTAGGAATCGATCCCTTATTAAGGTCCACGCTTAGGTTTTTGTTCGGGTAAAGTCTCATTCATGTCATAATAAGAAAAATATATGTCCAAGGTATATATGTTCACGAATATGTCCCCAAGAATTTTTCTATGAATGTCCAGGAGTATGTCCATAAATGTTCAATTCAAAAATGGTCATAGATGGTCATAAGGCCTCAAGGTTCGGAAATAAAGTCTTAACATTCTTTTTTTGAATTTTCGTATTTATTAGGGGTTTGACATATATCTAAATACTAAAAAATACTCTAAATGAAAGAGAAACACGATAATCTTACAAAGATAAAGTTTGCTTAAAGTGGAATTACAATTGAAACCTATAACTTTTATAAATAAGTGAGATTAGTATAAGTGTACGAAGGGTGTGCTATGAAAACAATTTAGGTTAATCGGGATTACCTTAATCTAATGAAAACCCCTCAAATACCTAAAATAAAGGTCCTAAAATATAGAAAATAGGTCAAGTTAGTAACTTCTTCAAGACGGTTAAAAATTACTCAATCTTCTTGGAAATTTCTTACCTTAATGTATGGAGTTGGTAATCCCAGAACTTTTGTTAGTTTTGGAGATGCAAGTGAGGTTAACTATGGATGAAATTGTTTGCCTTTCTAGAGAAATATTAAATATTTTTTTGTGGAAAGTTGGTTAAAGAAAATTCAGAAGAAAAAGTGGCAAAGTAGCATGTAGAGGTAAGGTTGTTACAAGGGTAAATTTTACTTTTTACCTCCTCTTTTTATAAGGGGACAAGATTTTACCTCCTCTTTTGTTAGTAAATTTTGTTTTGATTTTCCATGCATAAGGGGACAAGATTGGGTAGGTTTAGGGTTATTATTAGCATAGTATCTTATAGGATAAGTTATGATATTTATGACTTAGGAGAAGATAAGGTGAATGATTGCTTAAAGGATAAAAATCACATATTGTTGACATAGTCAAAAGGGGAGTGCAAGATCCAGTGAATCTAAGTTGTGTTCAAGCTAACTTTTTGCTTATTTATAGATTATTTCATTAGCCTAATCATGGTAATTTTTTGGTTAATTTTGGAAAGATTAAGATTAGGTAAGAAAGATGGTCTTAAAAATGGTATAAATTAATGTTAAGTAATAAGGTACTTTTAGATATGAGATTTATATGTATTTTTTTCTTTTGTTTAACCAACTCTAAAATGTTAATTTTTCCATGATATTTGTAGGTTCTTATCCTATTTTAATCAAGTTAATGTAGGGTAGTTTAGATTAGATTAATTTAAGATAAGATGGGGTGAATTGGATAATGACATGTTAAGTGAAATTGCATGAGAATGTCTACGTGAATGAGGAGGAATTACAATCGGTTTTGAGGGATCATCCTTCTAAAGTTTTCCATCCCCTTTTGTGAGTGAACAAGGTATATAATTAAGGTACAATAGGGTGTAATTTTGATAAGATTTGATAAGGATGGGATAAGATAGATTAGGGTAAGTAAATCATTGAAAAAATTGGAAAAATCACATGTTTAGTGCCTCTACTTGGACCCGGTCACCATGTGTCTATTTCCAAATTAACTTCATGTCCTTTTCTTAGGTTAAAAAAGGTAAAATAAAGTAGGATTAAGATAAGATTAGATGGAATAAATTTGGTTTTGATAGGATAAGATAAGGGTTGAAAATTCAAAACTTAATGTGGAAGCTTGTCTTGAAATGTTGTCTTTAAGAGGGAGCTCCAACTTGTTTTGTTTTGTGTCAATTTTCTGGTATTTTTTGGTGTTATTGAGTAATTAAAGATGTAATATTGAATTATGAAAAAAAAATAGTTAAAATATATTGGGATTTGAGGGTGGTTTCAAGCTCAACCGCTTATGAGACTATAAGGCAAAGTTTAGGGATTTTCAATTTTGATTTTGTTTTAGAATTTGGTTTGTTATTAATTTGTGTTTATTTTTGCTGATCTACAATGTCTTATCTTCCAAGTCTACTCTAAATTATATCAGGTCTTAATTCTAATGCCTTAAGTTTACTCAAGTCTTTCTGAGAGTGTCAAAAGGAAGACTTAAGTTAGTGAGTCAAGTAGAGTCTGTTGACTTTTACTTTAACTAAGTTGAATTAGGTCAACTTATGATATATCGAGTTATCTCTAATTCCTAAACTAATCTCGAGTTCATCTAAAGCTATATTTTAAACATATTTCCTTATTCAGAGCCTATTAGATAAATTTTTGTTAAATGAAATTTTTAAGAAGTTACATATTTGATCTTTGAGAATAGAGAATTCTCAGTGGAACATCATTTGTCCGATATCTAGAATATGGAAAATCCTTCAATGAGGAGGAATGGTTGAGCATTTATCGACACTTGGGCTTGATGACATCCATCAAATTGCCTTAATAATCAATGGGCGGGATAAAGTTTGCTCATTCTAGGGTTATCCTAATGAGCTTAGTATAAGCTCAATGCTAATAATCTTCCTCATAAGTACATGAGCCTACTCGAAAAAGGTTAGATGTGGATGGATCGGTCTAAGGATCCTTATTTTGAGCCCACTAAGCTAATTCTCTCTTAGTTATCCCAATAATTGGATCAGACTCACTAGGCCAAGCCAAATAATTAATGAACTTAGCCCAATATAATTATGTAATATTTCCAGCCCTCTATAGATCTCATTTGAACTACTAACATAACAAAAAATGAATTGTGAAGGTAGGGAAAAAATGTTTAAACACATAATATTATCTCTTTGTTTGGGATAAGGCAAAAGAGAAGTGAGGATTTAAATGAAAGAAGGTGGAAGGATCTAATGATTTTTTTTTCTTGTTTGGAAAATGAGGGAATTGAAAGGGAAAGGAAAACATAGATGAATCGATTACCTTATTCTCGCATTTTTTTCCCATCCTAATTTGAGTGGTTAAGAGGGAAAAAAATGTAAAAATTCTAGTCATTATCTTTCTATTTAAGTTCTTGTTAAGTCTCTATCTCTCTCTCTTCCCCTAACCACACCCCCTACCTCACCTCTACCCTTAAAAAAAAAAAAACTCCTCAACATACGTATGGCCACTCCTCCTTTTTAAACTTCTTCTTTTTTTCCTTTAACTACCTTAAATTCACAAATCTACCATTATTGATCCAAACATCTACATAACTACTACTTATAATCTTAGATCAAGATTTTTTTTTTCTATTATTTCCATCATCATCAATTCATTGATAGTACATTTCCACCTTCACAAGTTTATGTCTAAATCTAATTAGTTTGAAATTGTGGTGATTAGGCTAATATTAGTCTATTAGTAATATTTAGTATGTATTCTTTTTTCTTTGTTCCATTTTTTTATGAGATTTTCTTTGGTTAAATTGCTAATTTTTTATTTTCTTTATAAATTGATATCATTTAAAGGATCTCTTAATCTTTAGTTGTAATAGAGATGTGCCTATTTTGCATTGGATTTTTAATCTCCAATCCCTTTGATTGTTTTATTAGTGATTTGTCCCTTGTGTGATGAATATTCTTGTACTTATTTTAATTAAACTAATTTCTATTTTATAGAAAAAAAATTATTGTTACCTTTTTAAGAACAATATATATAGTGTCCCTTTTGATTTTCCATAAATTTTTGCAAGTTTGGTGAATATGATGAGTTTTTTTTATATAGTTTAAAGGATGTTCATGTAACATTTAAAGCTCATTCTTATATTAGGTGTGTTTGATTCTTCAAATACATTGATATGCAAGGTTCAGTGTTAGTGTCCCTTTGATGCACTTAAGAGGCTAGAAATCATGATTTTTTTTATATGATTTGAGATATTGACCATTTCAAATAAATTAAACTTAGTAGATTTAATATTGCCCTAATTGAATCTAAAGTTTTGAATCAAACACTTAAACTTTTCTTGTTTAATATTTTTTTAAAGGGTAAGAGTTGATAAGAATGTGTTTATGAATAAAAAGAAATTAGACAACAACAACAATAGTAATAATAGTATATTATTTTTTGGACCACCTATAACATCGAACAAGTCTAGCCTTCAAACCTTACCTAACTCTCCTAAACTAGTTTTACAAAGTTTAAATAAATAAATAAATAATATTAATACTTAATAATAATTAATTAATTGATAAGTAGTTAGCTAAGGATGACACTATCCTTGACCAACAATCTAATTGAACTAAGCCAACCAAGCCTAGACCAATTCAACTAAACCCATTCATTAAAACTAAGTTAATTAATAATAATGATTGATTAGGTGAGTTATTAATCATAAAACCCACTTAATTAATTGATCTAGTAGACCAAGTTTAATTTAAAATTAAATTGGGTGCAAAGATAGTCCTACCTATGATAATATAGAACTATGTAAAAAAAGTAGACTTAACTAGTGGACTATAATACATTAAACTAGAATGAAGTTTAGTAATTGACTTTTATTAATTAAATAATAGCTTCTTATTTCTTAATTGCTTATCTATCGGTTTAAAAGTCAAAATTTGGCAACTAATCAACTTTCAAACCAGGCTTGTGACAAATCATAAGTATGTAATAGCTTTAGGTAGTAATGTGCTTGCTAGGTAGAAACTTAAATTGGACTAATATATAAACTCGAGTAAATTAATTGAAAGTGGCTTATGTGTTGATGTAGCGTAAAAAGCGTAAAAGCATTAGACCAATTTTAGGATTGGGTCTTAAGGATAAACAAAGAACAATCTTAAATTATTCCTTAAAACTCTCAATTGCGCACAATTGAAGAAACAGAGAAAACTCTCTCCAAGTGTTTGTAATTCAATAGATGATAAAAGATAACCCTAATAATGACCTAGGAAACTATATATAGTCCTTAAGGAAACAAATAAAAAAAAAGGAAATAACAAATTATAATGAAAATTCGAGAAATAAAGCAATTAAAATAAAGGCTGACACGCTAACAAAGAAGGCCAGCGGCCTTGAATGCCGGCCTTGAAGTTGGTGTTTTGTGCACCAGCTCAAGGTCGGCGGCGTTGGGTCGGCATTCCCTCTACACCGGCTCAAAGCCGGCAACTCTTCTCCCCATCATCTGATTCGCTTCCGTCTTCCCTTTTTAGCCTTAACCGAGTCCATCTTGCGTAGATAATCCCCAGCTATGATGTCCACATCATGTGTAGTCATTTTAATCCAACAAGTGACACTCTTAAACAAGGATTACACTTGCAGGCTTGGTTACTGCAATAATATCCTAACTAAGTGGAACTTCACGATTGATGAAAGTAGAAAGAAATCATAATGGTGTCATATAGAGGAATGTGACTTACATATGATACATTATAGATAGACTAAGATCATTAATATTTAAATAACAACAATGAACTCCATATAAGATTACTTTTTAATTTTTCTTTTAGTCATGAAATGTAGTTGTTCCTGTTACCACAGTAGCCCATTATGGGATCAAACTCCAATTACTCTCATCATGTTTGTCCTTAAATCAAGAGTACTCCCATGTTATTATGATGGTTTATATATGTGAGTCCAAATATAAACCTACACAACACACATTATGCCACTCATACATGAACCTACTTCTAATGTGTAGGTGGCATAGTAAGTGTTCTATGGCTACAAATGTATTGAGTTCATTGTAGATCACCCCTTTATCATTTTTGAGTGATGACTTCTATGTTGATTATACATATAATTCATTTGGCTACAAATTTAATAATAAGTTTGGGACTAGCAAGAGAGATTCTAAAGATAATGTGTAGATGTATTTAAGTTATCTTGTCCATACTTAGCTTGGTTGTAAACCGTATCCCAGTATTGTTCTATTTTTAGTTTTCAGGACCTTTATGCTATTTTCAAGCCTATTTTGAACAATAACTTTTGATGGTTTGTTGTCTTTGCATGTGAGCCCTAGATGGTTTCTAAACCTTTATCTAATCATAAACTAATGGATTATATTAATTATATTCTTATTACTTTACCAAATTTTCAAAGCAAAATATGTATTTACAAATTACAGTAATGTTTTTAAAAATCAAACGAAGGATTTCAATAAAGTAAAGGAATGCTTTAGCGTATTTTACCAAATGGAATGCATGCTAAATTATTAGTCTCCTTTAAATTTGGGGCATGACTGCAACCTTTTACCAAGAAACTTAGTGGACTTTTCTCTTCTTTGTTGTATAGTACCAAGGGAATCTTTATTTAATTGCTTAGTTTCCTCTATAGTTTTTTTTTATAAGGAGGAGTAGAGCTTCCATATAAATATTATCGGTACTATTAATAATTGAGTTAATAAGCATCCTCCTTATTGCATAGCCTTGCAACTAGTTAATTTTCCTAGAATCTTTTCCACTAAGATGTTTAGGTCCCTATGTTGAGCATTTCCACCAATTTTTAGTGGGAATTGGGAAATCTAAATGCTTGCTCATATATTGGTCCTCTTTAATGTTCACTTCTTCATATATTACTTTCCTAATCATTTGTTTCAAATTTATTAAAAATACAACTTGTGATTCGATCATGTTTGTGTTCTGTTTTGACTTGCTTTTAAAAATTTCCATTATTTCCGTCACCTTCTTAGCATTTTCTTAGGATGCTTTAGCAACTAAATGGGTGTCACCTATAAAGAAAATGTGAGAAAGCCCTATCTTAGTATCTATAGGCCTCATTGGTTTTCACTTGAATCCATGCACATATTGAAGATCATAGGACGACCCAAAACTTAGAAAAATGTAATATATATCACATAGGTTTCAATGTGGGTTCTACAATATTTGGGATTATCAGTTTTAAAAATCCGAATTAGGACCTATCTTATGCATCTATTTATTTTTTTTCGAAATCTATGTAGTCAAGCGTGGTTTGAAAAGTTCTAGGGAGCCATAAGTTTTGGTGCTTACCCCTAAAGCAATAGTGAATAACCATAAATCTATATATTTATATATCAATCATAAATGATAGTATTTTTTATTTCGTTGAATAGCTATTTCTTTGCAAATAAATGTTATAATAGATTTTGATAAGTAATAGAGAGATAATGAATTGTAAATGGTGTTCACGTCCTTACATATCATTGTAATGTATAAGCAAAACAGAAAAATAGGATGTAAATTGATAGTATTCTTGCATTACAATTACAATATGTGATTATAAAGGACCCCACAGGGTTTACCCTTTGGGCTCATGATGCTCGGTCTCATTGCTATGGTGGTGACTGGTGAGCTTGCACAGAGAATTCATCGCTTATTGGGCCATAGCCCATCAAAGGAACAAGAAGCCCAGAAATTGGGTTGTTCCAGTAATTGCCGATTGCTGATTTTTCTTCAGTCTTATTATTAATCCTCGCCTTCCAATTTGGATCTCTGAGCTTCGTGTCTCTACTTCCACCACCAAGTTCTTCGCATCCAGTGAGTTCTCTCTCCTCTTCTTTCTCTCTCTCTCTCTCTCTCGTCCTGTCTGCTTTCTTTGCAAATGAAATGATGATCCATTAACTTCACGACCTAGGGTTTGTTATCGAATTCTGAAAGTCACATTAGTTGTATTTCTTTACACGTGAAGCTAGGGTTATTGTTTAATCGGGATTGTATTTCGAATGGATTTATTTCTGGCCTGATTCGATGAAATTCGCGATTGGTCGATTGATTTATTGCTAATAATCGTAAATGAATTAACAAAAATCAATTGTCTATGAGATTCCGTTCAGTGTAAATGTGTGCGATGTCTTGATGTTAGTGGAAAATTCAATCTTGTTTGCTTAGTTTTTGTGTCGTGGAAATTGTGGATTTGAACAGTTTGTCCCATATATATTCAAAAGGTCAGTGTTGAATGATGCTTTGTTCCGTGTGGCCGGAGGTTGTCAGCTGAATTAAGGTTGTGTGGATTTGTATCTACTGTCCCGTCATTATCACAATGCTGCCTTATATGTATTGGTTCGTTCAATCTGCGTGGGTGTTTGATAATGATCTGTGGGTGCTGTAGATACAGCAAATTGGGTCAGCAAATAGCCACTGATTTTTGCTAATTAAAAGCCGATAGCCATTGGTTCCTTTGGAAGATTATGTGTTCCCTACTGGCATAACTTAAACAACACATTTCAATGCATATCTGTAGTGACCCAAAAACACTTGAATGGAACATTAGAATAGCCCTTGTTTTTTAAAAATGCTGTAGTTTCCCATGGTTCTTGCTGACGTATGCTTCTTCATTACAATAAGATCCTTCAATTCAAGAAAATGAAGAAAATCTTGCGATTTACTATTCTCTGGAGGCTTTTAATATTGCCGATGTTACTGGTTTAGCATCTGACAATGAGGCATTAAGCTTGTTAACCGTTGTAATTGAATATGTACGGGATAACTTATTCTACAAAAGAGTGGTACTAAGAAATTGGTATTAAGTTCTTGATTGATAAATCTTTTTGGAAACAAGTATGATCCAGAATGTGTACTTGTACTGGGAGGAGTGCCTAGGTTTGTGATACATCTGCAATGGCCCATCAAAATTGCAAAACTTACTGATTTGCTGGCTTAATACGTTTGAAGTTATTCTTGCTTTTCTTTGATAATTAAGAAAGCACTGACATATATATATATATATATATAAAGGAAGTTATTGTCACATGATTTTTTCCTGGTGTGGTTCATCTTTATTGAAAATTCAAAACAATGTATCATTATGTTCCTCTATGTTAATATTATACCTTTTTTTTTCTGTGACTGCATCACATTCTTTTTCCAATTATGATTATTGATCATAATAAGAGTTTCCTCCTAATTTTTCTTTTAATAAATTTCTAATGTATTTACCTTAAGTTGCAGATATTTTGCTTACTGAAATGGCTGGAGGAGTTATCCATCAGCTTTTGAGGAGGAAGCTTCAACTTCACTCCTCTGTAGGTTTCTCTGCCTTGCATGTCAAAATGGCACTCTACTTTGTTATGATATAAAATAAGGCCATATTTATATCCATAATATGCAAACACTATTTTTGAGAGTTTTCCCAAGAAGTTTTGCAACAAGCTTCTTGAATGGTTCTCTTTGTACGTGCTGTGACTGAATCTTTACATATGTGTCATGAAAAAGTGGACTCACATACAATTATATTTCTTCATGTGAATAGTAGAGTTGGGCATTAATGCTTGCTTAATGTTTTCCATAATTTGTTGATCTTTGAATTTCAACTTCCATGTATCCACTTGCAGGCCTCTCCCTTACTGTCATCCTTTTTCTCTAAGAAGGTTCATGATGGTACTGGATCTAATAGCATGAATTCGCTGAGGGCATTTGCCCTTTTCGGTGCTGGTGTCTCAGGGTTCTTGAGTTTTGCAACAATTGCATCTGCTGACGAAGCTGAGCATGGTCTGGAGTGTCCAAATTACCCTTGGCCTCATGCAGGCATTCTTAGTTCTTATGACCATGCATCGTGAGTTTCTAGTTTTCCATTGTTCAAGAACTTTCTCAGCCTTTCCATTCATTTAAGTACGCATTTTAACTTATCTAGTCCTTTTCCTTTAGAATATTTGTCATTGAGCTTCAAACTGTGTCCTGAGCAATGGCCAATATACCTAGACACTGAGCTCACTGTATTACAC
The DNA here is from genome assembly GCA_037954665.1 of Laguncularia racemosa. Lineage (NCBI taxonomy): Eukaryota > Viridiplantae > Streptophyta > Magnoliopsida > Myrtales > Combretaceae > Laguncularia > Laguncularia racemosa. The sequence continues at coordinate 3,859,046 of JBBMOL010000001.1, read as the reverse complement.
CTATCTGTTAAATGCTGACAGAACTTGTGATATTTTTAATGCACTGTCTCATTTATTCATTTAATGTCAGCATCTTGCTATAAGTTTTTCTCTTCTTGTTGCTCATAGAGTTAGTAAGGAGTTCATGCACTGAGTAAACTATGGGAGGTTCCTAACTTAACTAATCTCTCTATTTGAAGTGTTTGGTGTTCTGTCCCTTCTAGTAAACATGGGAGCAACTTGTTACATCTGCTATTTATTGATGTTATCTTCTTCTGGGAGGTGTATTTATTTATTATCTCATGGGATTCTCAATTTGATCTGCAGGATACGTCGTGGTCACCAGGTCTATACACAAGTTTGTGCATCTTGCCATTCAATGTCACTTATATCATACCGTGATTTAGTTGGAGTTGCTTACACAGAAGAGGAGGTAAAAGCTATGGCAGCTGAAATTGAGGTAGTTGATGGACCTAATGACGAGGGTGAGATGTTTACTCGTCCTGGTAAACTCAGTGATCGGTTTCCTCAGCCTTATGCCAATGAAGCAGCAGCTAGATTTGCTAACGGTGGAGCATATCCTCCTGATTTGAGTCTAATTACAAAAGTAATTTGTTTCTTTTTCCTTTTTCCTTTTTCCTTTTGGGTTAATGTTTATTGTTTTCATAAGCTCATAAATGCCTACTTGTTTGTTTAGGCTCGGCACAATGGTCAGAACTATGTATTCTCCCTGCTAACTGGTTATCATGATCCTCCTGCTGGTGTTTTGGTATGTACACTGTTGCTATTTTATTTTCTGTCTGGCAAATAGTTTTTTCTTATGAGAACTATCCATCCAATATAGGGAACCAATGACCATGCACGTATTTGTCGGTATGTCTGATTGGTCTGTTTCTATACAATAGCATTTGATATCCTGAACCATAAATATGAAATCTAATTTATCCACATATAGAATGTGTATCGATTTGCATGGAATTTACAGTGGGCAATAGGTACTAGAAATTTTTTTTGGGTAATTATAGGTACTAGAAATTGATCATAGCAGGCTGTAAATTAAGATGGCACCATCACCTTTTCTATCTTTTTTATCATTTTATAATTTAAAACTATCCTGATAAAGTACCTGGTGGTCCTCTATTGACATTTATATCTAAAAGCACACCCTCAGATTTCTTTCGGTTGGTGATATCATTTTATGTTTTAGTATACCAAACTTGCAGCACTATTAGTCCAATTCTGTTGGTTAGGCATGCAAGTGGGCACATCTATAAGAAGAGAAAAGAGTGATATGATACATCTTTATCCATTATTAAGTCCGTATAAACTGAATTAGAGCAGCTAATTGGCGGTTATTATTTTTGGCTGTGGCTAAGTTGATGACTGAGAGTCTCAAAAATGTGGTTGTGATCAAAGGTGTTCAAATAAATGAAAAGGGTATTAATTCCTTAATGCATAAGTCTTTTAGTTTGTGTAAAATAAGAGCAGTAAAGGGACATAATGAGGAATGGCAATGGACAGATTTTACAAGCTTGGTATCATACTTTTTATTACTAGATTACCCCGGAGTATGTTAACTGGCACACATGGTTAATCTATGTTCTCAATTATTTTTTCAGTAACATATTCCTGTACAAGATGTTGGGCTTTGGATACGTCCCAATAGATGAGGTTTCTGTGTTTAGTTAGATCAGAAAGGCTTACTGCATGTTCACTTGGGGAAAATAGCTATTCCATTTTCTCTTTATTCCATATAAAGTAGTTATTACGGTAATCAGGTAGATTTTAGACAGCAATTATTTATTCCTATGGAATTGCTATTATGCAGAATATTAAATAGTAATTCATGTGTCTTAAATTAGATTTGTCATAAAAGTGGTTATTATTACTAGAAAAATGCTCTCTCCTCTCTCTACCCCATCCCACCTCTCCCCCCTAGAGGACTACTTTCGTTAGGTAATACCATACACTTGACCGAAACCACGACCACCCTTGTCCCTGTCCAACCCCATACACTGTCCACCACGCTCATCAGCATTGTCTCTGATGAGGGGCGGACTGGCCAGAAGTTCCCAAACACCAAGCAAGGCCGGTGATACCCACCGGACAACCCTGGTGGATCATATTCCCCTGAATTTCTTCGGAAACCAGAACAATAAAACAAATGGCACGCCCCCAAAGGTGGATTGCAGAGGAAGCCCAAAAAGTGAAAAAGCAAAAGTAGCTTTTGCCAACACAAAAAGTAACCAGCTGGACAAAGCTAAAAGGGGTATTTTGGAGCCAAGTGCCATGTCAAATCAGGCTAACACACAGCAGGGACATCCCCACCTTGGAGACTGCCCCATCACTGACAGCTCTCCTTTGCCTCCTCCCCTATTTTCCTACCCTATTTGCAAAAAAACCTTCGAAAAAGTCAATGGTTTGCCAGAAAAAAGAGAGGGCCAAAACCAGCAGTCACCAACAGCTGCCCATACCAGCTCAATCACCAGTAATCCAGCTGGTAGCAAATCATATGCTAACGTCTGTGCCTCCAGCAGCGCCGCATGCATTCAAGAACTCAGCCTCTGCTTCATCCCTCCGGCCAGGAAAGGACCCATCCCTCGGGTGACTATACCGAAAGCTGTGGAGGAGATGGGAGCAGAATACTGGGGATCAACACTCGTAGGTTACTTCCTTGGCTGAAGAATACCTTACTCACTAGTCAAAGCTACGGCATTCTGTTTATGGAAAGAACATGGTATCCTAGACATCTTGGGCAGCAAGACTGGCTTCTTCTACTTTAGGTTTGCTCAAGGGAGTGATTTAACACCTATATTGGAAAAGCACCGGTACTTTGCGCAAAGATTTCTAATTTTGCAAAAATGGCGAAAGGACATGCCACTTGACAAGCCCCAACCCACCAATGTCCTGGTATGGGCACAACTGAATTCCATTCCTTGCGAATTCTTGTCTGCTGAAGGGATTAGTTACATTGCAAGTGGCGTGGGCATTCCTCTCAAAGTTGATGCTTTAACCATGTCATGTCAGAGGGCTAACCATGCGAGGATCCTAGTGGAAATTGACGCACGGGATGAGCTCATCACCTAAGTGGAAGTGGAGAGGGCTGATGGCACAGTTGCTTTGATCCATGTGGAGTATCAGTGGCTACCCCCCAAGTGTGGAGAATGTAAGGTGTTTGGTCACAAGTGCGGCAGTCAAGCCTAAAAAATGCAACCCCCAATTGCTACTGACCAATACATAGCCAAAGGGGATCAATGGAAGCCAACCAGTCGCACCGGGAAGGGGAAAAGGACGACTGTTGTTGAGGATGCTAACACAGGTGAGTCATCGGGGACCCCGCACCATCAAGGGAAAGGGGAAGTTAGTGAGGAAGTCAAATTGCCCCCCAAAGGCAAAAGCAACTTGAATGTCAGTAACAATCTGGAACCGAAGGTGGATGAAAGCAATGGAAATGCAACCATACTAGAGCAAGAAGAAGAGGACACCATAGAACACATGGTGGTTGAGCGATTTGTGGAGGAGGGAGCAGTGGGCTCCATAGAAAACATGGAGGTTGAGAGACCGAGGGAGGAGGCCAACCATGAATTAGGAGGGAAGCTAATTGCCACAATCCCTCCCATAATTCTAAAGGCCTAGGGGCGCAAACCTAATGTGCACGAGGACCCTATGGCAAATGGAAGAGAGGAGGAGGAGATGGAGGCATTCGAAAACACCCCTCTCAACAAGTTGCTATCCTAGTTAAACCAAGCGTCTAGGAGCCATTCTAAAAACAGTAAAAGCTCTTAACTCCTCTAGTCGACAAAAAAAGAAACAGCGCAAGAGGAGGAGAACTTTTACCTAGCCATTAGGATCCACCTCTCAATCTCATGTATATAGTAACTTGGAATATACAGGGATTGAATGATCCCATAAAGGTCGCGAAAGTCCAAAGAACGTGAGAAGCCCAAGGAATGAGTCTTATTGGCCTCCTTGAAACGAAGGTCAATCCTTCCAACGAAAACGCCACAAAGAATGTGTTGGGGCATTAGTGGTAGGTGTAGATTAACACAACTGCAAGAAAAAGTATATGGATAGCCTGGAAACCAAGGGATTGGAATGTTAGGGTGGATAGAGAACATGCACAATTTGTACATTGTGCAGCAACCAACCTAAGAAACAATCCAATTTTGGCTGTAGCGTTTATCCATGGATCTAATAGTGACAAGGCAAGAAGATCCTTATGGCTAAATCTTGAGGCTCTAGCGCCTTCACTAAGCTATTGTCCTTGGGTTGCACTAGGCGACTTTAATAGCACGAGAGCCCTATGGAAAAATAAGGGGGGAAGGATGCGAACTACGAAGGCAATGGCTAATCTCCAAAACTGCGTTGCAGATGTGGAATTGGAAGACTTGAGACAATCAGGGGACCTCTTCACGTGGTCCAACAAACAAGAGCTAAACCCTATATTGAGGAAGTTAGACAGGATCATGGTTAACCACTGCTAGCTTAGCACTCTCCCGAGAACACAAGCCAAATTTCTACCACCTATGTTATCAGATCATTCACTTGTAGTCACATACTTGGACTATGGTTTAGGCAATAGGAAAGTCCCCTTTAAATTCTTCAACTTTTGGGCTGCCCACAAGGATTCCAAGGATATAGTTAGTAGCATATGAAAAAGGGAAGTGAAGGGATCCAAGATGTTCCGGGTGGTTAAGAAACTCAAACAACTCAAAGCGGAATTTAGATCTTTGAATCAATTTGAATTCTCCAACTTGTCTAGCCGGGCTAAGGAGGCGAAGGACCACTTAGTTCAAGTTCATTCTTAGATACATGTCAAAGGGAACACCACTTGCATGGAAGAAGAGAGGGCTGCCTATAAGGCAGATTACCTACTGCGGGGGGCGGAAGAGAGCTTTTACAAGCAAAAATCAAGGACCAAGTGGTTGAAGTTAGGAGATAAAAACACTTCATATTTCCACAAGGCCATGAGAAGCTTACATAACCGAAGCGCCTTATACCGTTTGACTATAGGAGAAATTGAACTAAAAGCTCTAGTAGTAGGTTACTTTCAGCAACTCTGTGACAAACCTCCTACACTTGGCAGCTCGGATGATGTTGGAGACCTGGTGACTTAGGCCTTAAATGAGCAGCAAAGAAACGAGCTCAATGCTCCATTCACGAATGATGAGATCAAATGGGGCTTCACATCACAACCTAATGAAAAAGCCCCAGGCTTGGGAAACTATAGGTGCTAATCTGATTGCTGCAATGAGAGAATTCCTAGTGTCTAGCCATCTACTCAAGGAAATTAACGCCACAATTATATCCCTAGTGCCTAAGGTAGCGAATCCCACCAAGTTGGGGGATTTTCATCCCATAGCTTGCTGCAATGTACTTTACAAGGCAATCTCCAAAGTCCTTGCGGCACGTATTAAAAAGGTTTTGCCATCTTTGGTCGGTAGGGAGCAGTCGGCTTTTATCCCGGGTAGAAGGATAATAGACAACATCTTCATCATGCAAGAGTTAATGGCGGGGTACCACTCACAATTGGGAACACCATGGTGCACTTTAAAGGTGGATCTACAGAAGGCCTATAATACGATACGCTGAGGTTTTCTATTTGTAGTCCTAAAGGCGATGTAGTTTACCCAAAATATTTGCATACTCATTGCGCAATGTATTACTACTCCTAAGTTTTCCATTAATATAAATGGAGAACTGAATGTTTTTTTTTTTTTTTTTTTTGCAAACAAGAGAGGGTTGAGAGAAGGGGACCCTATCTCCCCTTATTCGTTTTTATTGGGTATGGAAGTGCTCTCCACATCACTGAGGAGGTTGACCTCTATTCCCCAATTCTCTCTCCATTGGCGATGTAAGTCTAAAAAACTAACCCATTTCTATTTTACAGACGACCTCCTCATATTTGCACATGGCAAAGTTGAGTTCATGTCACTGGTCATAAAAACCCTACAACACTTCCACACTATTTCTGGATTGGAGGCAAATAACAAGAGCAATATATTCTTCTCCAATGTTACTATGAGGACCAAAGAAGATATCCTTTGTGCCACCAAATTCCGTGAAAGCGAGCTGCTAGTATGCTACTTGGGGGTCCCGCTCATATCTTCAAAGCTCAAGAAGGTGGATTGTGAGGCACTTCTGGAGAGGACCCTGGCATGCATCACCTACTAGACATCCAAGTACCTATCTTATGCAGGTAGACTACAATTAGTAAAATTAGTCCTATTCTCTATGCAGGTCTATTGGTGCTCAGTGTTTGTTCTCCGTAAGTCTGTCATAACAAGAATTGACCAGTTATTTAGGAACTTCTTGTGGAACGGTAAACCAAACACATACACTAAGGCTAAAGTGCAGGAAAATATTTGCAAGTCGTTGAGGAGTGGGGGATTAGGAATTCCGAATCTGCACTAGTGGAACAAGGCTATCCAAATTAAGCATATATGGCACCTATGTAAGGATGGACCAAAGAGCTTATGGCCAGAATGAGCACATTCTACCTTACTAAAAGGCAAAAACTTCTGGTTTGCTAAGGCGCTTGCTGTATGCTCATGGTCTTGGAGGAAGCTACTAAAACTGAGGACTACAATTTGAACATGCTTTCAATGGGAACCCAATAATGAGTTAGAGATATCACTATGGGCGGATTATTGGCTCCTAATAGGTCCATTGGATGCGCTATTCAGTGCTAGAGAGATGGGTAGCATTGGATTCCTCTCCCACAACAAAACTTTGCTCCCTAATGCACAAGAATGAATGGAGTGTTCCAGCAACTCCGTTTTGGACTAATATCCATATACTACCCTCTTTACAACCGAATATCTCACTCCCAGATCGATTCCGTTGGATACATTCGAGTTCAGGAGAGTACACTATCAGAAGTGGCTATGCAGTCCTCAGCTTTCTAGATATTGCAATGCCATGGTGTAAAGTGGTCTAGAATAACACCTCCTTGCCGAGGCATTCCTTTATGCTATGGATAGCTTGGCAAGGGAAACTAGCAACACTGGATAGAATAATCTCTTGGGGGATCTCAACACTTGTAACATGCTTTCTCTGCAATCAAGGAGTGGAAAACCATTATCACCTTTTTTTTCACTTGCAGCTACACATCGTTGATATGGAGTTTAGTTTGTGACCGCTTACAGTGTCCTCCCTCCTTTCGTACATGGCAAGTGGCCACAAACGCTTTGGTGGCAATGGCGGACTCTTTAACCCAAACAGTCAAAACATGGAGAGTGGTCCTAGCGGCATCAGTATACTATATATGGCGACTGCGTAATAAAGTACGCCTAAGGGGAAATCTACCCATTATAGGTTCTATTGTAAATCAGATCAAAACATATGCTACTCTAATGTAAGCTAGAGTTGAACCTTAGCCTATGTACTTTGCATTTGTGTTTGCAGCATTGTTGTATGATATAATCGCCGCCTAGCGGCTATAAACTTTTTTCTTTGGATCAATGAAATTTCATTTATCAAAAAAAAAATAAAAAAATTCACGTGTCTTAACTCACAAATCCTATTAAATGGTATACTTATCATCTTTACTATAAATGCACTGTCCTTGTAAACACCACTTGGTTATACCACTCTCAATCTCCCTACTCCATCTCATTACTCCATAGTGGGGGTATTGATTTTATTCCATTGTCGTTCCTTACATTGTTTTATGTTAATTGAACAATGTAATAGGCATGTAATAATGATTAAACTTTTATTCCATTCCTAGTCAATTGTAATTCAGTTCCTCCTTCATTCCATACAGTAAAATGAATGGGCACTTAATTTATTATGTAAAGAATAGGAAAGAAATAGGAAAAGCAGGGGAAATCAAAGAAGTTCAGATGCTGAAATGTGATTTTAGAATCATGTTATCAGATGCATACTGGACTGTACTGAATTGGATTTGTCTGAACACACAGATGTTTACTTCTGATAATCACAGCTTGGTCAACCCTCCTGTACTGCTGCAATTAAAAGACGGGATAAAACTCAGCAAAACGATCAAACTATGATTACACCCACTGAATTTGGCTGATGATACAATACATCTAGAACCATTGTTATTATCCATGTTATCCTTTTCTCCTATTATGGTCTAAAAAGTGCTTCAGTTGGCCATTTCATGTTGCCACCCAAAACTATGATTTAGAACAGCTGGAGGGGAAAAGAAACTATGGTTATTACCCACATATAAAAAGAAAGAACGGAAGAAACAAAGAAAGAAAGAAAGAAATTATTCATATGTATTTGTGAGCTCAATCAGAAATTATGAATCGGAGATTTTCTAATGAAACCATCAAATTATTTAGGCTTTATAAGAAGGAAGTATTTGGCAGGGGAGTGTTGGGCAAAAAAAATTGGCACGGGAGTGTTCGTGCTAAACACTTGAAATTTCTGTGTATCGGGAGGAGGAGTGGTGGGGGGTTGTGTGTTTAGGATGGATTATAGAACTTGTTATTGAGTTTCTATAGTTCACTTAATTATGGACTGGAGATTCGAATGAAACCATCAAATTATTTGGGATCATGTTTGGGCACAAGAAAGGAGTAATTGGCACAGTAGTGTTAACCAAATAAAATTGGCACAGGAGCTTCCATGCTGTACGCTTGAATTCTCTGCATATTGGGAGGAGGAAAGGAGAGTGTGGGGGATTGTGTGTGAAGGATGAGTTGTAGAATTTATTACTGGAGTTTCTAGGGTTCACTTAATAGCCCTAGTGGTCGATGCTCGGTAAAGTGATGTACCAAAACAAATGCTAGTGTCATTCCTTGAACTGAACAGTTTGTAATGAGCTCACTATCTTCTAAGCACTGGATATTTGGCTATTAAAAGAAACCTGTAAGTTGGGGAATTTTAGTATAATTGTTTATGGTGATTGAATCAGCTGTCCAGTTTTTGCTAATGCTTTTTGCTTTTGTTAGTGATATAGATTTATATGAAAAATGTGTGACTTCTCATTTATTAAAAAGAAAGCAAATTGTTTCTTTGTTTGGTCAATCAGATTGTTTTTACCATTTTAAATCCATGCTCTCTTACATTATATATGAAGAACAAATTAGCTCATTCCACCCAACCTTTTCCTTTTTGATAATAGGACACTATTAGTCTCCCACAGACAACCCTATGCATTTAGCTGAAATGGATGACTTCACTTTTCTTAGAAAGGTAGTAATTTGTTTTTCTTTTGGGTCAGTCAAGTTGTTTTTACCATCTTCCAATCATGCTCTTTCACATTTTATTTGACAATAAACCAACTCTTCTCACCCAGACCTTTTCCCTTTTCTGTGAGGCAAGTTGTTACAGGATCTTTTGAAACTAGGTTTAGGAAACATTTGAAAGAACCCTATGATCTCTAAGAAAAGGCTCAATTTAAGATAGAATCCCACAATCCCAGGATTTCTTTGTAAAAACAAATTTGAAAATTTGCTGGAAATGGGACTAGTTTTTTCCTTCTCATTTATGATTATTATATGCAGGCTACAAGGCAGGTGAGAACAACTGCTTTTTCCTATTTTTACTCCTTTCATGACATATATGTTAAGCGTACACTAACTTCTTATACATAGTGAATGGCACATAACTGCCATATAACAGAACCACAAGACACACATTACCAATGCAAACCAACACATATAATACTGCACTACACACTGTTGTACACCATGCAATGCTGGAATACAGAAACAACACATGCACATAACAACTACACACGCACATTCTTCTTCATGTGGAGTTCACTTGCTTTTCTCCCTTGGAGGTATTAGCCGATAAATCAGACATAATATTAGTCCTTGATCTTTGCTTGGCAACAGTAGGACATTATTTACATGACTCTTATAAGTAGAAACCTCTATATAAGGTTAGTGTCCTTTACTACATATTAGAATGACCTCTTTGAAAACAAGCAATTTGGTTTGTTGAGACAGCTAGTTTTATTCAATGTGCATGTTTCTATGAGCTTTTTCAGGGGAATAACTTGACGGGCTTTCTATATGAGTGTCAGTGGTTACAGTATGGAAAAAATATGCTGCCATATTATTTTCTATATGCAATCTCTGGCCATTTTTGAGGTTTTAAATTAATCCTTTTGTATTGGGATTTATCCTTGTACTGGATTTGTTGTGAGATTTACTCTGCACAAGTGAATTATTGTTGAGTGGACCTCTAGAAAAATTTTATAAGTCATTGATTACTATTATGATGATGTCCTTCTGACCTGGTGTTAATGTAGATAAGGGAGGGGCTACACTATAATCCCTACTTCCCTGGTGGTGCAATTGCCATGCCAAAGATGCTTAATGATGGTGCCGTTGAGTATGAAGATGGTACCCCCGCTACAGAAGCTCAGGTTTGGTGTTCTCATCTCTTGGCAGAGCAACACTGGACAAGATAATTTAGCTTTTACCCTTTTTTTTTTAAATAAAACTAAAAATTTTTCTGTTCCATGCAGATGGGTAAGGATGTTGTGACATTTCTATCATGGGCTGCAGAACCAGAAATGGAAGAGCGGAAACTGGTATTTCGCGTACCCCTACCCTAGCTGATATCTAAAATGATAACAACAATTGCTCGACTCCTGAAATTGTATTCTTATTGTACAGATGGGATTCAAATGGATATTCCTACTGTCTTTGGCTCTACTTCAAGCTGCTTATTACAGGCGCATGAAGTGGTCTGTTCTTAAGTCAAGGAAGTTGGTTCTGGATGTCGTCAACTAGTTCTTTCCGTAGTAGATAGTCATCATATTCTTCTTGATAGACTGGAGTTGGAAACGAACAACTACCTTATTCAAGGATTTTGTTTATTCGTCTATGCAAAATTGAGTAACGTGGTAATTTAGTTACCCAATAGGTTCCTTTCCCAGTTTGAAATGGAAATAAGCGCTTTAACTACATGGTACAATAATTTTTCCCGGATGTGTATGTGTATTCCTTTTTGTATACCAAATAACCTAATATTTGGTTTCTTGAGAGTTGGTTTCATATTCCTCGTTTTCATTATAGAATTATTGGGGTGGATGCTGATAGCTAAATTACACACACCAATTTCGTGGTTTGATAGGATGCCTGAAGATATACCTCTCATCACATCCAGGTATATAAATTTTTAGCTCCTGATTTACATTTGGTATGTTTTTTACGTTTAAGCATTCTATCTTGAAGGCATTATTATTATTCTACTTCAATACCTTGAACGGACCATCAGCTCCAGGTATTAATTTGACTTGGAAATCTTTCCTCAAATGAGATCTCTAGGTTGAAATATTAGCTAGCGTCGCCCTTTGCTTCCTTGCTTTTGAATTCGCTTGGTTTGCTTTTGAAGATAGACTCTGAGACTTGCATGTATTTTCTGCACTTGCCTAGCTGCTGCTCTACTCTAGTAGTATCTCTTGAATTTGGGTACGACAAGAAATCTAATGGTGCAGTAGGATCTAATTGACAAATTGCTTCACAAGGTAATTTTCCTGTTCAGCTGTGAATTGACTGGTTGTAAGTAAATTCCACAATCGGTAGGCAAGTTCCAATTCAACAACTGACTGGTTATTGGTAAATTCCACAATTGGTAGACAAGTTCCAATTCAACAAGTTTCTTCCCAGTAGCTGCTCTGAGTTGATATGTAGGTGATATATTGAATAGAAGCTTGACTCCTAGTCCGTCAGTGTCTTCTTGAAGTAGCTGATGTTGTGGGGGGACTCCACGTTAACTTACAATTTTTTACGAAAAGAGGCATCAATAGCTTTATGGTAAGGTGCAAAGTACCAATTTAATGAACTTACTATCCCCAACTATTATTGAGTCTTTTCCCCCTTGTGTTATGTGTTATGGGCAAGCCCAGAACAAAATCTTTGCTGATGCTAACCCTTGGATGTGACGATATCGGTCATACAAACCTTAGCCTCCCTTTCTACTCTTAGCCCTCTTGCAAATTGCATACCGTTCCACAATCCTATGTATAGCCTCCACCATGCTTAATCAATAAACATGCTCACCTAAGAATTTTAATATGCATTTTTCACCGAACTGCCTTGATAGGCCCTTAAAATCAGCCTCTCTCACCAAGAATTCCCTCAATGAGCAATTAGGAATGAACAATTTCCCCGATCTAAGCAAGAAGCTGCAATTAGCTAAAATGCACATTAGTAGCATAAAGATCAACTATCATCCTAAAACCAAACAATCTAGGATTTACAGGCATACACTTACAATGTATTTGCTACCACATTTTCATATCTTATTATAGTTAATGACATAAGCAAAGGACTTTGGAAACTCAACCTATTTTGCATGTTGTCTAAATAATTTATTCTACAGTTTTAAATGCTTTAAAGATTCATGATTTGTATAAACAATAGATTCCCTATGCAATAGATAGTGCCATCGAATTGTCAATTCTCTTATAAGAACATACAACAGGTCCATGTTGTCACATCAATATTGCACCTACTCCTCTCCTAGACACATCATACTCAAGCTCAAAAATTCTCTTAAGGCTAAATATTGCATTTGGTACTTGAATTTTACTTATTTTTACAATTAATTACCTTTAGTTTAAATGCATCAATTTGATACATGAATTTTTCCCCTTTTAGCAATTAACTATTTGAATTTTACCTATTTTTACAATTAACTACTTGGTCTAGGTATTATAAATAATCTCGAAAAGTTTATAGGTAGTCAATTAATATTTTCAAACTTCAAGTAATTAATTAAAAATGAGTAAAATTCAAGTATCAAATGTAAAATTAACCATTATCTTAACACTAATATTGAAGCTAGAGTCAGTTTCTCTTTAACTAATTCAAAACTCTCTTGGGTAACCTTCCCTTATTTGAATTCTACCATCTTTATAGTTAACTCAATACATACACCATAATAACATTGCAATAACATTCAAATTGCCTATAAAATGATATCAACCCAAGAAAACTCCTCACATCATTTAATGATTTTTATTTTAGCCACTTAATTTTTGCCTTCACTTTCTCTTAAGCTATGCTCCATTCTCTAACACTATAAACCCTAAACACACAACCTCCCTTTAAGAGAAAATACACCGCTTGAAATTGTCAAATAATCTCCACTTCCTCAATCTCCCCAAGAGTCATAAGTAACAATAGGACTTGCTTCCCATTTTTTTGGAAGGCATAGGTGTTGCGATATTCATCATGAATGGCATACCTATAAAACAACCAAGGATTCCCCAATAATATGTGGAGTGCACTCATGGGTGCTAAATCACATAGAATCTTATTGGTGTATTTATCTCCATTAGACTTGAGAGCCTGCATTTGCTTAGTAACATAGACAACCTTGTTATCATTTGGCTAATAAAATCTATAGGATTTCTTCTTAATATAAGTATTGAAACCCTCCTTTTCCTTTTAGACCCATACTCACAATCATAAGAAAGCCTTAACCCTCTCCTCTCCTCTATATTTCAAATTTTCAACCTCCTAAAATAAAATCCATTACTCTTTTCAATTAATCAAGATTCCTAGTATTCTTAGTATACAAGGGTTTGTCATTTAACATTGATAGGTTGATACGTGAGATCTTTTCCTAATATTTTAAAGGATTTCCTCATCAATAAAAATGATTAAAAGATTTTTAATCTTGAATTCCCATTCATGTTGTAAAAATCAAGGATTTAAGATTTGTTGCAAGAACATGTAAATAAAGGGAGGATAGTCATTGCATTCTTTGGATTTTTTTTTTTTTTATTTTAACAAAACCTAATTCCTTTGAAATCTTAAGAAAGAATTTTGTTAAGGGCATCAAGGTTAAGGATTTCATTCAAAGGATATTCAATCTACCGAAGGAACTAAGGCAAATCATTTCAAAACTCTTTTCTTTTCCTTAACCTTAATCATAGATCTATAGGACATAATGTACTGTGAATTTAGCAATAACCTAAAAATTGGATCAATAAGGTATAGGTAATGAGCAAAGTTCAAGAATGTAGTAGTTGTTGTATATTGCATGCGCATGTGAAGGTAGTGAGCTAAACTAATAAATATTTGGCCTATAAAATGTTTATGTTGTTTGTGTGTGGCTACTTGGACCTATAGGTGGCACTCATGGACAAGAGTATAGTGGACCCATACGTCTTTAATAAAGTAGTTAGATTAGGCATTAAGGTTGTTGTAGTAACTTAGTGAGTTATTAATATGAGAGAATTATGTCTTATAGAGTTATTAAGCAAAAAAGGAAGTTACAACAATGTGCTAATTAGTGGATTGTGACACTAATTAAAATGTTGTAGATAGATCCAATTGTCAATGGTAGGTTAACAAGTGCTAAACTAGTTATGGGATGATAAGTGTGTTACATGGATGGTAATATGTTTAACTTCTATATAATACATGGTTAAGTTGTTATTTTGATAAGTTATTATGTTATGTTGTTATAGGGAGAATTGATTTGCTAACCTAGTTATATTTGAGTTGTAATAGTTGTTGATCTGTGATTTTGACACATTTAGAAATGGAATTAGAGTAATCTAAATCTTGAACTGTTGAGATTATATTGTGTTTAGACTAAATAATATATCACAATTAACCAGTTTAATGGACTTAGTAAATTGTACATGTTTGTGCAATGGTGATGTACTGGGTTTCATGATCACCTATTAAGTTTTTGTATATTTTAAGTACTTTGTATAGCTTAGACTTTTGGACTGGAATAAAAGTAAAGATAGTATAGCTAATTGTTAGTATGTGAATACAAATAGATTTAGATAAATATATTTCTTTGACTTTTATAAATATGTTTAAAGATTGTATAATTTTGATTAACAAGTGATATATTATAAAGGTTTGAGGATTATTTATAACATTGTAGATATAATAGTTAGTTTTGAGCCTTATATGTTCCTATCGATGTAAAAATATATAGTAGGCTAATAACATCCTACAGTTTCGAGGTGTGACAATTGTGCTAATTGCCACATAAGTGCAACTCTCGCTATCAACTATCATATCAAAAGCATTTTCCTTTCATTCTACATCAAGTAAGAAACATGTTCATCCTATAACCATTCTCAACTGCAGGTTTAACACTCAAGATGCGTCAATTAACCATCACCATTAATCTCTTATTCCCACATGTCAGTCCAAGTGACTCCTCCATAGGCATCTAATCCCTTTTCAACATCATTTAACTTTCTCTTTTACTCCTCTTCAATATTTACCTCAAAGTTAAGTACACTGCTTCTCGCCACCATATTGATAGCTATTTGAACATCTATTACCTATGTGTCCAAAACTCAAGTATTTATAATATTTTACCTAGCTACTCATCTTACCCGTCTTTCTCTATTCCAAATTTTACACAATCAGGTGCCATAAGAGCTTTCCTTTTATTCCCATCCCTTTTCTCCAATTTTGTTACAACTCATCACTTCACCTTGTGAACTTTGCTTCCCCTTGTCATCTTGACATTGTTATCCAACTTTATCTTTACTAGGATCCATCAATGTAGGTGAAGGAATTAGTGATCAGAATGAAATTCTTTTCCGCTACCTCTTTACCTTCATTGTTAACTTAATCAAATCATCTAAGGTTGTATAGGGTTGTTGTAAATACCCCATTTTTTACCCTAATAATTAATAATGGTCAATTCTCAATTTTTTTTTCATTTTTTACAATTTTTCTTCTAATTTAGCAAAAATAGGAAAAATATTCAAAAAATAAAAAATGTTAAAAAAAGTATATCAATTTTGGAAAATCATGATAGAAATAATAAGAAAAGGAAATGAGTTAAATAATTTTTACAAATTTTTAAAATTTCAAAATAATATAAAAATAATAAAAAATACAACACGTATATACAATTTGCATGTTAAATAAAACTGAGAAGTGGGCTAGCCCAGTTGGTCTGGACCATGGCCTAAGGCACGGGGAAGGGGGGCTCAGTTGAGGGTTCAAATCGCGGGGGACACATTCTGCATTTTGCCCAATTTTTTCCCTCCCCAAGACACGTGTCAGCTTGTGATTGGACAGAGGGAGCGCACATGCCGGGTGTGTGATCGTCTTTAACCTCCATCCAAGATCATCACCGGCGAGGAAAAATTCGAATTTCAGCTGTTTTTATGCGATTTTTACACGAAATCCACCAAATCTTTAATTGAAATAAGATAAACATCATCCCATTGGAATCAAATCACAACAAATCGAAGGATTTACACGAATCGGAGATGGGTTTCAACAAAAAATCCAATTTGTGCTGATCGGAGGAAATCCGAGCTTATCCCACTTGGTTTTCAACACCTATAAATAGAGATCGAGGGCAAGAAGCTAGAGGACGGATCAAAAGTGAGAAAAGAGAGAAAATAAGAGAGATTGAAGCTTCGCTGGAGTTCCCGAGCACAACCATCGATCACCATTGCCTCGAAACGCCACCTGGAGAGGTTTTCGATCGCAACCACCACCGACCTTAGGTTTCTCATCCTCAGAAGCTTCAGAAACACCCCTCATTGGACGAAAAGGACCGCCGAAACGCCGTCAACGAGGACTTCCAGCCACCGCGACCCAACCTACCGACCCGACCCACGCATTGTACCCAGATCTAGGTAAGTCGGATTTTCTGTTTTTTTCTATTATTATGTATTTATTTATTTATTTTTGTTTATTTACAATTCAAAAAATAAAAAAATAAAAATAAAAATAAAAAATATAATATAATATGATAAATAATAAAAAAATAAAATAAAACAAAATAATAATAATAATAATAATAATAATAAAATGAAAAGTAATAATGATTAAAAGTAGGATTAATAATAGAGGTAGATGAATGATAGAGATATAAAAATAATTTTTATCATTTAGAAAAAATCTTTTTCTTAAATAAATCAAAAAATGGTTTTTCCTTAAATTAATGTTTTTTTAAATAAAATAAAATAAAATAATAAAGCTTAGGCTTAGATTTTTTTCCAAAAAATGCTAAAAAAGATAAAAACGTAAACCCGAGGTATTTTCATAATCAAAATTAACTAACTCACTAAAGCTTTTTATAAAAGACGAACTACAACTTGTTTGATCCTGAATAACAAGTACGTAGGCACCCGTTTGGGGCAACTCTATAAAGAATAAAAAACCATTTTTCCATATTAGAATAAGTTATTTCTAATCAATAAGCAAAAAATACAAAAAAAATACAAAAATACAAAAAAAATAAATAAAATAAAATAAATAACAATAAAAGACATTAGGATAGGGTTTAGATTTCAAAAGAATAAGGTGATAACTTTAAGGTTTTAATAGGTTATTTCCCAAGTTCAGAAACTCTAGTTCTTTTCCTTTTCCTCTTTCACAAAAATGAAAAGAGGAGATCCCGCTGACTAGTTGTCCAAATTAGGATTAATATGCTCAATTAGTCTTAATTCAATAATCTTTCCCAACTTCAATTGGGTAGCGACTTCAAAATAAGACGAAATTCTTAGTTTAAGTCGAGGACTTATATTAGATGAGTATATGGTCTAATATAAATCGGATTAGAAATGAAAATGAAAAAAAATAAAAAATTAGACTCGATAGGATGGCGATTCCACTGAGGACTATCTCTAGTAGGCTAGCCACCTGAGTCTTCTAAAATCACCATTTCCAAAATGTCTTTTGATTGTTATACTATTGTTGCTAACCTTTTAAGGATTTAATGAAATTTAGGGTTTATGTATTTTTTTTCCTACCATTGAGTCTGCATGCATGTAATCGTGTGATTAGATACGGTCAAACCCGAGCCGTCTTAAGACCTTAAGACCGGGGGCCATTGTGTAGGTTTTCAGGCGAAGTGATATGATCACTATTCGGGACTGATTAGGCCACCCCACCCAACGCTTCGATATAGCTCGAGATCCATTTCTTCGAGAATACGGGAGGCCATAGAGCTTGGGGACCTGTGAGAACCCACCTATCTACATACATGGAGTCATGGGCTGGCAATTGATTAATGATGTAATGCTTTTGTTCCGTTTATGGAGTTTAAATACATTTACCTGTAATAACATCATTTGTACTTTGTAAAAACTTGTAGTAGATGGCTAGTTCTATAGTTGACTACCTGCTTCGCAAAGAGATCCGGGTTTGCAAATCTCTAGATCCAAAGTTGGTACTGGACCATTGGTTTACTTTGTACAACCCCAAAGAGCAAGCCTTCATCCAACAAAAGATAGGGTCCATCCTTTCACTGATGAAGATGGAAATGAACTTACCTCTAATGCGAGCTATCCTCCATCTATGGGAAATCGAGCTCGCAGCTTTCTTTATTGGGCCACATAAGATCACTCCCACTCTGGAAGAATACACCCAACTTCTGCAAGCCCCATCACTAACTAGCGAGGTGTATGTGCCAGATCTTGAGGCTAGGTCAGCTGGTATTTTCAGTAGGCTTCTGGGTATCCACAAGACAGCAATCAACAAGGCCTTAACAAATTGCAACAAATATTGCATAAGGATAGATGAGTTAGAAGCCTGGTTCATAACTCGGGAAGATGATGGGAATAGGAAAGACATGTTATGCGAGGACCCCAAGAGCTACAAACAGAGAATGGTGAATGCTTTCATCCTGACAGCCTTTGTCACCATTCTCTTCCCCACCAGGATCTTTTACTTCCACTACCGAGTCATAGAGCTGATGGCCCAATTCTTGGAAGGGAAATCTTATATCCTGGCTCTACTGGCTAAACAGATTCGGAACTTGAATTTTGTCAAGAGAAAGGGCCACGGGATCCTCCGCTCAAACATCAACCTCATCCTAATCTGGTTTGTGAGCCATCTCAAATGTTTTAGGTTGAACCTGGTCCGGAAATCTTTAGCCCAACAAGTGGACCTTGTGGACTCCTGCATAGAAAAGATAAAGCTACCCGACGACCTTACTAGCCACAGTTAGGTGAAAGTGCTCAAGAGTTTCAATGCCGACAACATCCCATGGACTGTTAGATGGAGTTGCTGCAACAAAGTCATCATAACCTGCAGAAACCTTTAGGCCATTCCTCTAATCGGTATCGGTGAATGTATAGGTTATCATGTAAACTCGATGGTCCACCAATTCGGTACCATCCAAGACATAGTTTATTGACCATCACTAGAAGCAATCGCGTTCGAATACCAGGACCTAAATCTGCTGGTAGCCGAGAAGTTTGCCAAGCTGGCAAAGGTTAAAGCCCTATGGGAAGCCCGAATCGAGAGCCCCAACGTAGACCTCGGAGACCTGGATGGCGAAGTAGGCAAGCATCGAGCTACCAGGAATTTCGTGATCCACCAACTATATCAAACAGGAGAAAGGGCATACCAAGTCCCAGATATCACCCAACCTGAGCCAGACAAGGTAGACCCAGAGCTGAGAACCTATTTGGAATAAGTCAGGGCCCAGATGGAGGTATACTTCGAAGCTGCATACTATAAAAAGGATATTTGAAAGGGCAGATTTAAAGAGTCTAATCAGAGAAACAAGGCCTTAGAAGCTCAGTTGGAGAAGACTCAAGCTAGAGTTAAAGAGCTAGAAGCTGTCGTCAGCGGAAAACTGGTGCCTACGCAGTAGAAGAAGAAGAGGACTAGGAAATAGATTAGCATTGTACTTTTACTTTTTCATGTTTCAAGTATCGAACTCCAAATTTTCAATATTAATAAAAATAAAATTTCAGTATTATATCATTAATCAATTGTTGGCCCCTTTATTTTAGCATATGTATGATACATGCATCATATTTATATACATGCATTAAACTAAGAAAAATGCACGCTCAAGTATCAAAGATAGCTCCCAAACAACCGAACCCTCCAAGGAGCCCAATTCGCACCCGCTTAAAGATAGCAAATAGTGGCAACAACAGCAACAACCGCAACAACACCAGCGCTAATACCACCTCGGATCCTACGATCGTGTCCCTAGAACAAATAGTCTAGCAATTGGCTGCACAAGTCCACCTCCTAACTAAGAGTATTGGCCTCCTTCGCACTACCCAACTAACTCAAGAAGAACACTCAGGGGTCAGAAAAGGGAAAGCAGTAGAAGGTCAACCTCCAGAATATGAAGAGATCAATTCCCACCTTAACCCAGCATTTGAGTATGAACCGAGAGTCAACCTTGGTCCAACCTCGGACGACATAAAGCGGAAGATGGAGGATAAGTAAAAGGAGATGGAAAGAAAACTTTTTCAATAGCTGGCTAATAAGATGAAAACAATAGAGGGGCCTAACGATTTTAAGCAGGCAGGGATCACTAGCTTACCAGTATATGGGGAGGAAATGTACCCAGAGAAGTTCAAGACCCCAGAATTTGAAAAATATGATGGCATTAGATGCCTCAAGATGCATACATGGCTGTATGTACGGAAGATGAGCAAGTATACCCAATATGACCAGCTTATGATCCAGACCTTCCAAGACAGCCTTACAGGCCCTGCCCTTGTATGGTATGCACACTTAGACTTCAACCAAGTCAGTACCTGGACAAGACTCGCTCGAGCATTCTACGATCAATACAAATTCAACATCGAGGTGCCCCTTCAGTAATGGACTTAGGAAGTCTCCGAAAGAAACACACTGAGTCTCTTAAGGAATATGCCCAGCGCTGGAAAGCTCAAGCTGCTAAGATAACGATCCCAATTTCTAAAAAGGAGTTGACATTCATCTTTGTCAACACCCTAGATAAGACTTACTTCTCACATCTGGTGGGCCAGACATCATCTAGCTTTGCAGAAGTAGTGACAACAGGGGTGCCAAATTGAGAATGCCATGACAGATTTGTGTCGACAGTTCCACATAAACCATAGAAATTCAACTCCCTATCGACCTCAAATGAATGGGGCAGTGGAAGCAACCAATAAGAATATCAAAAGAATCATCGAAAAGATGACAATCACTTACAAAGATTGGCACGAGATGCTGCCATTCGCCCCTATGGCTTACAGAACCTTAATTAGAACATCTACCGGAGTTACCCCATATTCTCTGTTATATGGTACCGAGGCAGTCCTACCAATTGAAGTCAAAATACTATCCTTCATAATTCTATCAGAAGCGCAGTTAGATGAGTTAGACTGGGTAAAGAAGAGGCTCGATCAGTTGAATTTGATTGACGGAAAAAGACTCACTGCGTTATGTCACGGCTAGTGTTACCAACAATGAATAGCCCGAGCATTCAACAAGAAAATGAGATCTCGATATTTCAAGGAAGGAGATTTGGTGCTAAAGAAAGTTCTCCCGAATGCTCAAGATTCCAGGGGGAAGTTTACCCCAAACTATAAGGGCCCATATGTTGTAAAAAAGGTATTGTCAGGAGGTACTCTGATATTAACTCAAATGGATGGTCCAGAATTGAAAGACCCCATTAATACAGATGCTGTTAAGATGTACTATCCTTAGGCAAGGAAATTGAGATTTTGCCAATGTTTATGAATGCCAATATTCAGTACGAATTTCATTGAGTCTAGTTTTCATTTCTTTTACAAGCAAAGTTAATGCTCTGAATGATCGATAACTCCAACCAATTCTCATTAAAACAAACATTCCTAAACACATTACCCATCATTTCACCAATGAATGATGAATATTGAAATGATAATGAATCTCAATAAATTTTGTGACATAATTTTACCTAATTTTGAGCATTAAACCTAGTACATTAATAGAATAATACCACAATCACAAGAGCCATGCTCATAAGAAAAGAAGCACATTAAGGCCCTCAACCCTGTTTTAAAGCAAGAGTAAGCAAAGGAGAAGCAAACCAGCACAAAGGTTCGGTTATTTAGTTGCTATCCGCGATAAATTGGTAAGCATCTTAGAGTAAATAACCATCATTCACATATTATAAGACATCTCTTATCAAATCATTTGAAGCATTTGCTAGAAGCATTTTCAAAAGTGTTAGGTTAGTCAGCCTACAACGGGATACTTTCCTAAACATCCTCTCTTAGGGTTAGCCCATAGGGGCACCTTTCAAGACATTTCTTCCCCAAGATCGCAAGTCTAAGAAGACGCTTTCCACTATAGGTTAGTCAGCCCACGATGGGGCACCTTTCGAGACATTTCTTTCCTAGGGTTGCAAGTCTAAGAAGACGCTTCTCGCTATAGGTTAATCAGCCCACAGAGGGGCACTTTCCTAAACACCCTTTCTCAAGGTTAGCTCATAAGAGCATCTTTCAAGATACCTATTTTTCAGGGTTGCAAGTCTAAGGAGATGCTTCTCGCTATTGATTAGTTAGCTCATAGCAGCACTTTTCAAATTTGTCAATTAGTTCGCTCATATGAGCACTTTTCGAATCTATTGATTAGTCAACTTATAGGAGCACTTTTCGAATCTATTGATTAGTTAACTCATAGGAGCACTTTTCGAATCTATTGATTAGTTAGCTCATAGGAGCACTTTTCAAATTTGTTGATAACCGATTAGTTAGCTCATAAGAGCACTCTTCGAAAGCATTTCTCCCCAAACAGTCGCTAGTTTAACCGAACACTTCTGTTGACAGGTGGCCAGCTCATAAGAGCACTTCTTGAGACAATCTTCTCTTTAAGGTTACTATTCTGATAAGACGCTTCCCATTATCAGCTATTCCGCTCACAATAACACACTTCTAAACAATCCTTGAGATATTTCCTATCGTCGATTAGTCAGCCCATAGAGCACTTTTTGGGAGGATACATTACTTCAGATTGTTAGGTTATTTAAGACCATTTCCTGAGCAATACCAATCATCACAAAGCACTCGTGGGATAATTAGCTCATGGAGCATTTTCCTACTAAATACCAAAGTCCAGATAACCAACCAAACCATGGCATTGTCTATTCAGTCTAGAGGCCAAAAATGACGTCTTTCTTGTCTATGTAGTTAAGTTTTCCAAATTTTATCACAAAGAGGGGCAGCTGTAAACATCTCATTTTTTACCTTAATAATTAATAATGGTCAATTCTCGATTTTTTTTTTTTTACAATTTTTCTTCTAATTTAGCAAAAATAGGAAAAATATTCAAAAAATAAAAAAATGTTTTAAAAGTATATCAAATTTGGAAAATCATGATAGAAATAATAAGAAAAAGAGTTAAATAATTTTTAAAAAATTTTAGAATTTCAAAATAATATAAAAATAATAAAAAATGCAACACGTATATACAATTTGCGTGTTAAATAAAACTGAAAAGTGGGCTAGCCCAACTGGTCCGGACCATGGTCTAAGGCGCGGGGGAAGGGACTCAATTGAGGGTTTGAATCGTGGGGGACGCATTCCACGTTTTGCCCGATTTTTTTCCCTCCCTAGGATACGTGTCAGCTTGTGATTGGACGGAGGGAGCGTACGCGCTGAGTGCGTGATCATCTTCAACCTCAATCCGAGATCGTCGCCGGCGAGGAAAAATTCAAATTTCGGTCGTTTTGATGCAATTTTTACACGAAATCCACCAAATCTTTAACTAAAATAAGATAAACATTATCTCATTGGAATCAAATCACAACAAATCGAATGATTTACATGAATGGGAGATAGGTTTCAACAAAAAATCCGATTTGTGCCGATCGGAGGAAATCCAAGCTTATCCCACTTGGTTTTCGACGCCTATAAATAGCGATTGAGGGCAGGAAACTAAAGGACGGATCAAAAGTGAGAAAAGAGAGAAATAAGGGAGATTGAAGCTTCACTAGAGTTCTCGAGCACGATCGCCGATCACCACCGCCTCGAAACACCACCCGAAGAGGTTTTCGACCGCAACCACCACCGGCCTTAGGTTTCTCATCCTCTGAAGCTTTAGAAACACCCTTCATTCAACGAAAAGAACCTTCGGAACGCCGCCAACAAGGACTTCCAACCACTGCAACCCAACCCGCCAACCCAATCCGACCCGACCCGCACACCGTACTCGGATCCAAGTCGAATTTTTCATTTTCTTCTATTATTATTTATTTATTTGTTTGTTTGTTTGTTTATTTACAATTCGAAAATAAATAATAATAATAATAATAATATTAGGAAAAATGATAGAATTTAGATTCTTTTTTCATGTTTAGTTTAGAGTAGATAAAATAATAAAAAATTATAAAAATATAAAATAAAAAAATGTTAAAAAATATTTAAAATATAAAATGATAAATAATAAAAAATAAAATAAAACGAAATAATATAAATAATAATAATAAAATGAAAAGTAATAATGATTAAAAGTAAGATTAATAATAGATGTAGATTAATGATAGTGATATAAAAATAATTTTTATCACTTAGAAAAAATCATTTTCTTAAATAAATCCAAAATTGGTTTTTTCTTAAATTAATTTTTTCAAAAAATAAAATAAAATAATAAAGCATAGGCTTAGATTTTTTCCAAAAAATGCTAAAAATGATAAAAACGTAAACCCGAGATATTTTCATAATTAAAATTAACTAACCCACTAAAACTTTTTATAAAAGGCAAACTATGACTTGTTTAATCATGAATAGCAGGTACATTGGCACTTGTTTGGGGCAACTCTAAAAAGAATAAAAAACCATTTTTCCATATTAGAATAAGTTATTTCTAATCAATAAGAAAAATATACAAAAAATACAAAAACATAAAATAAATAAATAAATAAATAATAAAAATAAATAAATAACAATAAAAGACATTATGATAGGATTTAGATTTTAAAAGAATAAGGTGGTAACTTTAAGGTTTTAATAGGTTAGACCCCGAATCCAGAAACTTTGGTTCTTTTCCCTTTCCTCTTTCATAAAAATGAAAGGAGGAGATCTCACTAACTTGTTGTCCAAATTAAGATTAATCTGCTCAATTAGTCCTAATTCAATAATCTTTCCCAACTTCAGTTGGGTGGCGATTCCAAAATAAAACGAAATTCCTAGTTCATGTCGAGGACTTATATTAGATGAGCATAGGATGTAGTATAAATCGGATTGGAATGAAAATGAAAAAAATAAAAAAATTAACTCGATAGTTGTAACTTAATCATAGTGGTAATCTTAAATATAAGCATAATGATGAAATGACAATAGTTTGATCTTGGAGTTCATCATGATGTGCTTTGAGGAGACCATATTAATTATAGGATTGAAATGCAAAATTAATAAGTAAAGTTCGGATTTTTGTCAAAAAGTGAAAGAGAATAAAAGATATAGATGTCCTTTTGATGGATATTACACATTAACAAGATTCAAATTACATTCTCCTTTATTGGTATGACACGGGATAAAGGCGAATAATTTTGTTCACCACAAATTTGAGAAACTCTCAAAGAAAAGGATGCAAATTCATTGAAGATGATTTAAGAACGTTTTAAAAATGAAATATATATATATATATGAGAGAGAGAGAGAGAGAGAGAGAGAGTTTTTAAGGTTTAATATTGACTAAAAATAGAAAATAAAACAAAAATAACATAAAATTGAAAATAAATATTGAAATAAGTCAGTACATCACCATATAGTGGCCTATGTACTTAAGAACACATCTGTGATCATCAAGAGCATGATCATATAATCCCAAAAATGCAATTAATCATTTGAGAGATACATAAGGGTGAACACAAGCATGTTAACTGTCCATGTTCAACAACACATCATAGCTTTTCTTAAAGACATTCATGCACTTAGATAAATTGAAGATCCAAGAGTTACATAAGTATAAATATGGTCGTGTTCTCCTTGTATTCTTCAAAATTGCCATCCTTACCTAGTTCTTGAGCTAAAACGCATATCTTATCATCAAAGCTTTGTGAACAAACCATAAAACCTTCAATCATGTGTCTTTCCTCCTCACCATGCATGTTATTGATCACTCCATTCCATAAGTTCTACAAACCTCTTGCTTGAGACCAAGTCAAAGGTCTTGAACCCAGTTGGCTCTCATCAATTCACGTGATACCGAATCATCTACATCTCAAACTTTTGCACATAGTTCTCTATACTTTGGAGCACTTCACTTCAGAAGTCATCAAGTAGCGACATCTTCTTCCCCATTTCTCTACCTTTGCATCTTCAAACTCTTATATGAAAAGCCAACATAATCGACAAAGTCAAGAGCTACTAAGGCATCTTAATGTGCTTATCATATTCGTAACATTTAAACATTTTTCTACTTTACATGTCGAATTTAGATACCTGGCAAACTATTCCTCTAAAAGGTGGAATTTTCAATTTGATAGTATTTGCACACTTATTCAAATGGTTTTCATCTTTGTTGCATCAACATTAAGATTATCATCACCATGCTCTTCGAAATTCTCAATTTCTCATAAGCTTCCCACTTGATCACTTTTGCTAACACTACTTTAGGATCATTAGACACATCCTCCGGTGTGTTCAAGTGCATAAAAATAGTGCCTATAAAGTCTAATAACTCATGCATTTGTTGCTCAAAACACCTCTCAAGTTCCCAAATACGCCCTAACACACAATTGTCGACACCCTTGTTTCTCTCCCAAACTTCCAAGAAGTATCAATAACTCACTAAATTAGATAAAGAATTGCCAAAAGTTGTCACCACCTAACAACCACTACTTTGTACTCTAAACATGTGATCAACACCATTCAATATCTCAACGATTTTTTCACATTTCTCCCATTATAGTTTTCATAAGAATTCTTAACTTTAATCACATGTGCCTATACTATGATACCAAATATAATGTGCCTAGAATCGAGATCCTATACAAAGCACAATAAATGTATGAATCCAATCAAGTTAAAGATGTAATTTTTTATTTTTTTATTTTTAAGGATATAATCAATCGTCTAAGAGATTATCTACCAAGAGAATTAAACTGTAATAATATTGATCTAATATGACACACAAATCAAGATAGTCGGTGTTCATCACAATCACAAAGATTAATGAGGACAAGATTTAATGGAGAAAGACTTAATCGGGGGTTGCATTCAAGTATCCAATGATGTCTCATACATAGATAAGCCCCTTTTATCAAGTTAATGCATGTAATTTGGAAAGAAATTGTAAATAAAATAAATGGGTAGAAAAAATGTAATATGCATAATTAAACCAAAGGGTTGATTTAGATGATGAATGGAGTCATTTAGATGTCTTAGGATTTGTTTGAATGGATTAAGTGTGCCACTTGAATGAGCTTGAATAAAAATTTCAAGCCTTTAATCTATATGGAATTCATTCACATAAAGAGTCATCTAAAGGAAGTTGCATAGAGCCAAATCTATAAAGTAGAGGGCCATTTTTTTCAAAGGACTTGATGCTGCATCTTAACAAAGTGGATGTAATGCCAAATCAAAACCTTTCTATGGCACTTCATTCAAATGCCTTAAGGATGGTGTTGTAATGAGATGGCCTTGATGCACTTTATTAATAGCAACTCATGATCCTCTCTCATATTGAACTTGCATCGGTAAACTTATGCTTCCTAATTACTTGATGTGGGATCTATAGGTTCCAAAATAAACTCAATCTTAGATATGGAGTTGAAAAAAATTCAATGAGCAAAATTTGATTTTCCTCCTCCTCAAGCTCTAAATCTAATAATTGGCATAATGGGAACTTAATTCCCATTAAAACCTAAAGGTCGGGCTATAAAACTTCAAAAAGTGAAATCGAACTACCATGGTGTAACAATAATAGCATAACAATTCTTACACAATCTTTGAACACTCAATTCCTTTAGCTAGTCCTTAAGCTCTCACATACACTATCTAATACATTGACTAATAAAAATTGTTTACAAAATCCTAAATCCTAATATATAAAATAGAAGGTGACTTAATCAATAAGAAAACAAAAGACAGAATATAGCTAATAGTCCTACGCTTCTTTTAGTTGACCTTTTACTCATTTCTTTATCTATTTATGACCTAAAACCAAAGTCCTATGTAACTTTAAGACAAAATACAACAAGTCTCCATCCTAACTTGAATTTACACAACTCAACATATTGACTCATGCATCTTAGTAAGACCTATAGCGTAACTCTTTCAGTTTAGTTTTGTTAATTAATTGCATCAAGGCTATCTTGTATACTATACATTTTGGCAAGCCTCCATTGTGCTATACCTAGATGATGTCATTCATCTATTATGTCAACCATGCCCAGTCATGATTGTTGACACCCACAATACCCTTTTATTCTTCCCTACCAGCACACTCTAAAATGAATCATTGAGTACTTCTTGGAACTTGTATGCTCCCCTTTCCTTTAGATTACATTCGCCTTTTAGACTTTGTGCAATACCTAAGTAAAACAAAACTAACCTTTCCATTACACATCAAACATAGAATATTTGATCATTATACGAAAAGATGGGATTTTATAAGCAAAGTGAATTTCCTATCATATGTAAAAACAATAGAAGCCCTTAAGTTTCCACTTTGCAATTTTGATTCTTGAAAAATAAACGAAAATAAAGATACAAGATAAGACTCTTGATTGTCAATTACACAAGAACTTTATTAGAATTGAACTTAGACTAAGAGCTAAAAAAATGCTAAAAACCCAAAGTTTGAAAGGGTTGTTAAACTATAAATGTCTTTAGGTACTAAACTAATTCTAAACAAAATTTTAAACAAGTTTAACCTAATTTAACCCGTTTATTAATAGCTTTTCTCAACACAAACCAGTTTATGGTCATGTGATGTTGTCTCTTGGTTGTTAAGTCGTATGTTAAATTACTAGCTCTAGTCATTACCTATTTATAAATAACCACTTTACATAGGTTCATAAGTATATATTCAATCTCTCCTATTACACATGTGAAAAGCAACTCCTAAAGTTTAACATAGATTTTCTCTGACCATCAGATGATGGTTACAACTAGTCATCCTCTAACTTAGCTACAGTTCCATTGGTAACAACATTACCTCTACTATATTGCATCTAGTCTTGGTTATTCCTATCAGGTTACCCCATCTTCATTTAGCCCTTTTTGTTTGTAGTGATGATATATAATTCATAGCTTATAGATCTCCCTTAAAATTACTGCTACCACCAAACTATTGATCTCTTGTACTTAAACATCTACAATTACTCACGGATCCTAACCCCTAGTCTAATTGGGCTATGCTTAATAGACTACTCTTGATATCTTCTATTGACAAGCTATCCTTGATATATATCATAGTCTCCTTGGATTTGTAGAACGAAGATGGTAGACAATATAATAAGATCATCACTTGATCTTTGATCCTAACCTTGACATCAATATTTTTCAAATAGTTAATTGGAGACATGTTGTCTTATCAATGGCCCATTACCCACTCATAATGAGTACAACTAGTCATTTTGCAAGAGACTTGGTCATACATAAATCTTCCAATTTCTTCTTAATCTTGCAGTTGTCTTCACTAATAGTATATCTTGCAAAACACTATTATTTAAATTAAGTTTGATCCTTGTCTTAATGAGATCTTTCCACTCATTATCCTTTATTCCAACTGTCAATCTAAGCCTTCTTTGATTTTGACTACATTGAAACCCCTCACATCTATACTTGCCATAACTCGAATGCCATGTATTAATAAACTATTTTAGACATGGGCTTCCAAGACTAAGTCGGCTAGCCTAATACTAATTAGTTGTTTCAGACATGGGCCTCCAAGCTCAAGTTGACTAGCCTAGTCAAGAGTTCAAATGAATATAAGCATAAAAAAGCTCGATAGATAAGGTAAGTTAACATCCTTATAACTCTGCTCATAATTCTCTACCAAATCTAAAGTCAAATAGAGGATCTTGGGAAATTTATCACCTCCTTATTTGACTTAGCCATGCCCCTAAAAACACAATATCATGCCTCTTGGTAAGGCATCAAAACTCTATCATTTTGCACCCATACTTACTCCCTTGTTGGTACAATCCTGTCATAAATATTGACTTAAGTGTCAAAGTGACATGCTAGAATGACATCCAACACCCCTCTAGCTTATTTTGATTATCTTTTGCAGGTCACATACACTTAACAAGGATCTAGTAACAACACCATGCAATCATCAAAACTTTTCAATATCATACTTAGTGGGCATCTGTTTTGTTTGTAGATTGCAATATAAGTCTTAAAATTCCTTATCTCTTAACAACTCTAATACTAATTTGGTATGATTGAATCAAGATTTTAGGTGAAAAATCACAAAGCACATGATAATAAGAGATATAACAAATAAAGGGAGAAGGAAAGACATATGGAATTAACATGGAAAATTGCAAAAAGACAAGGTGAGATAACATAGGTAAGACCGAACCAATCATTTATAGTGTAAAGGTAATAGTATAGTGATTCTCACACAATCTCAAAATATTTGATTCCTATAACAAGTCCCTAGGGTTTTTTGCTCTCCTATACCTTACTTGATATACTAATAGTGTATATATAGTGTTTACAAAAGCAAAAATCCTAACATGTAATATAGGGTGTAATTTATATTTCTTTAAAAAAAAAAAAAAAAGAAGAAGAAGAGATAACTAAAGATCTTACCCACCCCATGTTCCAAAACCCATGACCATTGGCAATAATTTTATCACGGAAAAATAATATAACCTTTATACACACTATATATTATAAGTTTATCCTCATTTGATGCCATTTAAAGTGTACATTCTTTATTTACATTTAGAGGGAAATACTTATATTAGTCTTATTACTTTTGTTTTTGGGGTTTGTAAATACCCACCATTATTATTATCACTTTTCTTGACTATTAATTAGTTGATGCCTCCTACTCTCAACAAAATTGCATTTAGACAAGTTCGACTGGTGAGAATTGAGATCTTCAATTAAAGAGAGAAACAACACCTTTCTCTAATCTCTAAGCATCACCACAACCACCCCCACCCCCTTCCAAAAAAAAAATGTTTCCCTTCATAGTTCGGAGCAGCTGAATTGGATCGAACCACGTGTCTAGATCTCGAACCTATCTAAAGAAACTTTGTAATTTTACTAGCACACGTCCACATCTTTTTTCCATAATGCTTTACACGACCCACTTCTCTATTGGCTACTACTCCGCAGACTATGCGTTTATGCCTCGAATTCCTCCTTTCTCTAGACCCCACAACCTAATATCATTGCCAATCACATCTCACTATGACTTCATATACCCTCAATACGTGTTCGTCTCCCATCGGCCATTGTTTCTACCAAGTACCAAGTTCGATTTTTAAATACGTTGGTGTGATCATAATTTTTATTCGAATGGGGGTACTATGCAAATGATGAGTGTAGCATCAAATTCAATGGCACTAAATCGACAACCAATCCTAGGGAATTATAGATTTGCCAAGCAAAAATGATTAAGAATATGGCCCTATAGGTATAAACATCTAAATAATCTAGAATAGAATGTGATGTGTATCTATATAATAATGAGTTATTACTTTAAATAAACTCAATTGAATGGAAGTTGAACAAATTCTATAACTAGATTTGCAATAACTTAAATTGTTGATCATATTTTTTTATGTCATGCTTAGCACGCATAAATAATATGAAATGGAATTGATTGAAATAGATTAAAATGAAATCATGATTGAAACGATAAATCCATTTCCATATTTAGAAAAATACATGCAATTGAATATATGTAAAACAATGTTGGTCAAAATTATCCTTAAGTA
This sequence comes from Laguncularia racemosa, assembly GCA_037954665.1. Lineage (NCBI taxonomy): Eukaryota > Viridiplantae > Streptophyta > Magnoliopsida > Myrtales > Combretaceae > Laguncularia > Laguncularia racemosa. The sequence continues at coordinate 3,827,510 of JBBMOL010000001.1, read as the reverse complement.
TTAAATATAATAATGAAATTAAAAATTAAATAAGTAATTTCCATTAATGATTATTAAAGAAGTCAGAATGGAATCACAGTTCCATCATTTTAAAGACGGAATCGAATTCTCTATTAAAAGCGAAATCAAGATTTCAAAAAATCACGAATTCATTCCTAGGTACCAATAATTCTTGCATAATCTAGGATGCAATAAATATTTAATGTCTTCAATTACTATCTTAATAGTATTCTAATGACCTATCATAATTTAACACTTAAACAAGTTAAGCAAATAACAATGTACGATTTAATTGGTTGGGATACCATAGACACTTTAGTGGATAAAAAATTTAGTAGATAAGGTTATGATGTACCGTGTGAAATAGTCAGCAGTGAATAACAGGACATGAAATTTTGACATATTAACCACCATGTTAAGAAAATAAAAAATTCTTATATATCAATTTCTTTAATTTATGTCCACCGTTTATCTAAGCTCACAATGATCACTCCTAATGATGCCTTCCTCGGTATGGCCGGGACAGCAATGAGAATACTCTAGAATGCAACGTGGCATGTTCAAATATTTTTCAAAGACAAACGTTCTTACATAGAAAATAGAAATACCCTCTTATGCAAGAACGAGAAGAGATTAATGAGATCGCGTTGACGATCACTCTCGTCGACTGAAGACGGCGGCTAAGTGGCTAGGTCCACCATGAACGTTGGCAGCGGCTTGTGGATTCGAGGATCTACTAGTAGTGGTGCAAGTGAAAAAACGGTAAACATCCCTTTCATGCTCAAATTCCGTCCGATCGCTCCGAAACCGGCCGATGGCGAGTCCTTTCCGGGTGGAAAACCACCGGCGACCATAAAGAAGGTGGTGCTTAGGAAGACAACCAAGAGAAAGTACGTTAGGGTTCGCAAAAGTAAGAATACCAACTCTTCAAAGAAAAGCTGTCCCGCCGTGACTCTTCAACTCATGCCGGAGAAGAACGAGCCACAGAAGTCACCAGGTGGAGGATCGGCACGTGACATGAACCTTCCAACGTCAAATTGTCGAGGACCGGAAACACGTCAGCATGTTTCCGACGATTCAATAACGAAAATTTTCCTCACGCTTCCTGAAAATGAAACCAACTCGACTAAGGAGACTTTGGTTACGATAGAGAGGATGACGGATGCCTGCGTGGAGGCCGCCGACTCATTAGGTAGCAACGACTCGGAGATTTGGAAGAATCTAGAAGCTGACACGTGTCCTGGGTTCGTCACCGACAGATTTAATAAAGTAGAGTTGGTGAATGATGCATTTGTGAGGTTAGCGAGGGCTGAGGCCGGGGATGGACGGCTGGCGGGGGTGGCGGTGAGGTTGGTGGTGAGGGAGGAACCGCCGTGCTGGTGGAGGGCGTTTACGTGTCGGGCTAAGATTAACTACACTTGGAAGAAGGAGAAGTGCCCGAAGATGGTGCCATGTGATGTGTGGCGGTTGGACGGTGGAGGGTTTGCATGGAGACTAGATGTCAAGGCTGCTCTTGGATTAGGGTTTTGAAAAGGATTATTCTATAGTTTCAGGTAATTATATGCTGCTTAAATTTGGAATTTGATTTCACTTTGCAAGGCGAAGAAGCTGAGGGTGATCGGTATAATTACTTTCTTTGATCAATCCAATTAAGTTGGAGCACTACATATACGTATATACGATTAAAATTTCTTGTGCAAATTTGTATAAAACTAATAATAGAAGTAGCTTGAGGTACCTTTGGAAAATATAAGGTTAAAAAACTTGTGTGCTCTAATAATGATTGATATAATTAAAATTATTGTAATTTAATCATATGAATATTGATTTTTTAATAACATTGATTAAATTTGATTTTTTTTCTCTAAAGTTACAATGTCGTAGTTGTTGGAAAAAATAAATTAATAAATAATAATGGACATGCGGTGTGAAATGTAAATGTTTCAAATGTGTATATGGGTTTTGTGTGCTGTGAAAAATTAAAAGAATGTTTCATCATCGTTTCCATCTTCAAAGCTAGTAACCGCTCAAAATAACTAGGCGACGAGAAATTTTATCATATAATGATTTATTCTTTTATATGTGTTTTATACTTATGGATCCATTTATTGTGGAAAAAATTTCTCGACATTTTTTTTCTTTTATTGAACTTTAATTTTCTATACAAACAAATATCATAATGATATAATGTTAGCGAAAGTTAAAGGTAGTGGCTTAATTACTGGTCATGGTGATTGGTTAAAGCAGATTGTTGTATTAACTTTAAATAAGAAAATACATGATATAATTATCTTTATAAGTTTTTCCAAAATCTTCAAATTTCATAATTTTCACATTGATGTAATGAATAGTGTTCATACTTTTATCCATAGACATGATATTATTATTTTCTCCTAATCCCCGAGAACAAAGAATGCCTTATCTATTTAAAGCGTCTTATTTTTGCAAGAGAATGATTTCTATCTCTTAACCCTTTTAATTTTGTGATGGTTTTGTGATAATGAATCCATTCAAAATACTTTGATACTATTCGCTCATACATATAAATGGTAGAAACAGAATATTATCTCTTCATATAACATTAATAGACATCTCCATCAAGACATCATATTTATAATAATTTGACAAACATTTAATTATAATTAGGATCCTTCATAATTCTAACGTTATTATATTGGGTCAAAAATTTTAATATCATTTTACTAACATTTGATTATAATCATGATTATTCATAACAAAAAGTGTCCACAAATTCTAACATTCTTCCGTTTGACCCATATATGCCTTTTAATAACTAAGAATAGATATAATGAGCATGATAACATAATTCTATGCTCTTATTATATTGATCATACTATCATATTAACAATTAATTAGAGCCATGGCAATTGTACGTCATTATAATGACATAATTTCTTCCATGTGCCACATAATTAATTTCTAATTTATTCATGAGATAAATAAAGATCTGATTTTAATATCATAATAGCAATTCTTATTAACATAATTCTAATACAATCATGTATACTATATAGGAAACAAGAAGTTGTCAAAACACATTATTTGAGCTCAAGAATATTATGCAAATAAAATACAACATTATTCAATCAAGACATCCTATGATGCCCATTCTTTCAACATGCTCTCTAAAAATATTGGGTGGAAATCCTTTTGGTATAGATTTGTAACCATTAATTTTATACTAATAAGTTCAATTAAAACTCTTTGTTTTTTGAACTTCTTTAATGGCAAAGTATTTGATCTCCATATGTTTAACACCCTTTGAATACTTATCATTCTTTGAAAAGGAGATTGTTGTGAACTTGTCACAATAAATTTTTAGTGGCCTACTAATAGTTGTCACAATAAATTCTTGTATCAACACATCTAGCAAAATCTAAATCCAAATAGCTAATCACCTTTAAATAATCAGACCTACTATAAGTGAGCATGTGGTTCTTTGTTCCTTGCAATTATCTTAAGATTTTCTTAATAGCTTTCCAATGACCCAGTCCTGATTTACTTTGATATTAACCTAACATCCCAACACTAAAACTAATATCAGGTTTGGTATAAGTTTAAAGGTACATCAAACGCCAACAACAGATGCATATGGGATTCTTGCAATATGTTCTCATTCCAACTCACTCTTTGGACATTGCATACTACTAAATTTCTCTCCTTTATGAATTGGAACTATTCTTATCCATCTTAAGCCTTTCTAGAACTTTATTTATATAAGCTTTCTAAGATAGGCCTACTAAACCTTATGATCTATCACGGAATATTTCAATTCTTCTCACATATGTTGCTTCTCTCATATCTTTCATCTTAAAGCTCTCAAAAAGGCAATTCTTGGCTTTGCTTAACAAACCAAAATCATTAGCAACAATCAAAATATCATTAACATATAAGACTAAGAAAACAAATTTGCTCCCACTAGTCTTCATATATATACACTTATCTATGGTGTTTTCTTTAAAACCAAAAGAAGTTATGGTATTATTAAATTTGAAATACCATTTACTATAAGCTTATTCGAATTCATATATTGACTTCTTAAGTCAACACACCATATGTTCATTTCCTTTAATTAAAAAGCCTTCAAGTTAGTCCATAGAAACCTCTTCATCCAAATCTACATGGAAAAAGGCAATCTTAACATCCATTTGGTGTAACTTCAATCATAATGGGCCACCAAAGCCATAATGATCCTAAATGCATTTTTCTTTGAGACTGGTAAAAAGTTCTCTTTATAATTAGTGCCTCTTTTATGAGTAAAACCTCTGGTAAGAAGTTTAGTTTTATGTTGTTTAATATTATCATTTAAATCTTGCTTTGTCTTAAAGACCCATTTACAACAGACTCTTTTACATCCTTTAGGTAATTTAGCAAGATCCCAAACTTAATTTTGATGTATAGATTTTAATTCATCTTTCATCGCATTCACCCACTTAATAGAATCACTACATTCTATGGTTTGTGAAAATGAAACTAGATCATTGTCTATTGTTAAGTTTTGACTCTTATAGATACACCACATAATCATTAGGAATAGCAAATTTTCTTTCTCTTTAAGATCTCCTTAATGCTGTTTCTTGTGGTTAATTTATTATAGGAGTATCATTTGCAACTTCATGATGCGTTTGATCCATTACTAGTTGTTCTTTACTTTGGTGAAGTTCTATAACATTAGGATCAATAGTTTTAGAAGCTAAAGGTATAGGAACTTCTATCTTAACATCTTTTATGCACACATCACATTGTTCTTCACTTCCATTAGTTTCACCATTTTCTATGAATTTAGCATTTTCATTTTCAACAATTCTTTTACTATGATTAAGATAACAAACCCCAAATCCTTTAGAAATTTTAAGATATCCTGTAAAGAAACCATTGATCATTCTAACGTCTAATTTCTTTTCATATGGATTATAAATCCTTGCTTCTGCAATACAACCCCAAACATGTAGGTATCTTAAACTAAGTTTCCTTTTAGCCCACGATTCAAAAGGACTCTTTAGAACCGCTTTATTATGAACCTTGTTCAATAACTAAACTATGGACTTTAATGTATAAACCCACATAGATAAAGATAAAAACAAATGGCTTAACATACTCTTAACTATATCCAATAATGAATGACTATGCCTTTCTGCAACATCATTTTGTTCATGTGTACCCAACATAGTGTATTGAGCACATATACCACGTCTTTGAAGAAATTTGGCAAATGGATCTAGACATTGTCTTTATTCATCATACTTTCTATAGTATTCATCACCTCTACCCAAGCTAATTATTTTCACTTTTTATCTAGTTGTCTCTCAACTTCATTAACGTAAATCTCAAAGGCATCCACAAACTAAGAGTTTTCATGTAAAAGACAGATAAAATTATAATGTGAAAAATTATCAATAAAGGTGATAAAGTACTTTTCTCCATTAAAAGATGAAAGATCCACATATATTGGTATGTATGATTTCAAGAAGTTATGTGCTTCTTGTGGCTACTTTCTTAGTGAATTTGGTTTGCTTTCCTTTAATGCAATCAACACACATTCGTAAGTTGGTAAAATCTAAAGTAGAAAGAATTTCATTTTTTACTAATCCTTATAATCTTTTTTTAATATGTGGCCTAGATGTATATGCCACAAGTAAGTAGAGTTATCGTTAACCGAACTATGTTTAATTCTAATAATATGACGTGAGGTCAATAGGGTTTTAACAAAAATTTCATCAAGCTTAAACTTATAAAAACTATCACATAAAATTCCTCAACGAAACAATTAATTTTCCCTATATAAACTAAACGATTCAAATCCAAACTTAAATGAAAATTCCAATACATCAAGTTTTGACAAAGAAACTAAATTACGAAAAAAAATGTATGAACATAAAGGGTTTGAAACAAATCCAAGTGATGCCCAGTATCTAAGATCAAGCGATAAGTGCCATTTTCTTCAACTAAAGCTTTGTTTCCATTCCCCATAAACACAAAATTCTTACTTGGCTTTATGGTTTGGATCATAAGGAATCCTTGCATCATATTGGAAATGTGAGTCATTAAGCTAGAATCAATCCACCAAATATTATAAGGAACTAGTGTAACTTTTGATTCAAAATAAACAAAACCATAAGGCTTACCTTTCTTTTTGAACCAAGCCTTACATTTCAAGCAACTTTTCCTCATGTGTCTAGATTTTTTACAAAAATGACACTTAATTTCCTTTTTGTAGACTTGTGTAGTTTTAGAAGATTCATTTAGGTTGTATAAACCTTTCTTCTTGCCTTTTCTAAACTTTCCCTTGAACTTGTTGCAACTTCTCAATGACTTGTAAAATGAATAGAATGAGTCTTTTGGTTCTTTAATCTTGTTTCCTCTTGAATTAGCATACTAGTCAATTCATTGACATACCATTTATCCTTTATATTGTAATTCGTTTGAAAAGGCCCATATTACTCAGGAGGCATGGAGTTCAATATGAACCGTACCAAAAAGAACTTATCCACAGTCATTCCTAAAGTTCTTAACTTTGCCACTATATTCGTCATTTCAAAGATATACTCATGCATAATATGAGACCCATCAAATTTCATGTTGGTCAATGTAACCATCCATGTAGTAGCGAGAGGCTTATCAATAATTTGAGAACGCTCCTCCACAAATTTGATGAATTATTTGCCATTGTCAATTTTGAGAAATAGATGGTGCACATTAATTCTTTGAGTAATCATGTAAATTCATATTCAAGCAATTAATGAAATAACATAAATATCTATCAAAGTTTTCCTTTGGCAATATAAGATACATAAATATCAATCATAATTAACAAGCAAAATACAATTAATTAGACATATATACTATCTTTGGATATACAAATAAATCAATCAATATATGTTTGTTAAAGATAGTTGCATATATATTATAAGAACAACTAATCATTATTGAATGATTTATAATGTCTCATAATAATAAACTTTCAATTCTCTCAAATATTATTTATCACATAATTTCATTTGCAAATAAAAATCATGGGCAAATTTAAAACTTCAAATGTAATGAAATTTATAGATTTAATGATTTGGCCACTTTGGTAACTAACAAACCATCCTTCATTTAAATTTCATACGCAGATAATAATACAAAAAACATAGCCTTTCATTTGGATATAAACTCAAACACCATAAATTAAAATTTTACAAATGTATAAAAAATTTTGTACATGAAAATTAAGCCAAATAATTATATCTCATTCTATAATAGTATGAATTTAACACCAGTATACTATGATATAATTTTTTTATGTGGTTATTTGAATATTTAATTCTATTTCCTCTTCCCTTTTAATTAATTATTTATTTATTTCACCGTTAACGTTTAATTCAGTGTTCACCAAATTGAACATAAAATCAATGAATGGAGAAGTTTAAATCAAACATATTTGATATTGGGGTAAATGACAACCATAATCATAATAGAAAAAAATAACCATCATATTCTAATAAATCTTTTCTATTATTTTACTATTCTCCTAAGGTCTGGATATTCTCATGAATCGTGAATCCATCGTTTTCACATATGTTTCCTTTCACACTCTTCACCTTTTTTTTTTTAGGTGGCGACCAAGTTGAGGTTGTGTACGTAACTGGAAATATAATAATGTAGATATCTAAGGTGAAAAAGAGTGAAAACTAAAATTATACAATTGAAGAAAAGAAAAAAATAACATAGGCACATAAGGTGGAAAACCGTGAATACTTGGGTCTTAGAAAAACATAACATGGATATAAAGTGAAAAAATGTAAAATTCAATAAGGTTTTATATATATATAATTAACCATACATGTTGTAATATACTCCACGGTGCTTCGAGAAAAAAAAATGTAAAATAATTATGTTAGACAAGTATTGAGGAAGTAATGTTTTAATTTTACCTCATAATTTTCATCAGTATATATAAAATAGAAAAAAAAAAAGCCACACAATTTTCTCATTATTACGCTTAATGCTTAAAAACCAATGGCGTTACACTCCAAGCAACTCTCCTTTGCCTTTCTCTGTATATATTTCTTAGTCATATAAATCTTATAGGCTAGAACAGTGTAGGGAAACTTAGCTACTTTAATGAAAGATTTTAATTATATTAATACATTACGTTAATTAATTAATGATATATGAGTATCAATAAAATTCTAACATGCAAAAATATAAATACTAGTATCATATGTTAAAATATCGTTAGTATTCGCTTACCACTAATTTAAACACGTAGCATATTAATATTAATATTTTTTTTTCTCATGCTCACAGCACTCAAGTTTCTCAAGGAGTTAAAACACTTCTGTGGCAAGACCCAATCTCACATTTTAATATTCACCCAATTCAAAAATTTTCCATCCAAGGTCTGCAAGGTATCAAATTCGTATGAGCTTCTTAGTATGTTTTCCTTGATGGCAGGCCCCTCTTTATGGCGCCATCTCGTGTCTGCACTGTTTTACTAGACATAAACAGCCACTAAAGTAGTGGTATTAGTGAAAAAATGCCGTAGAATCTTCATAGGAACCCTCTATTTCTTTGTTTCGGTCGTAACATTCCACCCTAATTTATTGTATCTTGGACAATAATAATCTAGGTCTGGATACTTGTTCCTTGATGACATACAATCATTATTCTTGACGTACAAATCAAGATCAAAATTTGCATTAATTATTAAGGCTTGTAGCCCTTTTTCATCCCTCCTAATAGGAGGAGGGCAATAATGTTTCATCCCCAGAAACAAAGTCTTCACAATTTGAAGCTCTTACATGAATTGTTAGCCATCAATCGATAGTTGATTGAAGAGAAAACTTCAAGTCCCCGGATCAACCCAACGTTTGTCTTCTTCGAATAAACCGTTTCATTTATTTGCATCGACTTCCTTACGTACCCCCATCGTCTTCTGAATCACCGTCATTAAGATTACTTCCATTATGAACGATTTCTTCTAGAATCCCGTTGTCTCCTTCTTCCTTTAAAACATTTGACCAACATCATTAACAACTTCCTTCGTATTTAAGAGATCTTCTGCAACTAACTCATTGAAGACGGTAAAATACCTCACCGTTGTAAGTTCTAAAAGTACGAGTCCAACTCATTCCACTTAGCAGTAAATGGGATTCGATTACTGTTATGGAGATCTTCCACTTAGCATTACTATACCCTTTATAGAATTGATTATATGTTAAATGCGATGTCTTGTCCGGCATCTTATCGATTAAACCAAGTTATCAAATTAAAGATACTTATACTGATGTGCACATGTGAGAAGCTAACAAAAGTTTTCCGTTTTGTCATTGTATGTACAGTTGGGGAAGCATGTGTAGCTCGTGGGATAGTGTTGCTCAATAGAAAACTGCCACATTATATACATATATATATATATAGTCAACATAAGCAATAGGTGTCATATGCCACAAATCATTATTAAAACTTCGAAACCATTGTCATTTACTATAAGGTGCCAGTTCTTCAAAGTATCAACTTAATAAGATATCCAAATGGAGAAATCCCATTTACAATGTCATCTATTTTGACCACATCACATATAGTTTTAATATGATCAATATCCTAATAATTGAATAATATGGTCATTAAGTCCCCTCTTGTATGCACTCGGCTTCACTATAAATATAACACATGTAAGAGAAGAAGGGCATCACCTAATTGCCTACTTAAGTTAGCCCTAGGACATATTCGAAGTGTTCAGTGGAGTGCTTAGTGTGAGTTTGCATAATATTATAATTGAAGTAAAATGTTGTTTACTTGTTTTATGTATAAAGCTCCAACATCTTGATGAAGACTGAAGATTACATAATCGGACATTTGACTGCATAAGCTCGAACCTATTTCATTGTAAAGAGACATAATGAAAAATATGGGAATGGATTGAACTAAAGGGAATATAATAATCATACAAGGAAAATGTTAGTAGGTGGTGCATGCATTTGTTAAGAGGGCACATGAACAAACTTTCATCGTTTATATACTTAGTTTTTTTGTAAAATGTATGATTAATCTTTAAAAACCTAAAAAGCTTCTTTTTCTTTTCTTTTTTCTCTTGGTAGCTTCCTTTCAATGTATTTTCTCTTAATTTATATAACTTTATAAATTAATTATTGAAATTATCAATATTTATTAATTATCTTATGACATCACTATGATATTATCTTATTTCTTATAATTTTAACTATTGATTACACGTAATAGTATTTTAAATAGAAAAATTGAAAAAAGGAAAATTGAGGGATCAAAATCTAAAAAATACTCCAAAAATAATAATAATGATTGTGATTGAAATAAGAATGATTCAACAAAGTCACACCAAGTGCCTTTTTTAATTAGTACAATTATTACAATATAAACTAGATAGCAAATGCCAATAATCATTTAGTTGCAAAATAATTAATTAAAGGAAAATGTTAATTAAAACGGGCAATACTTTTTAAAAGCAAAATTTAAAAAAAAAAATCCATCTCTTTAAATACTTACTTTTTTTTCATTTGTAATTAATATTATTCCTTTTTTTAAAGATAAGTATCCTAAAAAATTAAAGATTATAAGTTTATGCTAACTAAGGAAATCCATAATAAGAGAAAAATTCTCTTGTCCTCATTATCTATAGAAATTGAACCTGAGCGCTTGAGCAATCCTAATTACTATATCAATCTAAGGCAAATCCTTACCGGTATATATATATATATAATCAATATTAAAAGTACGAAAAGTTTTATTTTTAAGCTTCTAACGAAAGTTCAAAAGACGACCACAAGCAAAACCCTTTACCGGCATGATACCACTTTATAACTGGCAAATTATTATTCATCATCACCAAGCATGAGACTGGTGTTGTTGGGCCTACGAAAGTAGCTATCTGAAAAGGCAAAAAAGACATCGGACCACGTGTTCATATTCTCGACCTATAAAATCTTTATCCACTTTTGCCAAAATATAGGTGGTTCCAATCCAACTTTTCTGTCACCTTTGTTGGACAATTTGACACAACTTCTAGTTTCATTGGCTACGTACATAGAAAACCATCATTTTGGGAACCCGTTTTCTGTCCTTCTTACTTTAAAAAAAAGTAGGGAAGGACACTTTGAATAATTTCAGGGGACCACGATTTAGTCACACACTCCCATCTGGTCCTCGACACGTGTTACTTTCCCATCATTCAAGACAGACCATTGAGAAAATAATAGCAATAATCGCATTGGTCCTCACGTGTACGTGACAACTGTTTGGTGGTGCTTGGTTGAAATCTCGCTTAAGAGGTTTACACCTACCACTGCTTGCATGTATACTTGGTCAAATGTAGTAGAATCATATTGAAATTTTATTTACCTGGTATGTAGTAACAACTAACTGCTAGAACTCAAAAATAAAATTGAAATTACAAAAAGTATTCATATTCTTTTAAATCCAAACCAAAAGCCTTAATCACCATCTCTAATCTAATCCGAATCCTAGCCATGACTGGCCATCGCTATTATTAACCGAATAAGCCTTTGAACCACCATGCCAATGCACCATCACCTTTAACAAAGCGACTCGGTCGGTAAAACACAAAGTAAGGCCTAATGGTTTGTGGGAGCCCGTGGCTTGAAGTAAATGAATTAAACTCTCACGCAACTTGTCACTGGGTCTACAGCTTGTAGGATTGTAGCTTGTGAGTCTATGGTTCATGGGTTCAACGTCTGGTGTAGATGTGGTGTGGCTTGCATTGTGGTAGTATGGCTAGAGTTTCCAAGCACTAAAGGTAGATGGAAAATGTGGAAGTAAATAGAAAAGGAATGGCAAATCATAACATCTCGGTGATGAATTGCTATTTGTTATTTGGGAGGATATTACTTAAAATAAATTGCCATTATAGGGGGCAAGAATATTATATTGCACCAAATAATAAATAGTAATATAATAATACTAATGCTCTTGCAAAAGAGAAGCTAGGCATATCTTTATGTCACTTCACAGTTCACTTCTACTGTAAGTCAGTATCTTGTTCAATAATTACCAAATATTTTACCCATTTAGTGACACTTTACATCGACCGTTTGCAGGATTGTTGGGAGAGAGTTCTCAGTCTAGTATAAGGGAATAGAATTTGTCCATTCACAGAATATGTGAGTCATTTGTCCCCCTTGGATAGTCGAACGACCTTCATTCAGTTGAACGAAGTGACTTAGTACCCGTGATCCAACCTAATTCAACGAATCAATTGATCAACTGTTGTGCTCTTTTAAGTTTCTAGTTAATGTTTTAACACTCGATTGAAATGATCTAAACTATAATTTCTCACTAGATTTCACCTTTTCCAAGTAACATGGCCATATACAATTAGATACAATAAATCAGTAAGTCTCTCAAATTACATTAATGAGAGTAATTGGGTGGACAGTCACTTAAACCTTCAATTTTGGTATCATAATTAAAGAGGCTAAAGTACACAATCTTATTCAATATCAATTTAGTAGATTTTACATTATATCATGTTGTGTGCATAAACATGTGCCCTTCCTAATTAATACATAAATAAATCACCAGAGAATCTCTTATAATTTTGCTAGAAGTGATACCACTTCTATATTTACATTGTTAGAATCCATTCACTCAAATGATACACACGGACACAAAACAATATACATATATATATATATATATATAAAGTCCTTTTATTTGATCTCTTGAAATAACATTCTATATACTCATCAATATTTTCCTTTCTAAATAATACATTACAAATACTAGCCTTTATATCAGCAATGGGCTGTGCCTACAATATCCATTATATATATATTTAGGACTTTTTGAAGGGTTACTTTTCATGAGAACATCTCATCTTCATTGCAGTTTTAACTTCCTGTTATTCCATCTATTGCTCATAATTTAATCACTTCTATTTGTCAGGATCTAAAACAATTCTCATTAATAAGTATTCAAAGTACTTATTAAAGATTTTTAAAAAATCATCGTTTTCTTTTAATATTAGTTATATATTTTATTTTAAAAAATTAATTAGTTTTTGGATTTAACGCTATAATGCCTGGATCAGTCATTATTTATTTATTTTCCATTTGAAGAATTAAAGATTCTCTCATTCATGAGAGATATCCCATCATCGACGTTATAAAGTTGGAAAAATTAATGGCAGGGCCACATTTGTCGAATAAATAAGATTCAACCAATGCAGGTGTTCATTTATATTTATATTTATATTTATAATTGTGTCTTCAGTATAATGTTGTTGAGTTATATTTATATTTATAATTGTGTCTTCAGTATAATGTTGTTAAGCCCAATTGTCGGTCCAATCCACTTCACAATGCCAAACCCTAGATTTGTATCTTCACACTGCAAGAACCTTCTTTGTCTTATCATGGAAGGTGCATGCAACACACGCGTAACAAAGATATAAATATATTAACATTTGAAGCACGTATTTGATAAAATTGGATAGAAAGGATATCAATTGACAGTTGATTTCTTTTTTCAGTTTCCTCGTGAGGTTTTCTTGCTTTTTTTATTTTTTTTTTCTTCTTTTTCAATAATTAAAATAAAAAAGAAGGATTCAAATCTGATTTAATTTTTTTGCGAGTTAACGTGGATAAATTTCATGCATTATTTCATCATATTTACCTCCTATGTTTTATTGTGTATTTTGTAAATTTCAGAAAAGAATGCTTCAAAACATTATATAACTCTGCAAAATTATTTTAACTTCAATATCATTCGATTGAAAGCGATTTTATTACTTTCGCTATTACATAGTGCATATTAAATACAATCATACAATTTGTTATTTGCATTGACTATTTTTACTACTTCGTATAATACATATTCAATAACCTATCATAATATTCAACAAAAATTCCTTTCAGTCTCCTCTTTAATGACACCTGGCCCTGCTATGCTATACATCATTGCATCAAACCGAGAAAAATATTCCTTTAAACATACTGCTCCTAGAATGTTATACTTGGCTTAACATTTCTATCTTACTATTTACCATTTACAGATTACTATTTTTTATAGTTTATTTAGTTTATCTGTTTTTCGTTTGCTAAATATATGTTTTGTGTTCATTCGAATATAGATATTTGTTTTGAAATAAATAAAAAATAAAAAAATAACTACACGCATTAGATATCGATCAAATATAAATAAAAAATAAATAATTCAAATAGAATCGTATTGTAAATCATTACTTGTGTCATGGGTAAAATAATAACTGGATCATTGATTCGAATGAACTTCAATTAAAGAAAATGTCGGATTCATAATAAACAAAGCAAACCCGAGATCTATTTTTTCCTAATAAACCTTTTGAAACATGTATAAGAATTGTTGCATATCAATGTCATTTCAAAAGAGCCTCATATAATTACTTCAATAAGGATCTCATGAAGCTTCAAAATGAAAATTTTCATCTTTCCTAAACTAAATACAATCCATCAAAAAGAAGTGCTAATGTGGAATTTGTTTTGTCTGACAGTAAGCATGTGCTCTTGATGCATCCATTAATACTCTCCCCTTTTTTCTTTTTCTTTTTTTTTAACAATGTGTACATTACAATTTACATAATGGTGGCTTTTGTTGCCACAACAGCTAGTACATGAATAATTGCAAAATTGTGAACAGATATAATAAAAATAAAAATAAAAAATAAAGCAAGTAGTTTCAGTGTGCTTTCATTGATGGAAAATGACAATTATTATCATTGTATCATGGAATTATACTATTCACTATCACTATTTTCCAATAAGTCACAATCTCTTGCATTGTTCTAACAAATCACCCGTTATACAAGTGTCAGTCATCATGTGTCACTACTCATCCGAGTTATGAGGAGGCACGGCGTGTCACTAGTAGTTGATGATGCGTCATCCACTTGAAGAAGAAGAAGAAGAAGAAATCAGCAACAATTGACACTGTGTTCTCCAATCTCAGAATCGGAAACCTAAAATCCAATATTAAGAATTTACTCTTTCATAATTTATAAAGAATCGATGTACTATTATTTATCTTAGTTATTTATTCACTATTTGATAATTTATCATATAGATCAAGGAATGGAATCCCATGAATTCTAAAAGGATAGAATTTCTTATGGAATCGGAATCCATAGGATTGCCTAAAACAAACACGTAGGCCGCACTGCCGAAGTGCTTACTTTAAAGCTAAAGAATATCCACTTTCAAAAGCCAGCCGACCCATCAAAACCTAACCTGTTCACACAAATCAACAGAAAATCACTGAAGCCAGCAAGGTTAAGACATTAGATCTCCATTGTTTCACTTGCACTTAGCAGACAAGCTCAATTTCTTTATACAAAGTCAGCTTGTACCTTGTATATAACCGATATAGAATGTCTAACATGACATATCCAAATAATGAGAATGGAAAATCTCATGGATTCCAACATTGACCACAAAGGGCTCGGGTTTTGGTAATATTCCAGCAAAGCAGAAAGTCAAGCAAACTGATAATGCACTGAAAAACAAAACGGTGATATCATTGCTCTAGAGCGCTTTCCACCATGGCTACAAAGATCACACTACCCCTCCATTATTTCTGCATATTGCCCTGCATCATGCACAAGAAATTTGATCATTTTCAGCACAAAGACAAACATTGTGCATGGGCTCTTGTAATATATTGCTCCAAAATGGCGTCAGAATTGATGTCCGTCAAAGTTCCCATGCATTACCACACAATTTAATTTTCAATTAAGCTGGTATTACCTATGAGCTAACAGATATATCAAATTTACCAATATAATTTAAAACAATTACATAAATAAGAACCAGCTTTATTTTTATCGGATGAAGAAACAAATAAATTGGCCAAAGGATTCAAATGCTGATTGGTAAATTTTTCCGAAGGTCAACTGCACATGAAAATCATAATGGATTATTAATGGGTCCCATTAGTTGAAAGTTCAAAAAACAACCTAATCACATTTTCCAGCACTGATTATACAATTTACAAGAAAAAAAAAAAGGCATAGAAATATGAAAATTTTTTTATTTGGTTACTTAACCGGTACTCCAAAGGCACTCATTAACAGTTTCCTAAGTTAATTTCCCATGTTTTTTGAAGGTGAGTTTTATATTGGTCTTCTTGATGAATATTTTTAATCCAGCTAAAAAGGGACCATAAGTGGTAATGGTCTAAACCATTTAGAATGATTGGATCTTTTCTTATGCAAAAGCTAAATGGACTCCACATTTTACATCAAACATGAAGTAGCCCATGGCACTGGTATGGAGTGCTTGTCCTCAGTTAACTATTCACCATTTTGACCGATCAACTCTATACTCAATGGCATCTTGATTTGTAAAACCCTTTGAAGATTGATAAAGCCACAAAAACCCTTAACAGACCATCTATTGCAAGATTTCTGAAATACACGTATCACGAGTCATCTTTTACATAATATAAAACACTCTTTTTGAGATTGAAAATCCTATCTTCTTATCAACGTATTCCTATTGAATCTTATCAATCAATTCTTATAATTGATTGTGGCGATTCCTTAGCTAGACTATCTCGTGTGTCACAATGGGGTTTCTTGCTAACGCATTGATTTTCCAAAGATTGTGAGTCATATATCATAAACCCAATTCGATTATTTGATTTATTTTCAATAATCGTTCACATCCGTTATTATTTAAATTAGTTATAACTAAAACCACAAAAAAAAATACCCAAAAATACACACTTAGCATACTTTTGGGTTGCTACACTAATCCAACGGATCGTGTCTGGAGTCTCCTATAGATCCAAGCACATCAAGAAGACTAATGGAGGCAACAGAAAATTTTCCAAGGATTTAAGCATCTAAGATATTGCACATCTATAACAACTGTTCTCATTCCTAGGGTGGATTTCCACAAACTTGGAAAGACTTTTAAGCCAATATCCCTGTTTGATGTGCCTTAAAATATTGTCTTTAAGGTTTTAGTGAGGAGATTGACAGTTCTACTTCCAATTGTTACAGCTAAGTTGTAAACTGGCTCTGTAGAAGGAAGAAATATTGGTAATAATATACTTTAGCACAGGAATTGGAGTGGAATTCATCAGAAAGCCAGAGGGAGCGATGTAGTCAATAAACATGAGCTGAGTAACCTGGTAAAATGCCTTTTCATGTATTTTTGGTTTTTCAGTATCAATGAATGGTTCTGCTCATGGACGTTTGCACTCAACGGGTGGTTTGTGACAGGTTGAACCCCTTTTGCCAGCACTTTTTGTATTATGCCGGTATTTATGTCAAGAGAACGGTAAAAGTTCACAAGAAGTACTAAAAGTATTAATTTAGTTCTGGATCAAGATACTGTTGTATTCTATTTGGCTTTTCAAGATGATTGCATATTATTTACAAATTGAAGTAAATGTCACCCCAGAAACTCATGAAATCACTTTCAAACTATGAATGCATCTCAAGCCAAAAAACCAACGAGGAGAAAACTGTTTCATGAAGTTGGGTCAAAAGATAAAATCAGAACAGTTGAGTGTTGAATCCGTAACTGGTTTTTGCTATAAAAATTTACCTATGGACTATCTGGATGTCCTCTATACTTTGGCAGAAGTCCACAAAAAATATTTGGACATATAGTCAAAATCCAAAATCCATTAGCCAACTATGCTGACAATTTACCTGTATCAGGGGGTTTACTTTAATTCGGAGCATTCCCACATCAAATCCCCTGAGCCTGTTGCAAGTGTTAAGTCCTTCAAAATCAGTTTTGAATCAAATAAAGACTTTTCTCATTTTTCCTCTGGGGAGACACCAAAGAAGAAAAAAGTACCCGTTGGTATTGGTTTAGTTGGGACCAAGTTAGTGTAAGTGGAGGAGGTATAGGTATAAGGTGCCTAAAAAATATACTTGAAGCCATTAACTCCAAATTGTAATGTTTTGTCAAGCAAAATTCACTTTTTTTGGAATATAAGCAAGACAATTACAGGAGAGAAAAAACCAAAAAGCCTTACATATGCCAATGTTTCTCATTCATCTATATGGAGGCAGAGGAGAAAAACTTTTTATTAAAGATGACATTGTGTTTGTGATTGAACCAGGTAACCTAAGCTTTTGGCACTGAAAATGGTCTTACCCTACTGTATTTGGAGACAAGGAGAATAAGCTAGAAAATGAGTTGAATATTCAGAAACTGCACTAGTTTCTCAAGTTGTTCAAAAACTTGCAGATATCCCCCTCACAAACAAAAGGTAGAAAAGGTGAAAAAAGGGAACAACTCCCAACTCAAGTTGAATTTGAGTCTGATTTTAGTATCAACAGACCCATAACTCGATCCTATAACAATAAACTAGATTGGAGATATTCACATGATGATAACCTTTCGTCAAAATCAGCTTGAGAACAATCGAGAAACAAGCAAGCACAGCATGAATTGTTTCCAACAATTTGAAGTAGACATCTTCCAGCCAAGATCTCATTTTTCCAATGGTATAGAAGTTGTTCAGGGGTGCTATACCCACTGACATATGATGAAGCTCAAAGGATGTTACATTCCATCAAGATGTCACTTGTCTCAGAAAAACAAAGAAAAATCCACACATTCATTCAATGTAAAGAGATATCAGCAGTTTCGAATTTTGTTGTGAAAAGCTTTGGAGCTCTTTTTTTACCTGAATGATTCTGGAACTATTATCTAAGCAATGATGGGTAACATTCAATGGCAACAATAACTTCGGACATTTGGTGCTGCTCAGGTATATTTGGTATTCAAAAAATACAGAAGCATGATAGCAGATTAGTCAAAGCTCTGAATATAGTTAAACATGTAGGGCAGTTGATTAAGCAAATGGGGAAAACAAAAACCATTCTCTGCTTCAAAACTGAAAGGATGTAAACAAGTAGCCATGTGACTAAAGTTTTTACCACTGAAACAGTGTGTAAAACCTCCAACAATAGTGAAGAAGACTGAAATGATACTACCAAGAGATGTTGAATGTGTCTACAGATAACAATGGTAATCCGAGAAAAGGATCTTGATAATGTGGGCCCCCGCAATTGTTGTAGTTGACTAACTTGATTTAAATGACATAGAGACAATCAGTTTCCTACATAAAATTCCAGAATGAATTCTAGATGGATTTGAGAATATAGGTGATGGGTTAACTGCTTCAGACTCACATCCATTTATTGGGGCAAAGAAGATAGGCATATCACACTTGAGCTAAGAGTGTGCTTCTAATCTGTACAAGTACTGCTGAAAACATGGTACTTATTCTTCCCAAAAGAAAAGGAAAATATGGTATCATTCGAAATTCTACAACATGGTGCTTATCATAGCTTAATAACAAACCACATGTGATGAAAGCCTTCACTGGTACCGAAGAATAGCACTTGTTAAGAAGCAAAGATCACAATAAGCCTATTACATGGAAGACGCGTTTCCAGAACCACATTCTAAATCCCCCTACATCCAAAACCTTCAAAGAATGTCACTCTGTATGTCAAGATAAAAATCAGCATCGCGAGTCTATCTACCTATGTCCAAATGCCTCCATTGAACATTTTAAAGCAGCCAATATGTCGGCCTAGATTGCCATTCTACATTTGCTCCGACTGCCCCTCCAATCCAAATCGAGCTTTTTGTCTCTCTCAAGATTTCACTCAGCTCCTCAATTCATAGATTTTACAAAAAAAAATCTGAATGTCGGCCTATTTTCATATGTGCTTTGCCTTTCCTTAGGAAATCCAATTCTCACCCAACTATCTTAGGCCAATCCCCATCAAATAAATTTAATTCTTATCTTCACTAAGTTTCTTATTAAATATCTGTTTTCCCCCGCTGACTAAGCATAGTAAGATTCTAATTTCTGCTCAGAAAATAAATAATATTATCATACTCCTCCTCAATCAAACAGAATAAGAAAGAGGTATGATATTTAAGCACGCATTAGTTTCTCCAAAAATCAACCATAACAGACCGTCAAAGCAAGAAAATTTATATTTAGCTAAAAACCCTTTACGTAGATCCGTTGATAAGAAGAAAGAAAAAAGTACCAGAGGAGTGATTAAGAAGAAGTAGCATTCTCGATGAGCTTCTTGTCCCTTCTCTCCATAGCCACGTCCCACATATCGTTACCGATGTGCTTGGGCTGTACAGAGACAAATGAACATGAGAATGAGGATAATTGAAATTTAACCAAACAGGGTTAGGGTTAGGGTTAGGGTTAGTTTACCCGTCCATGAGCAGCTTTGTGGATGTAGTACTGGGCATTGCCCATGATGCACAGCATTCCAGCTATGATTCCAAGAGGAAGTGCTGCCTCAAGCCACGCCAACGCCATTGCTGTCTTCGATTCGATTGGATTCGATTCTCCGATTTCTATCTCTTCTTCTTGTAAGTGACGAAATTAGAGATTGGCTTATGAGTCATACGTTTGCTTATTTCACACCTACTGTCCCTTAGTTTAGTGTTTTTTTCTTTTTTAAAAAATTTTGCATGTTAAAATTAAATAATATTATTCATTGGGAAAAAAAATTAATTAAATAATTATCTCAATACAATTTATATTATTAACAATAAAAGCAGATACTTCTAGCTTCTTTAATTTTGATTACCTCATTTCATTTTATTTTAGCTGTAATTAATGTTCTTGCTTTACTGGAATGTTGCATAAATTAATTACATTAAATTAAAAACACTCAAATAAACCTCCTACCTTGTACATTTATCTCACCTTTTTTCAAGCTATTTTTCACTTTTCAATCTAATGACAAATTCTCTTCATTAAATAATCTTCAATAAATTAAATTCAAAAAGTGTACTTTAGAAATAAAATTCACTCAGTTAGTTTGATTAAGAAAATTTTAGGTATAATCACTAAAAAATGTCATGATATAGTCATTTTTCCTATTATATATATTAAAAATTTAGGTTTATTATCAATAAAAGATCTCGGCTTCATGAAATTATCAATAACATCTATAAAATCTATCGATAGATTCTTTCATATAGTAAGATACTCTTAAATAACTATAAATAATGACCATTGATAGTAAAAAAATGACTATATGATATAGAATATCATGGAATCGCCATTACTTCATCTATGTTTTGCACATATATTAGGAGAGTGCATATCTACTAGTAATTATAAAATTTAAATTCACAATTTGATGGAGTTGGATTACTTTTAACTATCCATTAAGCGATTATGGAGTAGATGCGGGTGTTTATATAAGAAAATATAAAACGAATTTTATTACTCTTTCTACGAGGCATCTTTTATTTAGAGGAGCGAAACATGTATATACATTGTGTTTAATTTACTACAATTAAACAAAACTGTAAAAGGAATAACTTGATCTAGTTTTATTTTACCATATGATCAAGGATATTTTTAGAATAGAAGTTATACTTCATATGGAATAAAAATTCATCTAGTGAAAATAAATAGAAATTCTTTTATATTGTACTTTATATAGAATAAATATTATCTATAATATAATTTTTTACACACTAAATAAGTAAATATCAATTTTATAAGTATTAAAGACATAATGGTGATTTCATTCAAGTAGAGCAAACGTAACATTAGAGTGGAAAAAAAGTTAGGCAGTTAAAACAAAACAAAAAGACTAATGACTCCATTGAACACTAAACAATGAATTACAAGGAGCTTTAGGAAAAGTTATAAAAAAGCTTACTTGTGTTTTTTACACTTTATAATCAATTAACTTGTGTTTTTACTTTTAATAAACTCATAAACCTTTTTTTTCCTCTATTAGCAATCAACCAGTGGCACATTAAAAGGGTCACATAGTACATAAGTGACCTAAAAAATAACCCTAAAGTAATGCAAATAAACTCAGAAAACCCATGATTACACAATGTACCTATAGCAATTTTAATACCATAGTTACCTTAACCGTAATCATGATTGTCTTTTGTTGATTAATGTACTCGAAATCCAAATCAATTGTTTGTTTAAGCAAAAAGCATCACAAGAATGGTTTTGTATTGGTTCATGGTTAGTTTAGGATAGTTAGAAAAGCTTGTCGATCGGTTGTCTTATGTATGCATTGTTAGTTCAACTTGACTTCTTTGATGAAAGGAAACCTCTCACTTCACTGGTCATATGTTCTTTTGATGATACATACATTTGTAGCAATCTTTAGTTCCAAGTATGTTCATGTTGATACTAAAAAATTGAAAAATCCTCTACACTTTCATCACCTTAAAGAGATTGCTCCTTGATTTTGTATACCATCTCACTATTTATTAGAGCATTTGCGATTTGTTTTAGTAACATATGAATAATTGAATATAATTAATTTGTTTCTTGTGTGACATGCACATGACCCTTTAATGAATACTTGATGATTCATGCATGTTTTGTTTTTACTCTTGCCTTTATACCTTATGTCACTTTTATCAAGTCCCAATCACCTTTAACTAAATGGCATTTCCTTTTTCTTTTTTTTTTCCCATTTAGTAAACTTAATTGTCTTTATTTAGAGTCTTCTAAACTATATATTAATACAAGATTTTTGCTTTCAAGCATTTTTCACCTTTGAATCAAACTACTTTCAGTCTCACCCTGGCGATTTTTTGGCTTTAGTCTCAGTTTTTCATTTTCACTCTTAAGGTTTTCATTCTCAATGTTCAAATAATCAAACTTTTTTTTAAAATTCATTAATTCATTTTCTGTGTTATTTTTCATGTTTTCAAGCAATTCTTCCCATAGGTGTTGAGATTTTTTTTTTAAATATAACTAATCATACATATTAATTAGTTCATTGTAAGAAATTTGATTAGAGAGGAAAATCAATCACCTCATTATTCATTATGATAAGACATACTTTAATATCAAAGTTACTTAAATTGTCATTACTTGAAGTGGCCATTGGTTGACTTGCTTTTGAAGTAGATAGTATTAGTGAAGGTAATAATGATTGTAATGGTGATGATGGTAGTGAGATTGAGATGGTGATGTTAAGTTGGGGATGATGACAATGATTATGATATTCCTTAGATAAAAGGTGACAAAACTTTAATCATTATGATGTCTTTTGATGTAGCTAATTAAAGATCATAAGAATTACAAGGCTAAATGTGCTCAGTGGAGAACGATAGATGACTTCCTAAAAAGTAGTTGCACCAAATGACAAAACTATAAAGCGTTTCGTGTTAAAGTGAACAAAAATTTGATGGAGGAGTTCTAGTTAAGTCTTACAAGAGATATCAAAGTAGTTCATCACTCGAAAGGACAAAGTCCTCACTTGGTGTGGTCGTGAACTTATATAATGACATTGACAAGGACATTGGTTTTATAAGTAGGAGTGATAGGAATCAGATTCTCATATGACCTATCACCAGGGCTCGAGCTAAGAGTCTATACAACTTGGTGTTGAGAATCCTTCATGAGAAACCTAATCCTAGGAAAGTTAACTTAATTTATTCATTCTTGTCATATACTTGTTATGCATTCCAACAGGTTTATTTGTCAGTCCTACAAGGTGCCAAATCATCTACATTTTTTAGTGAGTTGGAAACCTTATCAGGACTCATTTTGAAAGTACCATGAAGACCGACATCTTGAAGACTAATTTATATATATATTTGTTGTTTACTTGGACTATTTATGTTGTAATTCTTTTAGGATATTTCCATTTGCTTGTAACTGTCTTTTAGGACCGGCTACCCTAAAAGTGCCATAGTTGTAATTTTGTGGACTTTTTAACCCTAAAAAAAGCAAGTATAAATACTTGCTTAAATAGTCTTTTGAGGGAAAGCCAAATTTTTCATAAATAGAACACATTTCATGTGTGAGGTTAGGGTTTTTTTCTAAAATTCAAATTACTCTTATCAATTTTAATACCAATAATTGAAATTGTGGCGAGTTGCAACAAAGAGAAATTGTGAGTAATATCAATTCTTTTTTGTTGTATTTCCTTTTCATCACTAGTGAGTTATATTTAAGGTTGATTAGGATTGTTCTTGGTCAGATTTTGATTTCATTTGAAATCATTATATCATGTTATATAATTGATTGGTTTTGACATTAGTTCTAACCATTAAATTTGCTATATTTTGTGGCATGAATTACCTTGTTGAGAAGGAGGAATACGACCTTGTTTTTTATTGTTGAAGATTGGTAATCTCTTGGTATTTTAAGTTAATTAATCACTAAAATGCTTTTTATCGTAGTTGTGGGATGTAACTGAGGTAAGTTTGGGATGAGCTTGATAAAGCCTTAACCTACCCTTATAGGATTTAGTGTTCCCAAACTTAGGTTTTACTCTTATTATTGAAATTTGATTATAAATGCCACTAAGGTAGATTTGAGATAGGTTTTGAAAGACCCAAACCCAACTTGTTACTTTATAGGGCTTTTTAGAACCTATTTCGAAGCCTTATAAAGTTTTTGCCTTGTTTACAAAACCCACCCTTGTGGGGTTTTTTTGAACTTGTTAATGACTTAACCTGCCATAATATCAATTTTTTTAGTTATGTATTGATAATAAGGTCTTAAAAGTAAAATACTGGCTATCAAATGACTTAACCTATAAATTTTAGTTACACTTAATTAAGTTTCTTAAATTTCAATCAAATAATAAACAATTGAAAGCACAAAATTCCAATTATGAATATAAATTAAAAAAATCCATTTTGAATGTTTATTAAAGAGTAGAAAGAATCATTTCAAAACATGTATTATTTCATTTCTTATTGGGTTTTAGTTTCCTATTAGTTTTTTTTTTTAATCTTAAAACTCAACCTCGCACCTTATAAGGTTTTAAAACTCATTTCATAACCTATCTCAAAACTTATAAGATTTTTATCAAGTTAGGTTCTCTATAATGACTCGCTCGATAATATCCCTAAACTCGACCCTATAGAGTCATGAACCTTATAAGGGTAGGTTAGGTTTTTATATGAAATAAGAAGAAAGTAAAGTAGAAAGTAGTTGAATAAATAAATTTTGAAAATTAATTTATTGTATGATATAGAGTTAATGTCAAGTATGCATATTGTATAGGTTAATAACGTATATTATTATTAATATATTATTTTATATTGGGTCAAGTTTCCTCATCGATTTTTTTTGTTATCCAAAAATCCAACCCTAAACCTTATAAGTTTTTATCGAGTTAGGTGAGTTAAATACCTTATAATGACTCACTTAATTGCATCTCAAATGCAGTAGCTTAGAGTTCATTAAAACTTTGACATTGGGGAGAAAGGATATCTCAATGGGAGGAGTTCCAATTAGGTAGTTATGATGATGATGGTAGTGATGTAGTAATTGAAAAAGGAGTGTTAATTTGAGATTTTAGTTAAAAGTCTTATTTTGTTTTTTTTTCTTTTCTTTCTTTTTTAATGTTATATTCCAAGATCTTTATGCTACCTAATGAAATGGACAATAGTTTCAAGACAAATCTAGTATTGTAAGGGATTTTGTCTACTATCGTGCTTATTTTGTAAACCAAACATGATACAATATATTTTTATTGTGTTCAATAAATAAAAATTGCAAACAAAACACTATATAAGGTAATTCATTTCAATACTTCCAAGCCATGAATCTACTTTCACAATTGGAAACTTTACATTGAATTTTATTTGATTATGTTAAATTTCACAAGTAATTAATTTTGAGGATTATATTTTGTTGTGTTGTCAATCATTTTTCCTTTTACTTTTTGATATGTAGCAAGCAAAATTATAATTTCTTATATTATATAATTTTAGAAGGTGAAGTTACTTGTAGCTCTTCTTTGGCAATATATTTTGATAATTAGTTTTTATATCTTGTTGTATATATTTTTTTCTTTTCCCTTTTGCATTTTTTTCTTCTAAACATGTTGGAGACATGTACTATAACAAAGTGGTGCTTATGAAACAACTTTGTAGGATCGATCGAAATTTTTGCATGAATTAATACGAACCAACATAATCCTTTCATTTAGATTATTACTACATGTAGTTGCATTCTTCACAAGTAGTAGCAAATTTATATGGAATTTCTATTATTTAAAATAATGAATAACATACATTTATAAGACTTATGAATAGTTATTCATTGCCATAATTGCTTTTATTTTTCCAAAATTCTTCAAATGAAATTAACATATTAACCTGGTACCCTCTTATAATCAAAAATATTTTTATCAATCAAATATAAAATAAAACAAATGCATAAGATATAAAAAAATGTAGAACAAAATAGCCTTTAATGATTTAAACATTCTATAGTTAGTTAAGATCTTTGTAGCTTAATGATATAAATACTGAACCCCAACGAGATGGATTAGGTTTAATTTCTCCATCTTAGTTGTAACAATAGTTTACCAAAAAAATTTCTATACTCTCAATAAAATATATATATCTCTAATAATTGTAATGACATCAATGGTTTGTTTGGCTCATTTATTTATTTTTACCTGTTTATCATATGTTTTGTGTTTATTTGAAAATGAATATTTACCTGAAAACAAATGAAGAAAAGATTATGTCCCAATTATTTGGATCAAATTGCACTACTTCGCCTGACTTTTAAGAATTATTTTAGCATTTTCCTTTATACTAGAGGATAATAAAACTTATCCATCGAAAGAGAAGCTAAAAAAAAACAATAATAAACTTTTAGTCATAAAATTTTGCCTTAGTCTTAATTTAAAATTTAAAAAACTCAACTATCCAAATTATTTTTAAGTATTTTAAATGTTTATAATTGAGTTTATTTTCTTTTCTTTATGTTGGACATGTATTGTGAGGAATATTTAATGAGACTTTCCCACTTTAAAATTTCCTTTTATTTGATAAACCTAATTAATGTCTCATCAAATAGAAAGAAATGTAAATTGTATAATATAATTTTATGATTCCACAATATTAACACCATAACACAACAGTCTATAGATATATATTATTGCAATTTATTATTTTAGTATTTTATATATTTTAAAATAAAATACGAGTATAGCTGTTATTTTAATAAAAAGCATTTCCGACGTGTCACACCCCATGGAATCGCAATTACATACGCTCCAGTACCTTCTACAAAAGGTATCTCTACACCGTCACTGCAAGTGAGCTTCACTCCACCAAACGAATCACCCACCACGTGAACATCCCACCTCCATCACAGACCAATAAAAATCAGTGAAAATCACTCGTCAAGAACAACAGATGATATTATCGAATCCCGTTAAACAACCACGCAACCAGCACGTTGACTGAAGAAAGAAGCCGCATTAACTTAGACACTCTCACCGTTAACTTAATCGTTAAGTCACGTCAATTTGATCCTGACCGTCCAATTCAAATCAACGGCTAATAATAAATCCCAGTCTCAACCGTCGGATCAAAATCCAACGGTTAGGATCATCGAAATAATCGTGTCACTATAATCCATCTTATACACACACAGGTGCAAAACAAGCACGTTCTCTTACTCTCTCGAAGCTCGCTTTCTCTCTCTCTCTACTCAATCCTTTTTTTGTGCCCTAGCTGGTTTGAATCGCGATTTGATTCGAATTAGGGTTGGTGCTCTCGTTGGAGCGGTGAATTTGAATTCGAGATTGCATTTGGAGTGTTGAAGACGCGTGTGTTTGTTTGTTTGTCTGTTCAGGTTTTATAAAGTTTGGTCATTTCGTTCCTTTTTATTTAAATTTTATTAAATTAGAATTTTAACTGTGCCGGTTTCATTTCTTTTTCTTTTTTCTTTTCCCTCCTGGTAGCTTAGGGTTTTGAATTGGAAGTGAAGTTGGTGTTGGTCGAATTCTTTTTTTTTTTTTGTTTTTTTGTTTTTTTTGGGCGTGTTTTAATTTCAGAAAGGTTTAGGCATATTTCTTAAATCTGTAATTTTTAGGTAAGTATAGGGCTTTTTAAGTTCTATGTATCTTATATATGATTATTCTATCGTGAAGTAGTAAGCTTGTTGGTTGGATCTGTGTATGTGTTTGTTTAGCCATTTAATATTCCTTGAAGATTATTTTTATGTGTTTTATTTATTTATACAGGAATTTGAAGGAACTTATACCTTGGGAAAAAGTAAATTTTAGTAAAGCTAGCATTTTGACTAGCAGTAAAGAGTTCAGTGAAGTTTTGTTAGCGATATCGACTTTTGAAGTGGCTTGGTATTGAGATTAGGGTTTCATATGGGGAGGTAGAAAGTGGGAGTATTGAGTAATGCTTTGATTTTGCGGCTGTAATGTTTTCGGGTGGTTGAATTTATAGGCTGCTTTGCATCCTGTGGTGAAGTGTGAGTAGGAAGAGAAGAAGGGGATAAAGTGTTGGTTGAGACGATGACGATGGCTAAGAATGACATTTTCTCTGGTGGGTATTACCGAAACTCATTTAATGCGGGTGGTGAATCCGAGGGATCTGGAAGTTCTGGACGTATTGATGCAGAGTTTACTGCCTCGGAAGATTCTAGTATTCCTGCTAGGAAATGTATTAATTTGAATAGTGGTAGAGGGGTTGGATTTCGGGTTCCATCTGAAGTGATTCCCTTGTCTGATATGTCATCAGCTGAAAGAAAAGACTTGATACATAGATTGAGACTGGAGCTTGAGCAGATACGGATACTTCAGAAGAAAATCGAGTTACATAAAAGTAATGGCATTGCAATATCTTCTTCCAGTGATATTCTTAGCTGCAACAATGGACAGACTGCACTGCGGGTGGGTGCTGTTAGTAAATCATCTGGGTTGAAGTCTGGTCCAATGCCAGCAAAGAAAGCAAAAACTTCTGGTCCGAAAGGTAATGCATCAAATCGGGGTGCTTCTGGAAGGTTTGAGCCTGTCTCTGCTAAGCAGGTGCCAGCTCCACGGGCTGCTAATGCAATACTAATGAAGCAATGTGAGGCCCTGCTGAAACGGTTAATGTCCCATCAATATGGATGGGTCTTCAACAAACCTGTTGATGCTAAGGCTTTGAATATTCCTGATTATTACAATGTTATTAAGAACCCAATGGATTTAGGGACAATAAAGGGAAAGTTAACTAAAGGTGCTTACTCAAGCCTGTCAGAGTTTGCTACTGATGTGAGGCTTACTTTCAATAATGCAATGAATTATAATCCACCTGGAAATGATGTCCACCTCATGGCCGATACCCTTCTTAAATTTTTTGAAGTGAGATGGAAAACTATTGAGAAGAAGTCAGTGGAGACTGATAGTCAACCAGTAGCAGCAAAGTCAGGTCCTCAAATGGAGGTAGAAACCTCTAAGCCCTTACCACCGTCCAAAAGGAGGAAAATGTCTTCCAATTTGTATGAAGCTAAGCCTGAAGCTAAGCCAGAGCCTGTGAAGTGTGTAATGACCGACGAAGAGAAGCATAATCTGGGTCGCCGATTGGAGTCATTGCTGGCAGAACTTCCTGAAAATATTATAGAGTTCTTGAAGGAACAGAGTGCAAATGGAAGAGAATCTGTTGAAGAGGAAATTGAGATTGATATAGATGATCTTAGCAGTGATACTTTGTTTACACTTAAGAAGTTGTTAGATGAGTATGTTGAGGGAAAGAAGAAAAATCGTGCAAGAGCTGAACCATGTGAAATAGAGGTCACTGCTTCTCTTTATTCATCTTCTGACGCCTAATTTACTGCATTTTTATCCATTGTCATTTTTCTTACATTGGTCACCCATATAGTTCATATTGTATTGCAGATTGTTGAATCTGGCTTAAGTAATTCATCTATGCAACAGGGGAAAGGTTTTTTTTTTTTTTAGCCATTTTCATATTTGATTTTAAATTTAAAGATTAGATTTTGACTGTAGTTCATTTAACTGCTGAATGCTGATGTTGCAGGGAATGATCCTGGTGATGAGGATGTTGACATTGGAGGCAATGAGCCCCAGGAATCGGGATACCCACCAGTGGAAATTGAAAATGATATGGTTCACAGAAATGGTAAACATGCTTTAGTTCTAATATAATTTCAAAATGTTATATTGCCTCTGCTTAATCATTAGCATTTCTGTGACACATAAGTTTAGGTATTTTCTATCTGCCATGCATACTTGAAATTGCACATGGCCTTGATGGATCTATGCATGAGGTTTCTAATAACTTAAGCATAGAGAAATTAGCAATTGCATGCATACTTGCCTGGTTCAGGAGATGACATCAATTGATTGCATGTCTCTGCCATGTGAGTTTGAGGTCCAGTAATTATTCCATATGGTGATGTAGGCTGCTTTATAAATTTGCTTTTGGATTTTGCTGATTTTTCTGATAAGAAAAAGAAAAGCTTTCTCTATCACCATTGTAAGAAATTGTCTCATTTCTTAGTTTGAGCATGAGATCTGCGAAATTGATTGTTATGGGCAAGTAGTTTGAACATGAGACCTTGCCTGTGGCTTTCCATTTCTACTCTTCTTTTTTGGTTGTTGGGTGGTTGGAATGCTTCAGAGACATGAGGTGGGCAAGTACTTTGACCAAGTGACCTTCCTCCAAGGCTCTCAATTTATGTTCTTTCTCTGGAGATCTAGAGTGGAGTTATTGAGACATTTTGCCCATGAAATAATGGCAGTTTTGTTACCCAATTTTGAACCGAGATGGAATCTATTTGGAATAATTTGGTGAGGGATGGGTTCCAACAGAAATTGAGGGACCTCTTGCTTTGATTATTTAACTTTGTTATACTATATGAAAGATTTGGTGAAGGATTAGGCTCGTGTCCTTATTAGACACTGTAAGGTATCATCAGAAAATGGACTGATAATGTTAGCAATGATTATTAGTGATAATCCCAAGGGCTTGCCTAGCTGTTAAGGCCCAAGAACTTGCGTGGCAAACTGCACAAGCTCTTGGCTCAAATCCAAGCTGAGGCTATTTGTTGAGTCTCTTTACATAGCACAAGTTGACTTAATCTGTGCATGGGCCTTCTGGAGTGGTTTATGTGCCTTGAGTAAGCTGTTTTAATTGTGGGCGCATCCCTCCATCTGTTGGCTATGTATATATCATCATTGCTGTATTTTTCCTTAGCTGAAAAAATTCTTAAATAATGGTAGTCTGCTAGCTTTTTACTGGAGTAGTATGATAGTTTGGTAATCAATGAGATCTGGATTCCTTAGATCTCTATTGGCTTGAGAGCTGTATTAAATTTCTTTTGATATATTTATTAATGATTCTTAGTCTATCTGAAAGGCTTACTGCCATCGTAATAAAACCTGAAAAATGGTGATGTATTTCTAATTTACTTCTAGGCTCTATATTGCGACAACTTTTTCTTGTTTTGAATTTTGTATTTTCTTATAAGTTATTTCAACTTGTTAACCCTGTACGCAAGTTAACACACATTATTTGCACCACTTTGGTACTTCTAACAAATTATGGTTGCTCGTATTGCCTGTAACATACAACAGAGAGACTCTGGTTCATTTTGTGGCCTGATTCATCTTAAGTAACAGCTGTATGTTCTTTGTGTCGGTGAAAGGTGTGTAGGATTAGGATGATTAACATGGTATTAGCTGTGAGGAAGTAAAGGTCAAATTGCTCCTTATTTTCACTATTTTCGTCTAATTTGGTCATTTCTTATCTTCATTCCCCAAACTTTACCAGACTTTCAATGCCTTTTTTTTTTTGAATTAAAATTCTTGCACCGTTTATTTGTTATGTCGATGAAAATTCTCCTATTAACTTTGTGGCACACATGCTCTGCAGATTCAGAAGCGAGTTCTTCTGACAGTGAATCTGGTAATGCTAAAGCATCAAGCCCTAAAAATGAAATGGAGGTGCAGTTCTTCTGAGAACCTCTTTTGGGTTAAAATACTTTGGACCCTTTTAGCTTCTGCTTTTAGAGTCTGTGCAATCTTTATCAATTACTTTGCAGAAATCCAAAGCAGGAGGTTCTGGTGGTCAACTGGTTGAGAAGACTGGTATCTCCAACCTTATTGATATAAACCGTGAGTTTCATGTACACTTCTGTATTATGAGTTTCTTGTACCCCTCGTGTACTGTTTTCTGCATTCAGGCCGTTTCTCTGTCCATGTCTGAAAGGGATATCTGGAACAGAAAGTGTCAGATGTAGATGAAATAGATGATTAGTCTTGAAATGTCACCTGTTGGTTGCTCATGTGTGTGCCTTATTATATTGCCTTCTATTGCTTGATGCTTTTGTCTTATTGTGTGGTGTGGTTGGTTTTGGAGCTTTAGTTATCATAGGGTTGGCCCAGTTGTTGAAACTGTTTTATTGGCCATAAGCATTAGTACCTTAGCAGGATGAATGTTCAAGTTGGATTCAATTTGGGTTTTTGAAGGATCCTCATATTTATGCAAATGAAGAAAGTTCCTACGCATATAGTACTTGCTGTATGAAGATGTCAAACAAGTTTTCCGCTATTTATAAACAGAACTTAAAAAAAAAAGTGAGGAAAGCTGTCGGGGATTGATAAATTTGTTCTAACAGGAAGATCTGGCTTGTCAATTGCCAAAAGCCCGAGCTAGCCTATAAGCAGTTGCCTTGCATGATAGAGCTAGTTAATTAATCACCAATGACCTGAGAGGAGCCAATTTCTTGGCTATTTTGGTTCTGTGGTTCTATCTTGTAAACTTTTTAAGCAAAATAATGTTTTTTCATGATAGAGATCTCCATGACAATTTTTTTTTTTTAATAAATTGAAGTGCTGTTGGCTTTTCATTGTTATTCCAGATCCATAAATATAAAAAGAACTTTTGTGCTGCTTTATGTCGGAGTTTTTTCTTTTGTTTTTATTTTTGGGAAAAGATTCAGAATTTGACAAATACCCAAAAAAAAAAATGTTGGAGATTTTTATGACTATGTTTTTGCATAAGTTAAAAGTGCTTATTTACCCAAAAAATAAGATAAAAGTGCTTTAGACTTTTTGTTGATATTTCAGATGCATGAACATGAAGCAATTTTTTCCAAGGAAACACAGCATGGTAACCAGAGTTTATAAATACACTACATGATTGGAGAGATTTATTGTCATGTGAATTATTTAATAGTCTTTACAGGCCAAGTACCTGTGCCATACGGAGAACCTTTTAAGTTGCTTTCCTTATTTGGGTTATCTTGCTGGAAGTGGATAACTTTCTATTAGGTTAGACATAAATATCTTGTATACCAATTGTTTCCCTAACAATAAGCCCTTATGCAGAATCTATTAGCGAGTTGGATCAGCTTGAACACAGTTCTCAGCAAAGGCCAGGTTCTGCTGAATCAGATGGCTGTCAAGATGGTAAGCATTGGCAGCGAGAAAATTGATCGAAAATTGGAGCTCACTGATTAGTGATAATACCAAAACAATGTAGGGGAAAGTGGTCCAGGTGAGAGGCAGGTTTCTCCAGGGAAGCTCCACAGAGCTGCTTTATTGAAAACCAGATTTGCTGATACCATTTTGAAAGCTAGAGAAAAAACCTTAAATCAGGTAGGTTGCATGTCTGAGCTTTCTTGTCAAATTTTCCTTGTTTAATGTGATTTCCATAGCTTGATGTGTTTTGAAGCAGGGTGAAAAGGGGGATCCTGAGAAATTGCGTCGGGAGAAGGAGGAGCTTGAAATGCTAAGGAAGAAGGGTAGATGCTCCCTTCTATGGTTTCTTTTATCCTGCTTGTTGCTCAAGTCATGTATTTTGTCTTATCCATATTTGAGAAACAGAATTTTTTAATTGACTTTGTAAACTGGTCAGAGATGGCGCGCATACAAGCAGAAGCAAAAGCTGCTGAAGACGCTAGGAGACAAGCAGAAGCTGAAGCTCAAGTTGAGGCTAGACGGAAGAGGGAACAGGAGAGAGAAGCTGCTCGGCAAGCGCTCCTGAAAGTAAGTCGATTACCTCTTTTACTTGCACAAATTCATCTTCCCAACATTTCTGCTATCTGGGCATTAACTGTTGCTGCATATTGACCAGATGGAAAAGACCGTGGAAATCAATGAGAATTCTCGCTTCCTTGAGGACTTGGAGATGCTCAGAACTGTTCCAGCTGAGCAGCTACCAAGCTCTGTGGATGAAACGAGCCCAGATCATTCTTTGGACGGACTGGGTGCTTTCAAATTTGGGGGGAGCAACCCATTGGAGCGACTTGGCTTGTTCATGAAAGCTGATGATGAGGAGGAAGAAGCTGAACTGCCTACATTATCAAACCAAGAAAACGATGTGGAGGAAGGTGAAATTGATTAATATGCGGAGAAAAGCAAAGAAGTGAGGATGATTATTAGCTGCCTTTTAAGGATTAATTAAGAAAGCGTGACGAGGACGAAATCATCTAGTTTGTTCTTGAACAAGTAAAACATGAAATGAAGACTAATTCCTATGGCTGCAAGAAAAGGAATGCATGCAGTTGGAATTGAAAAGCCCATTTTGTGAGAAACGTAAAACACGCATGTATATAAAATTGCATGAGCTCCCCAAAAAAAATGAAGAAATGAAAAGAGGGGAAAGAATTTTGTGTTGGGGTTTGTTCTTTAGAGGAGTGGCAGGATTCAGGGATAGTATCTCTGAAGATGGGTGGGACTCGGAGAGGTGAAGTATAGCATTGGTTGAATGCTTGGTTAGTGAAGCTATTGATTTACAAAAGCTTGAGGAGGTCTGTTGTGTTTTATGCTGAGTCTGTTGGAAGACCTTTTTTGTTGTCTTAAGACCCTACTCTAAAGACGTTTGGGCTTTTTTACTCTAGTGCTTTGCAGGAGATAGGAAAACGGAGGAGTGAATTAGAGAAGTTTGAGTTTTAATGTAGTCAGTATTGTGTTTGAGCTGGTAGTTTCTTTCGGCGGCTGTGTTGATAGTTTTCAGGAGGTATCGTGTAATCTGCCCTATGATCTTATGAGTGAGCGTCCGAGGTTGGGTTGAATTGGAGTACCATTTCTCTTCCCAAAGTGAAAAAAAAAGAAAAAAAAGAAACACATTGAGGTTAATGCTTCTCATTTACACTGGATTTGAGGGAAGTAAGGGGGTCAAGAAAGTGAGGCCTTTGTTTGCTAATGGGGGAAAGGGTAAGGGAATGGATTTGGATGGGAAAACAATTAAAAACCATTCTTTTCACATTGGAAGGAATTAACTAAATTACGATTTTAACCTTGAACTAGAAGCTAAATTATGGGGACTTTCAGGACATTTTTATAAAATAAAAAATCCAATTACTAGCTTTTCCCAAACTTTTCTTCCTTCTTTGTCCAAGCAAGGAAACTTGGGAATGGTGTTTGGATAAGTTGTGTTCTGGTGATTTATTATTAATTTTTAAACACTTGTATTAAAACCTAAATACTCGCACTAAAAACTGAATACCTGCACGAGAAAAAAATTGGTAATTCATTGCCAATTATTCTTTGAACTTTTGAGCATTTGTATTAAGAAGTGAATATTTATACTAAAAGATTTCACTATTAAATATTTGATCTACGATTTATTCTAATAATTTTCTTGGAAACTCTCCGTCACCTTTTGTCTTCTCTAAATCATTTCTTCCGTTATCTTTCAGCTCTAATTCCTTCCCTCTTCTCATGGTGTTAAAGATTAATTAGAGTTCAAGCAAAACGGGATTTCATTGATCAAGTTCAAGGTGAGTTTATTAATTGGGTGTGTGTTGTCTTGACACGATAAGGAACTCAATTGTAAACTCTGAATAACCAAAGTGAAAGGATTGTTTATTTAATCGAATTGATTGAGCCCTTGTTGCTGGGAGGAGGCCAACATTTTTCATTCACCATTTTGAATAGGCATTTCGTAACAGGTTCCAAGACATCGTGCCTTAGGTTGACATGTCTCGCAGGTGGGTTGCGTTCAGGTTGAGGTTCCGGTTCCTGTTAGCATCAAGCATAGAATAGATAGTAAACAACCTTAATTGCTTTGCTTATCTGAAAATATTAAGACCCTTCTAAGTACATGTTGATAAATGCCTAAATCTAAATAATTATATAGCGTATTGATTGGTGTAATAGTCGCATAGGTCCGTATGGTGGAAGTTTCGTCATGTTTTGGTCTCCCTAGACTATTGTAATCATCCGTGTTAGTCTTCTCAAAAAAGGTTTAGTTAAGGGCTTCTTCCAGGCATTCCCTCAGAGCGAGCTGGTGCTTTTTCCTCCATTGCCGAAACAAGGAGCTTGTGCTTTTGGCTCCTCTCATAAAATGTGGTGTTTGTCACTTGATTGCGGGACAAAAGATACAAAGATGTTATCTTCTTCAAAAAAAAAAGGCCCTGTAAAAAAACAAATGTGCCAATAATGCTCTAACCTGAAATCATGCAATCAATCAACTCACGGTTTCATTGAATTGTGTCTTTGAGCCTACACATTTTCATTGAAATATTCTAAATTTTCGTATTTGCATACTGTCTTATAGATTCTTTTCTTGGTCCAGCTTTGGTCATGGATTAAAAGGGTAACATGTCTCTATAGTACTGGCAGTTGAGGGAATAATTAAATATGTTAAGTAATAAAATGGGATTACTCCTTAGGAGTTATTATCACCTTTGCATTGTTACGTGGTGTGAGCATTTAAAATTCAAATCTTTCCTTTATTACCTTTTTTTGGTTTTTTAATTTTAGTATTTGAATCGTGTTTTCAACTTACAGTTTTAACATAGTTTAAAATTATAATTTAGGGTTTTTTTTTTAAAATAATGCAACATTTTTGTCCTTTTTCCCATATTAAATGGTTTTAATTTCTTTTTAATAGTGCGGAATTTGTTGACAGTGTCATCGGGAATCAGCACTAGGCACCATGCTCAGAGGTGGGCATCGAGCTATGCTGGCCTGCCTATGCGATTTTTAGTCGAACCTCTTGTATCCAAATCTACCTAGTTCTTGCCCATTGTAACATCGTTCTAGCTTGCATGCTTAGAAAAGAAAGTCATTTATTTGATTTATTTATAAAATTTCAACAAATTTTTACAAACTTGTTATTCATTAATATGTTGTCTTTGTTTTTGGGAAGAGATAGCATTAGCGACTAATTTAATGTAGCTATTAATATGTTAAGAAGACTTCAATGTCAATCGTCCATTATCAAAATGATCCAACAACTCATCTCTTCTGCTCATCTTAGCTTCATTCAATGGATGGGATCATAGGCCGAAATTTATGTATAGGAGTCTCCTTCTCATTTGATTTATTCAAAGCACCTAATATGCTTTGTACACTTTGCAAGAATTACTCTATAGAAAAATCAACATCAGACTTCATGGATGGCGTTAGCATTTTGATGCTTAAGACTGGATTGTTGAGCATAATAGGAACTGGTTGTTGTTGATCGAAATTAGAAAGGGGATAAAAATACCATTGGCTCGATGGGCCGGTTTGGTTTATATTGTGTCGAAATATTTTGTCTTTGTGTTGTGCTTGGGCCGGCATCCACTGAGACGATCCACCTTCGGCTCGGGCAAACCCAAATCTGTGCCACTCAATATCGTGCCTCCTATAATTGAAATGCCTTGAAAGTTAGAATAAATTACAAATATCCCGTTGTATTTGCTACATTTGCATTTTTCACTATTTTTTAAAATTAAGTATTCAGATTCTAAAATATTTAAAATATGTGTCTTTATATTTTATTTTACTATTTTTCCCTTGTATCATATAATAAAAGATATCCGAAAAAAAAAAAGAAGGTTTGTGTAGCTTTGATGTCATCAACTCACCAGTGGAAGGAGCTCTGATGACCCGCCAGGCGATGGCTCCTTTTGTCGAAACAACCCAGGCAGCCGCACTCCTTTGATCTGCAATCGGTTATAACAGCTTCACAAACACTCTTTGAACCACACACGACCGGATATCCCTTCCTATTCTTTTAAGTTTTTTCCCTAATTTAATTTATCAAATGTACCTTTGGATGTGGATGTTGCTTGACTGTTTCAAGGAGGGAAATGGATTCTCTAAAATTATTATTTTTTTAAATTTTCCTATAGTATTTGCATAAAAGGAATCCGGGCTAACCGATTGATGAAGAGTAGGGAGCAAAGAGAAAATAGTTCGTCGCTACCATTTGATAGGGCATTTAGCAAAATGAATAAATGAAACTCAAGGGAAAGCATTAAATTTTAACCCCAAAAGGGTTAAAGGCATGAGTTCTTTTGTAAATGGTGTGCACACATGACATTTAAGGATTGTATTGTTACCCTCCTAATATAGTGTGAGATTATATTAAAGTGAAAGAGATCTGTTTCCCTAATCAAAACTAAGCTATAGGAGTAGGATTAAATTAATCCCTTCGTAGAAATTGTGAAGTATAGCTTATATGATTTTTTTTTTGGAAAATCAAGCGTTCAATAGGCTAATATATCATGATATAAGTAAAGGCGAGAAGCTCAAACCCGGCTCACAATGTTGGCACACGCGAAATGTGGAACAAGCCGTAAAGTTTTAATAATTTTAAAATGTTTAAAAATAAAGAAAGACACGAAGTATGGTTGTTAAAATCATGAGTCAATTATACGATTTTATGAGTTTATAATTTTATCAAGTTTTTTATAATCAAAATAAAAGAATAATCATTTAAGTATAAATTTATCAATTTAGATATACGATTTTATAAGTTATCGATTTTACCGATATTATACTATTCAATTTCAGATAAAATTGGGATTTTGATAACTATGCATAAACGATAGTTTTTCATTTTTTTTTTCCTTTCCTCAAAGTAGATGGTCCCTAAAGTTTCAATCCATGGAATCAAAATAAATCTAGTAGAGTACAATAAATGTGTTGAATGTGTAAGCATCAATATTCAATAACTTGTACAAATACAATTGAACAATTTTTAATAAATTAGAATATGGAATGTTGTGGTTACGTACTTGCATATATATTAGGATATCTAATAGTAATAATAATACATGTTAAAATGCAGGGCTACTATGAGCACGTGACCGCCACAATTATGCAAACATGCTATATTATGAATTAAAAAAAAGAAGAAAAGAAAAGCTAAGTAAACATATAGTCATAAAATCAAATAATGATATAAGCTACATGGAAACAAACTAATTACTATGTGTGGGGTGGCTTGGAAGAGAGAGAGGAAACTCTGGCGAAGGCTTGGCTCGTGTGTTTTTCTCTCTCTCTCTTTTTTTTTTATTTTTTTTCTTTCAATTGCCTTTGGCACCTCCTCTCGTCAAGTCATATTTATAGGTTCCCAAATCCAAGCTTGATAAGCTCGGATCTTCTTCACCGTTGAAACCCATCCTCATCCTCTTTTTTTTTTTTTTTGTTTTTGATTTGTGTTAATCATTGCTTTTTTTTTTTTTTGTTAAGATTGATGTTAAATTGATAATATTTATCCTCTTTTAGTTAAAGATCTACTGGATTTGTGCAAAAAATCGAATCAAAACGGCCAAATTCTACTTCTCCGCATTGACATCGATCTCGAATGGAGGTAGGAGACAACCACGCGTCGGGTGTGTGCGTTCATGTCGTCCAATCAGTTGTTGACGTGTGGTAGCTCGATAAGAAAAATTGCAAAACGGCACAAAGTGCCTTCCTCGGATTCGAGCTTGTGACCTAACCCCTCCCCGCGCGCCTAAGGCCAACGATTGGACCAATTGGACTAGCCCATTTATCAGTTTTTTATTAAACACAAATTGTATATATGTATGGCAATTTTTATTAATTTTATATTATTTTGAAATTCTAAAATTTTATAAAAATTCCTTAACATCTTTTATTGTTGTTTCTACCTTCATTTTCCAAAATTGGTGTATTATTCCTATTTATTTATTTTTTGTCATTATTTTTCCTTCATTTGTGAAAAATAGAAGAAAAATTGAAAAAAAAAGAAAAAAAATTAATTATGATTAGAGAACAAAAATGGGGTGTTTATAGCTGTCCCTCTTTATAATAGAGTTTTAAAAAACTTAACTACAAAGACAACAAAGACACCATTTTTGTCTAATAGACTGGGTGGATAACGTTATAGTTGGCTGACTATCTGAACATGGTTCTACTAGGGAGTTGTTTGATTATCTATTCGAGTAAGGAAAACACTCTATGAGCTAACGATCCCATGTCGCGAAAAAGGATCACTTTATGATGATTAATACTCTTTGGAGAGTGGTCTTAGACAAGAACCATCTCACTAGACTAGCAACCTGGAGGGAGACATCATCTAAAAAAGTGCTATTATGAGCTGACTAATCGATGATAGGAAGTGTCTCATTAGACTAACAACCTTAAACAGAGATTGTTTAGGAATGTGTTCTTATGAGCTAACTAACTGATAATAGGAAAAGTCTTACAGGACTAGTAACCTTAAAGAAGAGATTGTTTAGGAAAGCGCTCTTATGGGCTAATTAACTGATAATAGGAAGCATCTTATAGGACTAGCAACCTTAAAGAAGAGATTATTTAGGAAAGCGCTCTTATGAGCTAGCTAATTGATAATATGAAGTGTCTTATAAGATTAACGACCTTAAAGAAATCATCTAGAAAAGTGCTTTTATAAGCTAACTAATCGATGATGGGAAGCGTCTCACTATACTAACAACCTTAAAAAGAGATTATTTAGAAAAGTGCTTTTACGAGCTTACTAATTGATAATAGGAAGTGTCTCATTAGACTAGCAACCATAAAGGAGAGATTATCTAGAAAAGTGCTTTTACGAGCTGACTGATCAATGATAAAAAGCGTCTCACTAGACTAGCAATTGTAATATGAGGATATTTAGGAAAGTGCCCTATTGTGGGCTAACTAATCAATAGTGGGAAGCAACTCTTTGGACTTGCAATCCTGAGAGAGGATATTTAGGAAAGTGACCTATTGTGGGCTAACTAACTGATAGTGGGAAGCATCTCTTTAGACTTATAATCCTGAAGAAGAAAGCTTAGGAAAGTGTCCCATTATGGGCTAATTAACTAATAATGAATTCTTAAGTGAGAATCTTATTTTTCTAATAATAGTCAAGAGTTTAAGATGACTTAACACTTTTGAAGAAATAATAACTAAAACTTTTCTAAAAATCTTCAAGATAATTGCTCTTCTAAACTTAAGGATAAAGTGACAAAGTATTAAAGTATTTTCTAGCAAACTTTGAAAAAAATCCAAAAGAATTGTTTATTTATTTATTTTTTTAAACATTGCTAGCAATTAAAGAGTTTGACAGGGTTCCCAAAAATACAAATAAAGGGTAGGCCTCCCCTACTACTCAATAATCACTTACTCTTTTGCCTCATTTTACTTGAAGGGTTTGGTTTAATCTTGAAAAAGTTGTGTCTTAGCTTAATTAATCACCTCTTGAGGGGTTTCTTGCAATTAAGACTCATATCTTCTTCTTGGGAGGCATCAATATTTAAAATTTGGGCCAAACAATGCTAATGAGAAATGACTTTAAATTCCTTTATTCTATTTAGAAATAGATATCTTATTCCCAATTGGTTTAATCTAAGAGGACTTCCTTACAATCTCTCAATTTAGATATTACTCTTGAATTTTATTCAAAATTATGATATCTCTTGTAGGTAATACACTTTGATTAATATGTTAAGCCTTTTTAGGACTTGTAATGCAACAGACTTTTGGTTTAAAAAAAAAATACCAATGTCAAGGTCTTATTTTGAAATAATCATAATTTCAACCTGGGTTTACAAGTCAAGAAACCTTAAGAAAAAACTAGAATAGCACTTGCCTTGGCAATTTTTGCTTAAAATAAATTATTTTCAATGATTTGGAGAAGTCTTCAAAGAAGGGTGGTATATCTTTGAATTGTAATGTTTGGGTTCTTGTATTTGGTCTTGGTATTTTCAAGTATTGTTGGACTTTTTTATTGTGTATAGGTTTAACCACATTCTTGGGCTTTTCTCATTTCTTTTCTTTTCTTTTTCTTTCTTTTTCTTTCATTTTCTTTTTCTTTTAAGCCTAATGGTGATTATCTCTTGTGGGTCATGTGTGCTTTTTCAAAATGTAGACTTTGTTTCATCAAAAGAAATAAATTATCCACGGCAAAAATCACTCTTGAATTGTTGTAACTAGGGCAAGCACTATTTAGTTAATTCCTTTTTTCTTGATTGGTGTCTTTATCTTCTTAATCATGTCATTGTAGAGTAGTTCAAGACATGGTTAAATTTTGAAACTTTATCTTTTATATATATATAAGCTCAAATGGTATTGGCAAAGGATTGTTGTGTTTAGGGTAGCAAAAATGAATGCCTAACATTATTATGACTAACGTATCAAATTCAAGATATACCTCCTTTAAGGAATGAGTTATAAACCTCACATTAATAACACTTAACTCTCAAGTGTTTAAGGGTTATTGTTTAGGATGTGGTTTGCCTTTTGTCATCCTAAACCACTCGAACAAAATGAGATATCCTTCCATTTTACCAGATTTGCCCATTTTCACCATGTCTCATGATGTATTTGGGAGTTATGTGCCCATGTCAAGTGATTTAGTCTTAACTTGGCTCTCTTGGGAAGCTAGTTAAGATAGTCTTCTTCATGTCCTCGTTGGTAATTGACCATAGTCACTTCGAAAATGTGCCCCAAAATTAATTGTCTCTATGTCTATTTTATATAACTCCTGATGGAGAGAAAGTTCAAGTGTAATCCTTAGGATTAGAGAGAGTTGGAAGGTTTTGTATTTCGAGGCTAAATCAACATATGAGAAGACCTTTTGAAGTGAATGGGGTCTTTCAAATTGAGAACAGGTTATAGAGGTCTTTGGCTTTATGTTCAGAGTAAGTGACTGTGAGCTTTAAGTTAAGTTAACCATTTAAAAGCAATTTTTAGGACCTTGAAAGGATTAACTCTTCAATTTTCTTGGCTTTGTTCTTTTCCTTATTATTATTATTTTTTAGTAATTATGTAAACAAGTGCTTACATGGATGCAAAAGAAAAGGACCAACATTTGATTAATGATGTAATAATACTGAAATTTTATTAATATGGAAAACTTGGAGTTCAACGCTTTTATTGAAAACATAAGAGAAAAGAAAATGCTACCACCTAAATTCCTAGTTTCTAAGCTTCTTCTTCTTTGGTTGTGTAGGTGTTGACTCCCCATTGACGACGATTTCTAGTGCTTTAACCCTTGCTTGAGTCTTCTCTAATTGGGCTTCCAATGCTTTGTTTCTTTGGTTAGATTCCTTGAATCTACTCTTCCATACATCCTTCTTATTGTCTGTAGTCTCAAAATAGACCTCCATCTGAGCCCTGACTTGTTCCATATAGGTTTTTATTTGTGAACTTGGGTTGTTTGGTGCAAGCTGGGTGACATCTGGCACTCGATACACCCTCTCTTCTGTTTGATATAGCTGGTTGATCACAAAATCTCTAGTAGCTCGGTGTTTGCCTACTTCCTCATCTAGATCTCCAAGGTCTATATTGGAACTCTCAATCTGGGCTTCCCATATAGCTTTAACCTTTGCTAACTTAGAGATTTTCTCAGCCACTAACATGCTCGAGTTTTGTTATTCAAATGTGATTCTTTCCGATGATGGTTTGTAAACTATGTCTTGAATAATGTCGAACTGACGGACCATTGAGTTTAGGTGATAGCCTGTGCACCCATTAAGCCTGATCAATGGAACAACTTAAAAGTTCCTGTACATTAGGATAACTTTATTGCAGCAGCTCCACCTAGCGATCCATAGAATATCATTAGCATTGAAACCTTTGAGCACTTTCACCTAACTATGGCTGGAAAGATCGTCTGGTAGCTTCATCCTCTCTATGCAAGAATCTATGAGATCTACTTATTGGGCTAATGATTTCCTAACCATGTTTAGCTTAAAACACTTGAGATGGCTTACGAACCAGATTAGGATGAGGTTGATGTTCGAGTAGAGAATTTCATAACCCTTTTTCTTTACGAAATTTAGGTTTCGAATCTATTCAACTAGTAGGGTTGGGATGTAAGATTTCCCTTCCAAGAATTAGAATACCACTTCTGCGACTCTATAATGAATGTGG
Organism: Laguncularia racemosa; assembly: GCA_037954665.1. Lineage (NCBI taxonomy): Eukaryota > Viridiplantae > Streptophyta > Magnoliopsida > Myrtales > Combretaceae > Laguncularia > Laguncularia racemosa. The sequence continues at coordinate 3,783,631 of JBBMOL010000001.1, read as the reverse complement.
AAAATCCCGGTAGGGAAGAGGGTGGTTGTAAATACTATTAAGATGAAAGCATAAACCCGTCTTTGTCTGTAGCTCTTGGGATCTCCACATAAGATGCCTTTCTTGCTCCCATCATCACATCGAGCCACAAACTAAGCTTCCAATTTATCCATTCGAAGGCAATACCCATTGTTGCTTTCCAATGCTCAGTTAATCACTGCTTTGCGAACTCCTAGAAGTTTGCTGAAGATGTTTGCTGACCCATTCTCTAAATCTGGTACATATACCTATTGAAAAGTGGAGGGACCTAGAGAAGCTAAGTATATTCCTTTATGGTTGGTGTGATCTCATGTGGCCCAATAAAGAAAGCCATGGGCTCAATTTATCAGAAGTGTAATATAGCCCGAATTAAAGGTAGGTTGACATCCATTTTCATCAGTGAGAGAATGGACCTTATTTTTCTCTAGATGAAGGTTTACTCTTCAGGGCTGTATAAGGTGAACCAATGATCCAATACCAGTTTAAGGTCCAAAGGTTTACAAACCCAAATTTCTTTACGAAGTAGGCGGTCAATTACAGCGCTAGCCATCTAGCAGAATTACAATAAAAATTTCTAATTACAAACAAATGTCTTACAAAATACCATAAAAATTCTTTTACAAGCGACTACATCTAAACTCCAAAGAAAGAAATTACATCATTAATTATCTTCTAGTTCATGATATGTATGCAAGAGGTGGGCTTTAAAGGTTCCTAAGCTCTATGGCCTCCCACATTCTCGAAAAAATGGATTTCTAGCCATATCAAAGCATCGGGTGGGGTAACCTAATCAACCTCGAGTGGTAAATATTTCACTTCACCCGGAACTTACACAATGGCTCCCCGTTCTAGGGTTTAAAGACGACTTGGGTTTGACCGCATCTAATCACACAATTGCATGCATGAAAACTTAATAGAAATAAAAAGAACTAATCCTTATTAAATCCCTAGATCACGAATAGATACAAACATTAGTGCAAACAATATTTCACAACATAAGAGCTAATTAAAGATATCTAGAAATAATGATTTCAGAAGGTTTAGGTGGCTAGCCCACTAGAGGTCCCCAGCGGAGTCACCATTCTGTTAAGTCTAATTTTAAAATTTTATATTATCTCCATAATCCAATTCATATTAGATCATATGCTCATCCAATATAAATTCTCGACTTAAACTAGGAAGTTTTTATTTATTTGGAGTCGCCACCTAATTGGAGTTGGGAAAAAAATTATGGAATTAGAATTAATTAAGTGGATTAATTCTAATCTAAGCAACTAGTTAGCGAAATCTCCTCTTTTTTATTATTCTGAAAGAAAAAGAAGAAGAAAGAAAAAACCAGAGATTCTCAACTTAGGAGCTATCCTATTAAAACCCTAAGTTACCACCTTATCTTTCTGAAATTTGAATTATGTTATGATATCCTTTTTAGCATAAAAGAAAAAAAATAGAAAAAAATGATACAAGGATTATACTAATAATGATTAAAAAAATATTTTTATTCTTTTCAGAGTTGCCCCATAAGAGTGCCTATGTACCCCCTATTTGAGATTAAACAGGTTGTAGTTCGCTTTTCATAAAATTTTAGTGGATTAGCTAATTTTGATTACGGAAACATGCTAAGTTTACGTTTATTACCATTTAAATTTATTTAAAGAAATTTCTAAGCCTAAGCTTTTTTGTTATTTATTAAAAGACTAAGCTTCTAAAAAATACTTTTTATAATATATTTTTTTTATGTTAGAAAAAGAAATTTTCTAAGTGATGAAATACTTGTTATGTTTTTTGTTTTGTTAAAAAAAACAAGATTTTGTTAACAATTTTTTTTTTTTTTTAATTATTTTATTTTTACTTAATTATTTTTTATTGTTATTATTTATATATTTTTTTGAAAAGTTATAAGCCTAATAATACAAAAACATTCATTCATTTTTTTTCTTTCTATCATCACTCTTTTTTTTTTCTTTTTTAATATAATAATAAAGGAATGAAGTAAAAATAAGAAATAATAACAATAATAAATAAATAAATAACATAAATGAATAAAATAAATAAATAAATAAAAAGATTCGACTAACCTGGATGCGGGTTGAATCGTGCAATGGTCGGAGGTTGTCGACGATAGCTCTCTAGCATCCGTTTTCGTCGATTGGGGGGGGTTGTTTCCAAAGCTTCTAGTGATGAGGAATCCAATAGTGGTGGTGGTTTTCGTCGAAGACCACCCTATGCAGCGATTCAATGACTATGGCGAGGGTTTGAAAGAGAGAGAGAGAGGAAACTTCGGTGAAGGCTTGGCTCATGTATTTTTCTCTCTCTCTCTCTTTTTTTTTTTCTTTCGATTGCCTCTAGCACCTCCTCTCATCGAGTCCTATTTATAGGCTCCCAAAACCGAGCTTGATAAGCTTGGATCTTCTTCGCCATTGAGACCCATCCTCATCCTCTTTTTTTTTGTTTGTTTTTGATTCGTGTTAATATTTGATTTTTTGTTAAGATTAATGTTAACTTGATGATGTTTATCCTCTTTTAGTTAAAGATTTACTGAATTTGTATAAAAAATCGAATCAAAATGGCCAAATTCCTCTCCTCCATGTTGACGCCGATCTCAGACAGAGGTAGGAGATGAGCACGCACCAGGCATGTGCATTCGTGTTATCCAATCAACTGCTGACATGTGGCAGCTCAGTAGAAAAATTGCAAAACGGCACGAAGTGCCTTCCCTTGGATTTGAACTTGTGACTTGATCTCTCTCCGTGCGCCCGAAGCTAACGACTGGACCAGTTGGGCTAGCCTATTTCTCAGTTTTTTATTAAACACAAATTGTATATACATGTGGTAATTTTTATTAATTTTATATTATTTTGAAATTCTAAAATTTTATAAAAATTCCTTAACATCTTTTATTATTATTTCTACCTTCATTTTCTAAATTTGTGTATTATTTCTATTTATTTTTTTTGTCATTATTTTTCCTTCATTTATGAAAAATAGAAGAAAAATAAAAAAAATGAAAAAAGGTGTTCATTATGATTAAAGGACAAAAATTAGATGTTTAAAATGTGAAATTGTTTTGACAATTGTGATAAATGAGGTGTTTTGTTTGTGACTATTATGATGAATGTGATGATTGCTTAAACTTTATTATGGAAATTCTATTATTGAATGTTGTTCACATTATTAGAGACTTGAATGAATTATGTTAAAATACATTTTAATAAATTATGAAATTAGTTGTTAACTATTTGACATTGTAGCTAGAAATAGATAGTTCACCTTCGTACCCAAATTAGACAACAGTTCAGCCAAGAAAGAGGTATATGAGAATGAACTAGCAGTTTAGGAAGGAAATAGTAACCCTAGTGATAAAGTATAGGAGGTGATCAATATTGAATCTAGCTTCGAATTGTTTATTGTTGACTCAGATACTGAAGAGGAAGTGGAAAGTTAAGCAAGTTCAATTCCAACCTTTAAGGAAGATTCTAGTGGGAGTGTATACCATGTGACATGGACTAGTGCCATAATGACCAAAATTGGGCCTATCCTTGCACTCTAATGAAGCAAATACTAACTGGTTTATCCACTCTATGCTTATTAGTTAAATGAATGTAAATAGGTGTAGATACGTTTGTGCTAGATGACTTTGAGTTAAAAAGATGATGTTTATATTATATAGTTGTGTTTTATAGCCACTTTTGAGCTCACGCCAAGATGTTTATGTCTATTAAGTCTATTAGTTGTATAAAGCTTAACATGAATGTTTGAACTTTAGTAAGGTATTGTGAAGCACTATACTTTGGTGTGTGTGTATAATATTTGTGTGTGTGTATTAATAAGTAGATCTTATGGTATTTAAGGTGCTTATTTTGCTTGAGAGTTAATGAACAATGTTGTAGTATATATTCTAGTGTTGATTTAGATTAGTGCTTATAGTAAATAGATGGTAGAAGAGGACGAAGACATGGTTAAGGAAGATGACCAAGGAATGTGGTCCCACATGAACAACAGGAAGGGTTGCTCGCACAACCACCATCTATATCACTACCTCCCTAAAATCCAATAGAACAAATGGTTACTATAATGTAAACTTAGGTAGATGTAATGGTTATAGGGCTTGGAGCTGATAAACTAGCTAGAGTACATCGGATTTTGAAGCCATTTGATGCAAAAGCTTGGATCTCACTACTGTGGTGATATGGATTAATTTAATTGAGCAAGCTTTTGATGTGAGGCAAGTGTATATATCAAATTTTGTAATATAGTGTATAAGAATACGGATATTGTGCCACATGGATTACGAATACTAATAATAACTTATACCTTATAATTTAACCGATAAATTGTAGAGTAGATTTATCTAACAACTATAATGAAATATTAAATTAATAACGAAGATTTTATAGAAAGACAAAAGAGCAAATCAATTAAAATTAACTTCAAGTTGGTAAAACTAGTATCTAGACGTTAATAATAAGTATTATTATTATGTGACATTAATAATAAGTATTCAATTTTTTCTTACAATTCATTAACCGAGAGAATTCTTAATTTGGTTTAACAACTTTCTCAAGCTTGTTAAACCCTAACCTTAAAATTACTTATTTAAATCTCTTCATAATAGCATAATAAAAGATTGCATTAAGAACAATAAATATCCTTAACTAAAGCAAATAATTCTAGAAGAACCATGTAACTTATCTCTAAGATTACATCAATCCTCTTCACGTGATGGGTGTCGAGTCCAACAAAAATAAAACCCACTCCTAGACAATTATATGATTTGCATATAGTGGTGAGTAGGGTCGAATCCACAGAGATTGGTAAAGATATTTCTATTCAAATACAACAATAAAGAAAAGAAAAATGGGGGGTTTTGTTTATGAATCAAATAAAGTAAAGCAAGGTAAGAAAATCAAATACTGATAAAAAGCCTAGCCAAAGGAATCAAGATAGTTTAATTCTAGGAATTGATCATCGATGCAAATATCACCTATCCTTAGTTCTAGATAAATTGGTTATGGTTATTAACAAGCTCTAACAACCTATCTCTCCTTACTTTCTCGATAACCTCCAACAAGCGCTTCGAATTATTTCCCTTATTGATTAGACAATCCCTCAGACAAGCGCTTAGGATTTAATCTATCAATAGCATTAAAATCTAGAGAGACCACCAATTCATGCCAGTAGATTATAAGATAACCTATTTAAACATGATCATACACCTCCATAACATGAATTCGATCATCTATTCTTATAACCGAACATGTTATCGTGTCACTAAGACTAGAACAATCAAACAATTATGGATTTGACGTGCTAGTTGACAATATATTATCTTGCTAATTAAGTAGAAGAGCTCTATTCATACCAATCAACAAAATAATAATGACAAAACAATCAGAAGATATATGAATACCCAAAAACAAAGAATAGAATAAATACAAGTCAATTAGACCTCACAATTTGTGGAGAATTAAACATCTATGACCCTTTGGCTAGAAAAGTAGCTTAGCCACTCATGTTCATAAGAAAAACGAAAATAAAAAATAAAGACATAATGAACCCGGATAGCTTGCTCTGCCTCCGGCCTCCCTTCTTGTTTCCCAGATCAAAGGTAAAAAGTTTGAAAGAAAAATTAAAGATTGTCTTAACCCTCTAAGGTTGGTTCTATTTATAATGCTTGAGGGATGGCATGTGATCTTTTGCTAGCAAGATACGAAGATATCTTTCCTTTTCCAAGTAGATTTCGAGAAGTGAAGATTCGTCCGCTTGGCACGCCCTACCACACGGCCGTGCGTCAAACCGTGCCTTCCTCTGTGCATAATTCTCGTATCATCTTCCTTATCCAGTGTATACCACGCCCTATACTACGGCTAGATTTCCAACCGTGCCTTCCTCTGTGAATAATCTACAAGTCTTCATCCAAGCCTAGCATGTACCACGGCTACACCCACGGCTAGACTTCAAGCCGTGCTATACTCTGCAAAAGTTCCACAAGTTCTTCTCATTGGCACGTCTTGCTTCCACCACGGCTTCAAGCAGGGTTTGGTCCACGGCTTACACCACGGTCGTGCCCTAGGCCGTGTCACTCCTTCTCTTCATGCAGTGTGTAGCACGGTTTACAACATGGCCAAATCTCCAACCGTGTCTCATTCTGAGGTGTAATTCCTTGTCTTGATCCAAGTTGTAGATGACTTCTCTAATTTACTTGAATTAACATCCTTGACTCCATTTTACCTGATTTATCACCATGATTAGAATTAAGTACCATTTCCTTATGATTTCTATAAAATCAATAATAATTTAACACAATTTATACTATAAAGATTGAGTATAAAATGGCTCTATCATCACGCATGCAAGATCTAATTATATATTAGATTTTTCAATCTTGATATACAATATCAAAAAGACGGGTTAATACATTAGCAATATTAAACCAATCAAAATAAAAAACACATGCATGGATTAATAAACATAAGAATTCATCGAATATTACAAAAAAATCTCAAGTCACATAATAAACTTAGGTTCCACAAGTCTAGATACTAAGAAAATTAAGCACTAAACATATTGAGAATTGAATTCATTAATGATGTAATGACATGCATCATTAAGGAAATCAATTCAAAATAAGAGAAATCCTAGATGCTCGAAGTCTAAAGAACAACCGTCATCTTCCTCTAAAACCCTAAAACAAATATGGTCTCTCCCCCTCTATATAAAGTCCTCCTCTTTTTATATAATGTGTGTCAGAAATTGTGCGTTTTGGGGTCAACACACTGTCCAACACAATCGTGCTTTGAGTCGTATTCACTTTGTAGTTCAAATTCGTGTAAAAAATGATGTTCCAGTAGACTCGACCTTAGACACAGTTGTGTTTGTAGGTCATGTCTAAATCTATTAGCTTAGAAAGATAAACGACCTTTAGACACGTTCGTGTTAAAGATCGTGTCTAAATCTGTGAAGCTTCAACTTCAACACGATTTGGACATGGTCATGTCTAACTTCAAAACTTTATAATTTCTTCAATTTAGCTCGAAAATTGGATTTTTTTTCTTCCTTTTTCATTCTACTATCCATAAAAGCTCTAAAATAAAATATTACTCAATTAAAATTTAAATTCTTCATAAACATGCCAAAATCAAGGGAAAAACATATTAAATGTCTCTTAATATATATATCTCATTAAACACTTATCAACTTTCTAGGTACATGACGTACTTGATAATAAGAAACTTAATTATGTTGTAGTGTTACTAAAGGAGATTGCTTATGGGTGAGTGTTACAAAAAGAGTTAATGGAACTACCTATCACTTAGGAAGCCTTTAAGGATGTTTTTTTTTTAGCCAACACTTTCTAAAATGTGTAAAGGATAAGATGAGAGAGAAGTTTTCACTTAAAACAAAAAGGTAAAAGTATTTTAGAATATGAAAGGGAGTTTAGCAGATTGCTAAAATTTGCCCCAACAGCTTATCAAAATGGTGAAGAATTTAAACCTAAAGATAAAGTATATAAGAATGGAGGTGCTTATTTCGAGATGGGACTTATAATGAAAAAAAGGTGATCTTTCTTAGTTGTCTTATGGAATCTTCATGCAAAAATGATTAGAGAACAAGTTAAGTTCAATTAAGAGAAGTTGACATGTGCAACTTAGAGGAATCAAATGATCGTAGACATGAAGAAGGAAGATGACCTATGTGACTACTTTTCCTCATCTTTGTATATGTTGCCTTAGAAATCTAATTGAGTTTAAATGAGAGCTGAGTAGAAGTTGTTACATGATGGATTTATCTTTGAGGCATGTTGTGACATGGAATGGAGATGGAGTGATGATGATGACTCCCTTGATATATGTATTGTTTTGATAGTAAGACTAAGTAACTTAGTGAAGAATTTTGAGACATTGCCATATGATGGAGTTTGCATCCTCTAAGCCATGGTTTCCTTCTCCCTTTTCACCATGGTAGAATGATGCTTAAAGGATGGTATGAAATTTTGAGAGATGATGCATGTGCAAGTAAGTAATTTAGAGAAATGTGAAATTTAGTGGGAAATAGGTGTGCATGCTAAGCATGCCATGACACATGCTTAAGTCTTTAGAATTTTGAATGACCAATTAATTATTTAATGTATAATCAACATTTCAAAGAGAATAAATTAGATTAAGGGTTAATCAAATGATTAATACCAAAAGGGGTTGACAAACTGTGAGTACTTTTGGAAACGTTAGAAAATTAACAACTTAGTTAAGTCTTTGCTCTTCACCATCCCATCACCTCATATGGAAGACTTAGAGTTGTTAAAGGAGCAAACACGAGATATAAGTAACTTAATGATTAAATTAGTGAATTACTAGCTTAGTAATAGAGTAGAATTAAGGAGATCAAGAATAAGTAAAATGAATAAGATAAGGTATGGATATTGTTCAATCACATATGATCACTACTTGGTTATGATTGGACTATGAAATATATGTTAATCCCATTAACAAGAGCATTAGATAGTGTTTTTATTAAGTTTAGACTTCCCTTAGAAAGTTTGCCTACCAAATGGTTAAGAATGATGAGATAAACCATCTCGGTTGATGCCTTGCTAATTTCAAAACAAACTTGTGGATTTAGGGTTAAAAAAAATGAATAAATTACTAAATTAGATTTAATTGTGAAATAGGAGATCTTTGATTAGTATCCTTAGTTAGTTTGAGTCTTTTATTTCATCCTATATACTTATTATATTTTATTTTATCCTCAACTGATGGTTATTTTACCATAGAGCTACTCGACAATTACTAAGATCAGTGATTACCATGGATGATGATGCGGACATCGTGGAGAACACAGAAGCTTATACGGCCTAAGGGCACGGCCGTGTATAATCCTATACGGGTACAGGCACGGCTAGAGACACGACCGTGTGTTCCTATAGAATTCTCACAGAAGCTTACACGGCCTAAAGGCACGGCCGTGTATGCAACCGTGTATTGAGCTCGTCACATGCCCAGAAACATACACGGCCTAAAGGCACGGCCGTGTATGCAACCGTGTATTGTGCTCGTCACATGCCCAGAAACATACATGGCCTATAGGCACGGTCGTGTATTCGACCATGTACTATGCTCATTACATGTCCAGAAACATACACGGCCTAAAGGCACGGCCGTGTATGCGACAGGTTATAGACGTGTATTTCATTATTTATTGCCACGTGTACGCTTAGATTTTCCCCTTTTAGGTATTTTACGGGGAAGTATAAATACTCTTTTGTCAGATATGTAGGGTTACGTCTGATTATTATATTTCGAATACACTCGAAGAGAATTATCTCCTTTATCGGTTGTGCGCAACCGGAGTTTGCATCAAAGAATCTTTCTTTGTTGTTGTGAAACCAATCCATATTCGGATTCGTTTCGTTACGCTTTCCTCGTTGCGTCAGTTGGTATCAGAGCAAGGCAATTTCCTGTGGAGATGTCGGCTAACGGTGGTGTTGATGGCGGTCGCGTCCTCGACCTTGATCGAGATGCGGAAGTCCAAGGAGTCAATCAATGGGCTCCGAGGGTAGTGGTTGAAACCATGGAGCAGAGACTTGGGCGTGTAGAACAACGCTTAGAGGATCTGGTGGCACGGTTCGATGCCATGGTGATGGACCACAACGGTCACAGGGGTGTTGTTGGGAATCGATCGGGGGTAGCAGTTGCTCGCGGCGGCCTTATCAATGACTTTGTTGCCGGAAACCAATGGAACCGAAGAATTGACGGAAGCTCTTCTGAGGAAGAGGATGGAATTTTGCAAAGGAGGGAACAACCACCGAGAAGGGGTGGTGTTGTTGGCGGCGGAAGATTTCATGGAATGGATGACCGGAATGAACCGGCCTATGGTGGTGGATATCGACGCAATCACCAAGGGTTCGACCATGCTGAGGGCGGAGACTTCCGTCTTAAGGTAGACATCCCTTCTTTTAATGTCAATTTGAATATAGAAGAGTTTTTAGATTGGCTGGCGGAGGTCGATAGGTTCTTCGACTATATGGAAGTTCCTGAGGAGAGAAGGGTGAGAATGGTTGCTTGTAGATTGAGAGGCGGGGCGTCTGCATGGTGGGATCGGTTGCAGCACCGTAGGCAAAGGGAAGGGCGGCAACCTATTAGGTCATGGTACCGCATGAGGAATCTGCTGCAACGGGATTTCTTGCCACCCGATGACGAGCAAATTCTCTTCCAACAGTATCAGCGGTGCTGACAAGGGCAGAGGACGGTGCATGAATACACCGCGGAATTTATGAGATTAGCGGAGAGGAATGATTTAAGGGAGACTGAGGGTCAACAGGTGGCACGGTTTGTAGACGGGTTGAAGCCTCAGATAAGAGATAAGATAGGGGTGATGGTGTTCCGAACCGTGAATGAAGCAAAGAACTTGGCTCTCCGAGCGAAAATGATGATACAAGAACAGAGCGTAAGGTTTGGAAGTAGTAAAAGGACTTACACTTACGAAAGTCCTGGTAATAGTAGTAAAGGGACTGGTGAGAGACTTAGAGGAGTGGTTGAGAAACCAACGGGAAATATGGATAGGAGAGAAGACAAGGCGGAAGGAAAGAGACCGGTGGAGAATAGAGACACCCCAAGGCAAAACAATCCATATGCCAAGCCGATACTGGGAAAATGCTATAGATGTAATCAGTCGGGGCATCGATCAAATGAGTGCCCAAATTGACGTACTGTAAACATTGTCGAGAGGGAAGAGGAGGAAGAAGTGTGTTGTGAACCAGACGGTGATGAAGAGTACTATGAAGAGGTTGACGACGGAGTAGAGCCTAATTACGTAATTAGGAGGATGATGTTAGCACCGAAGCAAGGGGATAGTTCACAACGACACCAATTGTTTCGCACTAGTTGCACGATTGGTGGGAGAGTGTTTGACTTGATTATCGACAGTGGGAGCTGTGAGAACATCATTGGGAAGGAGGTCGTGAAGAAGCTCCAATTATCGACAGAGAAACATCCGGGTCCGTACACCATCGGATGGATCAAAGCGGCAAAGCGAATAGAGGTGAAAGAGAGGTGTAGAGTTCCTTTCTCGATTGGCAAATATCGAGATGAAGTGTACTGCGACATTGTCGATATGGACAATTGTCACTTGTTGTTCGGACGGCCTTGGCAATTTGATGTAGATGCCCAACATGTAGGGAAGGAGAACAAGTATAGGTTGGAGAAGGAGGGGGTGAAGTATACACTACTGCCATTAACGGATAAGCGACCTAAAATCTAGAAGGTGGAAGGGAAGTCCTTTCTTACGATCACCCAATCGGAAAGGGAGATGACCGAAGACATCAAGGAGTCCCGTGTGATGCATGCCCTAGTAGTGAAAAATGCGGGAGAGGACATGAGTAACGCAAAGATTCCGGAAGAAGTGAAGGAATTACTAGAGGAATTCAGAGAAGTCGTTCTAGAAGACTTACCGGAGGGATTACCTCCATTGCGAGACATCCAACATCACATTGACTTGGTGCCGGGAGCTAGTCTTCCTAACCTCGCTCACTACCGGATGAGTCCCAAGGAAACGGAGATCTTACAGGAGAAGGTCCAGGACTTGCTCGATAAGGGATTCATTCGAGATAGCTTGAGTCCTTGTGCCGTACCAGCACTACTAACACCTAAGAAGGATAGGAGTTGGAGGATGTGCGTGGATAGCCGAGCGATCAATAAAATCACAATTGAGTACAAATTCCCAATACCTCGCATTGATGACATGTTGGATCGACTGAGTGGAGCAGTGGTGTTCTCCAAGATAGACCTTCAAAGCGGGTACCATCAAATTCGGGTCAGACCTGGGGATGGGTGGAAGACCGCCTTCAAGACGAAAGAGGGGCTATACGAATGGATGGTCATGCCATTCGGGCTCAGCAATGCATCGAGTACCTTCATGCGCGTGATGAATCAGGTACTTAAACCCTTCATAGGCCGATTTGTTGTTGTATATTTTGATGACATATTAGTATATAGCAAGACTCGGGAGGAACATCTAGTGCATTTGAAGGATGTCCTGATGGTACTGAAAGGGAACAAACTTTATGCTAATCTCAAGAAGTGTGTGTTCCTGTCATCGAGGTTGTTGTTCCTCGGGTTCATAGTGAGTGGGGAAGGGATCACGGTGGACGAGGATAAGGTACGGGCCATTAGGGATTGACCTACACCCAAGACCATCACCGAGCTGAGGAGTTTCCTGGGGTTAGCGGGATTCTACCGGTGTTTTATACGACACTTTAGCACGGTTGCGGCTCCCTTAACCGAATGCTTAAAGAAAGGGCAGTTTCACTGGGACGAGGGAGCTGAGTCGGGATTTGCAGTGCTCAAAGAGCGACTATGTAGCGCACCGGTGCTGGCTTTACCGGACTTCGACAAATTATTCGAAGTTGACTGTGATGCCAGTGGTGTGGGTATTGGTGCGGTACTCTCTCAGGAGAAGAGGCCTGTCGCGTTCTACAGTGAGAAACTCTGCGAGGCTAGGAGGAAATGGTCCACATACGACAAGGAGTTTTACTCCGTGGTTAGAGCCTTGAGAATGTGGGAGCATTATTTGGTGGGCAAGGAATTTGTACTATATTCTGATTATGTTGCCTTGAAACACCTGAGCAATCAGACCCGCATATGCAAAGACATGCACGCCCGATGGATACAATTCTTGCAGAAGTTTCCGTTTCGTTTGATGCATAAATCTAAGGTTCAGAACAAGGTGGCCGACGCATTAAGCCGAAGGGCGGATTTACTAGTGACTTTGAGAGCTGAGGTAGTGGGGTTTGAACAGTTGAAAGAGCTGTATGAAACGGATGAAGATTTCGGAACTACCTGGAAAAAGTGCACTAATAAGGAACCCAATGACAGTTATTACATCCTGGAGGGTTATTTAATGCGGGAAAACCAACTATGTATCCCTGCATCCTCCTTGAGAGAGAAGGTGATCCGAGATCTCCATGGAGGGGGATTAGCCGGCCATTTGGGGCGGGACAAAACACTAGCAGCAGTGGCTGCAAGATACTATTGGCCTTAGTTGCGCAGGGATGTCAGTCGGATAGTGCAACGCTGTTACATCTGTCAAATATCAAAGGGCCACTCTCAGAATACGGGACTATACACTCCATTACTCGTACTTGAGAATATTTGGGAAGACCTATCCATGGATTTCGTATTAGGTTTGCCTCGTACCCAATGAGGTGCTGACACTGTTTTTGTAGTTGTGGACAGGTTTTCCAAGATGGCTCACTTCATCCCGTGTAAGAAGACGGCGGATGCTTAGAACATGGCCAGATTATTCTTTAAGGAGGTGGTCCGATTACATGGGGTTCCCAAGTCCATCACTTCTAATAGGGACACCCGATTCCTTAGCCACTTCTGGAGGATGCTTTGGTACCTGTTCAACTCGTCCCTCAACTTCAGCAGCACAACCCACCCACAAACCGATGGGCAAACCGAAGTGACGAACAGGACTCTTGGCAATCTGATAAGAAGTATCTGTGGAGAGAAGCCAAAGCAATGGGACCTGGCATTGTCTCAGCAGAGTTTGCCTACAATAACTCGGTCCACAGAACTACCGGCAAATCACCTTTCTCAGTGGTCTATACCAAGGCACCTTCTCACGCTTTGGACCTAGTTTCCCTACCCAAAGGTGTGGAGACCAACATAGCAGCAAAGCACCTGGCATCGGAAATCAAAGAAAAAATTGAGAAAGTGAATGAGCGATATAAGAAAGCAGCCGACATGCATAAGAAGAAGAAGTTGTTCGAGGTGGGAGACCCTATGATGGTGTTCTTAAGGAAAGAACGCTTCCCCGTGGGCACATATAGCAAATGGCAACCAAAAAAGTATGGGCCCTACAAAATAGTGGCCAAAATCAATGACAACGCTTATGTGGTTGGCCTCCCGGAAAGCATGAGAATCTCCAAAACCTTCAACGTGGCGGATTTATCTCCATTTTATGAGGATGACGAACTCCTTTATCCAGAAGAGAACTCGGGGTCGAGTTCTTCCTTGGTGGGAGAGAATGATGCGGACATCATAGAGAACACAGAAGCTTACACGGCCTAAGGGCACGGCCGTGTATAATCTTACACGGGTCGTGTATAATCCTACACGAGTACAGGTACGTCCAGAGACACGACCGTGTATTCCTATAGAATTCTCACAGAAGCTTACACGGCCTAAAGGCACGGCCGTGTATGCAACCGTGTATTGAGCTCGTCACATGCCCAGAAACATACACGGCTTATAGGTACGGCCGTGTACTGTGCTCATTACATGTCCAGAAACATACACGGCCTATAGGCACGGCCGTGTATTCGACCGTGTACTGTGCTGATTACATGTCCAGAAACATACACGGCCTAGAGGCATGGCCGTGTATGCGACAGGTTATAGACGTATATTTCATTATTTATTGCCACGTGTACGCTTAGATTTTCCCCTTTTAGGTATTTTACGGGGAAGTATAAATACTCTTTTGTCAGATATGTAGGGTTACGTCTGATTATTATATTTCGAATACACTCGAAAGAGAATTATCTCCTTTATCGGTTGTGCGCAATCGGAGTTTGCATCAAAGAATCTTTCTTTGTTGTTGTGAAACCAATCCATATTCGGATTCGTTTCGTTACGCTTTCCTCGCTGCGTCAGATGAGTAAGTACTTTTAATGATTATTGTATTTTTTTTGTTATGGTTTAGTTGCACTTAAATTGTAATATTTGAAATGGATGAGCTTGGGGTTATTTTGGAATTGTATAGGTGGATATAATTGTATGCTTTTGACTTGCCAAGAAACCCTAATATTATATGAGAGCCAATTGCTTGTCATATCATAATATGTATATAAGTACGTTGACAAGTGTTTGCAAAATCTGTTTGGTCACGATATAAAATTACTTAACAAATATTGAAACTAAGCATATTTGGACATGCATTCCACAACTACATGAAGAAGGGTTTCATCATCATGTAAGGATATGGAGAGGTCATATGAAGGTGATGCTTTATCCCTAACCTCACATTGACCTATGGAAACTATTGCATATTGAGAAATGTTGTCTTTTGATTAGGGCTTTGTCCATAGATGTAATCACTTAGGATTACCCACATTCTTGAGCATATACATACTATTAAATCCTCATTTTAATATTAAAATGAAAAGCTTGCTTGAGCTGAACTTGCAACATTTTTATATATTATAATTAATTAAAAAGATAGTAGGTTGAAGGTGATTTCATTTAGAGTGGTAGTGCTTGGAGCTAATGAGTTGGAACTTATTACCTAATCGTAAGTATCAAAGGGTGAAAATCTGCACTATACATGGTTTTTGAGTAACTATGTATATTATTGATCCTATGATTAATCATTCATAACATATTAATTATATGATAACTAGCATATATTTGCTTGTGTTTGGTATGTAGGATATCTCACTAAGCAATTATAGTTTATACCTTGTAGTCTTACTCTCTTGCAGGCACCTTATTGTCTACTTAGAGATAGAGCTTACCCTCATGTGAGAGCCACTAGCGATATTAGAAGTGTAGCTACTATTAAGGGCTTTAGCAAAGATAAATGCTTTATCTTTATTTGATTATGTTTTATTATTGTTTGTAATTTTATACTTGGACGTATGAGGTTTAAGTGTTAGAAACCCTATATGGCCTATATTGTAGACCTTTGGTTATTATACTTGGATTGTTATAACAAATATTATTTAACTACATTGTGTGTATCTTGTTACTATACAAAATGATATAACTTATTGGAGTAATCTATCTATAATGACGGCTTGTTTGTTGTATTGACACTCTTGAGCAATATTGGTATTAGTTTTGAGCTTCTATATGGTATATGGCAGCTTGTTATGATAAGGGTACCTCTTGAGGTATGAGAGTTTGGATACTATAGTTTTTCAAATTTATTCATCTAGAAGTTAGCAAAAGAAAAAATGTATAAAAAATACTCATATTGAATCGTATCCTACTTACATGACTTATGGGTTATTGAGAAGATTAAAAAAAGAAATTATATAGAAACTTGAAAAAAAATAAAAATAAAAGCATGTATAAATTAACAAATAACTTTTCATATATATGATGGTGCCATATCAAAAAGTACCTAGGTAAGTGCAAGATAAAAAAGCAAAAAAAAAAAAGAAAGAAGAAAAATGAAAAATAGATTGCACCTCGATGCATATGAGATATTAGTAAGAAACCCTAGACATGAATGTTTATTTTTAATTTTACTATCTAATTAAAAAGATTAAAACATTAATTTGATTTTCAATAAGAAAATAAATTTAGGAATCGATGAAATATATAAAAATAAAATACATGCAAGTTTCATAAGTGAAATATCAAAGTTGTTTGTTTAAGTTGAAATTTGTCCAATCTCTAAGTCTACTTTGTGTCTGTTATTTCTTATCAAAACATGAACATTGTTTTTCTAAAGGAAAAAAAAATTAAATAACAAAACATTTAGGGAAAAAGAATCGATGTTTATGCATCACCAATTCTTCTATCTGAAAAACTTTGATATGCTTATGCTCCTTCCTAAGATAGGATAATACTTTGGATTGAAGGATAATTAAGAAATATTATGGTAAAAATTAGTGTGATAGTGACACTAAAAGATTGGCTTTGGCTTTAATAATATTAGTGGATGATGTATCTGTATTGCATAAGCACAAAATTATTATATATAAGATTATTAATAAAAATGATTGAAATTGAAATTGCTTTCATTTTTTTTCCTCACATTAGAGAAAGGAAAAGACAGAAAGGGAATTAGAGATAATAATATGCAGTTATTTATAAGTTGTCGCGTGAATTAATTTTATTGATTAAATATTAAAAAAAATAAAAACACCAAAGAGGTGTCTTTTACTTTAATAATGTAGATAAATATATATAATATACCAAGTAAATTAAAAAAAATATAAATAGATAATAAAAATTAAAAAATGGGAGAATAACGAATTTCTCAATACATGTAAGTAGAAGAGTCTCTATTTTTATACACTGAAATAGTGAATATAAGGATGGACTTTCATGTTAATACTACACTACTGCAGCAGGATCTGACAAAAGCCCGGATTTTAACAATTTTAGTCGGGATCTTGTTCAGCATGGCTATGTTGCCTGTAGCAAACATAAGGACTAGTGTCCCTTAGCAAAAGGTGGATTAGTTCTTGAGGAGGAACAAAAGCTAGCCATAGATCCTCCATGCAGTCTTGCGTTGCTCCAGCTATGGCATCTGCTATTGCATTCGCCTCTCTGGCAGTGTAACCTGGAACAGGCGTGCCTACAAGCATAAAGGAGATTAATATATTCCAATTTGGCATTTGCATTGGTAGCAGCATTTAAAATTTGAACTGCAGTGAGGGAATCTGTGCATAACTCAATGTGTTTTAAACCAATATAACGAGCAAAGGTGAGTCCCCAGATTCTCTTGGATGGAGCTTATATTATGAGTTATAGACTCGAAATTACTTGATTTTTTAATTTTATATTTGAATTTTGATATTATTAAATGTCATATTTTATTAAACTTTTCCTAGTGTCATTTTCTTTAGCATATTGTAATGCCATTTGTCAAAACATACATGTGAAATAATAGAAGCTAAAATGTTTTGAATCTTAAGGTGAGGCTTAGAAAAATTTAAAGGAAAAGAAGCAAGCCAAAGGGAAGAAGAATGCCATGATAGTAATGGAATTCCAACATGAGTCTCAGGCTCTCAGCTAGTTTTAGCTCTTTGAACTTTCATAAGATGCTCTTAATTTCTCAAATTGCTTAATTGACCTTCACCAACTTCATGATACTTTGAAAGTTGATAAGTATGCACCTTGTTTAACTTGGCTTTATAATGAAACATACAAGTTCTAAAGCACCAATTATATACTCCATGAAAAACATATACATTGAATATATAAAACTATTAACATAATCTTTGATTAATTTAGGTTTTTCTACAGGAAAAATATAAATATCGAGATTATTCAAATATTATAGAATAAGGTCATATGTATAATCTAGCATATGCATGTGGAAGTTTTTGAAAATAGAAAGTACACAGTTCTTCATGCTCAATATAACCAATCCATCCTAAATCACATAATTTGAATGCAATTTCTTAAGTGAAAAGAAGAAGATAATTATCTGTTATCACCTTATACCCATAATCATTCCATCCTAAATCATATAATCTGAATGCAATCTTTCAAGTCAAAGAAGAAGATGTTTATCTATCTTCACCTTATACCCCATAATCATCTTAATTAGAACAATTGCAATTGAGTAAACAAGTACCGTTAACCCCATCTTATCGCTATTTTGGCCCTAGCACGAGGGAATATAATTTATTTTGATCTTATTTAAATATAAATTTAGATATTTTACATATTTTTTAGTGATTACCTAGCATTCATTAAATATGTATTATATTAAAAATAAAAAAATTTAGTTCCTTGAATATGTATGTATGTATGTATGTATGTATGTATGTACATTTTAATGAGTGTTTGGAGTGTTTAGTAAACGTCCAAGATTTATCCTAAATTTTATGAAAAATGATGCGAGGAAACATAAAAATTTTAATATCTAATCTCTTAAAAACTTGTACTATAGTAGGAAAAGCATGGCTTTGAAGCCCACATAAGAGCCAACTATCTAGAGTCTTCTAAATATGTATTATATATATATATGTGTGTATATATGTGTACGTATGTATATATTTATTTATCTATTTATATGTATATATATTTTATTGAGTGTTTGGAGCATTTAGTAAGTGCCCAAGATTTATCTGAAATTTTACGAAAAATCAAGTGTAAGAAAACATAAAAATTTAATATCTAGAAAGGCATGGCTTTAAAGCCCGCTATAAGAACCAACTATCTGGAGCCTTTTAGTTTTTTTTTTTTTTTTTTTCAAAATTAAAAAATTCCAATTGAAGCAGTTAAATACTAACTTCAAATTATACTACGTATCATTGATGTAGTATTTTTTATTATTTTCCATTCAATCAATATTGATGGATGGCATGATGCAATATTTATGTTGGCTTGCCATCGACACACTGCCACTGTGTTATTTTTCATTTTTCACTTTTTAATAATGCAAGTTTAAAAATTGATATAACACAATAAGCTAAGGATGAGAAAAAAAGAAGAAGAAGCTAGTTTTGTATTTATATTCATAGTCATAAATCCAAAGATTTATTAGGTGAATGCTACATGTATATAGCATGAGTTATACGTTTCACATGATAAGAGATGGGTATCGGAACTTGGAATGGACATTTCTTGTAGGATGGAATAGAGAGGGGTTAGGAAAGGGGAACAAACAATCTTAATAGACTTGTGTATTGGTGTGACAACCGGAGGAATTAAAACACTTTACTAGTAAGACATCACACTTTTATGGTGAAAAGCACATGTGATTGAGTATGGCAATTTTATTGGTGTAAGTCCACTCAACTTTGGTTATAAATGAAAATCTTTTATACATTGCAAGTTGATAAGAGCTATAATAGCATTTGTCTTTAGTTTAGCAATTCACAATAACCGTTATCATAAGTAATAAGCCTTTCGTCCATTGATTTGGATGAAGATTTCTATCTCCATTGTGTTCATAGTTTTGTATTTCATCTTCTTGCCATTATGATAACCATGCATTTTCTTTTTTTTCTTGAGTTCTTTATCTTTGACATCCTCCCATGTGGGTAATGGTTCTTAGAAGATTTTTGGTTTGTTTCACCTTTATCCACAAATAAAAAATGTCATTCAATGAGATAGGACTCACTGTGCTCAAGTATGTTTTTTGTAGTCACTTCCTTACAATGAGTAGATGATAGAATATGGACACTTCGATCACATGTAACCTTGTATAGCCATGAACAATTTTTATATTAAGATTTACATTAACATATGCTACAGTCTTTGTAGAGGAATAGCTAAAACTGTACATTGCTATTTGTTGTATCATTAGATGCTAGATATCTATCCTTGCAACTCTAGAAGTAGAAAAGGACATGGTATTTGATGAAAAGCCATTATTAGTGAATGTCCTTTTGATTGGATAGCCATTAAAAATAATCTCAACTTATAGAGAGTGATTATGATAATTGCATTTTAATATGACTGAGCCTTTTTTTTTTTTTTAACAAGTTACGTAATGTGACATTCTTTATATCTAGCCTAAGAGATTTTCATGAGAGTGTTGGCCATTGCAAATGTTGCTTCATTGTCAAACCTAATAAGTGAGTCAAGAACTTTTGGAAATTGGAAGTCTTCAAGAGAGCATTAACTACATTTTTTTTATATAGTTTTATTAACTTCAAGCACATTATCTTCTTCATCATGTTATATGGTTGGCAATATGGTTGGCAGCAAATCATCCTATGCTTTTTTTTTAGGTTGTGAACAACAACAAGGGTACTACCATATTGAGCGTTATGAGCTAGAAGCAAATTGTTGCGAATGTTTTATTTTGTATTTTAGTTCCAACAATCTTCAGGAGGATGATCCACAGTCGTATGGTATTAGCACAACTTAGGGTTGCTCTTCTCATCAATTGTAGGATGATGTTCAACCTTTGGTAACTTAATAGTTGCATGTCATGGCCGTTAGTCAAGTATAGTATGCACTTTGCCTATCAAGCATGAGAAACAAGGTACTTCTAGAGAATTATTTGATACATCAATCCTAGACCTCTTGTTACTTTTAAAATTTTTTCTATAGTAGAGTTATTAGTTCTTCCACAATTCTTAATGAGTGCAATGAAAGAACATGGCAATAGATTTTGCAAGTGTGTGACATATTTGGTGAATATACCTTGAATGTAGATCTTCACCAATTCTCCTTCATTATAGGTGTCCTAGATGTTTAAGGAATGTTACCTAAATCACCTGACATATTTCATCAAATCTTCCATTAACTTTTCCTAGATTTGTTCCATATTGATTATTGTGATAGTGACCATCTCTTTTGGGTGGAAGAGAATTTCCTATGAACATTTTGTATGTGGTTCCCCATGAATCTACTAACTAAGAGAAAGGTTCATGTAATGTATATAGGTTTTCTTTATTAATTTTGGAAAATTCCTTTGATTTAAGATCTTCATCTAGATAAGCACTTTTAAGGTCTTATACACTTTGACAAATATTCATTGGCGCTTCCTTACCTTTCTTTAAGCATCATAACCTTTAGACTTATGGTCTTTGGTGTATGGTTTTGTAGCTATGCCTTGATGGTATGGAAGCTTCAAGTCTAACACACCATAGAAGACTTGACTTGTGCTTCTTTCATGTATTTATCTAGATATTCCTTTGCTATGAGTGAAGTCCTTAGATTGGAGGCAACAACTGTGGTTGGGATGGAAGGATTTTTTGGTATAGCAAATTCACCAACCAATGTATGAAGGATTCCATGAGAAGAGAAAGATTCATTAGCATGAGTTCTAACATTTTCAACTCCAAGCACTACATTTCGCTTAGTAGGAGTTGTTATTCTGGGAACTTGAGCATCCTTCCCTTCAAGCGGATGTTGAGTGCATCATTAGTTGAATGGGGAAGGTTTTGTAGAGTTACTTGGGTAATGCTTTTTTATACAACAACAACAAGATTTAGAGGAGTAGTACTTTGGTGTACAGTAATAGCATTTATAAGGATAAGCTAGTTAAACAATACAAGAGCTTGATTTAAGGCCCACGTGTTCTTTAGCATAGTCTATAGCATCTGTGAGACTTCAAGATTGCTTTCTCATGTTGCGTTAAGGTTATCTTAGTTGTTGCTTTCTTGCAATGCTACATCCTGTTTAGAGACTTTGAGGTGGGTTTGAGGCTCTTGAGAACTACCTTTAACTTAATCACTTGTGTTCTCCCTTGGAAGTGCCATTGTTATGCAATCACTTCTCTTCTCTAGCGAGTCACAAAATTGTAGATGTGGGGATTCATTAAATGAGTATCACATTCGTGTACCATAAGTGGATGAGAAATGAGTCTTGCAGGCTCTCATATTAGTATGACAATTGGAGTAACTTGAACACTTTAGTTGTGTATTGCTTGATCTCTAGAGTAGTGGTAGCTTCACTGCAAGAAGCTTCATCCTTCCATGTGAACAAATTTCTAAGATCCTTAAGAAGAGTTAGACAATATTTATAGAGCTTAGTAATCAATAACCATTTTGAAATCATTTTGATAATCAATACATAAGACTGGTAAGACTTTATGGAGTCACTAATGAGCCTTTTGAAGAGATATGCATATACTCCTCTCAAGGGTTCTAATGAGTATACAAGCTTGTAGAGGAATGATAAGACTAAATAAGTATTCAAAGTCCACCAATTCAAAGCTCCTTAAATCATTCATATTACAGGCCTAACCATTTTTATCTTGCCAGTGATCCAAATAATTAGTTTAAGTTATCATCAACCTTAGCCCATTTTGATATGCTTGCATTTTAATCCCTCTATAGACATCAATACAATTTGGGGTGAAAGACACAATATAAGATCTTATCCAACCGTTAGTGTAATATAAGATGAAAAATTTTTCCTCCTTATGCACGTATTTTCATGTAAAATATATAAATAATTTTGATTAATATGTAAAATTTTTAACCACATGGTTTCATGGGGTATAATAAGATGTAATCCTATTTTATATGTTAGAAACTTTGCTAATCTAGAAATATTATCCATGTATCATTCTTTTTTATTTTATGAATTCTCATTCAATTTTATATGTTTTGAATGATTTATTATTCTCTTTTTTCTTATAAAATTAAGAATTAAAATTTTGATTTCGAAGAAAGTATAATTGGTTAGTTGATGGCACATTTTTTAAAAATTTTGTTTTAAAACCATGTAATTAAATTTCCACTAGGGGTGATTTGCATTTATTCACTATTTTTTTTTAAAATTAAGTATTCGAATTTCGAATTATTTAAAATGTGTGTTTTTATATCTTATTTTATTATTTTCCCTTTGCATCATATGATAAATGGTATCCCAAAAAATTACATAAAACTGAAAAAAAAAAAAAGGGTTTATGTAGCCATAAATCCTATTTTGTATTTGTTGAGATCTATTAACTTTGTATACCATTCCCTTGTAAATAATCCATCTTATTATAGATCCATTTTAGTCACTCCCATTTGTTTAGTTTTTAGATTTTGAATATATTATCATGCTTAATGTTACTTTATTTTTATTATCTTTATAAAAGATAAAAAGGTTATATAGGTGTCTAATAGCATGTCTTTAATAATTTGAAGATTTGCATGCTTAATATAAATTATTAAGAAGCTTAAATACACATAACACAAATATAAAAAATATGAATAAATTGAAAGATGGATAGCTCACACGCAAGATTTTAAAGTCGAAGAAAGGGGCAAGGCCTTTATCCTTTTTAAGGGAAGAGTGTTAGTGCAATGCTAAAGCCGAACAACTCTTGCAATAAATTACCGGGGATATTAGTTTAAAATCTTATTTAAATCATTTTTAGAGTCATTTACACAACCCAAACTATATTTAATTTATGTATAAATCTTATATAATAATTTATGTATCTAAAGATAGCCAGTCCAATTACTTTTTTTTTTTTTTTTTGGTATCCTGTTACATTTTATTGAGATGGAAATAATATGTCCCATCCTATACGAACCTATTAAAAAGGTTTGGTGAACCAATTTAATGCTCGAGGACAGGAAAATAACCAACATTTATGAAACAACACTAGGGTTTAACCTACTGTAGCCTCTGTATGCAGCAGCATTTTGTCGTGTCAAACAAGGCAAGAAATTGCATGAAGATTGAAGACAAGCGATGGACTTGTCCATAACTTCCATGATGATGAATCGTAGGGTTTTGGGCTGTCCTGCTCCCATCTTTATGTAGCGAACTCTTGTTATAAAATGTACCCTCTTAAGTATTTACTCTATAAGAAACTTTAGGATTTTCATAAATGGTTATTGCTTATTTTATAAAGAAGTAAAATATATAAAATTCCTTATATTCCTTATAGACTGTTTTCATGCACAAAAGAACAATTTGTTAGCAAATACTATACATAATTTAAGTAAATTGTAAACATATATATTTTTATATTTACTCTATTTGTATTTAACTTCTTTGTATGAAATTAAGTATTTAGATTCTCAAATCTTAAATAAATAAAAAAAAAACTTTGAGATCCCTACATCACCGTAATATAACAAAATATTCAAAACTAAACTAAAAATATAAAAAGAGAAGCTATCTCTCTCTCTCTCTCTCTTTCTTCAACTGATTTTATGTAATTTGTTAGTTTATTAAATTTTTATTATCTTTTAGAGTTTAAAAAGTATGTTTTAAATGACTAAAAGGCCTCGACAACGTTAAATTTCAAAAATAAAGATTTAATTATACATAAAGTATACGTAAAAATAGATTTTCATGATTTACTTTATAATTTAACTTTCAAAAGCCCATCAAAATTATTTATTTTGTTCCTGCTTCGATCTTTTGGTAAAGCAAGTTTGACATCCATGCTTAACGTCTACATTAAGAAGGGAAAAACGAAGAACATACTTTGAAAAAGACATTTATCATTAATAACGAACGGTGCCCTTCAAGCCAACTTGATCTAACAAAGTTAAAAACGACAGAAGAAAAATTGGTGTCTTCCCTCGTTTATAATGTAGGTGGGAATTTCTTTAACCCAAAAAAGTCACCAAAGAAATCAGTAAAAATAACCTCATAAGATTTTAATTAATGATTTTGCTTTCTAAATTTTCTAATGCATTAATTGGCTTATAAAAGTGAATATGTAATTAATTCCCTATGATTGAACAGGTAAAATTGTGATTAACACAAAATTTAAATATAATATATGTAAGAATTATATGATACAAGTGAAAAATAATCTAATCAAGTCTGGTATACCTATGGAGATTGATGAGTTTCTAAATGGAGTGAATTATAGGTTGGAAAAATAAATTAAGATGTGGATAGCAATTTAGAACATGTATCCTTAAAAGTATAAATTCTCTTATATTTTAATTCTTAAACTATTCTTTTATTCTTGACTTGCTATATCAATGAAGTTATTATCAATTGGTTGGTCGTATAGAATAGGGTTGTAAAATAGAGTTTTTATACTAAAAGATTAAATTAGACATGTTATAGCCTATAAATTATTTGATTGGGCTCAAAGATACCATAAGAAATAGACTAAAAATTTTAAATAACTAAAATATGCATAACTTTTGGAATTCTAATCGCAAACCCTAGCGACTGGCCCACCATCCTAACCAGATCTTACCTGCAAACCCTACCAAACTTTAGCCACCAACCTCCCACCTCACCATGTCGATCTTTCAAACCGTTGTGAGCCACAAGGCTCGAAAACCATCAAGCAGAGTCATTGAGCTGCTGATAAGTCACCAGGCGATCCATTGAAGAGGGAAACCCTAGGCTTGCAATTGTAATGAACCGGAACCATTACCTTTATCCTTTACTTTTGCAAGCATAAACCAACAAAATCACCATGAGCCACTAGAATCGTGTTTGCGAACATTAGAAATTTCAATATATTCCTTACTAGAATTGTGTCTAAATGTTTCTTCATTTACTTTAATGGGGTGTTTTTTTTTTCTTTTTGAATTTTCGTACCTCTATTTTCTTAATAATAAATGAAAAAAATACAAAATGGGATTTATGCCTACTTGATATCAAATCTCTATATCTATATATTTTATGGCATATATCGTATCATTTAAATTGAATCATTTTTATAAACATTCATATTCATAAAATATCTCTTTCTACATATATTTGTTTTATAAATATTCATGTCTATCAAGAATCTTTATATATATATATTTATTTATTTATTTTATGAATATTCATATCTATCAAGAATTTCTTTCTACATATATTTATGAGGAAAATTGTAGTGTTACCTCAACCACATAATCACTTGATAGCAAATGCAAGTTTTTAAATGTTTGAAACGAAGTGAAGATATAAGCCTATTTTTCTTATATTTATCTTCCTTTAATATATTAATAGAAAGGAGAATTGGGTATATAAAAAAGGAAAAAGAAAAAAGAAAAAGGAAAATGAGTCAACCTGTAGGTCCGATTTGCTATGCTAAAAAAATAGTGAAGGTTCATGTATTTCTACATATGCTTACAGATGTCTTTTTCTTTTCACATTTTGAAAAAGACACTTGAGCTGTGCAGACATTTTCCTTCAACTCCGTCACAAAATCATTACTCCAACAATTAAAAAAAAAAAAAAGAGAGCTTAAGGTTATATATTTAATACAATCGATCCTATTCTTATATAGTAGTTAAGTAATATTTTCATGATGGAGCTAAAGTCTATGTAAATGAGACATATGATATTGAAGACTTAAAAAAAAATGAAAAAAAAAAAAGCGGATAACTTAAATTATGTAACTGAAACAACAATAGCACATTTAGTAAAGTTAAAAAAATTGCGAAAAGTCTAGTTATATAATTAAAAAGGATAACAACATGTTAGCAAAGCTATAATCTTTTTCTAATTAATCCTATCTTTATTTGTAATCATCTTTTATATAAATATTTTTATGCGATGAATTGCTAATACATTCCTAAATTATTGTTTAGATATAAATAGGTCATAAAAGCTTCTAAAACATGACTTTATATTTTTAAAATTTTTAAAAATATGCAAATTATCCTCAAATTGCTGTTAGAAACTCAAAACCATCGTGTAGAGAAACATAAATAGCAACATCTTAAGGGGGTTTTAATGATGTTATATTTACGTGGATTTTAAATTACTTTTAAATTACTTTTTTTTGGTTATTACTTCTCTTTTCTACTTAATAAATGTCAATTAAATTGAAAATATATATAAGTAATTGAGAAAAAAAGTTATTGAAAATAACTTAGATTTTTCATAATTAAATTCTAAAATTTTAATTTCAACAAATAAAATCATAAAATTTTTTGAAGTGTGTAAGCGAATCTTACCATTTTGTCTGACGGAAACGTGATGTATTTCAATATTTCACTTTTATTTTAACTTTGATGCGACATGTTTGTTAATCGTTAGCAAAGGTTTATGAATAGAATTTTTAGAAAAATTGAATTATCCATATACCCGTAGAGCTTAGATTGCAAGGTTTTTGATGACTGATAATACAATTAGAACTACACAACTATCTAAAGAGCTATAAAGCATCTAACACATACTTCTAATTTCCTTAAGGCCTTTTTTTTTTTCTTTTTCTTCCATCACTTTTTTCACCTTTACTTTTTGTCACCTTTTAAACCGTATTTGTCAAAGTAATACATTAAATACATAATATATATATATATATACATATATATATATATATCTCTTTTATAAAATTAAATAATTAACATATTCCTATAAAGTTATATTTTTTTATCCCTTTACTTTATTTAATTAAAAAAAATAAAATTTTTCTTTTCAAAAATAAAATATATTACTCTTGAAACTAATTTTTAAAAATACGTGAATTTTTATTTTCTAACTTTTATTTTTCAATCATAATCTTTACTTAATTAAGAAAAGATAGGATGCACGAAACAATTTATCTAAACATAAGGTCTGAGATGGAATTAGATAAGATATAAATTAGAGAATTTTATAAACGTTAAATAGATATAAACGGATATGGTTTGGTTATAAACAAATATATATAAATAAAATAGAAATAAGATAAAATATTTTTAAGAATTTCGTTTCAATATGCCCCTTTTTCCTCTCTCTTTCTCTCTTTGTTATCTTTACGCTGCCCATCTCTCTCCATTATATAAATCCGTTCCCATCATATTCATTCAAAACCACCTTAAAATCTTCCCTTCAGCGTCTTCTATTCACAACCTTAATCTTACGTAGATAGAAACAGCAAATCAATGGAAGTCTTTCTGCAATTTCTCCTAATTCAACAACCCTTTATTTATATTTTTCCATCCTTCGTATTGATCTATTTAATCTCCTATTTCCTCCTATTCCGCACTTGGAACCCTAAGATCCGACCCGAAGCTTCAAGCTGCATAATCTCTCTATTTCACGGCACACCCGCCGTGCTCATGGCGGCGCATGCGATACTCACCGATCCATCTCGCGGTTTCTCGTTCCCTAACACGAGAACCCAGAATTGGGTACTCGAATACAGCATTGCTTATTTCATCACCGATCTTCTTCACTATTTACTATTTTACCCCCAAGATGTTCTCTTTATAGGCCATCACTTGGCTACGCTGTTCGTGTTCCTCACCTGCCGGTACTTCGTCCACCGCGGCGCTTTTGGGATACTCTGCTTGCTAATCCTTGCGGAAATCACCAGTGCGTGTCAGAACGCATGGACTTTAGCCGGGTTGAAGAGGAAAGAGAATGGGTACGCACGGAAGGTTTTTGATGTTTTGTCTGTTCCGTTTTACAGTTTGTACAGTGTCGTGAGGGGATTTGTGGCTCCATTTTTTATGTACAAAATGGGTTCTTACTATCTCAGCGGGGGTGATAATGGATTGACTCCAACATGGGTTTGGGTGTCTTGGATGCTTGTGATTATGACTGCAATTTGTGTTAGTATATTATGGGTGTCTAACTTGTGGGTTGAACTTTATAGAGAGGAATGTGGAGATGAAAAGAAAGAGAGATAGTAGTTGGAGAAAATTGATTTTTCTTTTTTTTTTCCTTCCTCCTTGGATTGTGATATTAATGATCAATTACTTAGTCAGGTAAATTTTACATCAAAACATGGTACAATTTTTTTTTTTTTTTGTCTCGTTTGTTGAGCTTGAGCTTGAGCTTGTATATAGTGTGAAAGTAGGGACATCTTGGATATATCTCATTGAATTTTTTATGTCAATTTTGCTGAAATCATGGTAAATTTTGGGTTTAAGGCTGGGAAAAGGTTAGATAGTCCTTCCATAATCATATTCTACCATAAGTATTTAATATAGACTCTATTTATTTATTTCATATGATTAATGAGAATGTGATTAATGAAAATACCGAATTGGTTAATAAAATCCTTGAGGAGGATACTTTCATTAGAGTCATATGATTGGCGGGATACAGATTAGATTGCTTGATGAAACAGGAAGGCTTTGTTCAACAAGTATCAAAATATTGCTCATAAATTTAAAAATATTATGCAACTTGTAAAATGCAGTGGCATATAACCTTGCTTTCTGTAAAATTACATTATTGCTAATGTATTAAGTAAGATTTTCCATGTCTATCTTGCTAGCCCTTTGGGTTCTTAGATTGGAGATGCTTGTCGTCTCCTAGAAGATTTTTAGATTTTGTCATGGTTCTGAATTGCAGATGTAGTTTTCGTGAAAGTAATGCTTATGGCGTATCGGCAAGGCAGATACCAAGAGGGGGTGCTTTCGTTTGAAAACCTGTTTTGTCATATGTTTAATTTGACTTTTTAAAAAAATTAGAAATTTTTTTTTTTATGTGTTTCTCTAGAAAATCCTAGTGCCAAAAGAATGATCTTACCTAGATTTTTGAAGTCCAATACATTAACAAATCCAACCCTAATTTTGGTTTTTAGTCCGTCTTGTTTTTCGGTTGTTTTTTTCTTTCTAGGAAAATGTCATAAAAAGAAAAAAAAAAAGATATATAAGAAGGAAAAGGAGAATCTTTCTTCAGCTGAGCTCCATAAATCCGATAGAAAAGTGATTTTAACGCCGAGCTATTACGGAAAAAGAGGAAGTCAATCACTTGTTGGTTTTCTATACTCTTTAGATGAGTTGGTCGTGAAGATCAAACTGAAATGATTGATTCCTTGGTAAGTTCGTAACGTTTTCACGATCCGTCCGTTTAATAATAATTCAATTAGAACAGTTACTACGACTTACGATGTAAATCTATAGGAATAGTAATTGATGTTAGAGTTGGTTTTCTTTTTTCTGAAATATTTTTATTATAATTTTATTCCATTTTATAATAATAATAATTATATTAAAGCGTTATTAAGTAAATGAACTGTTGATATTTTGCAGCATCTATCAAACTTCAATCGGAAAAAGATGAAAATGATGGCAAAAATTGCCACCCGACAAACTGAACTTTTATTTTTAAAGCAAATTCAGTACAATCTACGAATGGAACATTAGAAATATATGATGTGAATTAAATTAAAGGTGGACATGAATCACATGGTGGGGATTTATGAGCAAATAAATTGACAGCAGGCTGTAGCTTAGGCCATAAATTGCAATACTTAATGCTCAACTGCATGAGTGTTAGGGTAGGCTTTTTATCAAAACCATAATCCATATCTAACTTCTCAAATCAAGTGATTAAAATGGTTGGACTTGGACCCCGCTATTATTCCTATTGCTGCCTTTTCGTGTGTATTAATTGCAAGCTCGATCTGTTCGTTTTGGATATTGGACATGCCAAAATGAGAGTTCATTTTCAAGCCCCTTTTAAAAATTGGGGAAAAATAAAATAAAAAAATTGATGAGATGTCAACTATCAATCAGCTGCATTTTATTTGAACCAATTCGATTAAGTTGTGTTTAATTTGATTTGATCTTTATTATGGTAAGAGTTTGATAATCTTATGAGATTGGTGCAAAATTATGGTCCTACGGTTTTTAATTTCGTTTGAACTGCATGTATTTAAGAAACCGGGTGTTATAACGCAATAATATTTAGGGTATGTTTTTCCATGTGCACTGAAGTCTTTCTATTATATTTGGACCTTTAAAATTTTTAAAAGAAGTGATTGTTGGTTTTTTAATGGTCATTTTGCCTTTTAAAAATAATAAAAAATGATTTTAATTTTTTTTGTCATTTTATCAAATGTCTAAACAATAAAATAGGATCTAAAAATACTTTTCTTCTTTAGATTTCAGGGTTCAAATACTTAATTTTAAGGATAAGAAGCCTAAGTGCAATCTATGCTATTTTTTTTATACACTCCGCCTTATGTATTCATCAAGTTTCATATGAAATAAGAACAAATTGAATTCCATAAGATCCTTTCTTATAAAATCAATCAAATATAATCTTGATTTAAGTATTTTACATGCAATGCATAACATGAATTGAAGAACTTTGAATTATAGGTTTTGATCGGGTTATCTCTTAATATGGTGTGTAAATGTATCTATGCGAAGGGAAATTAGAAATTAAAGTGAAATAAATAAATTACATACAAGTAAATGACTTACAAAATGTCTAAGAGGCATAGATAGTTAACTCAATCTATCTACTTGAAAATGTAAATTTTATTCTCATATCCTACATTTTACAGGCTATTTATAATTTCCTCCTTTAACCATCCCCTCTTTGGTAATGCTTGAAGTTTTATAAATTGTCCTCTTTAGTGCCATTCGTTGCTCATTCAAGAAGACATCTATTTTCTGTATTCATATCAAGTTTCAATTCCACCTGTAGTCTCAATCGATAGCACTAATTTTAAATAAAAGGGATATTTTACGGTCACATCCACTATTTTAATGAAACCAATTTAATCCTTAATCTTGTTATATGTATTAAATATTTATCAATAATATGTAAATTAATAATAAGATTGAAAGTTGGATCGATCTACCCAAAACACGAGTGCAACCATGGATGGGCGTTTATCCACATACCCAATATATTATTATTTTAAAATGGTTCCTTGTAGCCTAGACTTGATCCCAATTGCCATAAGTTTCACCATGGCCTCCGATCTCTTTAATTGTTATTAAAATTATGAGTTAATTGTACGATTTTATGAGTTTGTAATTTTATAAAGTTTTTCATAACTAAAATAAAAAAAAAATAATTTAGATATAGACTTTTGATATAATTATGTATTTAGATGTACGATTTTATAAGTTATCGATTCTATTAATTCTATATGATTTTATACGATTATATCAATTTTATACCATTCAATTCTAGGTAAAATCGTGGTTTTGACAACTACCGCTATAGTTACAAATCTTATAATTAGTGTTAAACATATGGTCGATGGTGCTAGGGTTGCCACCATTCATTTTGTCAAAACAAGCCTCTATTTCCAAGTGTATATAGGCCCAAACGTCGTTATGGGAAGGGAAGAAAAAAAAAAAAGCAATGAAATTGTATGAGAAATTAAAAGACTGAATGACGAAAAACCAAAAAAAGTGTCTAATAGCCATCAGTAAGTTACTAACCATGGGATGGTATTGGGATAATTGGTGATTTATTTTAATAATTTTTTTTATTAATCACTTTATCTATTTAAAGGAAGAAATACTTGTATGGTCAAACCTTATAATCTATCTATAAAAGAAATATAAAAAGTTAATTATTAAGAACCTGATATTTAGGAATGAGTATTAATATTTGTTCAAGGTGCATAGGGTTAGTTTTAAGATAGATATTAGATGCTATAAGATTTGTTTTGTTTCTAATCAAAGACTGCATCATCACAATAGGATATAAGGTATGAGTTTGTAATTACCTTGCAATCTATACCCGGTTTATTAAAGGTTCTAGTGTTTATATTATATGTGGTTTCTCAAAATATATTTAACCTCTATTATATTGCTAATAAATAAAATTATATTTTAAAATATACCGGAATTCAATTAAGTTGATCAAATTTGTAAACCATTATTGATTATCTAAACAACTAGATATTTAATTATGATTTGGAGATAGAAAAAAAATGAGACAATAGATATGAATCAAAGAATAATTATGAGGAAACTCAGCCAGGTTAATTTCAAAAATTTAAAACTATGCCTAAAAAACAAGTTCTGAACCCATCCACCCTATATCCTCTCAGCTCAAGCCATTTTCATTTCTTTTATCTTCATTTATGCTTATTATTAACTTCTTTCCTTTACTTTTTCCTCTTCTTCATATCATTCTTATTAAAAATAGAGATCTTTTTTTTTTTCCATTTTGCATTGATACTTTCTTTAATGGATAATTACTACTATTAGCCATCGGTTATGATATTTGCCATCTGCCATTAGCTACTATTAAAAGGTATTAGTATCACAAACTCTTCAAATTAGTACAATTCTAAGACTTTTATTATCTATTATATCGAAGTGTAAGAATTTTCTTGACGTCTCACATCTCAATATTTCATCTTTTTTAAAGAATAGTCCCTTCAACGAATTAACATTTGGACTCTCCACATCAGTAACTTCACTTTTTGAGGAGTATTTAACTTCACTTAATGTTAAACTGAAAAATAGAGAAAAAAGTGGAGCGAAAAGAATTATTATTATTATATTTAGCGGATAAACTATCGGCCCGGATGCTCAGGAGCATGCAAACATATATACATATATATAAGGCTCGATGTTAGATTTTACACTTCGAGGCCCATCACCTTTAGGCCCAATTCTCGGGTCGACATAGACGACGACATTTGGATGAATGAGGTCCGGCTCATGTAGTTGAAATTAATACCGTGTTTGGAAAATTTGTACAGACATGAAACGAGAAGAAGAAGAAAAAAAAAAGTGACTTATCATTTTGTATTTGGCTATTTAGGAAGGAAATGGAAGGAAATTTTTTTTTATTTCCAATGTTTTGTTTCCATTATATAAAGAAAATGAAAGGTGATGGGTTGTTTAATAGACTCTATTACCCATATTTTTATTTAATAAATTTTGTTTCTTATATATAAAAAAAAATGAATTGTTTAATAGAATATATTGCTCTTATTTTTATTTAGTAAACTTTTATAATGTGGATGTTTTTGTAATTTCAAATGACTTCCACCCATTTTCACCACTTATATATCCAAATTTTCGGAGAAACATTTAGGCTTTAAGAGTAGATAACTTTCCACAATTTTCCTTCCATTTCCTTATATTTCTACTTTTATCTCAACTTATCAAACACAAGATCTTCACTCTTTTCCATCCGTTTCTCTTGATTTTTACCGAACTAAACATAGTGTAAGATTACATATTCAAATCCTTATAATTTAATGCTATGGACAATCATGTCTTAGTATTCATTAGAAAAAATTTAAGATGAAATGAGATAAGACCATTGTCTTAATCCATTTAGGTTACATTTTGGTCATACATATAAATAGACATATATGTCAATCATCTCATTCTACTTTTTTTTATTTGGTGTTAAAACAAAGCTCCAATTAAATTATAACAAGATAGGTGAAGATCTCAATGAACTGTTTTGTAAAATCCAATATATACATATATATATAATGTTAAAAATAATAAATAGATAAATATATAAACAACAGTTTCATAATTTTAAAAAAATATATCCTAACTGCCTATCTTTTAAAAAGAACATATTACCCTCTTTCCTCTTTTCTCTCTCTTCTCCCTTCCCTCAAGTCTATCTTTTTTTTTTTTTTTTGTTTAATAGCAATTGCAATCTCTTCTTTACAAAACACATCAAAAATCAAAGGTAAGTGAATTGCTCCTTCAAATTTCTTTGGTTTCCATGCTTCTTACTTCTTAGAGTATCTAACATAGGCATTCTTGAAAAGAGGTAGCATTAGAGGATGAATTCTTAAGGTGTTTTTTTTTTTTTTTTTTTTTATGGGGGGGGGGGGGGGGGTTTAGATCCTTAAATTGTATTCAATTACGTTTCCTTAAAAAGTGTGTTTGAGAGTCTCAAATCATATATTTGTAAGAGTTTTGCTTGTGGGTATCAATTTCTTCACTTTGATAATTTTTAATTTATTTGTTTTTTTTATAGATTAAATAATAAAAGCTGCTTATTTAGGTGATTCTATGTATGATTTTAAGTTTGAGATGTGTTACACGAGTTACAATGGAGTAGTATGAAGTGGTTAAGTTTCGGGTGAAGTTTTGGTGATATTTTGTGAGGGTAGAGAAGAGAAAAATTTGCAGAAAATTACAAGTAATGTGTTTTTGGTACTCAAAGTGTGAATTAGAGGGTGTGCCAAATATAGAGTAATAAGCTTTTGGCACTTAGAGGGTTACTCAAAATGTGTAGTAAAATGTTAAGTTAAAGAGGATAATTAGAGGGTTATTCAAAAGGTGTTGTTTAAGGTTAGGTTGAACAAAGAATAGTTAAATGGTTACTTAAAAGATGCTATAAAAAATTTGGTTGAACAAATGATAGTCAGAAGATTACTTAAAAAGTACAATGAAAGGTGCTTATGGTCTTTAGTTTCTTGATGTGGGATAGTTACATGTTATGTGTTAGATTTAGGAAACTTAAAATGAATTGATATTTAAACTCGACTTAAGTATTTATAATGCTATTTGTGTGTGGTCTCATGGTTTGAAGGGTGAAAAAAGTAGTTATAGATACCTAGACTACAAAGATGGTACGGTTGGTAGTTGATAGGGTTAGTATTGACATGAAAGGACTATGAAAATGGAGAAAAGTCTACAAGACAGCATATATGTAATGGCACATATAATAAAGTTTAACATATTATAATTAAGTACAGTATATAGCAAGCCATCAATACCCTTAAGATTTCAAGGAATGACAAAAGAGTTTCAAAGAAATACTATGCCAGCAACGAAATGGATTATTATTCAATCTCATATAATTTTTCGTCACTGTTTTAATCAACTGAAAAGCTTGTAGGATTTGGCTGAAATTATTAATTGCCTTAACGCTCCGATTGGTGCAAGAATCATGAGAAGAACGCCAAGTATGATGCATATCTGCAATGGAAAAAAAAAAAAAAGTAACTATAAAAGCTCCAGAGATTCTATGTAAAATTGGAAACATTAAAGTAAGATGTGGATTGTAAAGAGGATTTGATACATATATTGATTCTTATTCAATCATTCAATTCTTGCAAACTTTGTAATAATACAACATACCCAATTGGTTATCCAAGACAAGCTGAACTTCTTTGGCTTGTATAATATGAGCCATATGATGCAAGGCAACTGGAAGAGAATTTAAAAAAAAAAAAGAAAAAAGAATACAATCAAAAGCATGTCATTCCAATAAAAAATAAACTAAAATTTCATAAAATTGGGTAACCAAATGAAAAGAAAATGGTTCATCCATGAGAGTCTAGAACAATGAGACTTACAAAGTAGGTAGTTGGAGAAAAAGCGAATCCTCCAAAAAATCCAAGTAGTCCTCCAAAGAATGGGAAACACATTGCCACAAACGTGGTGAAAGCTGTAATATAAAAAATATCACACCAACTCATTTAAGTACTACAATGTTTTACTGAATAATTACACCAACTCATTTAAGTACTACAATGTTTTACTGAATAATTACAGTTATTATCACTACTAGTCTTCTTCTTTTCACTAAATTATTAAGCGAGTACGAATCATAAATCTATGTAAATACTTGTTTCTACCGATTTAAGCGAAGCTTTTTTAAATTAAATTTATTTTACATTCATAAATTATCACATGTTATATAAAGAGAAACAAGCTTATATATATTATAACTATAACACACTACTAACGCGTTTAGTTTATAAAATTGAATAAAATAATAAAAAAATAATAATTTTAAAATAATATAATAGAGAAGAAATATACATTGAAACAAAAAAAAAGAAATATATATACTTATTGTTTCTTTTAAGATCTTATAGATGGATATTAAAATAACTTTCAAAAAATTAAAAATAATTATTCTCTCAATCCTATCTCAGAATTTCAATTTCTCATTTTACAACAATAATAGTTTCATAAAATATCTATACTATCATCTAAACACATGAGTAGCTCTACGGGAAGGAATTGATGTACGAATATCCTAACTAAATCCTTAATTTATTTTATAACTAGATTTTGCATTTAGCTCGTACTTTTTCTACTTAAATTTTTGGGATCCTACCATTCATGGAGCCTCTGGGGCTGGGCTGCATTCTAGGTCGGGCATGGGTGTAACAGACTATGTTCCTATGAAGTTTTTTTTTTTTTTTTT
Source organism: Laguncularia racemosa (assembly GCA_037954665.1). Classification (NCBI taxonomy): domain Eukaryota; kingdom Viridiplantae; phylum Streptophyta; class Magnoliopsida; order Myrtales; family Combretaceae; genus Laguncularia; species Laguncularia racemosa. The sequence goes on along the minus strand of JBBMOL010000001.1, from coordinate 3,746,720 downwards.
TCTAATATATTCCTGTAATGTTTAACATCACACACTTACCCACATAAAGATTGCGTGATGTAAAGCGGAGCATAAGTGAAGGCTTGAAGTTTAATTTCTTCACCAAACAAGTCTCTATCATGTCAAATACTGGCATTGCAAAGATCTGCATTAAAGATAAAGAAAGGCACGTTACTACATTAAAACCACAACTCTTTTATTTGTATTTAGTTTCCTTACCTTCGCAAATGGAACTTAAGAACTTTAAAAATGGCAATTTAGCATCTAGTTTGTAATCCTCCCCAATTAGGAAAATAAAAAGAAAATGTAACGTAAAATCATTTAAAAAATTACAATATATTAAAAACCCAAAATAAAAAAAAATTGAACTCCTTAAAATAAAAATTAGCTTTAACTTTTTTTTTTTTGGGTTTCTTTTTGTAATATTTTTATTGTTTTCCCATTTCCACTTGGTTTATTTTATTTTATTTATAAATCGAAAAGGATGGGATGGCCTGGTGGAGCCTAAAAACATGCTTTTAAGAAACCTTTGGAAACAAACGCTCATTTTCAAAGAAAAAAAAAGGGAGAAATAGCATATTGAACAAAAATTAAAAAAAAAGCATGTTTGCAATGTACCCTTTATTAAAAAAAAAATTGTTCCTATCTCAAATGGTATTACTCATTCTTAAAGTAAAGTTGAGAGCATATCGCCTAGCAAAATACTTAAAATTATAAGTTTTATCTCATATTAATGAAAATCTTCTATTTGTATAAACAAATGCTTCAAATTGCTCTAAATTTTATATATCGAAGAGTATATAAATATTAAAAATTTCTTTCCAAACGCTTAACAAATATTATATTATAAAAATACTCGTTAATTGAACCATAATAAAAAAAAGGAGAAGAGATCTTGTACCTGGTAACTTCCAATAACATGTATAAGAACAAAGAAATTAGCCATGACAATTAGCCATGTAGGCTTCTCCAGAGTGATTAAGACATTGTCTTCAACAGCGTCTCCAAACATCCAATACCCAATGAAGGCAACTGGGAAATAACAGGCCCCAACCACGATGTAAGCAAAGACCACACCCTTCCACATTGGACCCTTTGAAGGCTTTTCCTTGGTGGATGGAATGGTGGCTTGGATCTCCAGCGCCACATTGTGGCCGGCGTAGGCGAATGCGACGTCGCCTAAAGCACCTAGGAAGCCGAACACTCTATCCGATGGTTTAGAGTATCTAGGGCTATAATCCACATCTGGTTGGACACCCTTATGAACTGATGCAGCCCAAGCAATTGTAGAGTAACTGCAAGCAATAGGTCCAAAATTCAGGCGATGTTAGGACTCATTTCGAGGATAACTAGAAAAGCTATTGGTCACGCGCTAGTATGTTCGACAAATTCTGCTCGTACCCCAAACACTAGGGTAAAAAAAGAGTAGTTATTAACAACAAATCGTTTACAGTGTTGCTAACCACATTGTAATTGAATTCTTTTCCAATCGTATGCCTATTTGGTTTGTCTGATCTTATCATGTTTAGACTCCAGTCCATTGTACATGTAGTATGTTTTCAAGTAAATTACCTCAAGGACATGACTGCGGCAGCGAAAGAGACTCCAGAGATGGAATTAAAGTTGGGGAGATGAGAAAGAACAAAATGGACTGAGGCAAATATCATGATGCACCATGTAGTCCTTATATGCGAGCCATCTTTTGATACCAAGTTATGGATCTTTTGGATAGATTTACCTCCGGTGACCATATAGACAATATCAACACCAACTTCACATAACAGTTGCTGAGGAACCACTATGTAGAGGCCCAGCTTTCGGCCAAAGGCATGCTGCCCAAGCTCGTGGTAACGGTCGAACCGCTTCCCAGGAACCATTTCGTGCATTTCAACCATTTGCCATAGCGTGTACAAGGTGATTGCCCATGACAGGAGCATTATTGTCACACCTGGTCCCCTGGATACGAACAACAGCAGTCAGTATCTGTAACCTCGCATTCGTTTCGGACTAAACATGTATTTTGGAAACGTAATTATTCCTTAATCTCGCAACTGTGAAATTTATATACCATCCAAGTTGCGACATCGCATAAGGAAGACTCAGAACACCAGCTCCAACCACGGCGGTTACATTGTGAAACGCCGAGTACCACCATTTCGCATTCCTTGAAGAGGTGATGGGAAGCCAATCATCGATTGCCTTCTGCTTCGCAGATTGCTCGTTCTGCTAATAATCATAATTTTAACAAAATCTCGTCATTTTTATTATTGTTTTTTTTTTATATATAAAAATTCCCAGGAAAATGTTTCTTGCCATGCATCAAATACAGATTTGATGGTGTTTTTTTTTTTTTTCCTGTAAATTACACTCAGTTTTTAAGTTATTATATTGATCAATGACTCGATGATACACTCGTGCATAAATGGTCAAAATAAACACAAACAATCTAAACATTACAAAATGAACGACATTTTCAGAGATAGTATAAGGTTGTAACACATACTGGAGAAACGGGTTGTGGTCCAGCATCATGAAATTGATTTCCAGGATTATCCACCATGTTGAAAGTTTATACACATCCAATATATTTGATTTCAATTAGAGAATAATGAAGAAGTGAAGAGAAGATTAGAATCTCGCTTTTAAAGGAGAATCATATTGACGATATAACGTGTATATATATATATATATATAGAATAAACTAGGTAAGTATATGATGGATTCAGTGAAAAATAATCTCAGAATCTCAATTATGGTGGAGGCATTTTTTAAGTTGACATTTTTGTTTACTAATACTATATCTATACAATTACGCCAGAGAATAGGTTATAATCCAACGAGAAAGTTAGGAAGTTACTTTTTTTTTATCGGATCAAATTAGCAAAATTAATAGCAGTAAATTGCCATTAATATATAGCAAAAGAAACCAATCTTCCTGCCTAAACATTAAAATACTTATTCTTTCTTTAAATTATAGGTATATCCACAATTTATAAAATAGAGTATTCACACTTTATAATTGTAAATTTTTTTTACCAATATGGTTCAGAATCAATCTTTCATATTAATATATGATTGTTATTACGATGGATTCATCACCCCATTCGACTTGTACACACAACTGAAATATCAAATATGTTCAGGTTCACTATATATATATAAGTAGATACATAATTTACCCTATTCTATTTGAATGCATCTATTTTTATTCGAAAACCTAGTAAATTGTGGGCCAAGTAGTAAATAGATACTGCTTGGAATAGGATGACGAGAGAATATCCAATATTTAATTAAAACGATTGCTTGTACCGGTTAAGTTGGAAGAGTAGTAATTTTGTTAAAAAAAAAAATCCTTATCAAAACAGGAAATAAAGAATAATAATGATGCGTATTTATCTTGTTTACAGCCACTTACGGCACTGATTAAGGTAAGTAACGGACAAGACTTGTCGAAAACTTCACCCATTGAAAAATATACATGAAGATGAAATTCATATTCAGCAAAATGAACAGGATGACACTCCTATGAGAAAGGTCAACTTCACCAAAGAGGAAAAGCTTCAAATCCGCAAGCCATGGCAGTCATCCTTAATAATAAAACTGTTTAGTTATTTAAATTATTGTAAAATTGTTTTGTTATTAAATAATTATTTAAAAAATAATTAAAAAATTATATTAATGAAAATGTTAATATAAGTTACGATTTTTTTTTTATTTCTAAAACAAAATAAGAAACTTTTCAATTTATTACAAATTTTTTTATAAACTAAAATTTCTCCTATTCTTATGTAAATGTGCAAATTTCTTTTAGGAATTTTTTTTAAAATTTTAAATTTAAAAAGTAATTTTTTTTGTTACATTCGAAAAAAATTATCATTGTTGTATATTGGCAATGTTAAACAACCTATATTAACTATTTTCGTAAATTAGCTGATTATTTAACTATGTTATGGATAGGATAATAATGGGTAACTATATCAAATCATTACCTGTGTAATTCCAATATATTTTGTTTTTGTTGTGTAGATTAAATAGAGTCTGAAACATTTGATTGTTTCGTTTTAATGCAATAGGAACAACATCGTTCATAGGCCGTTTAGGATGGAGAGGTAAATCACATGCAACTAATGAAATTAATCACTTTATATTCCATTGCCAATGCTACAACATTTCACTTCTTTACTTTTAGAATCAATCATGGCTCATCTTTTGATGTCGCAAGTTGTTCGGTGTGTTGAGAACATTATCCTAATAGATTCGTAGATGGAGCCTTGTCTACAATTGACGAGTTTCCAAGGTGTGAACCACTTGCCCTTTATACAGTTAGATTAGCATATGATCACTACCTTGATTGAGAGGTGGAGGCAAAAAACGCACATGTTTCATGTGCCAACTAAGGAGTTCACTATTACATTATAGGATGTTGAGGTCTAGCTAGGCCTCTTAGTTGATGGTTAGGTAGTGGTAGAGAGTAGTTCCTTGGATTAGATTAGCACATGTTAGAGATTGCTTAGGGTGAGACCAAAGTCAGGTAGTAGAGGTGAGGCGCATTAGTATGATGTGACTTCGGGATATATATTGGGTCCTGCCACAACATGTAGATGTTGAGCAAGTTGCACGTCATATGAGTGCATATATCTTGCAGTTGCTCGGTAGATTTATCTTTGTTGATAAATCTAACACCCTTGTACATGGTATGTTTTTATCACTATTAAAGCACTTTGATGTGACATGCATGCACAACTAGGGGGTCCGCATGTCTAACTTAGTTATATTGCCAGCTTTGTGTTGCATCTGCTATGTTGAATTATAAGATAGAAGGGGCAACAATACTCTTACAGGCTTGGGCATGGGATAAATTCCCCCATATAGCACCTATCAGTAGCCACGAGTTGTTATAAAGGTTGGTGCTCCCTTGGTTGCACGATGGAGGACGAGTCGGGACATTTAGTATCATCGAACTCATGTTGTTGCTGTTTATTAAGATGCTTTTGACAGGCAAAATGCTAAGTAGGTATTTCTTCAAACTTTTTTCAGTTTTTCATTTCATCATATGTTTGATTAAACCTAAATCTTACTTACTACCCTTTAGGCCGAGTGGGAGTTGTATGCAGGAAATCTAATTCACATCCTACTACCCTTTTGCAAAGCAAGTAGACACATTTGGACTACTTGGGTATCGCTCATATGTTTCCATATAGTCGAGTGTCATTTTTCTAAATTGTGTTGCTAGGCAGTTTGGGGATTACCAATACATTCCGTAAAATGTTAACACATAGTCAAAGCTCCATCAAATCGACCTATGTGGGAGGGTTGATACGGATTGGCTAGTTCAGCATGCACCATACATATCCTTATGGGATAAGCGTCTGGCTTGGTTGGTTCACATATAGAGCCCTCGTGGGGTGTGATAAGGATACATGAGGTGGTATAGATCTATCAGCCCTCAATATATAAGACATATAGGAGCAATTCTTGGATATTTGGTAAGTGCAACATTAACACTAGTTGGGTGATGCATTGCATATTCGATACTAATTCAATTTACGGTCCGTTGTAACATGCCGACTAATACATTACGACAAATACACATATCCTTAGATCATACTATGATTGTTGCTCTTGTTGATCAAGGTATTGAGTTTATACATGATCGCCCGAGGGGGGGGGGGGGGTGTTAATGTTGTACTCATAGGCTAACTAAGATAAGGGCATTGAGGTTGAGGTAGAGGTGTAACTTGTTGACATTTGATAATAGTAGTAGCCGATTCTTGTACGTTATAGGACCATGGGACGTAGACGACTCCAAAATCAGGCTTAGGCACAGGAATATCTAATATAGGACTAACAACTCTTACTAGATGTCAATGAGATAGACGATAGCTCGGCCCTAATGCTTAACACATATGTCACGCCACATTGTCATTCTATTAGTGTTCCTTTCTTTATATCCCTTGCTTTGCATAAGAGACGTATCGGTAAGCAACTAATGTATTAGGGTGAATCTTCACAGTTTGCCACAAATTAAAGTTAGTGCCTCCTTATGACTTCAATGATGCCCCCCCAACACCATTCAACACATGAGTCACAAGCTTCTCCTACTCTAGATGCAAGGCTGGCTAGAGAGCATACAAATGCATTTTTGCGGCTAGCATGACAGTTCAATAAGAGGAGGAATAATAGGGGATAAAATACTATTTTATTTTATTATATATATAAATCTTTCATTGATATTTGCAATTCATGTAAATTACTAATCGAAATTTATAAATTTATTAACATTTTTTAATAAATTATTTTCCCCCTATTTGTTACATCTACGCTTTTACATTCTTTTAATAATTGTCTCTAAGATTTTTTTATAATTTTTTTTATAAAATTTATTTATGATTTTCTTTACACGATTTTTCGTAAATTTTTTTCAATGATAAATTTTCTTAAATAAATTTTTTGTTTTAAAAAAATTAAAAAGTTCACATAAAAATAGCAAAATAATAATAATAATAATAATAATAATAATGATTTTCATAAATTTAAAATTTATTAAAAAAATTAAGCATTTGCTTAAAGGCATGGATATAGTTTGCGCTTTCATCACCTATTTTAAAAATAAATTTCTTAGATACTCTATTTTATGATTATTTTTTTAAATTTCTATTATTTTAGTGGATTTTTCTAAAGAATAACCTAAAGGTATCAATGAACATAATGGAAAATAATTCAGACTCTCAATTATGATGGAAGAATTTTTTAAGTTAAAATTTTTGTTCATTAATACTAGATCCATACAATTACTCCCGTTACAAGTTACAATCCAATAAGCAAAAAAAATTACTTATTTTATCCGATCAAATTACCAAAATTAATGGCGGTAAATTACCATAATATATATAGCAAAAGATACCAAGCTTGCTGTGTAAACCCTAAAAAGCCTACTCAAAATAGAGCATTCACACTTTGATATTGCAAAACTTTTTTGCCGGTGTAGTATATAATCAATCTTTTACATCAAATAAGTTAAAATATCCCCCACAGCCATACGATGAGTTGGCCCGAAAAGCTGTTTCCATATCACTTGGAGTTGAAGGAAAGGTTTATGATGATAATATTTTTCAAGAGAAATAAGTTTACTATCTTAAAAAAGCTTAATATATACGTGTTTTGTGGGGGTGGTTCGTGCCCTGTAATTTTCCATTTTTCATTTAGATGCATCTACCTTTATTTAAAAATTTAGTAAATTGTATGCTTTTATGGACCAAGTAGTAGATATATACTACTTGAAATAGGATCTTCGAGATATCTTCCATATTTAATTAAAATTGTTTGGAAAAATAGTAATTTTCTAAAGGTAAATTAAGAAAAAATAATAAAAATTATATATAATTAAGTCAAAATACTAAGTTTTAGACTTTATTTTAAAAATTCAATTTTTATCATTATATTTTATTATTTTTCCTTTAAATTATATATATATATATATATATGTCTTATAAAATAGTTGAAAGGTCACTAAGTAATATATATTTATTTATATCCTATCTACAACTTCTTCAGACACCAATTAAGGCAAGCAAGATGCCTTAAGTAGAATGCTACATTAAGACAAACATGATAATCTCTCATACGCGGATCTCACATTTCTTGAAAAAATATGGTCCACGTAGCCTTTTGTATATGATGGTTTGATTCGCCCGTACGGTGTCCATGTGGATCCACTGGAGTGGTCCCGTGAGGTGTCTATTCCTTTGACTTTCGAGTAGTTCACATGACATGACAAGCCGATTCGATAGGAAGGCTCATGGATGTATAACATTTAACTTCTTGTAGGGTTGCTATCATTCGTTTTAAATATAAACAAATAAATTAAAATTTATTTCATGTGAAAAAAAAATGAAAAATTTAAATAACCATTCATTATGCATAAATATAACATAAATCTCTTTGGATATCTTGATCATAATTTTCATTTTCTTAAATGTACAATATATTTATATATCATTTACTTTCTTATAATAAGTAAATGAAAGCTGTATTTTTATATACTAATTCTTTTTAATGTATTGTCACTTTTGGAAGGTATTAATAAAAGATATGTTAAATTTCTTTTTTTATTATTAAACTGTATTAAAAGCTTGATCACATTTGTAAGAGTATGAACTTCTATTAAAACCTCTTTTCTTTAAAAAAAAAAATATACTCTACATATTATAATATGTGGGATGACGAATCCAACATAATATATACTATTGGAAAACATTTTTTATGCCACTTGCTACATAGACCTTAGCTTCTATTCATTCTTATATATTGTCATATGTACTCTCAAACTTTATTTGGAAAAAAAAAAAAAGAGAAAATACTCTCAATTTTTAGACAAGTTATTTTTCATTATCCATTAAAATGCTTCTCCAATGTGATAATGAGCCCTAGTAACGACATTAATATATGATAGTTCACAACCCAACCACGTGTAACATGTATGTATGAAAAAGTAAAAGAATAATTGGAAATATACACCATTGAATATGTTTCGGTTTTTCACCTTAAGTGTGATTTACTTTCTTGTAGCTTTTTTTTTAAAAAAAAAAATGTAAATAATTTCAAACCGCTAATAGAATCTCAACAACGTCACTAAGAGCATCACCGATCTTGGCATTACTTTCTAGATTTAATGAGGTCCTTCAACATTAAGGAAGGTCCCTTTAAATATATATCCTTTATCAAGGTCCCAAAAAGCTTTTTTCTTTTTCTTTTTTTTTATTATTTTATTGTTAGTTTTATGTAATTTTTATATTATGAGAACTATAAATAATATAAATAAATATTAAAAAAACTCCTTAAGAATCTCAAAGATAAAGTAAAAAGAAAAAAGAAAATTCACAATGAAAAAAGTCTTTTAAGACGTTAATGTGGTACCTAAGACCCTCAAAAGGAATCATCAAGATTAAAGATTATCTATGAGGCCCATAAATAGTGACATTGTTAGGCTTTTGGCTATATTATGGAACATATATGTACATTTCCAAAAGTTATATAGAGGAGGTATCACAACTTAGGAGTCTAAAGGGTCTATTGATCATACAATTTACTTAATATAAATGGCATTTTAAATTAAAAGATTACAGCCAGTTTGTCATTTTTCATTTCTTAAATGGAAATAATTAGAGAATATGCTTTTTAATTCTGTTCTTCTTTGGCAGGTCTTTCAACCCTTTTCTGGAAGTTATGTTCTCAATCAATCAATTTTCAGAGAGTATCTTCCTTAGCAATAATCAACGTGGATTGTAATTAATTGGATAGTTCCCTAATCAGTCCATGTTCTCATTGATGTGAATGTTACATGCTCTTATGCACCCTCATCTTCTCCGGTTATAGTATTGAAGCATAATTATAATTTCAAACTCAAGAATAATAAAAGATACATGATTTCAAGCTTTTTTAAGGGCAAATCACATTTATTCACTTCTCAACTTCATAAATCACTTTTTTTTTTTTTAAGATTTTTTTAGGGCTAACTATTTCTTCAATGAGATATCATCCATATTCTTGTAATAGCTATTGCTTCAATGAAATGTCTTATTGACTAAACTAATAGACTTGTTGCTGATCTTCCAAGTAATAATCTTTAGACTTGATTACTTTGGTTAAAAGTTAAAAGTAAAACTTCATAAATCGCCAGAAAGCCATAAAAGAATAAGCATAGAAAAATCAATACGAAACCATTAGTTTAACAATAGTTTGTACTATGAAAATTTATAAGTATACTTTCTAATGTTAATATAAAAATCAAACACTACCTATCCTTGCATGACAGTTTTTTTCTTTCTTTTTTTTAAAGAGAAATAAGTGAATAACAAATTGATTTATCAGGCAAATATTTAACTCTATTAAATCTTTCTCCTTAACACGTGATAATAGAATTTTAAGAAACCCCTATAAGGGCTTCTCAAATAATCTCTAGGGTTTTTGAAAACAACTATTTAATTTGTACGAGCCCCATTATAAAAATTAAAATAATAATAATAATAATAATCAATAAAACCTTTGCAAAGCAAGTCGCACAAAGAAGAATTACTTTTTCCTCAAGTGGCCGTCTTACATTTATAGACTAGAGAAAAGTTGTATGTACGCAACATTTCTATGCCTAATATTTATTTATTTATTTTTAAGTTTTCTCGTTTTCTGAATCTCTTCGCAAATAAGGATCAGTTCTAGGGTCATCATACAAATTATCCATTTTTTCGACCAAACCAACATCGTTTGGATAAGAATTATATTTCGGCTTTGATTCCATGATTATATTCATATGAATTAGTTACTACTAAAACTTTAGAAACATTGAAATTAATTAAGTCAGGTTTCACCGATGAATTTCATTAGGCTCTCGTTCTAGTGCACACATCGGACAAAGAGGGAATAACTATAAATTGAGAGGATACGAATTGACTTTCTAGTGTAAATAGAATATTCGATTTTATTATAAAATTAAATGCATACCATGATTTTTCCTTATGATTATATTATCCTTATTAGAAGTACATAATCTATTTTAACTTGTAAATACACATCCTTTATATATATATTACGTGTTAGAATGTCAATAATATATTTGCATTAAAACTTTCATTGTAGTCAAAAGTAAGCATACATGCTCTCTCTTGTAATTGTCTTGCGAGAGATAGATCATGATTGATACTCGCACATTCTTAAGCAAACTATATAACAAGATGCACACTGAAATTAAATGTGAACAAAAAGATCCCCACAATTTCCTTAACTAAATAATTTCGTGGGAATTAATATTCCACAAGGACAAGGACTTGAACATCTCTGCCTTTTTCTTTTTGTACTTTTGTGCCAGCAATCTCGTTCTTGATATTTGATATCACTTTCAGGCTGTGTCCATAGGTACTTTTATATATGAAACAAACTGCTCCAGGGAATCTAAGAATAAAAATCGTAATCTTTGGCCTGGAGAATTATCTGTCTTAGAGCACCAATGGGTGATAGGATCATCAGAAGAATACCAAGGACAATGCATATCTGCAATCAGTGAGCATCAATTAGCTCTATACGTTCAAGAGTGGTTGGATCATTAGGACATCCCATATGTCTGATAGTTCCCAAGATAAAAATTTCCATCTTCTCAAATGGTATCAAACGTTTTTTATTTTTATTATTATTTCTTTTCCTTCTATCAAATAGCATGGATTAGTACTAATATAAATGACAAGTTAAAAACATCATTAAAGAAGAGTGGGGAATTTGATATTTTCCAAGCATCTAATCTTAAATGAAATTTCCTCGTCTCCCAATAATGCCCTCGTTTATGTTTCAATCAATTGAATTTTACTATGTACAATTTAGAAAAACTGAAATTGGATATCGAGAGAGAGACTTTACCCAATTTGCCCACCAAGAAAAGCCGAATTTCCTTGGCTTGTAGACGGCTAACCACATTATGCATGGAAGCTGAAATGACAATGAAAACACATAAGAAACTTCATAATTTGTATCCACGATGATTAAGTGAGGGATGGAATTTTTGCTTACAAAATATGTTGTGGGAGCAAAAGCAAATCCTCCAAAAAACCCGAGCAAACCGCCGAAGAAAGGGAATGAAATTGCAATGAACATTGTGAGTGCTGCAAGATGGATTGACAGATCAGTTTCAGCTCAAAGAGAAAAATTTGAACTCCCTACAACAACAACAACGGCATATCACTTGGCAATGAGCTAAGCTTGACTTACCAACATATACAGTACGCGTAACAAAACGAAGCGTTCTACTCGGTTTACAATGCAGTTTCTTCACAAGTAGAGTCTCAATCATGTCGAAAACTGGAATTGCGTATATCTACAGGAAGCAATTGGAAATTGCTCTTAACAAATCAATTATTTTGTTGAGAAATTTGGAAATTGTAGGAGGCTTTAGGTTACCTGGTAGCTTCCAATAACATGAACCACAACAAACATGTTAGCCATCGCGATAAGCCAAGCCGGTTTCTCCAATGAAATCAGGATATTGTCCTGGACTGAATTGCCATACATCCAGTACCCGATCAAGGCTACAGGGAAGTAGCAGAGAGCCACCACAATGTATGCGACGATGACTCCTTTCCACATCGGTCCCTTGGACCGCTTCTCTGGGGTTGATGGAATGGTGGCTTGGATTTCCAGGACCACATTGTGGCCGGCATAAGCAAATGCCACATCCCCTAAAGCACTGAAGAAGTCAAAGACCGTGCTTGGAGTGGTTGTCGCTTTATAACCATATTGAACATTGGGCTGAACACCCTTGTGAATAGAAGCTCCCCAGGCAATGGTAGAGTAACTGTGCAAAAACCATCAATGATCAATCAGTCGGGCACCATTAATTTAAATCCACAACCAACTGATCTGAAAGTTTAAACTTGTAAATATAACTCTAGTTTTTGTGTAAGCCAAAGCTCCCCTACTGAATTAAACAGGAGTAAACTGAGGGCTCGTGCAAGGAAGCTAAAAGACCATTAATTACCTCAATGACATGACAGCAGCTGCCAGGGAGACGCCAGCGATGGAGTTGAAGTTAGGAAGGTGAGAGAGAACAAAGTGAACCGAGGCAAAAATCATGATGAAGTAAGTGGTTTTGATCTGGTTGCAGCTTGAGCACACAGTGTCATGGAATTTTTTGAGTGATTTTCCTCCAGTTACCATATAAACAATGTTCACACCTACTTCAACGACAAGTTGTTGAGGAACCACTATGAAGAGACCGAGTTTTTCCCCGAATGCATATTGTCCTAGCTCATGGTACCTATCAAACCTCTTCCCTGGAACCATCTCATGCATTTCAACCATTTGCCACAATGTATATAGAGTAATGATCCACGACAGGACAAGTACCACAACACCGGGACCCCTGAGATTAACAAAACAAGCTCCAATGAAACAGCGAAATAGTTGTGTGATTCTAGGACCATCTAAGATACGTGCTTCGCCACGTTTAGAATTTTTATCAATTGAGCATATATATCGAATTTCAATATATGCAGTTTATAGCGATTTGTATTGCTTGGTTCAATAATTAACAAGTATGGATGATTCTAAAACTATACAACTTTTATAGTAATGTAAATAAAAGTCATAGAAAGTCGCATCATATGTTACCATCCGAGTTCGGACATGGCATAAGGGAGACTTAGCACACCAGCACCAACCATGGCGGTGACATTGTGAAAAGCTGAGTACCACCATTTTGCATTTCTTGAAGATGTGATTGGAAGCCAATCATCAATTTCCTTCTGCTTTGCCAATGTCTTCTCAAACTGTTACCAACGTAAAATGGTCAGTCTTTTTCCTAAACCATTGTCTTCATACTATAGCATTCAGACAGTAAAGCACCTCATTTTTCATAAATTGTTTGATCTAGTCATGTAAATTATGCTTTAAACCCCCCCTTCCCTAGAGTTTCCAACCTCAACACACACAAAACCCTCCACCACCACCCCCACAAAAGAAAAAAAAAAAAAAAAGAAACCTAGGGGCAGCATTCATCATATTTCGGTCATCCATCAAAAACCAATGTGTTACTTTTGTTGTGCGACTACCATAATAAAAAGTTTGTCTTGCTTCTCAATCTAATTATTATTAGTTCTTAATTTCTATTTATTTATTTTTTAATCCTTTTCAACAAGAATTTAAGTTTAATTCCATCATTATATAGAAGTTTTCTTTAAATTATCTTTAATTAAGATTTAAGAACTGTATATATTATTGGATTGGATTTTTGTATCTGATCTCACATAACTGTATTATTTGATCAAATCAAAACGATTTTTTCTTGAAAATATCTATGAAAACAAATAATCCAGGACATGTCAGAAAAAAAAAATAGAAATAAAAAAACCGATTAAGTAGTCAGTTAGGCAATTATTGCAGTGTTACTATGGCCCACATAATTCCCACGAATTTGGACTAAGGACAATGGCCCTTTATCAGTTGCCAACATGTTCACTGTCGACAGGTAAACACGCCAATGGCGTTTTGTTCCCAAAGTCCATGGGCATTGCGTGTGAACTGTGAATCTTCCATAGTCTATAGTTGGACCAAGACCAGGGACCCATGACTCGATCATCGACTCACCCGTTGACCCCACTTTGGCCCTTCTTTCTACTTTGCTACCTTGATTTGGGGGAGTGACGAAATGAAAGCTGTATTCCAATTTCGTGGAAAATCACACCCGCTTCCTCTTTCACATCTGCTGTATGTTTTGTTTTTTTGGGTATTTGCTGTCTTAATATGTACATCGGAATATCATATATATTTTAATGAAAATATAAGAGAAATTGCTGGCTATCCTATTTCATTTTCATTGTTTTCATCATCTATTAGAAATTCCATGTGCTTACTAACCAACCTATGAAATAGGGACTATATAGATAAAAGTTTTCCTACACTCAAATCTCCATTTCCCTGCTGCTCGTTGCCCTCTTTGCCTGGCCATTCCTTTAAGGAGTTGTTGTATAATAAGTGTAGATACTAATAATTAATCAATGATGAATTATAAGAATATATGAATATTTATCAAATTTTAGATTTTCCAAATTCGAACTCTTAAGTCTACCTAGGAGGATTTGCAATCCGTAATTAGGTTGAATTTATTTCACGAAAAATGTTTTCCGAACTTTCCTAGTAATTATTATAATCAATTTGCATGGGGTATAATTAATTAATTGTCCTTTAAAAATAATGACAATTTTAACTCGGGCACAGGGATTGATTGTGAGTTGTGAGAAAATCTTGTAAAATAATCCAAAACCACGGATGTTCGTATTTTTGTCTTAGTTAATAAGACAAAAATAGCTATTGTTCCCAAGCTTTGGAATCCCCATCCACATTTGATATAGCATTAATTGATGGAGAGATTATTCAAACATATTGACAAACTATCTACTTGAAAAATACCGTTGAGGTTTTTTTTTTCTTCTTTTTTAATTTTTATTTGACTATGTATTTTGATGAATCGGGCTATTACAGTCACCAGCCATGCCCAGAGGATCGCATTTGATTTTACATAATTAATATAATAATTTCTAGGGAAGAGGAGGAGAATTAAAGAGTCAGAATTTGAGGTAAATCAAGTCACATGAATCCAGCTGGAGCCGGCTCCTTTATTTAAAGAGTTACATGAACTTCCAGTCAACTATACCGTCGGTGAGAGGAAAGTAAGAGAGGGATTTTTGTTTGACTATTTTTTTTTTTAAATTACATATATATTTGTGACATTATATAATTTATATTTTATTTATTTATTCTTTTAAGTTTATACGGATAATACCACTCCTTAATTAGTGGGTCTTTTTTTAAGTGATTGAATTTTTCAAGATTTAAAATTTATAATTTTATTAGTATTTACACATTATTTAGCCTAATTTTCTAATCATTGGGAGAAACAATTTTTTTTTATTATTATTATAATGAGTGGTATGAATATTACCGTTAGGAATTCACACAAATACTAGGCTGGACTTTGGAGTAATCTCAAAACTAGGGTACAAAATTCACAGTATCATTTTTTTCCTTATCTCCAGCCAGCAATTTATCTTTTTTCCTTTTATTTATCTATTTTTAAACAACTCTAAGGGAACAAATAGAAAATAGCGGTAGAAATTTAATAATAATTAATATAAAATAATAATAAAATTAATCATATTAAAATAATAGACCGAACCATAAAAGATAAAAATAAAAAAGGATGACTTTTGGTGCTAACATTTAAAAGTTACACTAATCTTTAGCATAAACACATAAAAACTAGATTTGGTTTCCAGACGTACAATATGAGTTGAAAATTGAAGAAAAATAAGGGAAAACAAAATAGTTATTAAGAATTTATGAATATAAAAGCTACATGCTGTTCATTGGAGGGCCTCGTATTTGAATTTTGGAAATATATGACTTGGATAGAAACCCTCTATCCGTAATGACCAACAAGCACGGGCAACTCCGACGTGCTGCTCGTATCGAGGTATCATGAAAAACTATGTTTATCAAAAGCAGTGTTCATGGCAGACTACATAACAAGGAGAGAGAGACAGAGAGAGACTAACGCTGCGTTGGACATCGTTGTCATGGTATTCGTAATCTGCAGGAGCTTGGGTTCCCATGGCGTTGTGGTGGGAAGGAGCTTCCTGAACTTTGTAATATAATAACTTCTAGGGAAGAGAGGGAGGAGAATCAAAGACTGATATCTACACACACTTGATGAACGCAGAATTTGAGGTAAATCAAGTCACATGAATCCAGTTGGAGCCGGCCCCTTTATTTAAAGAGTAACATGGACTTCCAGTCAACTACACTGTAGGTGAGAGGAAAGTAAGAGAGACATTTTTGTTTGACTATTTTTTTTAAATTATATATATATATATATATTTGTGACATTATATAATTTATATTTTATTTATTTATTCTTTTAAGTTTATACAGATAATCCCACCCCTTAATTAGTGGGTTTATTACAAAGTGATTGAATTTTTGGAGATTTAAATTTTATAATTTTATTAATATTTATATATTGTCTAGTCTAATTTTCTACTCAACGGGAGTATTAAATTTTGTTTTATTATAATGAATGGTATGAGTATTACCGTAAGGGATTCACACAAATTCTAGGCTGGACTTTGGAGTTATCTCAAAAGTAAGGTACACAATTCAGTATCCTTTTTGTCCTATCTGCATCCGGCAATTTATCTTTATCCTTTTATATATATATATATATATATATATATATATTAAACAACTCCTTAGAGAAAGGTAACAAGTAGAAAATAAACACTTGTGGAGTAGGAGATGCCAGGCTTACATGGACTGAGATAAGGGGGAATCGTCACTTGTTTTACTATTTGAAAACATTTAATAGTCAATATTTTTTAGGAAGAAATTTTAAAGAGGAGGAAGATTTAACATGAGACATTAATTCATAAATTATTTAATAGTATGAATTGATTTTTTTTTTTTATCGTCAGCAAACAACTTATCTCAATATCATTTCTTAAATTATCCCGTTTAAGTAGATTTAAATTTTATCCTAATAAGCTATTGGGACGAAACTAATTTTTAGGAAAGAGTTATGATAGCAATACCATCTCAATAATCTGTTGAGACCTTTATTGTTAGAGTAGTAAAACACATTTAATATAAAATTATAACAAATTTTTTTAATATTTATTTTTTTTTTAACTTTCAAAATAAGATCAAATAATACAATACTTATTATACCATTTAAAATTTTACTGTTACAATTAACTTTTTGGTTTAGAAAATGTTTTCCTCATTGTTATGTGTTATGTCGAATGCCTTGTAGAGATGAATTTATATATATATATTTTGTCATGATAACTCAAAGAAACTTGTTTCCCAATTTTGATGTGTGATTTTTAATTGCCTATAGAGACAAGTCTCATGGCTCAAGGTTTGTGAAATTTTGGTTTTAATGTTTTCTTCTTTCTCCTTTTATTTTGGTAACAATTTATACTTTTTAACTTTTACATCTAAGATAATTATGTTTTTTTTTCCTTTCAATTCAAACAAATTTGGAAATAATTTGTACCAATGAATTTCATTAATCAATAACGAAAAACTATGGCATATTCAAGCTTCATCGCTAGAAGTTTCATTTAAGTAACAATGTTTTTTCTTTTTTCTTTTTTTTTTTTATATTTCATTGTTTACAACCCGATAAGAACCCATTAGATCCATGAGTTTGCAGGTGGAAACCACTCAACTTTCATTTTACCTAGTGAGTCCCCGGGCGGGTCTAGAATTAACCTCACAGGACCGAGCCCAGCCATGTTCGGATCTAAACCCGACCCATGACCACCTCTTTATCATGCAAATAACCAATTGCACTTCTCCAATTATAGTTGGCCAAGAACCAGCCCCGACAAGCCCGCGAGAGATTGAAGACCATCCAATTGTGATTTGCGCTCAACCTGCTTCAATGGGTGGTGGCGGTAGATGGATGGCCAGATCAAAAGATTGCCAATTAGAGCAAGTCGACCTCAATCACAACCAAATGCAATAGCTAGTTGAGGTAAAAATGGTTTAATTTGATTTGATTTATCAATTCAAAATATATAAAATAAAGTTTAATTATTTTATTATTTCAAATCAAATCATAAACTTCAGTTTAAGAATTTTTTTAAGTATAAATAGAAAAAATCAGTTTGATTCAATTATGATCATAGTTTAAACTATGAATAATTATCAAAAGATTCTCTTTTCAAAGTTGTGAAAGAACCAAAGAAGATCAAGTTTAGGTCAATACACTTCACAAAGCAAGAAAATAAGATTAAATTAAATAGATATATTTTTGTTATTTATATTTTTTAAACAGATGAGGAGGTTTTAAATTTCTATTTTGTTATTATATTTATATTATATAAGGATAAAGCTATAATATTTAATATACTATTTTACTAGTTTCCTTATTTTTAGAAAAAAAAGTATCTTTTTTTATATTTGTTTTTTCTTTTTGGTTTAGTTTCATTTGGGAACTTTTCTACACCAAAGCACAATTAAAATTTGGTTCAATTCGGTTTTATGCACCTCTACACTAGCTATATTGCAATCAAGCAACAAACATTTTCCTCCGCCATCTTCCATGGTATACATGTGCATTAATGTGTTTCCTATGTGCGTTTCCTATGTGTCTTAATACTCAAGTTTACTCTTTTATAGATTTCTATATTTTATAATATAGGTTTGTTTATTTGAAGGTAATAAAGATGAAATGGAATAATTATTCTTAAATACTTTCTATTACCTTATTTACATACAAATTGATTTGGAAATTTTTATTTTAATAATTCATTTACTTTCTGAAATAAAATAGACAAGAAATAGAAAAATTATGCCTTAAAAATTACTATTATTAAGAATAGAATAGAAATTTATATTTTAGTTTTTACTTTGTATATTTTTTATTACAAAAATACTTATTTTAGTATTTACTTTACTTTATTAATTATAGTATTAAGTTAAAAATGGAAATAAAATTACCAATTTATCTTTATTTGGTCATTAATTGTAATACTAATGAAGGTATTATGCTCATAATGTTTAAAATTTTTATTTTCTCTACAAACGAAATAAAAAATTCTACATTTTATTAGGTAATATTGATTCCCAATCAAGTGGGAATTAAAAAAAAAACTAAAGAATTAAAATTTTCTCTTCATTTATTTTAAATAAATAAGGTAATAAATAATTGAAAAGTAATAATTATTTTATTCCATCTCTATTAACTCCAAGTAAATAGGCTATAAGTAATTTTTCTATTCTCTCACTATAGGAATAGTTATTATCTTTTATAAGATAGTATTTGTTATTCTCTCTCCCTATGAAATATATTGGTATTTTTTATCATATTTTTAGCTTAATGCCACAATCAATAAAATAGGATAAACAATAGAATAAGCATTCACTACAATAAAAAATTACATAAAATAAATATTTAAATATAAATTGATAATCTATTATCGATAAGAGTCGTTTCTAATGAATAATTTTTTTATTTTATATTTATTCTATTATAAAAAGTAAACGAGTACTCTAAAATGATTCTTGCTTAGTCGGCATTTTTCTCTCTTGTTAATGAGTTGCTTTAATGGTGGTTATTAATGGGAAAAAAATTTCCATTTTTATAGATTGATTATATATCTCATCAAAAAGTCAATGCAAAAAGAGAAAAAAGTTTATCTTTTAGTTTATGTAAATGTTAGGACTATCAAATGTACACCACATGCATTTGGTATAGGTTGTGTGTTTTATGTAATATCAAAAGAGTGATGTGACTTGAAATAACAACTTGTAATGGAATAAGATAGGAAGGGTTTAGGAAGGAGAAATAGCCGATCATAACAAGCATGCGCACTGTTGTGAGAGTTGAAGAAGTTTAGAATGCAAGAAGTTCCTAATTTTCTTATCTTTCTCTAATCTCTTAATACTTGGGTCATTGTTCTTTAAAGTGATAAACTAGGTGCTATTTATAGGGTTTGACAATGAACAATTACCATTAGAGTATCTTTATGATGGATAGATGTGATTGACCAAGACTTTTTACACTATGTTTGGATTATAGGAAGGAAAGGCGAGGAAAAGAATTTAAAAGGAAAATATTGTTTTTCCTTTGTTTGGTAAATTAAAGAAAGGGTGGGGGGGATAAATAGATTTATGGAGAAAACATTTCCTTAGGGCCTACCAAAAAGTGGAGAGGATTAGAAGGGATTTATATGAAAATTACAAATTTACCCTTAAAACATAAATGCATCTTTAAAATATAGGAACTTTTATGATATTCTAGCAAAATAAAAAATTATATTACAACTTTCTGATGTGCTTAAAACTATGATCGGATCAAATGATTCCAATTCCGAGGTGACAATCAATAGTAATTCGATTCCATTAGTCAAATAACGAACGATAGCATAAAATACACCCTAAACCCTTACCGGATATGATGCACCAGCAAGAGAGCGGTCCTAGTGCGGATTTGTTTATATGACGTATAACAATCCAATACCATCACTCACCACAATCCCACGAATTGATAAGAGTAAAATGAATAATAAACTTCACAAAGTGTTTTCTCAAATGTTCAAAAGTCCCAAATTCTTACAAAACAACAAATTTATAGCAAAGGGAAAAAAATGTGAAAAGTCACAACATTTTGTCTGAATCACCTACATAAGCCACTGGCCTTGCATAGTAAGCTATCGGCTTAAATGGCCAACTTATACTCCAAAGCCGTCGGCCTTTATGGCCAACCTATCTCTACGCCACCAACCTTAAATGGCCAGTCTAAGATGAAAGTCATCAACCTTTATGGCTGGCTTAAGGGCATCCACCTCCGATTATTGCGCTTTGCGTCCCTTGTTGAATAACTTTGTAAGAACCGTGATTTGATTCCCATCATCTCTTTGGACTTGTGAAAGATTTGTCCTCAAATCTGTGGTTCCTTTGTTTTTGTTGTGCACTTTTGAGAATCCCCTGGACTGAAAATCTTAGTCTACAAGTGTTTGTTATCCTGAAGGCTTCTGAATCACTTGTATCTGATTCACTCTATTCTAATCGTCCTTCAGTTCCTTCCTCTTTACTATTAAAGACTTCTTGTTGGTGGTTTTATTGATCTGCTCTTGGGCTTCATGTACCTCAGTTGGTGACATAGGATTTAAAACAACCCGTTTACCATCCTTTCGAAACACATAGGTGTTTCTAAAACCATCATGCAGCACTCTCCTATCAAATAATCAAGGTCTACCCAGTAATATATATGATGCACACATAGGGAGAACATCGCAATCAATTACATCTGGTACTTTTTCCTTATGTTGATTGGAACCTTAACTCTCTGAGTGACATGCAGACTGTCTCGCTCACTCAACCAATGTAATTCATAGGGCCTAGGATGAGGTGTAGTGACTAGTTGCAGTTTATTCACTAATGCAGTAGCTATAACATTGGTACAACTACCACCATCAATAAGAAGGGTACAAAGATTACCTTAGACCCTACAGAGAATATGGAATAAGTTTTCCCTCTACACGTCCTCAATATCTGGAGATATAGTCATTACCCTATGCAGTACATTAATAGTCAAATATTGATCATTGCCCTTGTCTTCATGTACCTCAGCGTCTAGATCCTCATAATATTCCTTTAGCACTGCTGATAAATTTGTAGGCTCAAGTACGTCTTCTTTGTCACCCTCATTTTCCACCTCCATAGCAGTCATCACCCTTTTGTTGAGACATTGAGCAGTCATGTGTCAAAAGCCCATGGATTTGAAGCATTAGGTTTGGCAAATCTTTCCACTTGATGACCCCGATACTGTTTGTCAATTATCAACCCCTATAACCGCTTTGCCTTTTTCAAAACTATCCCTCTCCCTATCAATAACAGTTGCATTTGATTCCACAGTCCTATCAATTTTTTCCTTTCTAACCTGTTGATTATCTGATCCATATAACTGAGTAGTAGATGTATACCTGTTACTCAATGCTTTGTATGGATTGAAGCGCCTCTGCCTCTCAATTTTTAAAGCCAACTAGATGGCCTCATCAAGAGTGTCATACCTCTGCAACTTGACAATACATGCAATCTCATATTTCAACTTGGACATAAATCGTGCCATGGTCTGTTTAGGAGGTTCAACTATCCCACATCAGATCCTCAGTGTCTCAAACTCCTAGACATACCCATCCACTATTTTGCCTCTCTGTCTCAATGTTTGGAGACACATGAATAACTTTTACCTATAATGTTCTGGTATAAACTTCTTCCTCAGCAACCCTTTTCATTTCTTGCAAAGTATGAATCTCAGCATCACCATCTCTCCTCCTGTTAGACACAAGGTTCTTCCACCACAAGGCGACATAACCTGTAAATTCAACTGCTACTAGACGAACTCTCGTATGATCGTTAATCTCATAGCACTCGAAGAGTCCTTCTACCTTACCCTCTTAATCAAGGTAATCCTTTTACAAGGATTGGTTATAGACCTACAAGCCAAGGAATCAAATTACATGAAAGGAGAACCAATACCTATTAATGTAATTCATGTTTCCATTGAAGAAAAGCAAAGATTTGAAGTTTTAGAATAAGAAATATTATATATTGAACCGAAATAGGAAAGGAAATTTGCGGGTTTGTTGTTATATTTTTTAATATTTGTTTTCGTTTGTAATTTATATTATTTAGTTGCCTACTCGGTTACATGAGGATAAGGAAACAAATAGATTAGGCAACTTAAGTTTTCCATATTCTTATATGACTCTATATAAGTCGAGCAAAGGCTGGCCATGAATAACATCTCAACTTTGATATATGAAAACACATCTTTTTCGTGAGATACAAAATACCTCTTCTTGTTCTTTTGCAAAAGAACTTTTCCATAGGATTTTTAACCGAATTACTAGGAATAACTTTTGATAACTTAGATTACAGTCAACGAGTTTAATTGGGGCCTAGTTACGCATCACTTATTCAAGACGATCCTCGGGATAATTGAAACCAATTAGCATTGTTGGGGTTATAGGTTTAACATACTTAGGGTTA
This sequence comes from Laguncularia racemosa, assembly GCA_037954665.1. NCBI lineage: Eukaryota > Viridiplantae > Streptophyta > Magnoliopsida > Myrtales > Combretaceae > Laguncularia > Laguncularia racemosa. Next base: position 3,723,623 of record JBBMOL010000001.1, on the reverse strand, counting down.
CACGTATCATTTGGTATCAGAGCTTCGACTTCTTGAATCAAGTAAATTTTATCATTTTCTTTATTTTGTCTGTTATTCTTTTCCATACTCGTCTGTTGTTTTTTTCCATATTCGTCTATTGTTCTTTTCCATATTCATATCTAAAAAAAAATCGTATAAAAAAAAATTATGTTGTTCTTTTCCATATTCATAGATAGAAGTCATATAAAAAAAAAAAAATCATACTTGTTCAGTCATTACAATCTATTAGGGCTGATGGTATTTAGGTTTTTCTTGAATAATTAATTATGTTCAATTCATAACTTATCTACAAAAGAAAAAAAAAATCAAATTCGGTTGCAAAAGAAAGAATCAAGAACTGAAATTCAAAAAAGAAAAAAAAAAAGGAATTCGGCCTTGAAAGAATTACAATTGTCGAAATCACAAGATAACTTCTTGAATTGTCAATCACATAATTGGTTGAGTCAATTTATTTCCATATCAATTGTTTCCAATTCCAACTGTAATAGATGCTTTGTGATTTCTAAATTATGCATCCGAAAATTACATTCCATAATCATTCATTGTGTTTCGGTGCAAATTTTATCCTCTTGAGATTGCATGCAAAAGAATTAATTATCTTGTTTCCGAGTTCTCTTGTGTGTCGTAGCTATTGAAATTTGCTTCTAATTTCCAAATTGTCACTGTGATTAAAAACCAATAGTAATCATTAGTGTTGACTTAGTAATTTGAGTTTAGAAGTTCCAAATTGAGTTCCTAGCAAAAGAATTGCAAAAAGTAGGTTGTGAGATCATATTTTGTGAGAGATATACATAAGTGGAATTGTAAGCATATCATTTGTGAGCAATACACGAGTGAGTGTGAGGAACATACTTATATATTTCTTGTGATTGTGATCGTAACTTGTTGCAAATTATTAGAATTATGTCGGGACAGAACACTAATGGATGAGAAAGTCGTGTGATGTTTGAGGAATTGATGGGGGAGATGAAGAAGATCCTAACCGGTGAACTAGAGTAGATCCATGATAGGATGGAAAGGAGTAGGGAACTGTCTAGCAGTACCACTGTCAGGCGAGGAGTAGGTAGACAGAAGAGGGGAGGAGTTAGGATAGATAAAGAGGAGGAATCTGATTTTAGAGATTACCAACACGTAAGGGATATGGGAAGTATCTGGAGGCATGATAGTAATTTAGGAAGTATTAAGTTGAAAATCCCAACTTTTTAGCGAAAGAATGATTCGGAATTATATTTAGAATAGGAGAGGAAGATGGATCATGTGTTTGAATGTCACAACTACACTAAGGAGAAAAAGATAAAATTAGTTGCAATAGAGTTTTCAGATTACGCCAGTGTATGGTGGGATCAATTGGTGTGTAATAGGCATAGGTATAGAGAGCGACCTGTTAGCACTTGGGAGGAGATGAAAACAATCATGCAGAAGCGTTTTATTCCTGGTCACTATCATAGGGACTTACTTAGGAAAGTCCAAGGGTTGACTCAAGGGAATAATAGTGTAGAGGATTATTACAAAGAGTTAGAGATGGCTATGATTAGGGTGAGAATTAAGGAGGATGATGAGGTCACTATGGCTAGATTCATCAACGAATTAAATCGAGAGATAGCCAATGTAGTAGATCTTCACCATTACTTAGATATGGAAGAGTTACTGCATAAAGTTATTAAAGTAGAGCGGCAACTATAATACAGGAGTGAACAGAGGACTGGCTCGACTTCCAAAACTCCATAGAAGTCCACATGGAAGAGAAACTCCATCGATTCAAAGCCTAAGGAGGACATGAGGGCTAAGAATCCAATTGCTGCACCCAAGAGAAAGACTGACACTAAACCTCCTTTCAGGACGAGAGATATAAAGTGTTTTAGGTGTTAGGGATTTGGGCACATTGCATCCCAATGTCCAAATCAATGGCTATGATTATCAGTGATAGTGGGGATGTAGAGAGTGTGAGCTCTGAGGAGGAGGAAGAGTCACCATCATAGGAGTATAAGGATGTTAACTTAGAGGGACCCATGAGTGGCAAGTTGTATATTACGAGAAGAGTGCTTAGTGTACAACCCTAGGAGGATGGTGAGGGGATTCAGCATGAACATATTTTTCATACGCGGTGTCATGTGCAGGGTAGAGTATGTAGCTTGATAATCGATAGTGGCAGCTACACTAATGTTGCTAGCATTTTGCTAGTAGAAAAGATGCAGTTGAAAGCGGTGAAGCATCCTAGACTATATTGATTGCAGTGGTTGAGTGATTATGAGGAGGTTAAGGTGACTAAGCAGGTACTTATAGCCTACTCTATATGGAGCTACAAAGACGAGGTTATGTGTGATGTGATACCTATGTAAGCTAGCCACATCTTGTTAGGGAGACCTTGGCAGTTTGATAGGAAGGTTATATACGATGGGTATAAGAATCAATATTCTTTTGTTTTAAACAAAAGGAAGGTGGTTCTTACTCCACAGAAACCATGGGAAGCTTGCAAGGACCAAGTGAAAATTGCCAAAGAAGTTAGAGCGAAACACGAAAGTGTGCGAGAGTAGGGAGAGAAAAAAGAAAAGAGTGAGAGACAAACACTGGTGAGCTATGAGGGAAGAGAGCTTGAAATACTGAGAGGAGAGAAAATTATAAGAAAAAGTAAGTGTGAGAGTGCAATGTTGGCGAGGAAACAACTACTTATACTTATGTACAAGGATGTTTATTTTACTTATACCGACACTAATCTTTCGTTACCTAGTATAGTGTTTTCTTTTGACTTTGTTATAGGAACAAATGAGCTAGCTGTAGATGAGAGGAAATTGGATGCGATTCGGAAGTGGTCAATACTAAAGGGACGTATCAAAATCGTGTTTCATCCAGGAGAAAAGGTTTGGGCGCATTTGAAAAAAGAAAGATTTACACTGTAACAAAAGCCTAAATTACATCCTAGAGGAGATGGACCTTTCCAAGTCTTGGAGCGCATCAATGACAACACCCACAAGATTGATTTGTTAAGTCACTTTGGTAATGTAAGCACAATTGTAATGTTTCTGATCTTACTTTTTATAATGCAAGTGATTTGAGGACAAATCTTTTCGAGGAAGGAGGGAATGATGAGGATCATCTAGCACTTAAGAAGACATAACCAAGGACTTAAGATCCATTGAAAGGAATTGGAGGACCAATGACCCGAGCTAGAGCAAAAAGGATGAATGATGCTCTACAAGAACTGGTTATAGACCTATAAGCTAAGGAATTAAATTACATGAAAGGAGAACCAACACTTATTAATGTAATTCATGTTTCCATTGAAGAAAAGCAAAGATTTGAAGTTCTAGAATAAGAAATATTATATATTGAACCGAAATAGGAAAGGGAATTTGCGGGTTTGTTGTTATATTTTTTAATATTTGTTTTGGTTTGTAATTTATATTATTTAGTTACCCACTCGATTACATGAGGATAAGGAAACAAATAGATTAGGCAACTTAGGTTTTCCATATTCTTATATGACTCTATATAAGTCGTGCAAAGGCCGACCATGAAGAACATCTCAACTTTGATATATGAAAACACATATTTTTCGTGAGATAAGAAATACCTCTTTTTGTTCTTTTGCAAAAGAACTTTTTCATAGGATTCTTAACCGAATTACTAGGGATAACTTTTGATAACTTAGGTTACAGTCAATATGTTTAATTGGGGTCTAGTTACGCATTGCTTATTTAAGACAATCCTCAGGTAATTGAAACCAATTAGCATCGTTGGGATTCTAGGTTTAACATACCTAAGGTTACACGCATCAGATACACAAACAACAATAACAGCAGCAACCAACCTCGATTAACTATTAATCAATTCAACAATGAAATTCACAACCCACGACAATAGAATCGCATAACCACAACAATAACAACGACGAACCCTAATTTTCAATTTATATAAATTCCACAAATAACCCAAATTGAATTGCACAGCAACAACACAATCCAATTTGATAGTTCATGTACTGTCTCAATTTAATAACAATCTATCACAACACAAATTCACAATATTAAAACCCTAATTTATCACAGGAATTCTAATAGACAAAATCCCTTATCTCAATCTAAGCTTTGATACCAAAAGATGATGTGCCTAAAACTATGATCGGATCAAATGATTCCAATTCCAAGGTGACAATCAATAGTAATTCGATTCCAATAGTCAAATAACGAACGATAACATAAAATAAACCCTAAACCCTTACTAGATATGACGCACCAACAAGAGAGTAGTCTTAGACTCTTAGTACAGATTTGTTGATATGACGCACAACAATCAAATACTGCCACTCACCACAATCCCACAGATTGATAAGAGTAAAATGAAAAATAAACTTCACAAAGTATTTTCTCAAATGTTTAAAAGTCCCAAATTCTTACAAAACAACAAATATATAGCAAAGGGAAAACAAATGCGAAAAGTCACAACATTTTGTCCGAATCACCTACATAAGTCGCCAGCTTTGGAATAAAGGCCACCAACCTTGCATGGTAAGCCGTCGGCCTAGATGGCCAGCTTATATTCCAAAGTTGCCGGCCTTAGAGGTTAAGCCGTCGGCCTTTATGGCCAGCCTATCTCCACGCCACCGGCCTTGAATGGCCAGTTTAGGATGAAAGTCGCCAACCTTTATGGTTGGCCTGAGGGCATCCACCTCCAGTTCTTGCGCTTTGCATCCTGCGTTGAATAACTTTGTAAGAACCATGATTTGATTCCCATCACTTTCCTTCTATTTTCTTTTCCTCTTTGATTCAAATAAAGAAATTTATCATTTTTTTTCTTTTATTTTCTCTCCTCTCTAACTTTTTCATCCACTTTTCTTCTCTCTTAATTCATCCCCTCTTCCCAAACACAATGTTAGGTTTATCTATAGAGCTTCTAGAAGATGCATGCTTATGGATAGATCTATTGAGTACATAAGTTTACTCGAAAGGGTTAAGTTGGATTGACTAGACTTAATTGATTTTTATTTAAGTCTACCAAGCCAAAACTTTTTACAAAAGACTCAAAGTATGAGGCTATATTATTTAAATGCTATCACTAATCTAAATGATTAAATTAAATTATTGCTAAGCCTAGCCCATTTTAACATTATTGTATCTTTGGCCCTCCACAATTTCTTAGCAATTACCCATACCACCCATAAGTTATCCTTTTTTCTTTTACCTTTTCATTTTGGTGTGTTTTGTGATTGATTTTAAGCTTTCCTAAAAGTATGAAGAAAAAAAAATACTAGTAATCAATCTTATTTTAGTGCACTAGTGATATAGTGAGTTGTAGACTAGTAGAATCAAGAAGTCACAATGCTAGCTCAATAACTTGAACTTGATAGAATTTAGAATTTTAAGCTCATATTTGACTAAAAATAACACTCAACAAGATTAAACTTAACTTCATTAAACTCATTCAACTCAATTTATTTAAAATTATTGTTCTTCTAGTTGTAATAATAGTGATAACTAAACCTATTTCAAAGTCAACTTATAAATTATACTTAAACTTAATTAGGCTCATAAGTTAGTTAAATTAAACATTATTAAACTCAAGTTTGATTCCATTAACCATTTAAGTATCTTGAACTTGACTCGTTATTTTTAAGTTGAACTCAAGTATATTACGTATAGTTTAACTTATTTATACCCATAGTGATATACAACCTCTTAGCAAAAAACTATACCTCACTACCTAGCACAATTTTTTTTTAAAAAAAAAAAAATTTATGATAAGTTGAAGAATAGTTATTATTAAATGGAAAATTTTGATAAGTGTCTTAAAAAGTACTTGTTAAGGTGAAAAAAAAAATTGCTTTTCATACAGCGATTTGTTTTGTTTTTTTTTAAATTATACAATCAATGAAAAAACATTAAAAAGTTTTTTGTAAAACCCTTAAAAAATTTTTGGATAACATGAGTTATCAACACTTGAAAAATGAAGGATTACTCGGCTCGCTGAAGGGCAATGTCCCGGGATTTATCGCCATTGGAATACGGAGATCCCTGCTTCCTTCCTGATTTTTCTGACCAAGAAATTTCCAGGAAGACTAATGAAAGTCAAACAAGGATCTTGTCGAATACGTGCACGCTTCCACAGCCAGAGACTCCAGCAAATCACCTCTGGATTGACTTTTCTTTCTCCACTATTATGCCGGAAAGGTGATCCATTTTCCTTTGTATTTAAACTTTTGATCTTTAGTGTCTGAAACTATAACGACTTATTCACTATACTGAATGAAAAAAGTTTATAATGGAATAATTATTATATAAAAATAAAATAGATAAAAATTGATATAATATGTGTATTTGGACGCAATAAAATTAAAATTATATTATTTATTTGAATAAATTAAAAAAAAAATAAAATAATAAATAGAATTACAAAAATACCTCTCTATTGCAAGAAACCCCATCCAAATCTTTTGACAGATTCCCAGCAACAAGGTTGGAAAAAAAATTCCCAAAGCAAAAGATAAAGCACATATAGCTCTACGTTGAATAGCAACAACGAAAGAAAGGGATGGTGGAGAGATGGAGATCCAGTTAACAATGGAGATCTGAATGACGAGATGCTGCAACAACGATGGAGAGATGAGATCCGGACAACAAGATGCTACAAAATCCCAGCGAAGGCCGCAAGTTGACGGAGCTCCGATCCGTCCCTTTTCTCTTCGTCAATCTTGAGGACAAATGGGGAAAATAAAAAAACAGACCTCCCACGAATTCCTATTTAGAGCTTTTTAATAGGAATTGTCATTCCACGAATGAAGTAATGGTTACTCGTCTTTGAATCTTTATTTTATATTTTAATGAAGTAAATGTTATAATTTTTATTCTATAAAATAGGATTATAATATAATTTTTATTACGGTAAAGTAAACTAGATATAAAGCTTTTCATAATATTTTTTTTTAAATCTTATTTTTACTATGATATATTTAAATAGTTATTAAAAACTAAAAATTTTAAGAAAAATTACATTAGAATTATAAATTTTTACTCTCTTTTTTATGGAGCAAAATGATTATACAGATTTCTAATATTGTGTTTGGAAAGAGTGAAAGAATTGAGAAGGAAAGAAAGTGGAAAGAATGAATTAGAGAGGAAATAAAGTAATGGGAAAAATATAAATTTCATTTCTTGAGTAAGAAATGAATAAAAGTGAAAGAAAAGTTAATAATAAAATCATTTGTTTTATGAAAATGTAAGAAAAGTCTCTATGGTTGTAAGACGTATTTTTATTACAAGGGTAAGAAAGTATTTTACATCAATTCCCTTCCATTCTCTCTAAATTAGAGCAGAATGAATTTTGTAGGCTCAGGAAAAGCTTTCCCTTCCAAATTATTTCCTCTCCCATTTCCCTCCTTTTTCAAACAAAGGAAATCTTCTTAAAAACCACACTTTCCTTCCCTTCCCTATTCCTCCCCATTATCCAAACATAGTGTAAATACACTTTTTTTAAGTTTTTGAGAGTCCAATCTAGGATTACTCATCGAACTAAACCGAATCAAATTAAACCAAAAAAACAAACCAAACTAGACTAAGCTGCAAAATGTTATTCCTTATGTTTTGATTCGGTTTGTAGTTCAGTTCAAAAAAGCTCTAAATGGTTTACTATTCAGTTTAAGGGTTGAATTGAACTAAACCAAACCACTTCTTATCAAAAAATAAAAAATAAGTAATATTTTTTAATTTTAAATCCTATCAACACTTTAGTTGAACCTTATTAACCTTTTTTTTCCATCATTTTTTGTCTCACTCTTAACCTCCATAGTCCACTCCTATACTTTACCATTGTTTCTCATCTCTTAAATAGACTTGTATGCCTTTACTATTCTAAGATGCAATGTTTCTGTAATATAATATTATATAGTTTTAATTTTTGTATAATATTTCCAAATTTAAACATCTTCATGTCTAGTTGAAAGCTCTAACAATTATTAATATTATCAACTAGAACAAGGAAAGCAATTTGAACCAAATTGAACCATATTTGAAGCGTTTCGATTTAGAATTTTGAATCTTTAAAAGTGTTTTGCCTTTGTTTCACTCTTGAACCAAACCAAACCGAATCAAACCATGAATACCCTATCCAAAACTCTATTGTAAAGATGAAAGATTGAGTACACATAGAGCAAATATAAAAAATATATATTTATAATTTATGTTTTTATTAATGAATATTTTTTATTACTTATTAAGAGACTAAAAAATTATCACTCACTCTAATTTATTGGTTGTCTGTGATGAAGTATGCATTATGTATTTCTTTATTGAATAATTAAGTTAATCAAACATTTAGATAACACTAACTTGAAAAGAAAAGAAGAAGAATATGACGAGTGGGTCATGATGAAGGTCGATAGGTCATGGATGGGTTTAACAAAGGTAGAGGCGTGGTTGTAGCAAAGGTCATCAAATTGGTTTAGGTGAAGGTCATCGTGTGGGCTTTGGGGAAGGCCATCAGTGGTGGAACTAGGGTCATCGTTGGGTGTCGATCGTCGTCATTCGGCATCATCGGTCCTAAATCTATAGTGACATTAGTTAAGAAGCTTCATTTGGCATTTGGGTACTGGGTTCTATGCAATTTCCATTTCCGAATCTTTGAAATATTTAAGGTTTTGGTCGTTTTACTTTGACACATTTGGTTTGCAAAGGATTTTCTGATTTTTTTTTTCTCCCTTTCAATCAAAGGAATCTTATATTGACTCAAGTAGAAAAAAAAAAGACTAATTAGTATTAATATTTCACGTATTTGAATAAGTAGTAGATAAAAATCAATAATATTTAAGTGATAATAAATATTCTTTAAAAAAAACCTTTATTTATATTTTTATTTATTAAAATTTTATTGGTATTTTGATACTACTAATTATTCACGTGATATATTTATATTATTGAAACTTTGCAAAAGTCAAGAGCTACAAAGCTCGTAGGTCCTAACCAATGCTCTAATGATAAGTTTTGATTCCTGCAAATGAGATGTATAATATACGGCGCACATGGCAACGAATATACTGAGCATGTTACGTTGACATGAACAAACTATAATTTATGTTGTTGATTCTTTCTAATTCTAAGACAAGCAGAGAATTCAAATTGGATGAATCCAATTTCAGATCCTTTTTCTCCACAGTTGTCGCGTACCATTGCCAACATGAAACTTTAATCACTTCACATGCGATGTATAAAGATTCACCAACAGAATAATCAAAGGTTGATATATTTTAAAGTACTAGTGCTTTGACATCAAAGATAGTTATGGGTTGGGTCTGCCCATGATCCTCCATGCCATGTCCAGGACATGGACTCGAGCTGTGTGTAATAGGATAAGTCTAAGACCCATCGAGTTTTTTGGTGAAAATAATAATAATAATAATAATAATAAGGAACTGTAAATGTGGTGTCTCGCCATCTCAACTATATTAATAAAGTTACGTGTGACTTTTTGCCTGTGCGTAAGTGGATTAATGTCAACGAAATAGATAACCCGCAATCTAATCTAACCATCAAAAGCTAATTACTACTAATTCAGTAATAGACAAATGAATAATTAAATACTTGTAAACTTCATTTGAGAATGTGTAATATCAGTCGGAACCAATCCTCCAGATGGCTTATAAACCAAAAAGACTTTTTAGCTTGATTACTCGCATGGATATTGTTTTTAACACAAAGGAGAAAAAAATGTTTTGACTGTCTCTCTTCTTTGCTTGTAAATTATAAAGTTGTGAGGTAAAAAAAAAAAAAAAAAAGGGAGTTTATCATGGATTCTCTATCATGTCATCATTCCATGTAATAGTTCTGGCTGTCAATTTCTATGTAAAACATGATAAACATTTACTTGAAGATTGGCATAAGCTATAGGTTATTCATAATCATGGTTTGCATATGTTTGATGAAAACAAAATAATACATTTTATAATTGGTATGAATAAACAAAGCCGAAGTCCCACCAAACCAACCCATCTAATCTCCTTCTTAAATCGCTCATGATGTGAAACAAAAGAAGCAGCGGAAGCTAGTTTTGTAGATAATACTAATCTATTCAATATAAGACGAGCATTTATACTATGAAACTATAGAAGTTTAGCAGCTTTCCACATTAATACGATTGAAACTCAACTCTAATTATTATATTTCCTTTATCAAATCAAAAGTCAATATGAATGCATCTTCGAGAGATCAACATCGGCCAAAATCCTGTCTCATTACATCGATGATACGACTTTCAAAAGACAAGGGACGACTTATCAATTATCCCCACTTTTTCCTCCTCACCGTCTAATTTATTATAAGGTATACCTAATTACCACATAAACTTAACTTCATAGTCGAATCTCTAATCATAGACCCTAGCATTCGTCTGAAAACAAACCCCGATAGCGTGCTGAGCCGGGGGCCACTGACTACTTGACCATTATGAGGTACAGGTGCTTCGAATTTTCTATCCACCGGAGAACATGCAATGAAACTTCCAAGTTGGTGATATGCGTCTTCCTTCTTTGACCAACCAGACCCTCTTGACTCCAATTTATGCATATTCTCTCCTGGCCACCAAAAAAAACCATTGAATAACTATGGATGAATACACTAAAATATGCAGATTAAACCAACTTCATATAGAAGCCAATTACACCCTAAATTGAATAACTAAGATAAACCTATTGAACCTAGGACAACATGCATTCGAGGTCAGGTTTCGCAGTTCCACGTATGTTTTGCACCTATTTACTATGTTTTTGGGCCGTCTAGTTCTTCATGTGTGACGAACATATTCATGTTTAACGGATACAATATTGAGCACATATTGATTCTGGCCTAACATTTAGACTCAGAGTTAATAGCTACTATTCGATTTCAAATCAAAGAGACACGATTCGAATTGTTTTGAGTAAATTAGCACTTACTACATTCAATTCAATCCAAAAGATATCATTTGAATAAGCACGGTCACCTAGTACAACATCTATTACTTAAATCATATGTAATTTTGTTTTAATTCCATTTTATTTTTCCACTGTGTAGATTTCTTTTTTCCAATTAATTTATTTCCATTTCTTTCCTAAATTTCCTTAATATCACATCTGATTTGTACGAATGCTTTAAAATTGAATGGTAAAAAATAGAATGGAATAGAAAGAAAGGAATAGAATGAAATGGAATCACAATTACTTCTCTCAAGTTTAAGAAGCAAAATCCTACTCAAAGGTGATCGTTGAATCACAATTCTATTCTAAATCCATTCTTACACACTAAATATATCATGAGTATACTATATTACTTTTTTTTTTTTAACAAAGTCATTGGGCCACAACACAATATTCAAAATATTATGCACGAAAATAAAATTAACTTTTGTTGTTTACTAATATGAATATTATATTTAGTTATAATATCTAGCATTTAGAGTACTCATCACTAAGAATATTTATGGGATAATAGTAAAAGAAGTATGCCAATATTCTTATAATCTAGTAGCATAAATACTAATCTCCCAATATGATGAATATAGCTCAAATCTCCTCTCTCATACATAATTATAATAGTATAGTTGGCCAAATAAATTTAAAAAGAAAAAGAAAAGAAAAGTACAACTCAATTTGAAGGATCGAAAGATTGTCATTGTTGATAGGTCTTTTAGCTATGAGTCATAAAGCTCAATTTAGCAAGCCCATCATTAGAGTTAAACATGAGGGAATCTACTAAAATAATATTATTTTTTAAAAAATCATAAAATAAGGTACCGAAAAAAATTATTTAAAAAAAAGTTGTAAAGGCACAGACCGAGTCCGAGCCTTTAGTAATATATACTGAAGGTGTGTACTTAGAATGCACATTCAATATAATTTGTATTGAAAATGCAGACCATGTCTTCAACAATTTGCTAATTTCTTTTTATCATTGAAAATAAAATTATGAAAAATCATGTAAAGAAAATTAAAATTTCTCAAATTATTTTTTTTAATTAAAAGTTTACATAAATAATAATAAAAAATTCATAAATTTAAAAATTATAAAAATTGATTTAAAATTTATTGAAAAAAATTCACACCCCTTTATACTTTATCTTATAATATACGAGAAAAAAATGCTAATGTGATTTGTTTTTCCAACTTTGAAAGGTCATAACTTTTTGCTTGTGTGGACTTATGGAGCCTATAATATATATATAAAAAAAAAACTAATTTGAATTTATTATAGTTGGGACCAATTACTGTTTAGTATTTTTATGAGCATTAAATTGCTGTCATAACTTTGTGTTTTTATTTTTTATTTTTTTTAATAAGCATATACTCAATTTTTTTTCTTCTTTTTTGTATATTATAAGATAAAATATAAAAGGGAGAAATTTGTTTTTAATAAATTTTAAATCAATTTTTATAATTTTTAAATTTATGAAATTTTTTTTTTAATTCGTCATGTAAACTTTTGATTTAAAAAAAACGAAAAAAAATTAATTTGAGAAATTTGAAATTTCTTTACATGATTTTTCATTAAAAAAATTCAATGATATATATATATATAAGGCAAATTTGTATTCGCGCCTTCAGTACAAATTATACTGAATGTGCATTCCAAATACATACCTTTCATGCCCTCTTTTTGGAATAATTTTTTCGGATACGCTATTTCACGATTTTTTTTTAAATGATATTATTTTAGTGGATTCCCCATTAAACATGCATTGGTAGGAATATGTAATCTACTAAAATAATATTATTTTAAAAAATAATAATAAAATAGGGTAACCGAAAAAAGTATTTCAAAAAAAAGTTGTAAAGGCATGGACCAGGTCTGAGCCTTCAGCAATATGTACTGAAGGTGTGTACTCGGAATGCACATTCAATACAATTTGTATTGAAAACGCAGACCATGCCTTCAACAATTTGCTAATTTCTTTTTTATCATTGAAAAAAAAATTATGAAAAATCATATAAAGAAAATTAAAATTTCTCAAATTATTTTTTTTAATTAAAACTTTACATAAAGAATAATAAAAAAATTCATAAATTTAAAAATTATAAAAATTGATTTAAAATTTATTAAAAAAATTCATACCACTTTATGATTTATCTTATAATATACGAGAAAAAAAATGCTAATGCGATTTGTTTTTCCAACTTAGAAGGGTCATAACTTTTTACTCGTGTGGACTTATGAAGCCCATAATATATATATATAAAAAAAGACTAATTTGAATTTACTATAGTTGGGACCAATTGCTGTTTAGTATTTTTATAATGATTAAATTGCTGTCATAACTTTGTTTTTTTATTTTTTATTTTTTTTAAATAAGCCCATACTCAATTTTTTTTCTTCTTTTTTTTTTGATATATTATAAGATAAAGTATAAAAGGATGCAAAATTTGTTTAATAAATTTTAAATCAATTTTATTAATTTTTAAATTTATGAAAATTATTATTATTTTTAATTCTTCATGTAAAGTTTTGATTTTTTTTTAAATTAAAAAAATTAATTTGAGAAATTTGAATTTTCTTTACATGATTTTTCATAAAAAAAATCAATGATATATATATGTATATATATATAAAGCAAATTTGTGTTCGCACATTCAGTATAAATTATATTGAATGTGCATTTCAAATACATACCTTTTATGCCCCCTTTTTGGAATAATTTTTTCAGATACCCTATTTCACGAATTTTTTAAAATAATATTATTTTAGTGGATTCCCCATTAAACATGCCTTGGCAAGAATATGTAATATAGATTAGACAAGTCTATCAAATCCCTAGATACACTTAGTCTCTATGTTAGAGACACTTTCGCTGTTTTTTCTCAATTCATCGCCAAACTTGGCCTAGGCCTTGCACTAAATAAAAGTAATAACAACAATCATGAAATTATTTCTAATGCTTAAAGCTAATTCCTATTGGATTTGGCTCTCTTTTTTTCATAACTATACATTACATCGCTAATTTTGGGGGTGGGGGAGGGGTGGAGGAACCGGAACCTATTCCATTTCCGGTGAAGAATAATATTCATGCCAATTAAACTATAAAGCTTTGCATTTAGGTTTAGCATTCAAGATAATTTTATGATACTCTTTATTGCTCAAAATGTAGTTATGTTTTTATATCCTTCTATCCTATAGTATTCCTTAGTGATAAGTATTCCAAAATATTTCATTTAGTATATTTAATCAAACATAGTGTAAAGATGGAAAAATTAGGATTATAACTATGAATCATTAATTATTAATAGTTATGTCCATTCTTAGAAAAGATGGTACCGATTACAAACTTTTTAGTGTGGCCTAATTTCTTCACAATTCTCATACGAGATTTTGATAATAATGGTAAATTGCAACTCACATTGGATTTCATTCCAAGGCATAGCTTTTGTATCTGGCTAGCTTGGTAAAGAAAACTCCAAACTTTAGACGCCACTCTTCCCTCCTTTATGATATAAATGAGAAGTTCCATTCATTCTACTTTGGATTTGTCAAAGGAGGTGTTCCCATAATTCTTAGATTAGATATATACAAGAGACATAACTTGGCTGGCACATCCTTGTTGCCACTGTTTTTGAATTCTAAAAAATCTGTTGGAATGGCTTCCAATTTTGTTCCTCGATCTTGTCTAATTACTGCAGATATAAATTGATCTCCAATATATTAAAGAGGACATTAATGCTGAGGAGAGGCACAAAATAGAGTTGTATTGAGCAAGGGACAGGTACTCCATTAAACTGCGGATGTTGGAGATGATCATGCTGTAAAAAAACCATGGCCTTCACAAATAGAAAACAATTCTAGTGGTTTTATTTTCCTTGTAGCTTTTCGTGGAAAAAGTCAATCAAAAGGTATTTGCTTAGTTGCCACGTTTGATTTCTATATTTAAGTAGTTGCATTTATTAAAAAAAAAATTATATCAATCCCCACTTCTTGCGAATATAAAGACATGGGTAAAAAGACAAGCATTAGGGTTTTAATTTTCCTTTGTGCATCTTCACCTAAAACAAGGATGCCAAATGCTTTTTTGTACATGCATTTTCATTTTTTTGCCCCTGTCCACTCACAACTTCTTCTTTCCATCATGTTAAACTTGCCTAAGTGGATGCCACAAAGGACAAGACATCCACACAACAGATACTTAATCGAACAATTGTGGCACTGTTTGATACTAAATCATAAATTTTTTTTCTCCAGACACTAAACTGTTCAACTTTGAACTTTGAAAGTTTAGACACTTCTCATACCATTTTCTCCATTATCTTGTTTTGTTTCTAGAGTTTTCGAAGATATAATTTCTTTGTGAGTACTTCGATGTAGGCCTATATATAAGGGTCTTATCTTTTTGTTATATATACTTTATATCATAGCAAATCTCACTCTAAAATAGGTGGAAAACACTCATATTAGTTCCATGAGATTTGTGCAAGGTGTTTAATTGTGCACTCCTCCTCTCTTCTTTTTTTGTTACTCTACATTAAATCATTGTATGATTTGCTGCCCTCTTTTCTCTCTATAAACCTTTGGGTTCGGGTGATCCAATGAACCAGACCCAGCTGGGTCTCAGTTGGTTGGCACAACTAGCCGCTAGTGATGCAACAGTTTAACTCAGCTATAATGAGATGTTGAAAAACAAAAGAAGAAAATATCTTACCTCCAAAATATCTAGGAATGTCAATGGAATTTGCAAGCAGACAAGTCAGATCATATAATATAACATATGGATAGTTCCCCCAAAAGTGCGAAGCACTTTACGAATGCAAACCCATTCTCATCATGTGTTCTCACTTTGTCCTCATAGTCATACACGATTCGTCGTCCATTTTTAAGGTTTCGGTCGCTTTTCACTTAGTAGCAGTAACAGTGCTGCCGAATGGAGTAAACAGTCCTTCAATCAAAATATATGGGGGCAAGAAAGGGACAGATTTTGCGCGTGGCATGAGTCCACTTACTTCTTTGACAAGCAAGGTACCCAAATTATTGCTTAGGAACATTTGGTTGGCAAATTTTGAATAAGTTCCAAACTGATGAGGAATCCCTATTCTTTATTCTACTTTTTAGGTATGTACCTAAGCATTTAGATTTGAAACCTATTCATTGATAATACAATATAATAGATAAGCAAAAAAACCGATGAAACCAAATTAAAAATATAGCTTTTATTTTTTACAATATAATTTGAAAAAATTCCAATTCAAACCAAATTGAATATTTATAGTTAGTTTAAAAAGTTAAATCAAATCAAATCTTTTTTATTTAAATTAAGGATTTGAAATAGATATAACAATCTTATTTAATATTGATCTAAAATAATAAGTATAAATTAGGGAAATATGATTAAATTTTTATTATATTTGTCAAATTAAATCATATTATTAGCAATTATACAAATCTACTTTGTAGTATCATGCATATATTTGAAATATTACAAGGTACTCTAGAATTTGAAATCTATAATAGACATAGCATATGTTTATATATATTTCAAAATAAATAAAAGGTCTTATTCAGAGTACTTTATGATATACCTACAAGTTTTAAAAATTTAAAACCAAAGTTTATTTTATAATATACATACCCATTTAAAAACCTATTCTGAACATAGGTTTCGAGGCTCCATATATAATGCTTACCCCCATATGCGAGTAGCTAGACTCACGTGAAAGTAGAGATAAATTTTATGAATGTAAATTGAGTTGAGCTAAGAAACTAAATAAAATGAACAAATAGAAACTGAAAGTATTTTATTTACTTTATTAAAAATTAAAACCTTTGTGTTCTTATGCATTATTAATATTTTGTGCTAAAAGATTGAAGAAACCCGTCGTTTAGTAATGAAAGATAATAGGAAGTATAAAAAGTTGACCAATATAAATAAAATGAATGTTTAGTTTTTTATAAAAAAATAAAAAGAAGAAGAAGAGGAGGAGGGAGAAGAAGTCTAGGATTGAGATTTTAATTGTTAATATTAAAAGGAATTAAATAAAACATAGATAATGCAACATAAACTCTGATATATACACAGGCATTTATATGTGACTATTCAAATTATATGTTCATTAAATAGTAGAATGAATGAGAGAGAGAGAGAGGAGAGAAGAGAAGGCTTGGATACGAGAAGTTAATGGACTGATAATGTGGTCCAAGTCCAAGATCTTGTTGGGCCTTGTTCAAACGAGACAACGTTTAACACATTCCAAATTAGATCTAATAATGGCTTAGCCTATTCAAGAGAATACAACACCAGATTAGTTGTGTTGTATTGTATTGTATAGATTGTGTAGCGAGTATAAGGATTGTCATACTTCTGTAACTTTCTTGGTTGCCTCTCCTATAACACCATGTTCCCATGGTTGAGTTGCTTATGTGTGTATTTATGTATGACTTGCTACCTCGTGCTAAAATTCGTGACATTCACGTTTATGTTTGTTTCTGCAAATGAGGTACTTTGACATCAATAACCATGCCAGTTAATTACTATGAAGATAGAAAGATAATTCTAGTATATTCATTCTTATTTTTCTGTTGTTGTACATATATATACATATTGATTTTGTTGTGTTACAATCTATTGTTTTGATCTGAGTTCATCCGAATTCCTTAGCTGTTGTTGGTCGTGATCTGTTTGTTGCTGAAGTTAATCTTGGTTGTTGCTGCTGTGGTTGATCTGATCTGTTTGTTGTTGCTGTGGGTGATCTGATCTGCAGTTGCTGAAGTTAATCTTGGTTGTTGCTGCTGCTGTTGGTGATCCGAATCTTGTGCTGCTGCAGATGTGTGTTGTTGAGTTGTTGGATTTGCTGGTTGGTGATGTTTATCATGCCCCCGCAAGATGGACGGTGGTACAGTAAGTCCAATCTTGTTGATGAGGCGTTGAAATTGAGAACGAGGTAGTGGTTTTGTGAGTGCATCAGCTAGTTGATCAGATGACGAAATATGTGAGATACGAAGAAGACCCTGTTGAACTTGTTCACGGATGAAATGATAATCAAGAGCAACATGTTTCATTCGGGTGTGGAAGATAGGATTGGAGCAAAGATTCATCGCCCCAACATTGTCACAGTAGATTACCGGAGGGAGGTGATGAGAAAAACGTAGTTCTTGAAGTAACAAGGAGATCCACCTTAGTTCAGCTGCTGTAGAGGCAACTGCTCTGTATTCGGCTTCAGTGGACGAGCGGGCGACAGTGCGCTGTTTCTTAGAGCTCCATGATATGGGGATGCTGCCGAGGTAGACAATGTAAGCACTGGTTGATGTATAGTCATCTTTGTCACCAGCCCAGTCAGCGTCGGAGAAGGCATGAAGATGCTGAGCAGGCGATTTGCAAAGAGAAATTCCATGAGTTGTGGTGCCCCGAAGATACCTGAGGAGACGTTTTGCTGCTTGCCAGTGTGTAGTAGTCGGTTGGTGCATGAACTGGGATAGTTTGTTGACGGTATAGGCAATGTCTGGGCGAGTGAGTGAGAGATATTGTAGGCTTCCGACCACATGCCGAAATTCCTTCGGATCTGTTAGAGGCGAGCCATCACGGAGGATTAATGGAGGAGAAACCGCTAGTGGTGTAGTGACTGGTTTAGCAGTAGTCATGTTTGTTCGAAAAAGGAGATCTTCAATATATTTCCGTTGATTGAGAAACAAGCCAGTGGTGGTCGGTAGAACTTCAACACCAAGGAAGTAATGGAGGAATCCCATGTCTTTGATGGAGAATCGAGCAGCTAGAGATTTGATGCAGTTGTGGACAGCAGAGGTGGGAGTTCCAGTAATGATGATGTCGTCAACATAAACAAGGAGAAAGAGAGATGTGGTGGATGATCGAAGGATGAATAGAGAGAAATCTGCCAGAGAGTTGCGAAAGCCAGAGTGAAGTAAGTGTTGACGGGGTTCATGGTACCAAGCACGGAGAGCTTGTTTAAGACCGTAGATTGCTTTACGGAGTTTGCACACATGGTGAGGACGATCAGGATCAATGAAGCCAGGAGGTTGGGCCATATAGACTTCATCGTTGAGAGTTCCTTGGAGAAAGGCATTATTGACATCAAGTTGATGAAGTGGCCAGGCATGGGTTACTGCTAAGCTGAGGATGAGTCGGACGGTGACAGGCTTGATTACTGGACTGAAGGTTTCAGTGTAGTCCACCCCAGGGCGTTGGTGGAATCCTTTGGCAACGAAGCGAGCTTTGTACCTGTCAAGCGAACCGTTAGGAAGAAACTTGGTTCGAAAAATCCACTTATAACCAATGATATTGTGATGAGGTTGGGGTGCGGTGAGTTCCCATGTGCCATTGCGGATGAGGGCATTAAACTCATCAGACATAGCCGCCCACCAATTGGAGTCTTTGAGCGCCTGAGTGATGGTGTGAGGTTCTGTGAATGAGGGAGGAGGTGGAGCTGTGGCAAGGAGATTGAGTTTGTGGATTGGTTTGTGAATGTTGTGTTTGGAGCGGGTGATAATGGTGCGAGTAGGAGCAGGTGTGGGGGAGTTGACAGTGGGCGTGTTGCCTTTGGGAGGAGAAAGTGCAATAGTGGGTGGGGATGGAGAGGGAGGAGGTGTTGGGGAAAGAATAGGAAGATGAAGTGAGCACCAGTCTGTAGGCGTCAAGGGAGTGGTGTTGAGAGAGGGAGATTTTTGAAAGGGAAAGACTGATTCAACAAAACGAACATGACGTGAGATATAGAGTCGACCAGTCGGAGTATGAAGACAGAGGTATGCATTTTGGGTGGAGAAATATCCCACAAACACGCACGGCAGGGAGCGAGGTTCGAGCTTGTGTTTGGTGTAGGGACGTAGCCAAGGATAGCATAGGCAACCGAAGCTACGGAGCTTTGTATAGTTGGGTGTGGTGGCAAAGAGTTGGAAGGCCAGGGAGAGGTGGTGGAGTGTTGGAGTGGGGAGGCGATTGATGAGGTAGACAGCTGTGAGGAAGGCATAAGGCCAGTAGGTGAGAGGCATGGAGGCGTGGGAGAGGAGTGTAAGGCCGGTTTCGACAATGTGACGATGACGGCGTTCGGAGTATCCATTATGTTCAGGTGTATGGGGAGGAGTGGTGAGATGAGTAATGCCGTTAGTGGCTAAGTAAGGAGCAAGTGCTTGGTATTCACCCCCATTGTCCGAGTAGAGAGTCTTAATGGTACGAGTGAAGCGATTTTCAACTAAAGTCTTGAACCGTATGAAGACAGGGAGAACGTCGGATTTGCGCTTAAGAGGAAAAAGCCAGACGTATTTGGTGAAATGATCAACGAAGATTACATAATATTTGAAGTTGTTGACGGACGTAATGGGGGATGTCCATACATCTGTAAAGAGAACTTCGAGAGGAGAAGACGAGGTTAATGTTGATGCATTGAAAGGCAACTTGTGACTTTTATTACAATGACAAGAAGTACAAGTAAATGAAGATTGCTCTAATCTAGGTGCAGCTAAATTCCGAGTGTGAAGGAGATGCTTGAGGATGGGCAGAGAGGGATGTCCAAGACGGTGATGCCAAGTGTGAAGAGAGGTAGCAGTGTTGGAGAAGGCCAGTAGCGGTGGAGATGTGGGGGGGCAAATATAGATCCCATCCTTAGTGCGACCTTGGAGGAGAATGGTGCCTGTGCGGAGATCCTTCACATGGAACGAGGAAGGTAAGAATTCAATGGAGGCGTGATTGGATTTGCAAAATTGAGAGACAGAAATGAGATTGCGATGCATGGATGGAACACATAGAACATTGTTTAATGTAAAGGAGTGAGATGAAGAGGGTAGAGAAATGGAACCGGTATGAGTGATGGGAAGTCCGGAGCTGTCACCAATGATGATTTCATCCGTGCCGTCATAGGGACTGTGGATAGCGAGGTTGTTGAGATCAGTAGTGACATGGTGAGTGGCGCCACTGTCCAACAGCCAGGAAGGAGGGACAGATGAGGATGCTGCGGTGTTGGCCTGCGTCTGCGATGATGATGGCTGCTGCAACTGAGGTTGCAATGATGGATAGGACTGTGTGGACAGGGTGAAGGGGGTGGGAGGTCTAGCATGGGGGTGTTGTTGGCGAAATAGCGGACAATGAGCAACTACATGCCCGTGTTGTCGACACCATTGGCAACGGCCAAGAAAAGGGCGTGGGGGGCAAGGTGTGGCGGTAGGAAGCGAGCGAGTAATAACGGAAGGTGGAGACTGGGAGGGAGGAGCTGTGGGAAACGATCGAGGTAGGCGTTGGCGAGGAGACCAACGGGTGGGGCGTGCTTGGGAGGTGTGAGCTGAGGTAGGGAGAGTGGAGGTTGGGAGGGAGGTGGCGTGAAGGGCGAGTTCTTTGTTGAGGAGTTTTTCATGTAGTTCTTCAAAGGAGATAGGGGTGTCGCGGCTGTTGACTGCATCAATGACCGATTGATAAGACTCCTCTAGGCCATCAAGGACTTTATCGATGAGGTCTTCATGATCTAAAGGTTTCCCAAGGGCTGCAAGTTCATCTGCACGGATTTTAATTGATTGCATATAGTTTGTGATCGAGTTGGAGCCTTTGTTGATGTGTTTCAGATTGTCTTTCAGCTGTTTAATGTGTCCACAGGTGGGTTTGGCATAGGTGTTGGCAAGAATTTGCCATGCTTGGAGAGAGGTGTCAGCTTGAGTGATGAGGGGGACAATGTTGGAGGAGAGAGTGCCCACAAGTGCTCCGAAAAGTAGCTTGTCTTGGCGTTTCTAGGTGACATATGCTGGGTTTGGTGTGATGATGTCATCTATTGTGATTGTGGCCGATGGTGGTGGGTGAGAGCCATCGATGAACTTGGATAGATCATATCCTATGAGTATGGCTTCAATTTGGGTTTTCCATGAGAGATAGTTGGAGTTATTAAGTTTGATAGAGTTTTGGATGGTGATCATGATGAGGGGTTGGGTTGGTTCCATGCTGTTTTGGATGACGGTTGAGGTGTCTTCTGAGGTCATGGTCGTAAGTTGATTGTAGAGGGTTTTGGTTTGATCTTAGGTGTTGTGGAGAGGCTCTGATACCATATGAAGATAGAAAGATAATTCTAGTATATTCATTCTTATTTTTCTGTTGTTGTACATATATATACATATTGATTTTGTTGTGTTACAATCTATTGTTTTGATCTGAGTTCATCCGAATTCCTTAGCTGTTGTTGGTCGTGATCTGTTTGTTGCTGAAGTTAATCTTGGTTGTTGCTGCTATGGTTGATCTGATCTGTTTGTTGTTGCTGTGGGTGATCTGATCTGCAGTTGCTGAAGTTAATCTTGGTTGTTGCTGCTGCTGTTGGTGATCCGAATCTTGTGCTGCTACAGATGTGTGTTGTTGAGTTGTTGGATTTGCTGGTTGGTGATGTTTATCAATTACTTCATTTCAGAGTTTCTGTCACTGGTGTGTGGGTAAAGAAGATGATGATGACTCCACTATGCTATATGGTGATGAAAACATTAGCTTGATGATACGATCTAATCATCAGGGCAAGAGGGATTCTGGATTCTGTCTATCATCGGTGTTCTCTTGGAGGTGATTTAACTCTCTAAATGTGATGAGGTGCCTAATGATACTCTTTGTTTGTATGCCGTTGTATCCGATAACATTGTCTTTTAAGGTTCTTCCTTTTTGAAGCTCTGAATCCAAAATTAGTCGCTGATGAGGATAAGCATCTACCGTATAGAGTGAGCACTCTATGCAGCCACTATATCATGGGATGGGCATCGCACACAGCGAGCACTCTACTCAACTAGTGTACGCACGAAGTGTGGTATCTGGCAGAGTGAGTGATGGGGATCAGCTAACATCAAGAGTTCAAGAGTCAAAATCCAATGACCCGTTACATGGTATTGGAGGTCCAATGACAAGAGCTAGAGCTAAGCGGATGAGAGAAGCTTTGCAAGGATTAGTGATGGAGCTGCAAGAGAAGGAACCGAGCTTTACCAAGGGAGAATCGACATTTATTCACATAATCCAAGCTTCCAAAGAGGATCCCGAGAGAACCGGCCTTGAAGGATGATTTCATTTAATGTCTTCATCCGAATTTGCTAATTTAATTTCCTTCGTTTATTAAGTTATTTTTCCATGCGCTACACAGTGGAGGACAGAGGCTGACACGGTTCCGGGCACGGCTTGAGACACGGCCTGAAGGTCTGTCACAGACTCTGACACGGTTCCGGGCACGGCTTGAGACACGGCCTGAAGGACTGTCACAGACTCTGACACGGTTCCGGGCACGGCTTGGGACACGGCTTGTAGAACTTTCACAGAAGCTTACACGGGTTAAAACACGGCTTGGGACACGGCCGTGTACTGCACTCGTCACATGCTCAGACGCGTATATTATTATTTATTTCCACGTGTACGCTTAGATTTTTTCCCTTTTAGGTATTTTACGGGGCCATATAAATACTCTTTTGTCAGACCAATTAATTGATGGTTGTTTAATACACATTTTGAGAGCTCTCTCTCTTTTGTTCTTTGCGAAAGAACTCTTTTCGATTTCTTCGATCTAAACGCTTGGGGAAGTCATCTTGATAACTTAGGTTTCAATCAGCAGGTGTGGTTGGGGTCTAGTTCCGTTCATCACTTGTTCAAGACGATACTTGGGAATCCGATTTCAAATCACGATCGACGGGTTCTAGGTTTAATATACCTAGGGTTCGCATCAGTGAGCAACCACTAGCATAACTAGTTTTGCAGGGATTGGGCAACAGAGGCAGCATGCCACAAGCACCCTGCAGCTAGTGTCGCATGAGCTGCGGATTGCATGCATTAGGTGCCATGTGCTGTGTAATTTGCCGTGTTGAGCGAGCTCCATGAGTAAAGTGGACATCTTGCAAGTCAGCAATGTACACTAGCATCATTTAAACCAGGACAAAGTTTGGCAAGTTTTCAACTGCCTCTAACAGACATTTTTTGTTTCTGGTAGAGCGAGAGTTGGAGGAATATTTTCACTGATTTGCTAATCATGTATGTTTTCTGAATTTATATTTTAGGCTCATGGAGGCTGACTTGCCTTCCAAAAAGGCATGGATGTAATTCCTCTTTAGAAAGTTGCGATATTTGGCATCATTTAGTACATTCTCATAATGCATGTACACTATGTTTATGCATTTAGAAGATAGAATTCACATCTAGCAGCTTAAAACAGTGAAGAAGTTTTCGGCAGTGTGTGGAGTTTACTGTTATGGAGATTGAATTTCAGGCAGTATCTAGGCTTACTTTTTACTTTTTAATGGTGAGTGATCCATTATTGGATTTTGATAACAAAGTGGTGCCTGGATTTCTGGGCTTGATATTGTGCGATGAGGAGACAACTAAAATCACAATATGATGGTGAATGGCGCCAAAATTTGACATTGTATGCTAAGGGGATCGATCTCATACTTGACAGAGGCAACATAATAGATGGCCAAGAGTTATCTGGGTTAGGTGTTACCTGCCAGGAAGGATTGCCCCATTGCTTGAGTATGGCTGCAACAAAATGGTGAAAAGGAGTCAAGGGCTCCCTAGACTTGGCATTTGTTGTTATAAGCTCGCGCAACTGCTCGAAGTTGGTTTATAAAACGGTTTTATGAACTCTTGGGCTTCTCATGACACAGCAAGAAGATGGTTCTGTTACAATAGAGAGCCTCCAAGTTGCTGCTTACGCTTTTGATGCATGCCAAGTGAATTGTTTCACAACCTGATAATATCATTGTGATACGTTTATCTATTTTCATTATCTAAATACCTTATTATATAAATGAAGATACATCATATAGCAATTATATGTTAGAGATGATATACTATGTATTATTATAAAAGGAGAACAATTCAAGGCCAAAAATTTAACAGCAACCAATTACCTCTTCCCATTATTCCTAAAGACATCAAGAAAGAATTCCCTAGAAGTGACAAAGCTATAACCGAGGTTCCTTCATAGGAAGAAATCAAACAAACCAAGCTAATTCAAGAACTGTTTGGCTTAGCGATATATTAAACATTAGAAAACCCTTCCTATTAATTGCATAATATTCTATGTTTATGCTCCAATTACGAGTGCATCCTTGTTTAAAAACTAAAATAAAAGTAAATAAAAGTAAGAGAAAGAAAGAAACCGAGCAATTGAATTGATCTAAAATTTGTACTATGTGGTCAATTTCTTAATTGGATGAAATTTTCTTGGCCGATTTTATCGCAGGACTTGTTATTCTTCCAAAAATATGAAAATCCAAGCCAAAAGAATACCACTATGTTGATTTTCTTATTAAGGAAACGAGCAACAGTTTCAAGAATTAGGAAAATTGAAAGTTCACATATCACATTAACTAGTTATCTAAGATGATTTTATACAACGGCTCAGGCAGAGAAAAGTCACATTGACTATAGAAGATCATCCTACAAGCAGCCATACTAAAAAATTCAAAGTTCTGCACCATAAAGCAAGCATTAAAAAACCTACTTTGTCCATAGGACTAACATTGATTGAACAAGTTCCTCTCTTACAGCACTTGACACTTGGAAAAACTGCACGATCCTGCTATGTCGATCACGCAACCAATGTCACTGGATGCTTGAAATTTTGGCTCTCGTGGTGCCTGGTGACTGGTTTTTTCAAAGACTGGGTTGGACCTCCAAAACAGAAATACTGCCTGCCCAATCTCTTGCGCATTGATCCTTGACAATTCTTCAAGCTTGGCGTATCATCGTCCACTATTTCATTAGTGCAGGATGATCCCGCAACATTAGGCTCGACTAGAATCCCTTTCAACTTGTCCACTGACCCAGGAGATGAAACTGCAGACATCGAAAATGAGCTAGATGGTGTTCGACGAGGAGTAACCAAATCCGGCATGGTTTGCAAAACGCCCTGTCTTATTCCTGAAGCCAATTTTTTCCGATTGGATGGACTAGAAATGTTACTCCTGACAGAGAGTGTTCTCTTGTTACTAGCCAGAGAGGTTGGTTTCGAGAATCTCTGACGAAGTGGGATTGGGGTTTCATCAGAACAGCTACATCTAAACGATCCTTCATCCATAGATTGCTTCCCCTTTTCGGGATTCCTATCTTTCATCCTTGGCCATAAGAGAGCCTTTTTGAGCCGTTTTGCAGCACTATTAACTGAACTTGCTCTCAGTTTCTTGCTAACCGATGAGGTGCGGTTTTCATTAGTTGAATCAAATGAAGATGAGCTCATTACTGCACTACCTAGATCGCTTCCATCAAATGCGTTCTCAACCCCAGTATACAAGAATATTTCATTATCAGAAACCCGAAAAGAAGTTCCAGGACTAGTTCCATTCCCTTGCATCTTTATATGGGAAGCAATAGCTTTTCTTGCTGAAAAATCCTGGCTTCCAAACATTCCTCCAGCAGAAATCAATTGCCTTATTAGAATGTCAGATGAAGCAGATTTTGGCCTTTCTTTGAGTAAATCAAGAGGGGTCATTCCATCTACATCGCGCACATTGACATCAATCGTCCTGATAGTCATCAAAAGTTCCACTAGTTCCAAGTGCACATTTCCTAAGATGGCCATGTGAAGAGCGGTTCTTCCATCTTTATTTTTAGCATTGATTATATCCTCCATGTCAAAAATATTTCCCTTTATCAACTGCTTCATGAGCTCCATCTGCCGGTCCAATCTTTGGAAAGCTGGAGTTCGGAAACCTGAAACAGCCATGTGGAGAAAAGTTTCTCCAGAGTTGTTCCTAAGAGAGACGGATGAGGGTGAAGCCGAAATCAGAGCTTGCACAGCAGCTAACTGGCCTTTATAAGCAGCAATGCTTAAAGCAGTGTTGCCTTGATAGTCTATTGAGTTGACAATGTCATAGGTAGCAGTAAGATACTTTATCACCTGCATAATTTAGGACAATTATCAATATTCTTACTAGATCATTCCTTCAAGATTCAGTACTACAATCAACTCGTCTAAAAGCTTAAAACTAGTAGATATACTTAGTATCTCACATTTATGCACTTCTAGTTATCCTTCTGACTGGTGAGTTGAGACGATAACTGAAGCTCTTACAAGATTTGATCTAGCAAAAATAGGTGGAGTTTATAGTTGAATGTAATGATTCCAACATTTTCTCCGAAACAAACCAATTTGCAATTCATAAGACATTTAGGTTATATAATTAACAGAAATTTAGAAAGCAGAATCTTCCATTAAAGTTATCAACATAAAGGACAGTATTTTAGTCAATAATCCATCTCTAACATGACTCAAGATTTAAAACAATTTAATGTATGGCCGATTTAAGGTTCCTATTTATTAGAAACAGCAAATCCTCATGTTTTTTGGTATTCGGATACTTGTTAAGCAGCTTGGCTGAATTTCTTATCAAAATTTTGTAAGAACATAGGCCCTAACTTCACTAAGTTGATAAATTCCAAAAGTTCTGATATGGACTAGGTCAATAGAAGGAAAATTCGCTCACCTCAACTTGTCCTTTGCCAGCAGCAGCATGTAAAATGGTAGAGCCTAGAACATCTCTATAAGCCAAAACATCAGAGCAATCCCCCAATAGTTCCTTAAGAATCACCAAATTTCCGCCCCTTGCCGCGGCATGAACCGCCCGGTTCCTCATCTCCCACTTATACAATGAAGGAACTTCTCCAATATGCTCCTCCAATTCTCCCCCCTTTCCTGTAGGAAACCTCGGCGAAACCGCGTAATCAAACAGAACCCTGAAGACCTCAGAATCCTTACTCCTTGCAGCGGCATAAAGCACATCAGTAACCCCATATTCCCCTTCTCCAAAAACAAGCAAAGGGTCTCTCGCAAGCAATTCCTGGACAAAACTCAAGTCCCCTGCTGAGGCAGCAGTGTAAATCAACCAACCGCCATATCCGGCCCGGATAAGGGAATTCTTCCCCTTCCTTGATTCACATTCCGCAAGGAGCTTTCGAGCAACCAATGATCTATACATAGCAACATCATGGAATTGTTCTTCATCATCCCACACCATTTCGAGACGCCGAATTCGCCGAAGGGATGTGAGCTTGATGAGATGATTGTTGTCAATCTTCAAAAGCTCCCTGACTAGATCATAGTGTCCATTGGCTGCTGCCCAATCTATTGGAGACGCATACCACCACTGATCCCTAGTACTCTCCCAACGTAAAGGAAAATATATAGGAGCCATTCATAAAAAACGTACCCAACAACAACCTTAACACAACAAAACTTCCAGAAAAACGTAGTTCTTCAAGTTTTCTGACACAAAACCTTCACAACCCAAGACTTCTTCAACTTGTAGGATTCAAACAAAGGTATTTTTTGGATGAAGAAACTGGTGGATTGTTTCTAAATGAAGGGTGGCACTAGGATTAAGTAAGCAAACGCGTGAGAATTGAGATTCTAGGAAAATGATGGAAAGAGTGTTGGAAGGGAAGGTGATGAAAGGAGACATATTAAAAGGGAAGCACTTATAGGCAATAATTTAAGCAGATGAGCTAACTGCATGAAACACCGACTAGAACCTGACAAATGAACCCGAAAGTAACAGAGCTTCCCGGGAGAAAAAGAAAAAAAAAAGTAATTTATAACATATATATGGATTCATAGAAACGTATTAACAGCTAAATTTGATCATATATTTTATGGGAAAAAAATAAATTCATAAAAAATATAAGTTATGTTTCTAAAATTGATTATATATTTTACGGGAAAAAAATGTAAGTTTTTTTATTTTGTTGCTTAATAACCATATCAGTGACACTGACAACCATTAATATATATATATATAATTCCAGCCGGTTTTTAAATTTCAAAATGCATGAAATTTGATAGATGCTATAAATACCTTTTATCTTTATTCGAATAGACATTGTGTTATTTGAGTTAGCAGATCCTGTCACTGGAGTAATAGTTTTAATTCGGTCAGTATGTAATTGGAAAGTGTATATTAAAAGTATTCAACGTTCCTAACAAAATTTAATTTCTTTCATAGTTGATTTAAATCCTAAACTTATATCAAATTTCAATTCATCTATTTACATTTTAGATGAATCATTTAAGTTGTTTATACTCATATGGTTTATTAATTAAATATTTCTATTATTATTTTAGAAACATTAAGTTATATAAATAAAAGACGTACTTGATGTGCTAACATAATTATAAATTATTTAATTACTTGTTGGTATGATAGAGGGAACAGCAATGATGGCTAACGCAAAGTGAACATAAAAGTAGAAAGTGGACCTCATTGAGAAAAAGGTGAGGCTGGAGGGACATATTATGTAGGTTAGGCTATACCTCACCTAAGAATATTTTATGGACCATTTGTCACATTAGATGTGATGCAAACTAAAAGTGATCTTAACCCATTAGATAACTGCCTCTTGAATTATTTAGATTTTTTTTTCTTTCTCTATTCCTTTCTAATTATATATTTATTCAATTTTCTTAGTGTATGTTTATTTGAGGAAATAATTTTTTCATTTCTCTCCCATTCAATATAATTTACTATTACAATATTTATTTATATTTCAAATACTATAATACTCTTTTTATATGAATTGTTGTTATGTAAAATAATAAATAATAATTCATGTCCCCACCCTCACAAATTATAATTTATGTTTTTTTTTTCATTTTCTCATAAATACTCATACATTGAAAATACCACTACCGTTATATTTATTACGTAACATGATAAATATTTATTCTTACTATGGGTATAAAAGATATTTTACTTTTATCACTAATTAATTACTTACTATTTATTAATATCAACTAAACAATGTGATAGAAATGTAATAATTATTACAACTTTATTATATTTCTATTAAATTATAATTCAATTCTTTATTAATTTCATATGATAAAGTGAATGTGCTATTAGAGCTTCTAACATTTTTTCTATTCTATTATTCCCTAGAAAAAAATTTCTAGGACTCCAAATGCTCTTAAAGTATTTAAAAAATTATATATTATATTTGTATTTAAAATATATATATATATATATATATATATTATGATAATAGACATAACTAAGTGGTTAAATTAAATTTTTTACAAGCATGAGACCTTGGGTTCAAAGCTTATTGGAACATTTTACTTTTTTGTAAGTTGTATTTATTGCTTATCTCAATAAATAGCCTTCATTCTCTTTTTATTTTTCCCACTAGTAGCCAATAAATTTTAATTTCTTATAAAAATAATAATTAGGTAAATAAATTTTTATTAGAGGCTATTTCCTTTGTTTAATTACAACAAGGGAAAGGTTTTATCCAAAATAAAAAAATACAATAAGGGAAAGGAGATTTAGCCCAACCTATTTCACTAGGAAGCCAAAGTCCATGCTACTAAGTTGCAAAAGTTTTAGTAATCTTTTCATATATATGAAATGTGCTATAATTGCAATAGCATATGGAGATCTCTCTTTATAAGTAATTCTAAGATTGATTCACAAAAGGAAAGTCCAATCTCCCAATCGTGGTTTTGCGTCTATCCTTAGTTTCTTAGTACAACCCTAGAAACTATGTGTTAGATGCAAATGAATCCTCTAACCTCTAAAGTATGATTTTACCTCTCATAACTTTTGATAATATAATCCTCATTCTGTGTTTATAATCCCAATAATTACTAAAAAATTATAAATAACAATAGTAAAATTGTAAAGAAGTAAAGTCATACTTTAAATTTTTAAATATTTATTTATACTAGGTCAACGGTTCGTGAGATACAATTTGAGGAAAGTATAAACATAGATCCTTTAAAAAAAAAATCGATTGTAAAAACAATTGGTTTGAAAAATTATTAGGAAGGTAAGGTGGTAAAGATGCATACGGAGGAAGATTCGCCATAGACACATATTGTGTATGTAACATAAAAACAAAAGTAAAATAGAACTCGCATGCTTGAAATGCAACATTTGAAAAAATAAATAAATAGAAGAGGAAGAAGGAACTAAAAAAGTTGCATTCCCTTAGTACGATTTTAGAAATTCACATGAACCAAATTTCAACTATAAAGACATCACATCCTCCGAAGGCAACTTAGGAAAGCAGGGAAATTGCATTCCTGAATGCGACTTTAGAATAAATACACATTAAGCTTTTTGAAAACTAAAGAAGTCTTTTGCAAAAGATAAATCGTATGTTTTGTATGCGATTTTGTTATTTTTCAAATCAATTTTTGCAATAATCATAAGCAATACATGTAACATTTATTTTGCATATCCAACTATATTAAAGTTACATTCACCTTATGCATCTTTAATATAAAAGTGCCATCAACAATCTATACATTTAATTATTTTTCTAACCACCTTTTTAATAATTACTTTTAAAAAAAAAAGGACCCAAATCTTGGTATAATTTACAATTTGCCCAATTTATTAATTAAAAGTTAAGTACATATTCTACCATGTGAAAAGGGAATAGAAATATATATTGATTATTTTGCCCTTAATTTTCTCCCTTTTTTATTTTTCAATTCGATCAACAAATCATACAACTTGCATATAATAATTAATTTAGCAAAATGGGTCAATCAAATTCTTGCTCAACAGTGAAAGTGAGGTTTAGATGGAGAGAAACATCAATGATGGTGATGACTGGGTTATTATTGTCCAGGAGAGGGTTTTACTGTAGTGAGATAAGAATAATAACTGAACCTATGAAAGGGCTGTTGGGTTAATTATTAGCCCTAACCCTAACCTCCTTTTCTAAAGCAAATAGCAAAAGGGAATTTACAGGTCAATTTATGCATATCCATATCAAAATGGGTCATCACTTCTTTTCAACTTCTTTTAAGTGCTTTCTAGAATGATGATTATAGGGCAGGAAAAAATCAATTCCTAATACACTTTAAATCGTAAGGGTAATCATGGTTTAGGAAAGACTTTTCATGCAAAAATAAAAATAGAGTCATCTTGCTCTATGATGCATCATAGTACATTTTATATTCTCTTTACTCTT
Source organism: Laguncularia racemosa (assembly GCA_037954665.1). Lineage (NCBI taxonomy): Eukaryota > Viridiplantae > Streptophyta > Magnoliopsida > Myrtales > Combretaceae > Laguncularia > Laguncularia racemosa. The sequence goes on along the minus strand of JBBMOL010000001.1, from coordinate 3,691,751 downwards.
ATAAAATCATATACTTTGGATTATTAGAAGTTTTAGATAAAAAGCATGTTTGGATTATTTTATTTTATCCATATATTATTTAAATTACATATGTGTCTATTCTATATATAATCATTATCAATTTAAAATCTTATATTTTGAAAACTATCTTATTTGTATTTTATTTGAATCATTTTTATAATTATGATTAAAAAGGTGATTGGAGTATGAGAATTAGGAAGTGAAAATTTACATATTTTAAAGAGAAAATATTTAAAAATATATATGTTTTATACATTGGAAAATAATATTTTAACTAATATTTTATAAAAATAAATAAAATAAAGACTAAATAAATCCAAATATATAAGGATATATTAAATATTTGATTTTATAAAATGAATATATATATATATATATATATACTTATTATATTTTCATCTTTTTTGCGTCTTATTCTTGTTAAATATAATATTTGAATAGATGTCAAAAAGACACCAAATAGATGAAAAAAATAATAATCAAACAAACCCAAAGTTGTCTTAATGATAATATATTATTGTATATATTTTAAGATTTATTCTTGCATATTTTGTGAAATTTAAAAAAAAATTCTACTCGGTTAAAATATTTCCTGTTTTTTTTTTTTCATAAGTGAAAATGGTGTTATATTGTCCCATGATGATTCGATGGCGCATCACGAACTTCGTATGTATAACCCCCGCCCCGACATGCCCTTGACCATCTTAGTATTATCACTCACTTATTAGAAAATAATAATAAACTTATTAAAGAAAGATAATGTGGATCACTAACCATATGATAGCAAAATGATAGTTAAATAATCAAATTGTCCTTAATTAGCTTGACATGTGAAAGCCAAATGAAAATCTACTATATGATTAATACTAATAAGTCAATTACAAATAACTGCAATCAAAAGATTCTTCTATAGTTTCCCTTGATGATTCGTTAATTATTAACCACAAATCAAAAGTTTTGTTTATAATTAGATTGGAAAAATCATATATCAAGAATAAACATTTACATATAAATTCAAATAGGGGATAAAAGAATTTAATATAAAGGAATGATAAATATTATTTAAATTAATGCAAATGAAGCAATTTTTTTTTTTTTTGGCTAATAAAAACTTTAGGTGGCTTCGACTCTAGTCACTACCTCTGGACATAAAGTGCCGCTCTCTATTTTTTTAGTACTCGGCTCTAACACACCATACCTTTTTGAGATGAAGTATAGTGACCTACCAACAAATCCTAATATTGGTAGCGGAGATCAAACCTTACTCTTCTGACATATTAAGACCCGCCCTGCCCTTACCAACTAAGTTAACAACTATTGGCACAAACAAAGCAAGTTACCCGACCTAAACCTACACTCCCAAAATGTTATACAAATAATAAGAAATCCAAATGTTTCCTCCCAACAAAATCAAAATGCAAATGGAAAAAATACTCAAATTTACATGAAACCCTAGATCGAAACCACAATCCCTAAATCAAATGTTTGCATTCATGGATCTCATTCTTAAATCGAACATTTTTGCCAACAAATCAAACAATATATATATATATATATAGGTTTGTGGATTTTAATCCCAAATTTAAAACATAAAAATAAAAATAAATCCCTAAACTAAATAAAAGATTTTGCCAACATGCACACCATTGATGGAGTTGCTCGTGGAGGTTGGTGCTTCCACAAAGTCTAAGTTTGTTTATCTCATTCCAATTCTTCTTTTTACTCTCAAATACATCATGATTCATGGAATTGGAGAAAAAAAAGAAGTAACTTTTGAATATGGGGTTAGGGTTCATAACTTTGGGGTTAGTGTTCATTTACTAGCAACATATAATGGAGTTTTAACTGTATTTGTACCAATTTTTATAACGTTGATCTCCTTTTTAAATAACTAAAATCTATGGGATGAGTTTGTAATCCTCTTATACATATACTTATCCATACCCTGTTCAACCAATAGATTCTAAATTAATATTAAGGGTAATAGTGTAAGATTTAGGTATAGGTTTTTAAAAACCTATTTCTATAGAATAAGATATAGGTATGAGATTTTTCTACCTTTTCCAATCTTGAAACCTGTACTCTAACGTATATAAGATATAGGTTTAAGATACTCTGTACCTATCTTAAAAAGTATTATTAAATAATATTGATAGATCAATAATAAATGATAATCTTACATTTTTTACCAACCAACATTTTGGTGAAAAAGAAAAAAAAAGTCTAAATTTATAAGTTAATAACCCTAAATGACTAAACGTAATATTACTTTTCTCATTTTATATTTTTATTATTTTCCTTATTCTTCTTCATTTTCCTTTCAAACTTTACATTTTCCAGTATTTCCCCCTTGTTCTTTCTCGCTTACTAAGTAATAAGATCATATAAACTTGAAATAATTAAAGTAAAAAAATAATTATTTTTTAATTTTACAAATTTTATTACAAGTTTCATGGGTTTTGCATATGATAAACTTGTAATATCGAATATATATTAATTTTTTATAATATCACATAAACTTAAAATTTATATGAATAGAAACAAAATTAACAAATTTTCACAAGGTACATGATACCTTGTAACTTTTACATGATATAGGTTTCATGATGGTTTTATGGAGCTATAAGATAGGTTCTAGATCAAAATTTAGAAACCTATATTTTATAAAGTAAGATACAAGTAAAACCTAATACCCTATCTATCCTACACTCAATCATCCCTACCAAAATCTTCAATCATTTATTTGAATTTTAACCCAAGTAATTATTCACTCTCATATAATTTTTCCTAATTATGATTGTTAAACAAATTATTTGTCCCTTTCAAAAGGGCTTCTATTTGGTTTTCATACTTTGTTTTGTGATGATTTTTTTTTTTTTGGGAAAAATAATGAAGTGGTTTATGAGAAAATAAGTTCTAAGATTTCTTTTTCAATCAGCATACAATAGAAAAAGTTGAATTCATTTGTAATTTTAGTGGTATGTCACCAACTATTTGGATTTAAGTTGAATGGGCACTTACACTATTAAAATTAAAATAAGCATACAATATTAGTGTCTCTTACACTAAATGTTTATAATTTCAAATGGTAATTATGAATGGTGTGAAATTATCGAAGTCATAATTTTAGACTGAACTTCTGCTGCTCCATGAAGGAAGTAATTTTCCGGCACATAAACGGCAGTAAATGAATTGTATTGAGATAATGTACCAAGCTCAAATTTCAGTTCAATTCCAAATTTTATAACTCATGCTTCACTTAATTATTTAAGTTCTGCTTAATTAAATTTCGTTTAAGTTTTATGTATATAACCAAACTCGATTCAATCTCAATTAGAATATAAGTTAATTAAATTAAATATTATAAAATATAAACTCGATTTGATAAATTATTTGAATAATCCGAGCTACTTCAAATCATACTAGATGTAAGTTTAACTTATTTGCACTTCTCCACGCAATTACCCTTCAAATTATAAATATCATTAATAGGTTTTTATTAGAGGTTTTTACGACTTCAAACATTAAACATAAAATATTAATTGCAATATAGGAAAGCTTAGCTACCACAGAAACTTTCCCTTTTCTTAAAACTTCCCTTTCTAAATGGACATTTTCAAAGTTGGGTTCCATGTTTTCTTGGTCAACAAATGAAGAGTAAATTGCAAAAAAAAAAAAAAAAAAAAACATCTTTTAAACTATTTATAAGATATTGATAGATCGCAAAATATTACTCTCCGTAATTTTTAAAAATGTATACCTATTTGATCCTAAAAATAGTTTAGAGTTTCTAATAACAGCTTAAGAATATTTATATAATTTCAAAACTTATAGAGAAATAAAATTCACCTCAAATCCATATATCTATACATATTAGATCAATAATTTAAAAAGTATACTTGCAATTATCTCATAATTTAAATTAAGTGGTATGGCAATATAATCTCTCTTATTGTTGGACCTTTCTAAGGTAAATATAATCCACATAAAACTTAGTGGAGCCTAATATCTGCAATGTATACATAAAATGGATACTATACTATGATAAGATCTACATGAACTGTATCCATGTTAAAACTTTTTTATTATTAGGTACTTTAAACACTCGGAGAAATGGTCATTAAGCATAATTAAGTACCATATTGAATTAATAAGATCCACTTCAACTTAAGATTTTGGATATCTTCACCACATGTTGGGAAAAGTAGGTAGAGTTTGGGTTTTCATAAGTGGACATATATTCGGTAGCATGTAAAATGGTCGATGGCAGAGCAATATTAAAGTCGGCAAAACATAGTTGTTATAGCCAGCCTGTAGGCATATGGGGGCTTCATGCTTTTCAAACCGTGTACGAGTCTCGAAGAAAAATTCATTTAACCATTAATATTCTTTAGAATGAAGTGTTGTTTAATACATATATGAAGAAAAAACGAAAAAAAAAAAACTTTCAAGTTCTAACAAATAAAATATGTGACCAAATTACATCTTGTAAGATGAAAATAGGTATATAACAAATCCGGGCTTCCTTATGATATTTAATTTTAGTCTATTTATCTAACTATGGTTAAATAAGAAAATGGGAAAAACTAGCCTCAAACTAATAGTGGACCTGAACCGATTAGATATTCTTGATTTTTTTTTTTTCCACAATCCGATTTAATAAGACGAGACCGACTCCTCGTCTTACTAATAGGGCAGGAGAAAAACCAGTCTCAAACTCATGGTGGATCTAAGATTTGACTCGAAAAAGCACTAAATTGCATGTAGAATGGACAAAAAACCATAAATATATATATATATATATAATATTTTTTATAAATTTTAATAGACGAGGCGAACCCGGTTTAGGCCCCTCAGCGAAAATCTTCAAGATTGATCCACGTGCTCTTATTTAATTCTCTTTATGAAATCTTAAAGTTTTAGTTGTTAATTTAATGCATTCAATAGTTACTTTTGGGTCTTTTGATGGGTAATATCGGTATGTAAGACTAGCATTGAAGACCTATACACCCAATCTCAACAAAGCTGTGACGGTAGATATAAGAGTTCTTAATATCAAGAGCTAACCAATTCAAGCTGCTGGCTAACTGAATGCGACACAGAGCTCTAAAAGCAAAGTAGACCATGTGAACAAAGCTTTCAACTTTATCATCACTTCACCAAAAAGAGTAACAATGGATGGTGGGTTTTATCCGCTTTAGCAAAATAATGCACTGTGAAGTCAATTTCTCGGTTCCTTGCTGGATATCATTCCCATGCACGCTTTCCTTTTGCTTTTTGCTTCTGCTTCCACAAGTCTCTTTCTATGAACCCTTTTGAGAAAGATGTCACTAGGAGCATAGACCACAGGGATTGCAACGAGACACAGAAGCACAAATAAAAGTTTAACAGTATAAGTATTTATAACCATCCATAGTAGTTATCTTATCATGATAGACGAAGTGTCAATTCTTTACTTGATCTTGCCAATCATTAAGCATTACATGCAGCATATCACTTAGTGAATCTTTTTCCTTTTGGTGGGACCAACTAAGGAGATACTCACATGGTCACGTAGAGAGCATAATGACATGAATTATTCCTACAGAGTCTTCATTGTTTGCAATGGAAACTACAGTCAGTCTTGATTCTAGGAATGGTAAAAGCTTCTTGAGGAGGGAAACATAAGTAAAGCTACAAAAGATGGTACGAAAATCATATGCACATCAATCATAATGTTGACTTCTTATGTATGTAGTTATTCACATGAAAGATCGCCAAATGCACAAAATATCAACAAATTGAGATCTAATAACATTAACTTCACTTTCTACTCATGGCCTGTTAAACAAAATGAATAGTGAGAGTTAGAGTATAGCAACATCAAGAACAACAACAAAATAAAGTCTTATCACACTTAAGTTAGCAATATGAAAATGGTCTGTAACTTCAGTAGTAAATTGCAAATACAACTCTTTATATTTGCTTTATCTGTGCTCACAAATACAACCATTTATGTTTAATTTATCTGTACTCAATCTCCTAATCTTTAAAACTGAGCATTTACACCCTCAAAATCTTAAAAAAAAATGCTTTTAGAATCTTACATAACCATTTTAGCCATATCTAAAAGTAGGTCTAACCACTCAATTTTAAAAATAGAGGGTTAAACATATCTAAAGAAAATATGAAAGGGTTTATTTGCAATTTGCCTAACTTCAAATTACCTGTTGCAACATTTGATCTCCCTCTTGTGGCCAGGTACACAATGGAAATGTAGGTCACACAACAAATTTATAACTTATCAATACAAAAATCAATTAGGGTGATAAATTTTCTCCGACCAAACCACTAAGAATTCCCATTAGATTAACAAAAACAAACTAGCCATATGGGGTCCATCTGATTTATCTTACTGAATTTGCACTGTAGGTATGGGATCTAGGGGCCCCAACTTGACTGTACAGGGAAACAAACACACAGATGATCTCACTGCAACCTTATAAAGAAGATCATATGAACCTAAACAAATTGTGTTGGGTAGGGTGGGTGAGGGGATGTGAGTTAAACCTAAAAGCTTTAAAACAGGTAGCTAGATGTCATCAAAACTTGGTCCCAGCTGAATAATGCACTTCACTTTTAAAAATGCGAAGGATAGAATTTCGTCTGGTGGGGAGACAGATGGTAAGCATCACCAGTCACCACAAGATTTTACACTTTTTCTCACTTTTGATTAGAAAATTGTTGATGCTATGCAGCAATTTAATCATTGACGGATCTTTTAAAGCAGAGAGAGATGCAGCTAATCAAACTATTTATATCAATAATCATACCTGTCACCAGCCTAATCAGCTTTGTTGCCCCTTTTTTGGGTAAATGGCTTTGTTGCCCTTTTCTACAATCATGGTAGAGATAATGTAATCTTCCATGATTATTTGCTTGTATAATGGATCAATCTGTTTGCATGCATATGGCAACATACTTAGGCTCATTCACATACCACACATAGAAAGCGATGCTTGAACTATAGAAGGTGGAGTGGTGCCAACTTTATCCCTCAGATCACCCATTTCAAGTGATCAAGATTTTGCAGTATAATCTTATATATCAGTTATCACCAAGGTGATTATTGGTGAGACTAGCCATTCTTAAATTAGAATAGTCATAACAAAAGCAATAACTAATAATCTATAAGACCAAGTGATTAGTATTTAATAAATTAAAAAACAAAATAAAATCCACTACCAGGCTACTCTAACAAACTCCACAAGATCTAGGATAAACATACGTAAGATGCTATTGGTTTAGCACCACAATCATCTAATATAAAAATTTAAGCTACAGTTTTAATATAAACTTTTATATTAATTACTTGACACCCTTCCTCCCTTAAAAATTGGAACCTTAACTAAAGCTCATCAAGTCCTTAAATAGGGGTGAAACGACGATGCGGATACAAAACTTGGGATCGCCTGCTTTGATATCAAGTTGGATTTAGCTCCATAACCACATAATTTAAATGCTCAGCTATAAGGATACTATAATTGTTCAAAGAAGTTGATGCCATCCTCTCCCTCCCTTAAAAGCTGGGACCTTAACTAAAACCCATCAAGTCTAGGACATTAAATAAGGGTGAAAGGATGATGCAGATACAAAACTTGGGATCGCCTACTTTGATATCAAGTTGAATTAGCTCCATAACCACATAATTTAAATGCTCAGCTATAAGGATACTATAATTGTTAAAAAGAATTTGACATTGTCCTCAAGTTGTCAATTCCTTCTATCCAAAATTTACTATCTCAATTTAATAGGTTCACAGTTAATCCCATTATTACGCCTCGATGTAGGCTGAGAATGCCTATTAACTACATGTTTCACAACAAAAAGCCATCCTGAGATGAATTGTAAACCAAATTAAATGCACCTCTAATGATCTGTCAAGAGTGAATTTGACAACTCTATTGATCTGTGGCATGAAAGAGCCATCTATAAACTAATGAGTGTAAAAGAATGGTTTAAAAGCACCATGGATTTCAAAGACGAGTGAATAAGAAACCCCTTTATCGCCTGGATTGAATGGAACTCTTTCTGGTGAAAGAGAAAACAAGTATATAAACTGTTTGAAATAAAAGACCAAGGACATTAACTGGCAAAAAACACTGATGCATAATTGTGGAAATTGAAGTGAAAGTAGAACAATTAAAATCAACAAAAATACTCTAAAGTCCAAACGATTTAAAATGATGATATTTTCTTCTGATCTTGACAAACATTTGATGAATTCGAAAATATTAGTGTACTCCATATAGAAAAGACAAAATAGAGCAAACCAACAAGAAAATAAACGACCACCAAAACAAGACACCAGTGGATCATATATTTGTTCCTTCTTAACTTCTGTTTATTTCAAAAGCTCACCTATCACTTAAGAGGGACCAGGGAATTAGAAATGTCCTTAATATCCTACCTTCCATAGTATACACTTCATTAATTCTTGGCTCTGACAGAGTTGTTCTCCTTGATCCTTGCTCTGTTGTCAAGCTTAACGAAACGTTTTAGATCTTCATATGGAAGAGTCTCAATGTTCTTCCTCCTCAGTTCACTTAAAGCAGGGCGCTTATCAAGCAGATGCCATAACCATTCAGGATACTCAGAATCTGGCAGGACCTTGGGATCTGTGCCATCCTTGAGAATATTGGCAGCAACTACAGTACTAGCTTTGACTTCTTTGCTCAGCGTTGATGCTTTTGGTACATCCCCTGCACCAGCACCTTTACCACCCTTCTTTGCTTTTGGTGCAGCGAATGCCCTTCGACTCACATAGTTTACTGCTTGCTTGGAGTTGACAAAACCTCTTAAGGATCTGATAACAGCCATACCTTATGCCTGCAATTTAGCATACATAAGCATACACCTAACAACTAAGAACTTGTGCACATGAACATGTATTTGAGCTAAATGATCCTGATTTAACTAGATATCTCATCATTCTTCCAAAAAGTGTCATGAGGTCAAATATGGACGTGAATGTAAATGCACAATCTAAGAACCAGTATTCCAGTACCCAACATAAACCCCTCAACTGACTGATTCTCCTTTAAGAAAAGAGGACTTAGTACACAGCATATTATTGACACAACAGTCTTCTCAGCTTCCTGGAACTTGGATAATGCCAGATTTTCAAACTTAAAAATGGTTTACCCGTTGAAAGTTAAAACACAACCCAATAACGTCTTATTTCATGGTCACCTCCTCTCAACCCTTCCCCCCAGAAGAAGGTAGTATGCTTCTAAAACATGTCACACACAGTTATAGACCAAGAGCAAACACCTTACTGGTCATTAGATTATTATTAACCAGTATGATTATGAGCATTTTAGAACAAACAACGCAAAGATTATCAAAGTTTCTTAAATGTACTCAAACAACCCCTTCTTGCAGCAAGCTGCTTTTCACTCACAAGACAAACTATATGGCATGTCCCACATCCAAGCATGCCCCAAAGGCTAATATGGTGTTTCCCACACACCCACCCACCCAAACCAGTGTAGGGGCTATATTTGTTTTCACATATTGCAGCAATAACTATTTATTCCCACTAAACTCTCTTATAATACTATGAAATATATTTCAGAAATGTTGATCTGGCAACTGTTGATAAAACATCCCAAGAAACGTGCTTACTCATTTTTTAAAAAAGAAAACCAAGTCATATTCAATTTCAACTCATAGAACAACCCAGAACCATCCATTTGCTCTACACGTGTGTATACCCTTCTTTTCCCTACATGGTAAGAGCTCTCAGCCAATTGGATAATTCAATACTCCACCATAAAATATAAAATTCACAATGCACAAATTCACCTTGATCATTGTAAGCATATGAAACATGAAGCAGCAAATGAAATCCACATAAAAAAAGGAATACAATATATTTTTTTAATATATATGAAATGCTAGTTTCACCTAGACCCGAGTCTATCGTATCTTTGGTCATTTGTAACTAATTTATTATAAAAGAGTGCTCAAATGAATAGTAAAACTCTTAAGGCTAATTATGCGGGAAAAGGAAACTACTTCCATTTCTCATTTTAATTTCCAACTAAATGGAATAAACATCAGAGTCTCACCAGACTCGCACTGATTATCATCAAGAATTTCATTAACAAACAATATTCTTAAGCAAAACATGAACAAAGTGAGCTCCTTTAAAAGAAGTTTATGCAAGCTTGCAGCAAAAGAGCTGCATAGCAATTTCAAGGCATACAAGATATTTTGGCAGGGTCTATCTTTTTATATTTTTCCCTTATTTAAAAAAATAGTTTCATGGAAATGGATCCTCTAAAGTACTTTAGAATAAAGTTATAAATTCAATCGTGGACATTGTTTAGATTTTTGAAATATCTTGTGGCATAATGATGTATCTTCTTTCTTTTAATTTCAACCATTGATTATCTTGTTACTTAAATCCAAATCCTAGTTTCACAGGCTTTATCCATTTCCTAAAACAGGATAACAAGTAGATTACAACTTCCTACAGTCAAAGTTTCACTAGACTTAACTTCATTCTTAACCAAGAGGAAAATACAGGCAAGACCAAACTGGCATGAGAAAGACTGCCCAACTAATGTGATGTTCGGTTGAATGTCTTAAAATCCAATCTTTTTTCCCCCATTCCAATCTCTAGAATGAAAAAAATAATCCAGGCCTCTAGATGAAACACCGTTCTCCAGTTATGTAAGAGTTCTCACCACTTTGGAGATTTCAACTCTTACGTATAAATGAAAATGGTAACTTAATTGCAACATATATGCATTTAGCTCTAATAACGTGATCTTACCTGTAAAACTCGTTAATATGTTTATTTGCCTCCCAGAATGCCACTATAAAGGTATCTCTAGCAGCTGCTTGTAACAGTAAATGCAATTTTTGATGATTTTTCGGGTACAATTACGTTTTGGAGTAATTGCATAAACGAAGAAGTTATAGGGGATCGTGTTCCATTCTAACTCTTCCCTTCCCACAAAACATGCTTGACGGAATTGGTTTCGAACAATTAATCCTCCCAGCTTATGTATATTTAGGAAGTAGTGTTATCCGTACTTTTTACATAACCTCATTCACACATATATGTATGTTTACTCCAACCACCTAATGCTTGATCATTTCAGCTCAACTTAACATGTGTTTTCTCATACCCAACAAAATATCAAGCCCCTATATTGAAAAAGACACGAGCCCATTTCGTACAATCAAGTGAATATCCATTGCAAGTTCGTTCATACTTAGTTTACGACTTTTATCAAACACTTGGAGTACACTAAAAAATCAGTAAGAAAGGCAGAAACGAAAACAGTAACCTAAGTGAACTGAGAACAAAATCAGAAATTGAGAGTCATATATGAAAGAGACTCACTGATGACAATGTCGCCGGAGTACAAGCCGGCTGCCGGAAAGGTTCGGAGGATAGAAAAAGAATGACGGACTATTGACTGAGGGGATTGATAATAATTGCTTTCGGTGTATGGAAGTATTGGGTAAAGCCCAATCTCAGTTCCGGTTTGAGAAGTCCATTTTCTTTTTGGGCCTAGGCCCATTGATGATTAGATATAAATGCAGGAGAAAAACAAATCTTCAACATTATTTTTTTAAATTTTAACGACTTTGTGCTTGGAATATTTTTTTTGTTAGGTTAATTACTGTCTCTTTCAAAGTTAGAATTCTTTTCTCAATGTATGGTTACTTGTATGGGAGAAAGTAATAATTTTTACCACCATTAAAATTAAATGATTTTGGCTGGCATAATTATACTACCAATATGCAATTTTAACCATTGTAAATAATAAACTATCATGAAAATAATACTTTTTCAACATTTACCTCTATTTGAGTTTTAAACATTTATTCTCCTCTTTAATTCTCACTACATATTTTCTTATTATATATAAAGCAACTATTACAATACTATTTAGTGCAGTAAACACCATAATAACAACTTATAATGAATTACTATTACCTCAGAATAACAATTTATGTTTACAACTTATGAATTACTATTCAATAAACCATTTATCATTTTTATCATCTAAGTTGTACTAAGTCCATATTGGCTATAAAAAGTGAAGAATGATAGAGATTTTATGTATAATAGTTTATCTTTTATTTATGTCTTATTTATTATTCATTTTTTGTATCAACTAAATAAAGTAATAAATATATCTATTTAATTCTCATTAAATTGCAATTCAATCCTTCTTTATTTCATTTGGTGAAGTAAATGAGCTATCAGTGTCAAGGGTTCATATGCTCCCTAAAGGTGGTGGTCGATTACTTACCACCAGGGGTGAGTTAAATCGACCCACATTTTTCTATTTGCTTTGGCTTTTTCTAGTTAATTTCTATAATCTTTATTATATTATTTATTTAATAAAAAAGTAGACCAATCATACCATGCCATGTGTAACTTCTAATAGAAAAACTAATGGCAAACTAACAAATAACTTATTTGCAAATTTTTGCAAATGATAAGAATTCAAATAGAAAAAACTTAAACGTTTAGGACTAAAATAGAAAAGTTGATAAATATTGATAACTAAATTTTTATTTTTTTCCTTTTTATTTTTATTTTATTTATTAGTTGTTTTTGTATCAACTAAAATTGCAATTCAATCCCCCATATTCCATTTGGTGAAGTGAATAGATTGTTAGTGTTTCTAAATGTTTATATATATATGACACTTTCTTTACCACTATTAATTTTTTCCATCCACATTTGACACATAGCATAACCTAATCCAATCAGATTATTAATTTAATTAGATAAATATAAAAAATAAAATAAATAAATAAAGTCCTAAAAAGTTTTTTAAAAAAATTGTAGATCTAACCATTCCAATGTTAGGGGGTGGCCAAAACATCCACAATTAATTTGGTGGGTTATGATCCACATACAAAAATAGCTTGTTAAACTAGCCCACAATAAAAGAAAAAAAAAAGTAAATAACTCGATTGAGTTTTTATTATGTCGTGCAATTTAACCAACTCGATAAGGTTTTTTATCCACCACACTATAGGGATTGTGCCACCCAAGAAGTGGATTGAAATTTTTGTATCGATCTAGCTACTGAAAGCAAGGGTGGTCAATGACTAAGGGGGTCACACAACCGACCTCCCCTCCTCGAAATGGTTGTTGAAAAAATGGTTTTTTATTTTTTTTGTTTCTAACTAAATTGATAAAAACTAAAAATGTTAATTAAATAAAAAAATTAAAAATATAACATCTATCAAAATATGGATATAAAAACTAGTTAAATAATAAAATATTAAGAACTCAAATAAAAATTTAAAGAAGAAGAAAAGGAGAAAGAGGAGGAGGTTTTAAGTTTGGAATAGAAAACTAGCCATATAATAAATTGAGAATGTACCTTTTCTCTAAATTATGCATTAATAACTAATTATTTTTTGAAACAAAATAGATAGCTAATTAAATATGTACTCATGTAGATAGCATAACATAACCCTATTGAAATTTTATAGAGAATGCATGCCTTACAATATCTTTCATATGTACGATAGATAACAACAGAGCATAAAATATTAACAAGCACGTATTTATTATTACAAATAATAAATTTGTAAAAATAAGATTTTAAATGGGCTTATTTAGGTATATGGTGAATATGAAATTATGTCTATTATACCTTACCTATAAAGTATAAATTCACAAATTTTGGAATTGAAATCTATCTTGTAATACCATAAAACCACATTGAAACTTGTACCATATAAAACCTATTAGGTACATAATACATTATGAAAAACTATAGAATTTTACCTTTTTTATATAAGTTTCAAGTTTATAATAAACCATATTCTTGATGTAAAAAAAATTGATTTTTTCAATTTTATATTTTTACATTTATAAACTAATTATTACTCATTATTAAAAAAACCAGTTGGGATCTTAATCGTCCATAGATGACAGTTACACCACAATACTTAAGGCCTACACAATGGTTCCCTCCTAATTACTTATTCTACTAAGTCATTAATTTTCCTAATATATTCTAAATTAAATAAATTAAGCTAAGTTTACTAATCTAATTATATTTATGTTATTAATCTTAATCTAAAATCTACCTTAGATACTAATTTTATTAATCATACTTATTTTTAGCTAAACCTATTTTATTATTTAATGTTTATTTTAATAATCAATTATGCATCAATTAATAAAGAAAAAATACTTAATTAATTAAAAAAAATACTTACCCGGTCGCTGCTTGGATACGGTCATGAGTTTAAACACGAGTCGGTTCTAGGTCTAGTTGTGGGTTAGTCTCGGGTCAGGTCATAATGGGCACAATGGTTGTGGCTCATCATTCATGGTGCTCTGATCGTGGTCAAAGGTGGTTGAGGAGTTGAATCCTAGGTTTTTGAGGTGTGGAGTTGATTGGCGGTGTTGGTTTTCACTACTAGGTGGTGGTTCGAAGAGTGGCCGACAAAGTACTTATGGTGGCTTTTTCGATCTAAGCTTCTAGAGTCCTATCAATTTGCAAGACCAACCTTTTCTTGCTCCTTGCAACCTAAGGGAACTAATGGCACCTAAATCGAGACTCGATGTTAAGTATGGGTGGTGAAATCCTAAAGAGAAGTTCCAGTGCATGTTTGGGGTTCCTAAAGAGAGAAAGTGATTGTGCAAGCTTATGAGTGTGTTTTGAGTGACTATGATATGTGTGGAATTCATGGGGGTCCAAGCTATTTATAGACATACATGGATAAGCCTTAGATTGCACCAATTAGATTTAGGAATGAACATGTATAAACCTTGAATTAATTCGATTTTTAGTTTGTTTGTTTTTCTATCTAAATCTTTAAGTTTTTATGTGTTAATCCACTAATTTGTTAAAAAAAAAAATCAAATGAGCACGTATTTCATCTTCTCAAATTTTCTTGCATTTTTCTTTCTTTCTTTTGTTCCTGTTCTTTTTAGCTACTATTTGGAGCTAGGATATGATCACGTGCCTTGCACATGACTTGCTCTAGCCAACCAGACGTTGCTATGTGATAGCTAGGAGGGAAGAAAAAGAGAAAATGGCACAAAGTGCCTCCTATTGGGCTCGAACTCATAATCAAGGACCCCCATACGCACACCGAGTGAAGACACGAACCAACTGAGCTATTTACTTTCTCAATTTGTTATTACAAACAAATTTTACTTAGGAAATTAGTCTCTTGGATCGAGTTTTAATTGAAGTGCATGGGTTTGATTTAAAGACAAAATTAGTACCTCAAATTCCGATAATAATAATAATAATAATAATAATAATAAATAATAATAATAATAATAATAATTTATTATTTTTTTTTATTTGGTTACTTTTCCATAATTTTACTTCAATTATATTTTTCCTTTGTCACCTTTTTTATTTTGTTTCTATTCTTGTTTTATTTACTTAGTTTTTTATTTTTACTTTTATCTTGGCTTTGTTCTTTATTAGTTATTTTTTGATAGGGCAAAATTGGGATATCTACAGCTGCTCCTTTTTGTAGTGAAGTTTGGGAAAACTTGCTACAAAGACAAAAAAAGACACCATTTTTGTCTAAAAGAAAAGATGGATAACGTTACAATTAGTTGGCTATCCAAACTTTGACCCATTAGAGACTTATCCGACTAAAAGATTAAGTAAAGAAAATATTCTGCGAGCTAGCAATCTTATGTTGCAAAAGATGACAATGCTTTATAACAACTAATATTCCTTAGGGAGTGATCATAGATTGGAAAAGTGCTATTATAGGCTGACTAATTGATGATAAGAAGCTTCTTACCAGACTAGCAACTTTAAAGAAGAGATTGTCTAGGAAAGTGCTCTTATAAGCTGACTAACCAATAACAAAAAGCGTCTTGCTAGACTAGCAACCCTAAAAAAGAGATTATCTAAGAAAGTGCTCTCACGAGCCGATTAACTAATGATATGGAGTGTCTTACTAAACTAGCAACCCCTAAAGAAGAAATTATCTAGGAAAGTGCTCTTACAAACTAACTAACTAATAATAGGAAGTGTCTCCTAAAGAAGAGATTGTCTAGAAAAGTGTTTTTATGAGCTAATTAACCAATAACAAGAAGTATCTTACTAGACCAACAACCCTAAAAGGAGAATGTCTAGAAAAGTGATCTTATGAGCTGATTAACTAATGGTGGGAAACATCTCTTTGGACTAGCTTTCCTAAAAGAGAATGTTTAGGGAAGTGTCAATTATAGGCTGACTAACCGATAGTAGGAATGAAATCCTAAGTGAGAATCATATTTTTCAAATAACAAGCAAAAGTTTCTAAATTTAGGATTACTTAAGAATTTTGAACAAATGCTAACTAAAGCTTTTTTTTTAATTTTTAAGACAAATGCTCTTCTAAACTTAAGGATAAGGTGACAAGGTATTGAAGTATCTTTTAGTAAACTTTAAAAATTTTCTCTTTTCTCTCAAAAAATCTAAAAGAATTATTTTATTATTTTTTTTAATTTTTTTTTTAATTGCTAACAAGTAAAGAGTTTGACATAGCTCCCAAAAATACAAATAAAGGGTAAGACTACCCCAATACTTCATAATCACTTACTCTTTTGCCTCATTTTGCTTGGAGAATTTGGTTTAATCTTGAAAAAGCAGTGTCTTGGCTCAACCAATCATCTTTTGAGTAGTTTCTTGCAATTAAGACTTATATTATCTTCTTGGGGGCACCAATATTTAAATTGGGGCAGAAAATACCTTGAGGGATGACTTTAAATTCCTTCATTTCATTTGGAAATAAATATCTCATTCTTAATTAGTTTAATTTAAGAGGACTTCTCCACAATCTCTAGGTTTAAATGTCACTCTTGACTTCTATTCCAAAAATTATGGTCTCTCTTGTAAGTAATACGCTTTGATCAATCTGTTAGGCCTTTTCTGGACTTGTAATGCAATATAGGCTTTTGGTTATTAGTTTAAAAAAAATACTAATGTTAAGGTCTGTTTTGAAATAATTATCATTTCAACCTGGGTTTACAAGTCAAAAAACCTTAAGAAAAATTAGAATAGTACTTACCCCAGCAATTTTTGTTTAAGATAAATTATTCTCAATGATCTGGAGAAGTCTTTAGAGAATAGTGGTATATTTTGAACTGTAATGTTTAGGTTCTTATATTTGCCCTAGGTGTTTTCAAGTATTGTTGGGCTTACTTTTTTATCGTATACAGGTTTAACTACATTCTTGGACTTTTCTCATTTCTTTTCTTTTTATCCCTGTTTTTTCTTTAATTCATTTTCTTTTTCCTTTTTTTTTCTTTTCTTTTGGGCCCAATGGTGATTATCTTTTGTAGGTTCTATGTGATTTTTCAGAATATAGGCTCTTCTTCATCTCAAAAGAAATAAATTATCCACGGCAAAAATCTTTGAATTGTTGCAAGTAGGGCAAGCACTATTTAGTTAATTCATTTTTTCTTAATTGATGTCCCTATCCTCCTAATTATCTCATTGTGGGGTGGTTTTTGATAGGGTTAAAATTTGAAACTCTTCTTATATAAGCTCAAGTGGGGTTGGCAAAGGATTATTGTGTTTAAGATAACAAAAATGAATGCCTAACATTATTTTGATTAACATATCAAATTCAAGATAGACCTCCTGTAAGGAATAAGTCCAAAACCTCACATTAATAACACTTAACTCTCAAGTGTTTAAGGGTTAGTGTTTGGGATATGGTTTACCTCTTGTCGTCCTAAACCTTTTGAACAACTGAGATATCTTTCAATTTTACCAAATTTGCCCATATTCACTAAGTCCCATGATGTGTTTGGGAGTTATGTGCTCCTATCAACTTGAACAAATTAATTAGTCTTAAATTGTCTCTTTTGGGAATTCAGTTGCCCAAGACTTAGCTAGTTTGGCTAATCTTCTTTATGCCCTCATTGGTAATTAAACATAGCCACCTTAAAAGTGTGCCCAAAAAATTAGTTGTCCCCATGTCTAGTTGACTAAAATAGATAACTCCTGATGTAGAGAAACTTCAAGCATAGCCCCTAGGGTTAGAGGGGGTAGGAAGGCTTTGTATTTTGAGACTAGAGCAATATATAAGGAGACCTTTTGAAGTGAATGGACTTTATGTTTAGGGTCTTTCAAGTTGATAGCGAGTTATGGAGGTTTTTGGTTTTATGTTCAAAGTAAGTGACTATGAGCCTTGGGTTGACCTAACCTACTTAGAAGCAACTTTTAGGACCTTAAGAGAATCTCTTATTGTTAGCAACTCTTCAATTTTCTTGACTTTTTTTTTTTAGAATAATCAATATTAATAAAAATACTAGAAAAAGACAAGTACTATTTGAGTGAAAAATTCAACTCTAAGATGATGACTTAAAGAAAAGTGACAAAGAAGGTAATTATTTACAATTATTAGGGTGACAATTATCATTTATAACCTAAAACTTCTGGACTTACTTCTACAAAAGTGGATAAATATATTACAAAGTGAGGGAGAGACTATAGGATGATGATTATTTTGTAAAGAAATTTTACAGTTTCAATTGTTAATTTTTTACAATTTTTTTTCTTAAGACGAAGGATTAGAGATAATATCTTACAAATGGTGCATTACTAGAGTGTAATAATATTTTACAAAATAGAAAAGAAAATAATTGCAAGCCTAAGTAATCTATTTTGTATTATTATTATTTTTTTAATTTTAATAAAGACACATTAATGACAAAAATTTATGAAATAAGAATTTTATAATTCTTTGATAAATAAAATAACAAGTATAATGATAAGAAAATGAGACATGTAGATGCAAATGTAAAGGGCAAAATAGGAACCAGCAACTAATTAATAATGTGACAATGTTAAAATTAATATTGTAAAATTTGGAGTTCGATTACATTATTCAAAGGGAAAAATATCTAAAGCCAAAAGAATGTCCTATAATCTAAGTTTTTCTTCCCCTTCGTTAGCCACTAGTTTTTGTAATAGCTTCTAACTTCCTCTTCTTTTGATGACTAGATGTTGATTCTTTCTTCTTCCCCTTGTCTTTTGCAACAGCTTCTAATTCCTTAACCTTCTCTTGATCCTTTCTTGGCTGGGCTTCAAGTGCTTTATTCTTCTAGTTAGATTTCTTGAATATATTTTTCCATGAGTCTTTAATTCCTTCTACGGCTTCAAAATGGACTTCCATCTAGGTTTACACATGCTCCATATAAGTTTTCATTTCCGGGCTTAGGTTGTTTGGTGTAGGATAAATGACATCAGGAGCTCGATATGTCATTTCTCTTGTCTTGTATAGCTGGTTAATAATAAAATCCATAGTAGCTCAATGTTTTCCTACTTCACCATCCAATTCTCCCAAATCAATATTAGGACTTTCAATTTAAGACTCCCATAGGGCCCTCACTTTTATCAACTTAGCCATCTTGTCAACTAATAATATGTTTAGGTTTTGAAATTCAAATGTGACTACCTCCAATGAGGGCCTATAGACTATGTCATGGATGGTATCAAATTGATGGACCATTGAATATGGATGATAGCTCGTACACCAATTAAGCCCAATTAATGGAACCGCTTGAAAGCTCTTGCATATCAACACAACTTTGTTGCAATAGTTCCATCTGGCAATCCACAAGATATCATCAACACTGAAGCTTTTGAGTACCTCAACCCAACTATGGCTAGAAACATCATCTGGTAATTTGATCCTATTTGCATAAGAATCTATAAGGTCGACCTGTTGGGCTAATGGTCGCCTAACCATGTTTAGCCCAAAACACTTGAGATGACTTACAAACCAGATTAAGATTAGATTGATGTTGGAGCAGAAGATTCTATGACCTTTCTTCTTCACAAAATTCAAGTTTCAGATTTGTTTAGTTAAGAGGGTTGGAATATAGGACTTTCGTTCTAAAAATTGAGTCCTAATGTTGTTCTTTATGACAGCCTAATCTCTTAGGTTGTATAGAGTGAGCTAGTCATCTAACATCAGCTTTGGGTTTAGAGGCCTGTAGATGTGAATCTCTTTGCAAAGAAGAAGATCAATCGAAGTGCTGGCTATTTAGTAAAATTACAAACAAAATTTCTCTGTTACAAATAAATATCCTATTTTACAAAATTCTAAATACATCATCATTACAATAATTAAAAAAAAAACTTTAGAGGAAAATCTACAAAAAGAAACTATTTTAAAACTCTAAGATGCAATTTTTTTCAAAATGCCACATCATTAATTATTTGTTAGTTTAAAAACTCGTGTATGCAAAAGGGTAGGTTCTAAAAGTCTCCAAGTTCTATGACCTCCCGCGTTTTTGAAGAAATAGATATTAATCCACATTGAAGCATTGGGTGAGATAGCCTAATCGGCATCGAGTGATGGTTACCCCACTGCACTAAAAACTTACACAATAGCTCCTCTTCTTAAGGTCCTAGATGGTTTAGGTCTGATCATATCTAATCACATACATGAAAACACCCTTTTTCTCAAAAACCGAGTTCCTAAATCCCTATATTACTCTCAAACAAAAACATTAGTAAAACTAAATATTTATGAAAGAAAAAAAAATACAAATTAAGGATATCTAAAATAAATCATAATTTCAAAAGGCTCAGGTTGCTAGCCCACTTGAGAGCTCCTAATGGAGTTGCCAAGTTGTCGAGTCTAATTTTTTATTTTATTTTTCCTAATTTGATTCATATTTAATTCTATGCCCATTTAATGTGAATCATCAATTTAAATTAGGAAAAAACTTATTTTTCATTAATTTAGAATATTAGAGTTGCCACCTAATCAAAGTTGGGAAAAATTGTTAAGTTATGATTAATTAAGCGGATTAATCCTAACTTAACTACTAGTCAACAAAAAATATGAATTTTTTAAATAAGAAAATTAGATATTTTTAATTTAGGGACTAACCTATTAAAATTTTACAGTTACCACCTTAACCTTCTAAATTTCTATTATATTTTATTATATCATTTCTAGCATAAAATAAAAAAATATTTACAATAAGAAAAAAAGGTAATAAAAATAATATTAATAATATTAATAAAAAAAAGGAATTTTTATTTTTTTTAAGTTGTCCCATAAGGATACCTATATACCCGCTATTCAGGATCAAACAGTCATAGTTCACTTTTCATAAAACTTTAGAACAATGATTAATTTTAATTATGAAAAGATGCCAAGTTTACATTTATTACCATTTTAATTTATTTAAGAGAATCCTAAACCTAACTTGATTTCCCAATTTTGAAAAAAGGACTAAAATGTCCTAATTTTGAAAACATCAATTAGAGCTTTTTTTCCTGAAAATCATTTTTTTAGGTGATAAAACCTTTATATGTTTTTTTTAATAAAACCGTATTCTTGATGTTAAAAATAATAATAATTTTTTCAATTCTATAGTTTTACATTTATAAACTAATTATTACTCATTATTAAAAAAACTAGTTGGGATCTTAATCGTTCTTAAGTGACAGTTACACCACAATACCTAAGGCTTACATAATGGTTCTCTCCTAATTACTTATTCTACTAAGTCATTAATTTTCCTAATATATTCTAAATTAAATAAATTAAGCTAAGTTTACTAATCTAATTATATTTATGTTATTAATCTTAATCTAAAATCTACCTTAGATACTCATTTTATTAATCATACTTATTTTTAGCTGAACCTATTTTATTATTTAATGTTTATTTTAATAATCAATTAAGCATCAATTACTAAAGCAAAAAAAAAAAACTTAATTAATTAAAAAAAATACTTACTTGGCCGCGACTTGGATACTGTCATGAGTCTAAACGAGGGTTGATTCTAAGTCTGGTTGTGGGTTAATCCCGAGTCAGGTCATAATGGGCACGATGGCTGTAACTTGTCGTTCATGGTGCTCCGATCATGGTCGAAGGCGGTTGAGGAGTCGAATCCTAGGTTTTTGAGGGTGTGGAGTTGATTGGTGCTGTTGGTTTTCACTCCTATGTGGTGGTTCGAAGAGTGGCCGACAAGGTAGTTATGGTGGCTTTTCTGATCCAAGCTTCTAGAGTGCTATCAATTTACAAGACCAACCTTTTCTTGCTCCTCGTAACTTAAGGGAACTAGTGGCACCTAAATCGAGACTTGAGGTTGGGTATGGGTGGTGAAATCCTAAAGAGAAGTTTCGACTTGGGTTTGGGGTTCTTAGAGAGAGAAAGTGATTATGTGAGTTTATGAGTGTGTTTTAAGTGATTTTGATTTGTGTGGAATTCGTGAGGGTCTAAGCTATTTATAAACATACATGGATAAACCTTAGATTGCACCAAATAGATTTAGGGATAAACATGAATAAACCTTGAATTAATCCGATTTTTAGTTTGTTTGTTTTTCTATCTAAATCTTCAAGTTTTTATGTGTTAATCCACTAATTTGTTAAAAAAAAAAATCAGATGAACACGTATTTCGTCTTCCTTGATTTTCTTGCATTTTTCTTTCTTTTTCTATTCCTATTCTTTTCGGTTACTGTCTGGAGTTGGGAGAGGATCATGTACCTTGCACATGACTCGCTCTAACTAACTAGATGCTACTACGTAGCTACTAGGAGGGAAGAAAAAGAGAAAACAGCACAAGGTGCCTCCTGTTAGACTCAAACTCATAACCGAGGACCCCCACACGCGTACCGAGTGAATATACGAACCAACTGGGCTATTTACTTTCTCAATTTGTTGTTGCAAACAAATTGAATTTAGCAAATTAATCTCTTGGACCGAGTTTTAATTAAAGTGCTTGGGTTTGATTTAAAGACCAAATTAGTACCTCAAATTATAATAATATTATTATTATTATTATTATTATTTTATTTTATTTGGTTACTTTTCCATAATTTTACTTTTATTATATTTTTCCTTTGTCACCATTTTTATTTTGTTTTATTTACTTAGTTTTTTATTTTTTTTTATCCTAGCCTTATTCTTTATTAATTGTTTTTTATAGGGTGAAAATGAGGTGTTTATGCCTATACCTCACATACTTTGCATGTTTTGTTTATAGAATGGAATAAGATAAAAATAAAATCACAATTTTTAAAGAATGGAATAGAGAGGTAATAGCTATTCTTTATACTTATATTGAGGTCTTGTGAATAAATATAGAACTATGTTACAAAAAATTAAAATTATTCCCTTGATTTTATAAAGGAATTGCAATTCCTTATTTTGTCGCAATAGAAATTTCTTAAAATAACAATTTCACCAACCAAATACATAAATAGATTTGAAAGGAAATAATAACTATTCTATTATATTCTTATGAAGCAAATTAAACATTCACAGTACAAGTTTAGGAGTGGGTATATAGTAGGAAGACATCATATCCATATATTACCCTATGGGAGTAGATTCCAAAAATTCTATATTCAAAATTTACTCAATAACTGTTAATATTCATTTATAACATACTCGATTTAAGTAGCATACGAATGGGTACCCCATTGCTTACATCTACTTTTAGCAATAATTCAATCCATAAGTTAGCCAAACAAGTTGGATGAATTAACTCGTTTACTAAATGAGTTGAAAAAATTAGGATCAATATTATATTGGTATCTGAACTTTATTTATTTTTATAATTAACAATTTGGAATTTAAAAGTATCAATTTATTACCTATAAACTTTTTTAAGTCATTTATAATATCCGAATAGAGTAGTTGATTATATAAATAAATAAAATTTACATAGTTAATTGTAAGAATAAGCAAACTTCAAATAATTAATTATAAAAATAAGTAAATTTAAGTAATAAATTGTACTTTAAAACTTTATATAATTAATTAAAAAATGAATAAAGTGTGACATTTACAAAAAAAAAAAACCATGACTCACTTTTTGGTTTAGTTGATTAAACATGCTGACTTGTTGAATCGAACCCATTTGTACAATCCTAGCATCATGATTACAAGATTTCTCAAGGTTGGAGTAGAATTATTCATCATTTATAAAGCTATTATTACATTTGATTTGCTAAATAGCTATTCTATATAATTTTTATTTATTGTAAAATTAGAAAATACAATTCATTCTTAAGACCAAAGAATAAGAAGAAATGGCTGTACTTAATCTTTTTGTTTTTTATATTTTCATATTATATGCATGAAGCCCTAGTCAATAGTTAAATTATGATCTACGGTAAGAGCATATTAATATTTTTAGATACATTTTAATATAGTGTTAATATTAATTTAAATATAATAAAATAAAATAATAATTATTATTAATTTATTTTATCCTTACAAATTATAATACGATTATTACCGTATTCTATTCACTAACTAAACATGTTATAAATATAAATAAACTAATAGCAATAAGAAAACTATAACACTATTGTACAATTAGTAGAACATAATTAAATTTCTCTGTTTTTGATAACAAAAATTCAATACATACAAGCAATTAAATTAATATCACGAAATAATGGCAGTATTTCATTGTCCTATATTTCATGTGTAATTTTATATTAAGCATTTGAAAGAAACAATATCAAGAATCTTGTTAAATTAAAAGTAATACATAGTATTGACATTTATATTTGTCAAATAAATTTTAATATAATATTTGTTAGATTTTTATATTATATTTGTTCGTCATCTAACTAATCAAGTTAGTATAAAATTTATAAAAACAATTTGTATTATGTAACTGAATTAATTAAAAACCCGAATAAAAATGATTGGCAAATAAAAATCATTAAAACTAGAATTACGAAATAAATTTGCTATCCTCATTTTCAAATTTCACTTTCATCAATATTGTAATTACAAAAAATAAATTAAAAAAGGACAAAAAATATTACGAAGATTATTATTCCCAAATTCCCAACTGTTCGATCCATAAGCCCATCCCCGTGCCCTACCCTCCTTCCCAAGAAAACTCCACTAAACCCTAACCCCTAAACCCAAAACCCTATTGTCATTCTGTATATCTCTCTCATCCACGCACACGCACATTCTCAACAATGGGATCGAATCAAGCGGCGGTTAACTTCCTCACAAACGTGGCACGTGCGGCCTTCGGGCTTGGCGCCGGCGCGACAGCACTGAGCGCGTCACTCTACACCGTGGATGGCGGTCAAAGAGCTGTGATATTTGATCGTTTACGTGGGGTTATGGAAGACACGGTTGGTGAAGGGACACATTTTCTAGTTCCATGGCTTCAAAAACCTTTTATTTTCGACATAAGGACAAGACCTCATACTTTCTCTTCTATTTCTGGTACCAAGGATCTTCAGATGGTTAATCTCACTCTTCGTGTGCTTTCTCGTCCTGAGGTATACTGAGATTTCGTTGTTTTTGATTTTGTTGATCTATGTTTTTTTCCAAAATGGGCATGTTCTGTTTTGTTGGCTACGTCTTTTCTAACTTATTTTCTTTCTCTGTTATGTGAAATAGGTATGTTTTCTTAAGTTGTGGGTATGCGTTTTTTGTTTTAAATTTTGTTAGCTTGCTGTGTTATATGAAACGAGCATGTTCTGTTATGTTGTGCATATTTTTTCAGGCTTTATAAGTGCTAATTTTGTCACTAAAATTAATGACTTAGTAGGTTTTGTGTTCTTGTATATGCTTGTGAGAATTCTGATAGTTGAGCCGAGCAATCTGGCCAAAAAAAACGACAGGAACATTAAAAGTAGCCAAATGCTTTACTGCATTCAATGTTTGCAAAAGGAAATGAAAGCACATGAAAATTTTTCCTTGTTACAAATCAGTCCGTGCTTGTTTTCACAACAGTTATTTGGCCTCATTATCATTGTTGATACCGTGAAATAGTGTTGTCTTGGTTGGTTGTGGGTATTCCCTCTTTTTTTTTT
Organism: Laguncularia racemosa; assembly: GCA_037954665.1. Taxonomy (NCBI): domain Eukaryota; kingdom Viridiplantae; phylum Streptophyta; class Magnoliopsida; order Myrtales; family Combretaceae; genus Laguncularia; species Laguncularia racemosa. Next base: position 3,665,901 of record JBBMOL010000001.1, on the reverse strand, counting down.
TTGGGTTGGTGGGGTTGGGGTTCACAATTTTTATTTTATTTTTTTGGTTCTATGGTGATGTTTGGGATTGAATTGGGAAAGAAGTGTCGGTTTGGGTCTATGAGAGTGCCTATTTTCTTATCCCGCCCACTGACCCTCTTTTAACATTATCCGTCCACTTGTCCTGAGAATACCTCTTGCTTCCATTCGGTCCTCGCTCTCAACGCAAACGGTACTCAGGGAGTCCGCGGGGGGTCATACTGATCCGGCTATATCCACAAGCGCACCTATCTTACGAGGGACCATTCGTTTTAAGTCAGCATTACTCCGCGAGGAAACCCGAAAGATAGGCCTGCTTAAAACCTAGTTTAAGAGGGGCTAGGTGCCCCGCGGACCAGAAGACAAAGATAGATAAAGGTGATGATAGAAAGGATAGCTAACAATCGGATGATCCACTCTTATTTCAATTCTTCCTTCATTCAATCACCTAGAATACCAATTGCAACCTCCTCTATACATCCAACTGGCATTGGGAATCACTTTCAGCCATCTCCCAATCATCTTGTACTCACTTCTGGGATGGAACAGGTAAGAGTTGCTCTCTCTCATTCACTGTTGGTCAATGAGAGCTAATCTAATGCCTACGTTGGCGGCAAGGAAGGAAAGACTAGACCATACTAAAGTTAAGAGGCATTCGGGAAGCAACTAGTCGCTTCTGGCGAAAGCTGGTTGGGTTGGGGGGGCGGGGGGGTGTGGGTGGTGGTGTATATGCTGTGAAATGGATTTCTTTGATTCATGTTTGTCTATTCAGGTCTGCTGTCTCCATTATGTTGTCTTAACAATCTCATGATCGGTCGTGATCATGCAGCCAATTTGGAATCACAAGAATAATGTGTTTGTGACAATTAATTTTTTTTTTTTGGATAAGATGTCAGATTTCATTAATAAATTGTGGAAGAATACATAAGGATCAAAATGTACCAGGAATAAATTGTGTTTGTGACAATTAGTTGTTTATTACATGTAATGTTTCTTTTTTTGGTTCTTAATCAGGAGAGAGCCTTTTGTTTTTGGGAACTTAGTTTTGGCTCTAAGAGTAATGATATTATGGATATTTTTGTATGGCAGCACAACTTCTGGTTGTTTCTCTTCTTTTGCTTGTGAAATAGGTCCTGCATGAGGACGGCTGAAAGTTGAAGGAATGAGTTACAATGAAAAAAAAGGCTTAAAAACTGTGTGGCAGTGGGATAAATCAGTTCCTTCTGGGTTTCAAAAGCCTGGATTTGTGTTTTTGCTGATCACTGTAACCATATGATTCTATTACATTAGATTGCAATGCACTTTTTCTCTTAGGTTTAGAAGAGTCAGCATCCTTGAATGCCCAATTTTCCGATGTATTTTTGTCCACAAATTTATCTGTGATATGCTCAGCTTAATTATGGCTCTTTTGATAGATTGCATGCCCAATTGCAAGAATATTGTTGTACTTTCATTCTACATTTCTCTTTGCCTATCAATTTATTTATGCTTTAGGCTTTAAGTTTACATAGATTTAGGTGAGCATATTGATGGTTTTTTAGTGATCAGAAAAGTCTTGGAAGTCTGTTTTCTGTTTACCCCAAATGTTGGTGAAGATCTATTTGAATTGTTTACTGTGCCATCTTGGTTCTTTTACCGGTTTCTCTCTTTAACATCTAAGTGATCTTTCTTCATTCCCCCTAAATGTCCCTTTCTCATTATTATTTCTTTCATTTTTTAAATGCATATTGTAAGTATTGTATATGTTGGTTATGGTGGTATCTCTATCCATCAGAGAGTTTCCACTTAGTTGTCTCCCCTTCGAGTATTTCTGCTAAAGGATCGATTTTAAATATTGAATTATGGGCTCGTTAAGGGAGAAGCCAAGGATCTCTTGGACACTTTAGTTCTGAATTTTTTGGAGAAAAATAGGCTTGGTTTCCTTTTTTAACTCTCTGCCCTCTTAACAAGCACAAGAGTGGTGGTTATCAATTTGAACCACTTCACTATTTTCACTCCCTAATGCAAAGTGTTCCTTGCAAACAATTCTAACTCTACTAACAGCATAATTTCAACCAACTGACACACAACACATAATATGCGACACACTTACCCAACAAACAACACAACACGTGGACACCTCACAGAGACACACTGACCAGCAGCTATGGTAAACACACCACCACTGGAGCTTGTAATTACTGGTTGTGACAGTTTCCCCTGGCTTAATTTTGCAATTGTTGATTCATAATTGCTGACTGAAATTACATTTTCAAATTTCAGGTCTCTCGTTTGCCTTATATCTTTCGTCACCTTGGTCTTGAGTATGATGAGAAGGTTCTTCCATCCATAGGAAATGAGGTTTTGAAAGCTGTTGTTGCACAGTTCAATGCTGACCAGCTTCTTACTGATCGGCCTCACGTGTCAGCTCTAGTTCGAGAAAGCCTCATCCAACGTGCAAGGGAGTTCAACATCATTCTTGATGATGTGGCAATTACTCATCTGTCTTATGGTGCTGAATTTTCAAGGGCTGTAGAACAGAAACAAGTTGCCCAGCAGGAGGCCGAGCGATCCAAATTTGTTGTGATGAAGGCAGATCAAGAGAGGAGAGCTGCAATCATTCGAGCTGAAGGAGAAAGTGAGTCTGCCAAGCTTATTTCCGATGCCACTGCTGCTGCTGGTATGGGTCTGATTGAGCTGAGAAGAATTGAGGCATCAAGGGAGATTGCAGCAACATTGGCAAGGAATCCAAATGTTGCATATTTACCTGGTGGACAACAGGCACTACTCGCCCTTAATCCAGCTCAGTTTGGGCGTTGAACTGGTAACTATCGATAGCTGAACATTTGTTTTTGTACTAGAGAGCATAGTTTCATAATGGATTGGATTTGATGCTGCGAGTGGATTTGCATTCTCATATGTGTACCATATTCTGCTGTGGATTTATGATGGTCTCTGAGACAATCTCTGTTCTTAAGGATTTCCCTTGAGGCCTTATGGAAAAATTATTGATCTCAGCCTCTTGCTTGATTTTCTATTAGACATGCCATCTGTTACTTTGATTGGTTCTTGTCGTTTCCCAATGGCTGGACTGAGTTTATTGTTTAGGAGGTATATTTGTTGTTGGTCTGCCCAGCGAAAAAAGCAATGCTCGGAAGGATCTTAATACGCTTTTTGCCCTGTATAAGTCAAGGCCACTTAAATAAAAAGTTCGAAGGTTCTCTGGAAGGATCTTATCATAAGTGTGTACCTTATTTTGCCCTATATTTTAGTAGTCTTTTACGTGAAAAGTTCAGAGGTTCCATTGTATTTGCAGCTTGTGTTTCTTTTTTCTATTAATATACTTCTAATGTACGTTTATTTGTTTGAGTTGGCCTTTTGGAGATGAAATGTACCAACTAAAGCTTCCTGATAATCATTTGACAAAAGAGTTTGACTGAGGTTATTTCATCAACTTATATCATCAATAATGAGATGGCAATCTCAGTAAGTTCTCAATGGGTTTTTGAAGAATACTTTTTTGCATATGTTAATATGTTATAGATGGTTGCGAGTGATTTTGACAATCCTAATGAATCTGGCAATCCAATGAAAGATAGACCTTCAGAGTGAAATATATGGAGAGTATCTTCTTTATGGTTTTACACAAGAATGGACTGGTTTCTTGGTTACCTTTTAACTTCTGAAATTGAATAAATGCAGTGCCGTTTGATTTGCACTTCAATCTGCTAGGAAAAAAAGAATATGAAACTTTTTAGAAAAGGGTGGATGCTGATTGTGATCTTTTCGTCTTGTATGCAGAAGCTTGGCATGGAACGTGAACAGCTGAAATGTTTCCCAACTTTTGGAATTTGAGCTGATTATTGTGCGAGCCTTTTGTCTTAAAGCTTAGACAATATATGTTGAATGAATTTTGAAGAACCTGAAGACTGAAGTGGCTGTTTATGTTGGTACCCTAAAGATCAGAGTTGATCTCCACAATTTCATAACCTTGGATATATTTGTCCGAGTATTAGAGTTTAAATTCACAATGTATGCCATTCAGTATGTATGTTGGTTTCGCCCTGATGCTTAGTGCTTCGAAGCGGGATGGATGGTGCAATTTATCTCTGTCCATTTTTAATGAAATAATTGCACAAGAATTTTTATTTATTTATTTATTTCCATTGAGAAGATATTAGGGAAAAGTTCATGTTCGATGTGGTAGTCTACCTTAATATGCTATCAACCGGAAGTAGTTACTAAAATATCAGGGAAACCATAGTTTTTCATATTTTCAACATAAGCAAACTTCATTTTCTGACCTTTTTGCCATGTTAACTAAAAACCCTGTTAACATTATAAGTTAAATAGAATTTACGTGCCATCGGATTGATTAGTGGCAGACAAGGCAACTACTCTATATCTAACCATAGTATCGGTAATGTGAATGCAATTGTTGAACAAAAATTAAGTTGTGTTATAATTCTTGTTTTGAGTCTGCCACATTTATATGCGTGTGCATATCCCTAATCGATTTATCTTGTTGGAGTCATCCACATGCTTGGTATGAAAATCGGCCTTTCTTCCGGCAAATGTATCTTTAGCTGGAAGAAATTTCTTGCATTAAGTACTTTGATATCTGCAACTGAGCTTTGATGGACATCTGCTGTGTTTTGTACAAGTCAAGCAATGAAATGAATCCGTTCTATTTGCTACATTCTCTTCAGAGTTAAATTCATCACTAGTTGCAATGTTAGTTGCTGCACAATCTGATCAAAGTAAGACTTCCACCGTAGCATGTAAAACGAGAGGCCAATTCACCCTCAAATAGCTATATTTTTAGTGGATAGCCGAGGGCTCCAAGGAAATGGAAAACGATGCTTCCTCCGAATTATTTAGCCGAACTTTATGTGCTCAGAATACCCGGGTTGAGAAAACGTTTTGATTGACATGGTAAATGTGTCATTAAGTTTTCTAGGGTCTTGATCCACAATGAATGTTGTAAAGACACTTGATAAAGAAGGAAAAGAAACTTCTTATCTTTCTTAGACCTTGTTACACATGGTATCCTATTCGGCTTTAGAATTTTCTCACCCAAAGAGACAGAATATCAAAGCAAGTTTTCCTGTTCCATCACACCATCTAGTTGCTATCCGAGGTGGGGTCATGTTCATAAGGGCAGGGCCTCTGTACCTATGAGAAAATATGAGCACTTGTGTTTAAACGTGGGGAGTTTGGACAGGCCCTACTTCGACCCAATTCAGAGTTTCTGGTCTGGCTATTATTATTTTCTTTTTCTTCTTCTTTTTAATTTTGGTTCGATATATGGTGGTGCCACGGATCAAGATTGTTACACTGGACTGGTTCCATCAACCGACCGTGCCATATTTGAGCCGATTAAAAAAAATAATATTAGAAAAGAAAATTACAAAACTAAAATTTAAACTTATCGTGTGATTCATTTAAATCATCCTAAAACTTATACCTATAAATTCTATAAGTTTCAAGCTATTTTATGAAACCTATAATTTTATCTATGACAAGTTGAGTCTTAAATTAGACCAAGGTTGGAACTAGTCTTATATGGTCAATTCTAGACCCATATGTGAACTCAAAGGATCCATGGGTCCATGGCGATTCAAGCCATTAAATTAAAATATATATATATATATAAATCATAAAATAAAAATAATATTAAAAATTTAAACTATATATACATGTGAAATGAGTAACTAATTCCTATTTACAGAATTTAATGTATTATTATTAACGACACAAGAAATAAATATATAAAACATATCTAATTAAATATTTATAGGCTTCACCAAGAAATAGTTTTCATTCTTTAGTAATATGAAATTAAAATCAACTTTCGTGTTTTGATTTTCTTTTGTAAACTTTTGTCTCACATTATTAAAATGACAATTTTACTTTGGTATAATTTTATAAAGAATATAAACCTATTTTAAGTTATCTACAAAATAGACTAAAAACTATTAAGAAATTTAAGTTCAATCTTTTTTTATTTAAAATTTTTAATTAATTTTTATTTTAATTTAAGAAAGAAAAAAAATTAAAAAGTTCATAAGATAAGGTATTAGCCTGTGACCTTCGATTCCATGAACTGAGGCTACGGTTTCGGTGCCAATTCCCCATTTTGGGGACCTAGACCTAGCTAATCTGGAGTTGGTTTCGAGATGGTTTCATCTTGTGTCGGTATCTAATTTTATCATTCTTACTTTTTTGTTTCTATTTATGAATTACAATAAATGTAATCATACTGAATTTCCATTAAATAAAAACACAAACAATACAGACATAGACTGAAAACCAACTTGAATTAGTGATGTGATAAAGCTTTAATTGTATAATTAAAATTTCCTCCACATCGACAAATCAGAATTTGACGGACTTCGTTAAGATTTTTTTTGTTTTTATATATATTTGACAAATTTAATTATATTTATCAATATATTAACTTGTACATATTGAAAAGTAAAAACCTTATGTCATAAAACCTACAACTTACATAGTAAGGGTAGACACGGATCAAATTAATTCAATTTTTTAAAACTAAATTAAATTATAAAAATAAAATTTGATTTATAAATTAAAATATATATATATTTTCAATAAAATATATTTACTTTACATATAATCTCATATAAACAATACTAAATTTATTTAATAATAATATATATTAAGATCATATAAAAAATTAATAAAATCAATATTCAAATAACTAAAAAATTATAAAAATATATATAATATAATTAATTTATTCCTCATACTAATTTATAATATAAATTTTGATTCAATCTATATACATACTTACTAAATTACAATCATAAAATTGCAATAAATATAAACTAAAAAAATTTATATATTATATACAACAACAAAAAATAATTATAAATAAAATATCATTATATTATTTTCAAATAATTTAGTACGAACCAAATCGCAAAAATATCCATATTTTCAGTTTACCCCAAACATGTAGTATAACTTCTGGGGAATCACATCTACCATCTTGATTTCACTACCTCAATTGTGATTGAAGATAATTACTCGTATTAGGTTGTTTAATTTATTCAAAATATTAAATTACGATCGGTGAAGACAATAGTGACATTTTTCAAATAATAATCCTAAGAAAAGCAAAAGCCGGGGGCAGCAACAGATTATTTGACAAAATTAACCTTAGGTGCCCTAATCACCTAAAAAAAGAAAAACCCGAGAGAGAGAGAGATTATGTAAAAACAAGCATGTCCTTCCGATTGAAGATTAAAATCATCACCACCCCGTCCGTCCATAAGAAAGAAAGAAGATCACGGTATTACTGGAATAATTAAAATGGGATAGCCATTCTCAAAGTACGCTGCTACTTCTGAAAACTCTTTTATTCCAAATCAGCTCTCACGACTCTCACTTCTCACCAAAAAAGTACAAACACCATCAATAGCTGGAAAATTTCAAGCTCTCCATCATCCAAACTAATTAACTTCAAAATTGTTCATTGACAATTGGCAATGTGGCAGATCAAGTCAACAACACGAGTGCTGCAAAAGAGAGGAAAAATTTTTTAAGACAAGGTCCAAATAATTATTAACCCAGTAATTTTGATGTATCTAAGTAAAGTATATTAATATAATGACAGCTCACAACGCGGCATCATCAAGGACACAGTAGAAAGTTATTTTTTAGAGGAAAATTACCTGTAACCCCATTCGTTGTCATACCAAGAGACAAGTTTGACGAAATCGTTGTTCAAAGCAATTCCAGCTTTGGCATCGAAGATGCTTGATCTGCATAAACGTAGAAATCAAACATTCATAAAAATTGCAAAGTACAGTGAACGGTAAATTCTACTTAATCAAACATGAAGAAAGGCCCACTACTCCACCTGTTATCACCAACAAAATCGGTTGACACAACATCATCCTCGATGTAGCCAAGAATGCCCTTTAGGTTGGTCTCAGATTCCTCCCTATACAGAACAATTAAGAAATCAAGACATTTCCAGTAGCAGGAAACTTTTTGCACTGATATTGCCTATTGGCATAGAATTCCAAATAGAAAGTACTTAAATTCTTACTTGATGGCAGCCTTGATCTCATCGTAAGTAGTTGGTTTTGCAAGTTTCACAGTAAGATCAACCACAGAGACATCAACCGTGGGTACACGGAAAGCCATTCCAGTCAATTTTCCGTTCAGGGCTGGGAGCACTTTACCAACAGCCTAGAAGAGGAGGGAACATAATAAGTTAGCTCACATGTAAATTGCACGGGTATAATGTTGAAAGAGAGGACAAATTACCTTTGCTGCTCCTGTGCTGCTAGGAATAATGTTGAAAGAAGCAGCTCTGCCACCTCTCCAGTCCTTCATTGATGGCCCATCAACAGTCTTTTGTGTGGCTAAAGGATAGATAAAAGATCAATAATCTGTGCAGATCAATAACCTGTATGTTTCTCATAACAAAATAAATTTTGTCGATAGTATTTACCAGTGATGGAATGAACAGTGGTCATAAGACCCTCAACAATGCCAAATCTGTCATTGATGACCTGCAAGTGCCAAATATAAGTTAGTCAGAAAGCTTCAGAGTGGTTAATCTTTCTCTCAAACTTCAAAATACTAATATGTTTCCTCAAACCTTGGCCAATGGAGCGAGACAGTTGGTGGTGCAACTAGCATTGGATACAATGTCAAGGTCAGGTGTGTAGTCCTTCTCATTGACACCAACAACAAACATGGGAGCATCCTTGCTAGGAGCAGAGATTACTACCTTCTTAGCACCACCCTACAAAACAACCACTTGAACAAATTAACATGTTGACAATCATATATCATCCAATCATTACAGCAAAACACAGTATAAAGTAACCAATAACTTTTGCATTTGATGTCTAAACAGTTAAAAAGAAAAATAAAGGATTAATTGCAAATACAGCCTCATATATCTGCTTTATGTGTACTTAGCCCCCTATATTTAAAATCATGCGTTTAGATCTCCAAATCTTTCAAAAGGTGCAATTGAACTCCAACAAGACCATTTTGCCATTGATTTCATGCATTCCGGTTTTAATGTTCTTTTTATATTACTTTATCCAAGGGCAAAATGTTAAAATAGGATATAAATGCACTTTTTTTTCAAAGATGAAGGGGCTACAAATGCACAATTTTAAAGATAGGGGACTAAGCACACATGAAGCAATCATATGGGTATAATTTGCTGTTTACCAAAAAATAAAGTTCATTTAACCAGAAACAAAAACTACACTAATCATAGAACCAAGAACAAGAACTTCAAAACTGCTTCAGCAGAGATAGCCAAAATAAGGTAAGCAATAGATAAATTATTATGGTTGGGAAATCACCAACCTTCAAGTGAGCAGCAGCTTTTTCCTTGTCAGTGAAAACTCCAGTAGACTCCACAATGAACTCAGCCCCAGTCTCAGCCCATGGTATCTCTTCAGGGTTTCTAAGATAAATAAATCATCCATTAGAAGAAATGCTATGTGATGAATCCAAAAAAAGCACCTAACACTAGTAAAAAACCTACAATTAAGGGCATAAAGACCAAATAAGAACAAATTAAATTTTACCTAATGCCGAAGACAGTAACGGGCTTCTCACCAAAGAGAAGAGTCTTTGAATCCTGAACCTTGATGTCATGGTGCTTCCATTGCCCATGAACGCTGTCATACTTGAACATGTAGGTCTGCATGGCAGCCAAACACAAACACAGTCACCATCTCTCGATATTGCAAACAAACAAACAAGTACCTCAGCACAAGCAAGAAAATTTAATTTCACATTTCACCAATTGAAGAGATGTAGTATTCATCTCATTTTGTCTAAAACTTCAACTTGAATATTATCTTATATGAAACCAGTTTTCTAATGGCACAGACCATTTTAATTGACACCATCCAGATTTACATCCGTCCTTCAATAGTTCATATATAAAGGAGAAGCTGAGCATTATTTAAACACGATCATATACACCTATCTCAAAGCAAACAAAATCATTTGCTTACATTATAACCAAGGCAACACATTACAAAACTGGCAAAAACACTAATTCAAGCAATATATGACTAACACCTCACCACAATTTGAACAAACAACTAGCATGGTCAAATTCCGTATCTGTAAGTCAAATTTCTCAAATATATCACTTATCTACCGATACTAATCATCATGTATGCCATACAGCAGCACATTGAACAAATATATAACCCAAAAAAAGAAAAAGAAAAAGAACCGATCCAGATCTAACATTTCCCAACTTTTCAACACGTATATGTCAGCGGAAAAAAAGGATCCAAAATTATACAACTTTTTCAAATAACATGTAATCCAATCAACACATCGTATGCGTTCATAAACCTAGAGCAAACATATATACAAACCAGATCTAACAATTCAACATATGCAATTGATTTGCTCCATAGATATTAGCACGTTTAAGCGTAAAACGATCCAAATCTGTACATCAGTTTCACTCAACAAGTAATCTAATCGACAAATCACACACACGCACAAACCCTATAGCAAGGATATGAACCACATAACCGATCAAGATCTGACACCTTTAGACATAGATCGAGGTAATTACCATGTAATCGGTGGTGATAAACGGATCGTTGACGGCGACGAGCTCGACATCGTCTCTCTGAAGAGCGACTCTGGCGACTAGACGTCCAATCCTTCCAAAGCCTAATCAATCAAAAATCAAAACCAAAAAGATTATCAGAAAACGAAGAACGAGGATCTTAAGGGAGAGAGAGATTGGAGTGAGAAACGATGACGTACCATTGATACCGATCTTGACCTTGGCCATTGTGAAGGACGAGAGAGTGCGAGATAGTGAATGATAGTGGGAGAGGGAGTGAGAGTGAGAGAGCGACGGAGAATGAAAGTGGGGAGGGTGAAAGGGAGGGAGAATTTAAATATGAGAAAATGTCGGGTCGTGACCTAAATGAGGGGGAAGAGAGAGAGGCGGACTTATCGAGATTAGAATAAGAGAGAGAATGTGAGGGGGAGGGAGTGTGTGGGACCATGATCATCATGCACAATAATATGGGAAACTTATTCACTCGTAGGCCCGTTTGTTTCGGAATTTTCTATGCTGCTGGTACTAGTGTTTTCTACGGATTAATCTTACTTTAAATTTTATTATAAATCTACATACTAACAACAAAAATTTAATAGTAATTAACAATAAAAATTTAATATATATAACTAAGTAATAAAATTAAAAGCTAACTTGATTCTACTAAAATAGTTGACCGAACCATAAATGGTCTCATTTATTTTTTAAAAAATTAATTGTTAGTGCAAAACATTTTTTATTAAAATTGTTTTCCTAAAAATAATATATTTTCATATGTTTAGCTGCATTTCTAAAAATATATTAAAAAAAATTCTAATGTTAGCTTGTGAATATTATGTAACCAATAATATTGGTAAATATAAATTGCTATAACATGTTACTATAAATAAAATATTAAGAACATTTTATTTATATGCAAAACTATAATTAAAAAATAATTTTATAATATGTATTATTACCACCTTTCTAGTTAAATTTATAGTTCTTAAAAAAAATATTTTTTTTACTCATTATATTTTTATGTTTAAATTTATAAATAATTATAATAAAAATAATATAGATATTATTTTGTTAGAGTTCAAACTTTTGCAATTGTTGATTCGGAAAACAACAATCTATTTTAAAAAGAGTAAGTTGTTTTTCTAAAAAGGATTAAAATTTACCTTTTAATGAAAAAATATTTTCCTACGTATGGGAAAATGTTTTATACTTAAAAGCCCATTTTTATCATAACAAATAAGGGAAAACACATAAAATTTTATCCAAAAAATATTTTTCCTAAAAAAAACGAAGCTTATAATTGTTTTTTTCCCTCATTTTGTGTAGATGTGTATATGTTAGAATTACAAAAGGCAAGCACTAATTTAGTATGGCATAAATTTTACTATTTAATTTTATTTGATTTTTGCATATGCATCATAAGTATATATGGACTAGTTTCTCATTATTCTATAATAATTAATTTAATAAGGTTATAATTTAAGAATTAAAAATAAAAATAAAGTAGAAAAAAAAATCAAAGCTTAAGGGATGGTGATTGGCTACCTACCTCCTAAGCGGTGGCTTGCTACCCAATGACTTTAGTTAGTCGATCAAACCCCTTTTGATTTTTTCCTATCATTTTTCTTTTTATTTTCAAAATATTGTATTATATTATTTAATTAAAATTATTTAATAATAATATTTTATTAAATTAATTATTACAAAAAATTGACTTATGATCTCAAAAAGTCGTTAGATTGAGGTGGTCACGTGATTTAAGTGTCATGTAGCATGGATAAGTCTAGGGATAGGAGAATTAGGGAATGAGGTGAAAATATTGCAATTTTCAAAGATAATTTTTTAAATTAAGTTCATGTAAAGCTATTTGCAAATACCATTACAAAAATGTACCTCGGAATAACATTTAGTTTTGACTCAAATTAGATAACAAAATAGTAGAAAATGCACCTTGAACGTGGTTTTTTGTAAAATGTAATCCCTATTAACTGTGTTTTTTATTTTCATTAATCAAAATAGCCCAAAAGAATTTATAAAGAAATACAAGCATTTTATGTTGCAACTCTGCCTTCTAAGTCATAAAATACATAAATCAATTGAAAATCAAGCAAAGTTCTTTTCTTTTCCTTTTTTTTTAAGGTATGTTTAGTCAACATCCACAAACACATTGACAACTTCAAACCCACAACTATCGCAAAAACCATGTCACAATGCTGTTTTATAACTAACATTAAACAATAAATCAATAATCTAAGAAATTTATTAGTAAATTGACATGTACTGAGTATATGATAAGGATTTTGATACCCAAAAATAGAAGTTGTGATGATGGGCATTCGAGTACATGAAAGTCTAAGGAAGTGGTAGGGAAAGTTAAGAAAGAAATGCTTAACAAGTATCTCAAGTTATTCACGAATTTAGGTATTTCGATGACAAAATTTATTTTAAAAATGAGTGAAATGCCCCTAAAAATAAAACTACCAAGGGTAAAATATACTTTTTGCATTGGTTCTAAAAGAGGCTAACCCCTTTCTCTTTCTTTTTATAGGAACCTAAAGAGATAGACCCTAGTCTTTTTGTCCCTAGTTTCTTTAATTATAACATCCTTAGACTTAATTCTCTTTCTTCCTTGCATGAGTCTAATCCATCTCAAGACAATGCAAGCATGATTTATTGGTCTAAGGTAATCTTTTATCCTTTTCCTCATTAACATGTCTTATTTTACTTATCAATTAAGTAAAACAATGAGTCTAACACTTGTTATTTCTCTTTTTTATTGCAAGAAAGTTGAATCTCGACGGAGACACGGGAAAAGGGGACAATTGCACTAGACAGTAAGAGTTTAGACGTCTTTAAGTATATTGGGTATTGAATAAAGAAATCTCTAACTATTTAATTTGGATGAAATGGTGATTGTTAAAGCTAAGATCTTAGTAGGAGCCTTACAATGAATTTAAGGATTACTCATCTATCTTGCTCTAAGGTAAGCATATTCAATGAATTTTTTGTTACAATAATGATGGTGTAATTTTCATAGGAATAAAATTGCAGCATAATTATAAGATTTATTCCTTATTTTTTGAAGGGAGAACTAATGTCACTTGATAGAAGGTAATAGCTATTTCTTGTAAAGAATAAATAATAAAAAAAAAGCCACCTATAATAGCATGTAAGGAGGGTTGTTGTAATATATTGATCATATGTGGTAGGTGTACTAACCAAACTTAGAGAGGTTTTAATTTGATGACACATACAAGGATGTTATAGAAAAAGGAATGTGAAGAGGAATCAACAAGTTTGAATTCTCGAAGCGCATATGTGATAGCATATTGAATAAGATATATATATTTTTTATTATTTGTTCTTGACTTTGTCATAATGAATTCTAGTCTTTGAATTTATGTAGAGTGATTTTGCTAGAATAATAGCATCTATGTAAAAACTTGTCAATGCTTCAAATGTTGCAATTAAGGAGGAAGAGACTCATACATATGAAACTTCACTTATAATCTCAATCATTTGATGAATCTAAGATGGATGAACCAAATAAGTCATTGCTAAGAGCCATTGGATCAATTTCTGATGATTCACAATTCAAATTGAAGCTTAATTTCTTATATAATACATAGTTTTTTATTTGGGCTTGAGATAGGTTAAGTTTAATTGCTTATAAAATGAGCCCATCTTTAATTATAAAAGAAACCTACCTCATTTCAAAATAAGTTAAACGCTTATTAAGCCATCTTAAAGGCCTATTAAGGCCAAATGGGGTTCAAATGAACACGTAAAGTTTTTTTTTTTTTAGCCTACTTTTCACTTGTGAAATAACCGAGCAATGTTAGGAGTGAAGAGCCTACCACGTCATATACTTATAAATATTTATAATTAGGCCCAATTTTCTACCTTAGTTCAAGTCTTAAGCAAAAAAATAACTAGATACTATACTAGATATAGCTATTCTACTCTATATTATTATTTTTTTTTTCTTGATTTACTTTTCTTATAAAACATTGACAACTGACTTATTAACCACAAATGTTTTTATTTTCTCTACTCACGCTTTCCCTCTCTCACTAATTGCATTTCTTACTCTCTCTCTCCCCCATTTCTCTATATTTTTTCACAACTGCTTTGCATTTTCATTAACTAAGCAACATCAAATTCTATAGCGAACAATACTTTCTCATTTAATTATATTATGAAATTCATTTTTCAAATATTCATTTTCTTTAAAAGCTTTTTTTCTTTCTGTTACTCAAGCTATGGCTTACTACTTTGAATGAAAAAGAGTGTTGTTTGACTCCACTTTAGATTTATTCTTTCTCATTACACTTTACATTTCCCATTATATTTACATATCTCTTCCTCATCCAAGGTTTAGCTTCTTATTGTTATTTTTAGTAAAGTCTTTACCCTTTTGGAATTTTCACTTATTTTATTTTTCAAACTCTGTGCTCTATATTCATACATAATTTTTTATCTTTTATGTTTGTTTATAGATGACATAAGTACTTACCTCATTGCCAATAGAGATCATCTTTATTGTCATCTTGGTTCAGAAACTGTCAACTTCGTTGACACCACATGAGTGATTTTCTTTCTTTATCTTAAACTAATTGTTGGTATGAATGTACATTTACTTTTATAGATGAAATTTTTCCATGGGCTCCATTTATGCATTTATATTGCTAGCATAAGATGATGACTCGAACACACACTTTCAATGGATATCTATAAGTTTTATGTGTGTGAGGGTCGGTAAAGTGCTTAGTGCCGTATGCATGATAAAATATATTTATGAAATCTACTTAATTATTTCATCGTGTAATATATTTCCAAAATCTATTCTACGTTATGTGCAATGAAGAATATATTTACAAAATCTATTTAATTATTTCATTGTTTATGTGTTAGGAGTTCAATTGAGTCATAAGTGTGTGTGAGATTCGGTGGAACGTGGATTTTTTTCATGCTAATGTGTGGTTTTTGGTTGATTTAGGTGTTTGTGATTAGATTTTTAGAAGTTTTTTTTTGGAAGTTTCAGTTCAATTGTGTGATAGCAATCTAAGGAATGTTGATGGTGATACTTTCATGTGCTGGGATTTAATAGAATCATGAAGTGTGTTAGAATAAAAAGAATATGGATTATATTACGTTGATATGGGTCCTATTTTTACTGTAAAGAGCAGCTTTACCATTGAAATCGATCAAGCATAATAGATCTATCTTGAACTTACAATAGTAGTATTTATGAAGTAGAATAAAAAACTTGAATAGAAGTAGTTTTGTATTATTCGGTTAGTTCTCAACTGTACAAGTATGTTATTTATACTATTACCGAAAATAGAAACTAACTAGTTACTAGTAAGGTCAAATCACCTATTGACGCATGGACTAATCAATATAAATAAAAAAGTATGTATTATTTACATATAATGTTAACATGGCTCCCTTAAGTTGGTGCTATAAAAAGGCCCAACTTAGACAAAACATGAGTAAATTGACCTACGGAAGGCACTTTGGTGAAAATATCAGTAAGTTGAGCAATAGTAGAAACATGATGGAGATCAAGAAAGCCACGAGTCAATAGATCCCAAATGAAGTGAACATCAATATCAATATGTTTAGTATGACCATGGAAGCAAGGGTTGCGAGCTATCAAAATGGTAGATTTATTATCACAAAATAAAGGAATGGGAACAGAGAAAGAAACATATAAGTCCCAAAGTATATAAGTAGTCTAAAGGAGTTTCGTAGACACAGCAGCGAGACTTTGATATGCAATCTTTGTGGTGGATGTACTAACAGTAGATTGCTTTTTAAACTTCCAAGTAACAAGAGAATCTCCCAAAAAAAAATGCAAAATCTTGATAAGGATTTCTGATCAAAAGTAGAAGAGCCCCAATTTGCATCCAAAAATACACGAACAGCAACAGAATTAGAGGATAAATAAGAAAGTTCAAGATGAATAGTTCCTTTAAGATATTTCAACAAATGAATGCAGCGTGATAATGAGGCACACGAGGATGAGAAAGAAATTGACTAAGTTTGTTAACTACAAAAGCAACATCTGGGCAAGTGAGAGTCAAGTATAATAAACGCCCAACAATGCGACGATAGATAGAGGGATCATAGATGGAGCTTCCAATATTAGTGCAATCTGTAGAAGAACTAAAATGTGCAGTTGAGGAAGGTAAATTCCTTGTTTGTAAAGCTGAATCAAAAGTATCATCCAATGGAGTAGAGTATCTTGCATCGAACGAAGGAGTAAAGCAATCCATTGCTATTTTGTTAGATAATTTTCCTAAATTCAGTTTCTTCCCTTTATACCAATTCAGGTATCCAGTGAGTTGAAAACATGTATCAATGCTATGTCCTTCATTCTTGCAATGTCTGTAATACAATCTTTTCCCTTTCTTCCTATTAGGACCACTATTTGCATTGCTCCTGTTATTATTTCCAATAGAAGCTCGATTAAATTGAAAAGCAGACATTTCCATTTTAGCTAACACTCTAGTGTTGATCTGACGTTGCCACTCAACCTATTGAACTAAATAGTATGCCTTGTTAACTAAAGGCAAAGGATTCATAGCCAAAATTTGACTTTTCACCATCTCAAAACTATCATTCAAGCCCATGAGGAATTGAACTAGCCTAGTTTTTTATTCAAAGGCTAAAATTCGTTCCTTAAGCCAACAATTGTAGTAGGCTAAACCATTAAATGAACAAGTGGGATATGCATGTAACACTTACAACTCATCCCAATATTTCTTCAATCTGTTATAATACGTTGCCATGGATTGATTCAACTGTTTAAGATTGCTTATTTCATGCTAGAGTTGAAAAATTAGAGGTCCATTGCTTTGCCTGTACTGCTCTTTCACTTCATTCTACAAATCATATGCGGATTGAGCAAAAACATAGTTTTGAGATATCTCTTTAACCATAGAGTTCAAAATCCATAATCTTACCATGTAATCACACCTCTCTCAACGAAGTAGATCTAGTGAATTCGAATAAGGTTTAAGCAAACTACCATCAATAAACCCTAATTTCATTTCCGAACCTAACCCCATCTTAATTGACCAAGCCTACACTAGGTAATTCAAACCAGTAAACATGATATTTCCAATGGCCATGTTAGGATCATTTGATCCCATAAGATATAAAGGATGCCAATTAGGAAAATCGTTATTCCATTCTTCTTCCAAACGACTGTGTTTTGACGAACTAGACATGATTACACACGAACAATCTTGTTCAAGGAAGAAATTGTACTAGATCTTATTAATGATGCTCTGATACCATGTAAATAGCAACTCTACCATTGAAATCGATCAAGCACGACAAATCTATCTTGAACTTACAGCAGTAGTATTTGTGAAGCAAAGGAGAAAACTTGAACAGAAGTGTTTTTGTATTATTCAGTTAGTTCTCAACTGTGCAACTATGATATTTATACTATTACCGAAAATAGAAACTAACTAATTACTAGTAAGGTCCAATCACTTATTGACACATGGACCAATTAGTATAAATAGAAAAATATGTATCGTTTACACATAATGTTAACATTTACCTCATCTTATATTCTAGCATACGTAAATCTTCTTATTCTTTTGGATTTAGTTTTATTGAAAATTTTCATGGTTTTTTTTTTAAATTTCTATTTAATATAAATTTTAAAATTTAAATTAGTTTGGGCAATCATATGCCATAATTGGTAACTATTGGTGAAGTTTGCAAATTTCTTTTTTTTTTAAATTTATTTATCGTTTTGTAATTTTGTAGTAGTTAAATGGATTAGTTTAGTGGGTTGTTGGATTAAATTGAAATGTTGATGGGAAATAATTGTTTTCACTTGCAATTGCTTTGGTGGGCAAGAGTGTAAATCACTTAGAAAAGTGTCTAGAAAAATGTTTCACATAACACATTTTCATGATAGATTACTTGTACTTTGTGAAATGTTTGCATCGTACAAATATATGTGAAACATTTTGAACAAATTTCAAAGGAGGTTATCACCATTTTTTTAATGGGCATATGGTTCTTTTGCTTATAATTTAGTCTTATAGATTTAAAGTTTGACTTTTTACTAAGATTAGGCGATTTTATGGATTGACTTGAGAGATGACTTTCTAAGGTATGTTGTTTTCTTTCTTTTCTTTTTTTAATTTTAAGCAATTTTAGATTGTTTATGATTTTTTTCCCCTTAATTCATTGATCCTGCATATAGTTAACTTGAGTTATGGTAAAAAATTATTTATAGGCTTTATAAAATTATTGCACACATAAACGCGTTGAGGGTTTATTAAGGATGATTGCTTTAAAAAATATTTAGTGTAAGGGATATGTCAATATCATTTCTCAAAAAATCCAAATAATTCACTTCACCAGTGTTTTACTCCTAAATAAAAAGCATTGGAAGGCAATCGAATTTCAAAGGGTTAAAACTTTATCTTGAGCTTTGGGTAGTTAAAGAAGACTACTCTCTTTGGGTTAGAGTTTTATTTTTATTATACTTGTTATATTTCATTATCTGTATTTTTTTATATTGATAGAATTTTTTGGATATAGAATACCATGACCTAATTTAACTTATTTATGCCTTTATCAAAACTCTTTATGCTCAAACTGATCTCTAGTAGATTGTCACAACATCACAAGCATCAAGTTTAGCCAACATGCCTTGATCTTGAGCTTGGTTTAGCCATGTATAGCCTAGACTTGATAAAGAAGAAATGCTTTAAACAAATAAAAAAAAAGAGTAGATAAAAAATACATCCTTCATAATATTTGGAAAGAATCTCGAATATAAATGCACTTGTCAAATCAAGATTGGTCTAAACTCCTAGAGACCGTTAAGTAAAGGATCTTGACTCTCTCGACTCTTACGCACTTTTTACACATTTTATCACCCTCTCTGTGCTAATTTAGGCATCAAAGTGGTCACGCTAGAACAACCTCTAGCACCCCAACAACTTATTTCTTTTCTTTTAAGGGTAGAAGCCGATGCAGAATTGTATTTTAGGGGTTGGATTTATAGTATTAAAATTAATATTAGAATTATCCATAAAAAAATTATTTATCATTATAATTACGATACATCTTGTATACATAAAAGTAAATACACCCTCATTGCAATCTAATGTTGAATAAAAATAAAATAAATTTCTTTTATATAATGATTGCAAATATTTAATATACTTTGTAAAAGGGTAAAATAATAAAATTTTTAGCATTTCATTATGCACATATATTAATCAAAATGTATTGTTAATTTATAAAAAATGAAATCAAAACATTAAACTCATATAAGCTTTATTGTTAACAAAAATAAATCATATATATTTGAACAAAAAATTAGAAGCAGAATGAAAATAACAACATAATATAAATAATATAGTATTTTATAATTTATTTATACTAACTTTGCAAAATTATTTTATTAGAAATGCCATAAAAATATATACATATATGTTTTTTCAATATAAATAATTAAACAATTGGTTATTTAATAATACTCATTTATTTTTCATAATATTAATAATGAAAAAAAAACAGTAGTACTTTAACTAATGTACATTGCTATTATTTACTAATATTTTATATGATATGCTTAAATCACTTATAGTATTGAATATAATTATTATTTATCATAAAGCTATTAATAAATAAATAGTATCTATTAATAATTTATTTAGTCAACTATCATATTTTTTACTAACAACATCTACTTTTACTAATTATAGTAGAAAAAAAAAAGAATAAAAATTATTTATTAAGATACAGACAATAAATGTAACTTAAAAAAAAATAAAAGTAACTTTAATGGAATTAAATCTATGATCTTGAGTATGTAAAAACAAATACTTAACTCCTTGGTTTTGTTAAATTTTATAATAATATTTATATTAAAAAATATAAATGTAATATATATTTTTTACTTTTTAAATAAATTTAATCAATTAATTTTTTCCTGGGCTCGAGGGGGTTGGAGTCTCTTCCCTCTCTTCCCTTAGGTCTGCCCCTATTTGCAGGTGACTCAACAACTCATAAGATCTCAACACAACACTTTATTTTCTAAAAATCCCACTTGTAAACTGACAAATGACTTTTCAAAAATGAAAAAGTTACTAAAGAATGCCTTAATTTCAACAACTTTTAATTTTTACTTTCAATATATTTGTAATGAAAACGTAGAGAAGAATTAAAAACAGAAAAAAAAAAAAAAGATGATAATATAACGAAATTTCCACTTAAGCCTAAAAACCTCATAGCTTAGAACAACAAAAACTATTTTTTTAATTAATTTCTGGCTTTTTTTTTTCATATAATGTGGACGATTTCTCAGGTGTAATACAATAAGCTTATAATATGATGATATGGACGATAATTTTTCAATGATAAAAAAAAAAAAAGAAAGAAACGAAACAAAGGTAAAGAAAGATTTGCGATCCTCTTTAAGGGGATTTATGTGAATTGGCATCACGGGATTAATGGGTTAGGATAAGGGAAATAAAAAAAGAAAAGATGAAAGGTGCTGTGCTGTGGTGTCTTGTTTTACTTTTTATTCGATAAGGGGAGGCATGAGGATAACATCACGTCCATGGTCATGAGACGCATTTGTTTCCTGCAATATCATGATAAAGGGCTGCTTTTCAAGATGCTCTGTAATTAAGATATATGGTGATAATGGGTTCCATTTGGAATCACCAAATTTTCTTGGGATTTGATTTTTGACCCATTAAAATGAAACCAAATTCAACCTAATAACTTCTCTCTCTTTTTTTCTTTCCTTTCTTTTCTTTTTTTTTTGGCATTTTATATTCTTAAAGAAAGAATATACCAAGAAACCAATTGGTATCTCCCTTACCTACCTTCTTACATCATCACTAACGGTAAAGAGAATAGCTCATGCGGATGTATATTAATAAGAAAGTTAGGTGTTGCATCCACCAATGCGCATTATTAATAGAATAGGATCCAAATCTATCATTAATAATAATTTCTCACGAGAACAAGACAAAGTGCCCACTCATCGAGGCAAGATGCCAAAGCATAAAACATTTGAGATCTGCACTGAGTGCGAACTTTCTAATAATTCTAAGATTCAATATTCAGTAATCTACACTTTCTACCGTTGGTTCGTATACGAGACGATGAGACCATGTCACGATCACATGTTTTTCACTTTAATTTTTTTTTTCCAATTTCACGCATAAATTTCGATATGATTAATTGTCATATTCAATTAGACGGGCTTTTTATGAAACATGCAAATTCTCTATTTTATGTAATACAGAATAGAGAAGGATTGACAAAAGAGCCTAACCTAACTAACGGATGCTCTTTGAATTTTGGCTAAGCGCGATCCAGAAACAACGAAAAAAAAAAACCTTAAAACCAGGAAACATTTTACGGGCAATCGTAGGGAGATAAAATGTCAAATACAACAGCAGTGTAGCCCTGCAGCACCTCTGTATTAGTTTCATATTCATATACACAAAATTTAATAGACAACAGCAAAATTTATAGGAGGTCCCCGAAAATTCACACACATATATATACATATATATTCACAACATTCCTAAAACCAGAACCCATGCTCTGATAACCATGCGGCCGGTCTCCATGTTTTGATTAGGATTCCGTCAATGGATGATTGCAGCCTCTTGTTTACCAAGGGCCTGGTATTCTTCTTACTCTCCCAGAAGTCTCATAGCCTCTCATACATTGCGCCGGAGTGAAGGTCATCCAGACAATCAATGCTTCTGTAGCTATTGACCTCTCTTAAACCAATCCAACCTCGGCGAGTTAGATAATCACGGAAATCATCTTCCGTGTACAAAGTTTTCTCCTCAGTGACAGGTATCCGATCAGAACCATCATAGAGGCAGATTTTAATGGTGATTCCTAAAACATTGTGAACAGTATAATTCACGTCAGGGATGCTTTTATTTTATTACTTCAAAGAAGAAGGATTAGTTTCAATCTGCTACGTCAACTATCCCCTTGATTGAAAAGATTTAAAAGTTACCCTCATCAAGGTGGAGCATATAGTTTCCAACGGGCATATCCCTGTCAAGACTCCTGATAACATTATTTTCATCCTCCAGCCAAAATGCCCGCTTTGTTCTCAACCTGAACGCAGATTTGATAGCCTCTTTAATTGCATCTGCACTTCCATCAATACCAATTCTTCTGGTGTACTCCCCAAACTTTACCGAAATGACTTTCCCACCATAAGAAGAGGGATCCTCTCCTGCCATGATCGAGGCAAGTAAATAAACTGACCGCAACACATAACTTTACAAAGAATAGGAGTGCATCACAAATTTGACCTTAGAACTTATAAGACAATTTCTCACTTATAGAAAAGTACATTCTTGGTTCATCAACACAACCATTTGTGTAAGAGAACAAGAATAATATTATGGAAAGACAAAAACCATTTGGATAAGAGAATCATTTCCAAGTTACTTCGGTGGCATGGAGATGAAAAGATAGAAACAAGTCCATTTCGATGGATCAAGCTTAAGATGCAGTAAAAGGTAATACCAATGAATACAGCAATAAGTGAAAGAAGAATAAGAACTGAGTTCAGTATGCTTATGTTACAATCACAGCTGCTGATGTGTTCAACGTTTAGCCGGTGTCTGTGTATGCATTTTGGACATGACCATGCTGTGTTCTATATGTCATATGTCTATGTTTCTGTGTCCTATATCTGGCCATATGTCTAATGTGTAGTATTTATGAGTTGTCTTATGTGAGTGGCAGCAGTGACACATGTTGGTTATTTGGTAGTCAGTTACTAGGAAAATAGGAAGTTATGTATTATGTCATATTGGGAGTAAAATTAGGAACTGCAGTTACATAACTGCTGGTTGTCCCAGTGTATAAAGAAAGAAATGGAAAAGAAAGCAGTAAGTCCTATATTTTCCAGAAAATTAGAATTACCCAATTCTAAGGAGATCATAGAAATCTCTCTTAAAAAAAGAGCCCTAGCCAAGAAATCGTTGGGTTCTCTCTTCAATCAAACCCAAAAAAGTGATTGTAAGGCACTCTCTATAATGAGTCCAAAAAAGAATCTTAAAAACCGATCTGCAACAGCTTACCATTTGCACTGGTATCTCGCCAGTTCCAAGGAGGAACTCCATTAGGTGCCACTGCATCAGCAGCAGTAATGGCAAGTGGATCACTGTCATGTTCTAATCTCCTCTCCAGATTGACAGTAGAACGGCCACCAGCTACAAATACAAATGAGAGCCATCGTGCAAGTGAAAATATCCATTGCCACAACAATATGATTTTCCATAAGAAGAAAAGCCTTAATGATGAAGCTGATGGTGCTATGACTCCACTCTTTTCAAGTTGAAGAACCAACATCACAAACTTTTAAAGCACATAGCAAAATGCAAATATGTGTGTGTATACACCTCTGTGTGTGTGAGAGAGAGAGAGAGATTAGAGGATTTTTAAGTTTTTTAACTCTACCATGGACCTCATAACTATTTGGACCATATCACTTTTAGAAAAAGATGATTTCCTCAAGCGAAGGAGCTTTAACAAAAAGGGTGGAAGGTAATCTAGAAAAGCAAAGCTGTAATTTTCATATGGCAGTTGTGGTTATAGCCAGTACCAACTGGCTGCATTCTACGGTCAATTTCACCAGTTCAGGTGCAGCCTCTGTACAGGCAGTACAGGTCATCTTACAAAGATAACTCCATATGCTGCCATGGAGGTTAGACCACAAAAATGATCATTTCTCATTTATTGGAAATATTTTATTTGTGGTTAGAAACATCTTCAATGTCTGAAATAGCTCCAATTGTAACTACAGCATACATAAGAAAGGGTCTGCATTTATAAGTTTGTATGTTTTATTGAAATGACAGGGCTGCTTATGAATATGCCATGGAAAAATAAGCTTTAAGTAAATTGCATTGTGAAGTGTGTAACCGTTCAAGAGATGTTTAATTTTCGCAAGTTACGATTATAGCCATTTCAGATTAATAGCCACATTATAATTTTCTTAAAACAATTAGAAGTTATTTATATGAAACTGAAAGTTGGTATTTTTCTCACCTTTTTTCTATAATTTTGGCGCTAATGTTAAATATGATATTTGGCAAAATAAGATACCAAAAAAGTCACGAGTCTAGTGTATGTATACCCTTCTCACAAGACAAAATACCTAATAAATCCCTAATAAAGCAGACACATTACCCTTCACTTCTGTTTTTTTCAAAAAGAAAATGTACATTAATACTGGTTTTTTCCCAATAACTTAAAGTCTTTCCTTACACTGTACCAAGAAAATGCATGAATTTTTATTTTCTAACCTTACATTTGCTGGCTACCATGATCAATATAATTAAAGTATGGTACACATTAGATTTATCTGAAAGTCAAAATGCAACCAAAACAAATCAATAGATAAGATAGCTTCCCAAACATTAGATTTCAAATAGACTCGGCATACTCAAAATAGTTCCAAATAGCATATAAACAAGATACAGGGGAAAAAAAAAATGCAGTCCAAACAGACCACTTAAATGACTCAAAAAGAGGTCAGAGAGATGGCACCACTTTTTATAAGTCTTTTCCTCCATTTAGCCTCAAACCTATACTAAACCTCATAACCTTCAAACTGAAGCACCATGATCTTTTCACTTCAAATGAAGGGCCCTAGAGATGTTTACTTGGAACGCCATTTTGAAAATTCCTAGAGGAAATTGAGCACTTATTCAATTAGGGGAAAATATACCAGAATTCCCAAAATTTTTGAGTTTTTTAAATCAAACCCTAAAACTTTCGATTTCTTTTATCAGATCCTAAACTTTTAGAAACATGTAACTGAATCCTAACTAGCCGTGTAGGGTTTATGTAGCATAATTCAGTGGCAAGCAAAGCAAAACAAAACAAAACAAAAAATCAAATTTCATAAAAAATCCAAATATAATTTGCAACGCCATCCACCCAACGGAATGCCAGCAACAGCGCCACCAGGTGTCTGGCTAACCACCAATGCTGAGGGTCTAAGGTATTGCAACTTTTTGCCAAATTTCTTAAACTTTCAGCATAAATAATTTTAATGAAAATTTATTGTCTAAAAATTTTGCTAATGTAGCAAAATATCAAAATATGCCACACAAGTGTCACATGACATATTAGAACTCAAAAGTGTGTTCTCAAAAGACTTTAGGATGTGATTGCCAAAATTGAATGTTCTAAAACTCAATGCAAAAACGGAAAAAAATAATAATAATAAAGTTTTACGACCTTTGGTGTATTTTATTTTCCCCCATATAATTGCTACCAAAAGTGTTTAAATTGGGGGAATTAGCTAATTATGTATTTCACAACAGGAATAGCAAGAAATAAATCTTTCTCTAGAAGCCTTCCTAAAAAGACTAGGAAGTTTGACAAAACAAATTGATTTGGCCTTAATTGCAAAACTGGATATCAAATTTTTGTCAAGTGCATGCTCTAAGGTGATCTAAGCAGCAAAACTCATCCCCATCTCCAAACCTGGTCAAATTTTTATTTTTTTTTTTGGTAATTAACCCTGGTCAAATTTCACTCTAGTTGAATATAAATATGTGAACTATGCAAAATGATGGATGGAGTTGCAAGTGCAAAAGGAACGCACAGACTATCATATTTAATTGATAGAAAAACCTACCTCTTTTTTATTTTTATTTTTGCAATATCCATCCACACCAAAATATCTATATATTATTTAGAGATTCTTTCCTTTATCCATCATGTGGAATTATTTATCATAAAGTCCTGGTTCCACTCTGCAGTCAGCTCTCTATTAGTAACCATGGGAACCCACAGTCCTCAGCTTTCAACTAGTTGCGGTGGGTGAGCTCCACAAAAATGTGCGTTTCAATCCCTCCCACACTAGTGAGACAGGGATGTGGTGATGGGGTTATTCAAACTCTCACCAGCTGTGCAGTCGGAGCAGCATCCTACTACAGCATGACACCCATGGGTTAATCTTAGAAGAAGTTCCAATTATTTGTTACAACTACATATCTTCTTGGTTACTAAAAATAGAGTTATTACTGCATATTCACTGTGTTGGTGCAAGTTTCACTTATTTTTTTTGCCCCAAGAATCGTCCATTGGGGAAAACAGTGAGATAATCCAACCGGCATCCCCGTCAATTTCTTTAAGAGCTTCATTACCACAAGAAAGTTCAAAGTCAGTGACAAATCCTTTGGTTTACAATATATTTACTTAAAATAAGTCAATAGTCCCAGTAACCATAAGAACATCATTGTTAATATTTACAACAAAATATAGGTACAGAAAGACTGCATTATGCCTATGTCTGTTCCAGTAATTAATATGCATAAATTGTGCTGTGAGTAATTATAATTTATTAAGAATCAACTTCATCAGTTGTTTGATTTTATTTGCAACTATGCTTTTCTTCTGTAGAATTAAAGATGATCATTAATGGTTATAACTTAAGGAAATCAATAACCAATTTCATCTTTTATTTGATTTTCCTTGGTTCTAAATATTGATGGTAGATAAAATATTTTCTCAATAACCAATTAATCAAACCTCTGATTTCTCATTTCTTTTTTGATTTATTGTATTTTGTGACAACAAGATAATGACAACATTCACATTTACTGTATCCAATTTCAAAATATAACCACAACTTGATTTTTCAATGACATATTATGAAAAGAATCAACAGATGAGAGGGTTTACTTGTTCTGTGAGGACAATGCAGATTATGCACAAAAGAGAATTGAAATATAGATATCCCAAATGGAAAAGATTTAGCATGTGGAACATGATTGCAGATACAGGATGGACATTACCTTCAATGGGTCCAAATTGGATGCTGGCATCATCAAAACCTAAAATTTACAGGAACAAATCTGTCAATTTTACTATCACTGGAAATGATTTCAATAAATAAATGTAAAGCCAGGATCCAGACACGTCAATTAAAGAAAAGGAATACTACCAAAAGCACACAGCGACACACAAACAAGCAAAGATACATGGGATATAAAATGAAAATAAGATGCACATGGATATTGTTTCCTTAGAGAGCAAAAGGTCACGGGTTTAAGGTATGGAAATAGGCTCTTCACAGAATGTGAGAGTACAGCTGCTAGGGCTTACATATACAACTTCCCTCCCTCATACCTCACCTGACTAGGGAAGCGCTTTGTCACTCCAGTGTGCTCTTTTAAGGTCAACAGAACAATATAGAGTTGATAAAGGATCATTTTTTATTCTACATTAAATTCCCAAACTAAAAGGAATAATTAAAAGAAATATGTTAGTTGGTAATTAGTCACCATGTTCTACCTGAACAACATTAGCACATGCCCTGAATCCCAATTTAAATGGAATAACCCAGTGTAATACGGCATAGACAAGTCAAGTAAAAGCGAGTAAATTGACAACATCAATTAACAAGCTCAATTATTGGTTTGATGCATTCCATATTCCATAAAGGGCACCAATTATTCAAAACGTTTGAGACCAATCTCCTTATAACAACTCATCTTATAATTCCCACATTTTTGTAACTCTCATCGTGTTGAAAATGCCCTGCTTAAATACCCCCAATAAATATTGTCACTTATCACCACACAAAGCAAGTGATCCATTAAAACCCCTTTTGGTGCATGTCCCATAATGAACAAAGCTAGCACTAGAGAGTGCCTTGACAAACCTTTGTCCAGCCTAAACAATTTACCAGCTGGATTTGATCAATGTCAAACCAAGCCAAACTAAAGTAAAACAAAACCTGAAACCTGCAACACCAACATAATCATTCTTTTCCCTTTTTTTTCCTCCTAAAGTAATTGCAAAAATTTTAATAAACTCATGATTTGCAACTTCAAACATTAAACCAATTTCGAATCATTATAAGATTAAAATGCCACGGCACAAGCACTAATTAACACAACAACCACTACAACAATAAACGATAAGTAACACCTTTTTTTTTCACCATAAAATCAATGGAAAAGTTATACTAAGTCATAATTCTCAACATCAAACATTTAACTTATATCGCATCATTACAAGACTAAACACATCACGCCACTAACACTAGTTGCAACACCAACAATGTTCCCCTCTTCTTGTTACCTTTATCTGAAAACTGAATAAATGCATCAACTTTAGCGTGCCCTTGAGTAGAATTCTGATGGTAACCACCCCCACTAACATTGTTTGTATTATTACTAGTACTATTACTACTATTATTCCTATTCCGACTCCGAAGCAACTCCTCGAGCTCCTTATAATAACTCATCTTCCCATTTCCACTATTACTATTCCCTCCACTCTTATCCTGTTGATGCCTAGCTTTCTTAAATTCCTTCAGCAAGTTCCTCCACTTATCGGTACACATGGTCGGTGACCTATCAAACCCTTTCTCCCTCATTTTCGCAGAAATCTGCTCCCATAAATGCTTATTCGATTTCGAAGTATTGAATAAACTATCTACTTCTCTCCTAAAGCCAATTAAGCTACGGGTTTCTTCGGTTATCCATGTCTCGGCTCGTTTTTTGGGGGCTTTCGGTTCGGGGTGTTCCGGATGTTCGGGTTCGGGTTCGGGTTCTTCGTCACCTCCAGAACTATCGCCGAGGATCATTTGGCTGTGGTGAGGAGTGTGGTGATGGTGGTGGTGGTGGGGATGGTGGTGGGGGTGTGGGTTTAGGGTTTCGTTGGAGACTACTTCGATCATCATTTCTCGGTCTGCTAAATCGATTGGGCGGGGCTTTTCAGATAAGTACATGGTGGAATTCGACTGGAATTGGGGTGGATTTTGGGGAATTTGAAGAAATAACCCTAAGCTAAACCCTAATTTTGAGTTGGAATTTGGGGTGTACAGCAAAGAGAGATAAACTATCGACAGTAGGTGTATTTCGTGCAGAGGCGCTGGGATTTGAACAGGGTACTGTGTTGTTGTGAGGCGGATTTGGGGACACTCATGCACACGTGTCACGTTGGTCCATAATCTAGCCAATAGCCATTAACATGTCATTTGTAAAATTTGGTGAACTTTTATCATAGGTTGCTTGGAGGTTGTCTAAATGAGTATTTTAAGCAATTCTAACTCAGCATTTTATTAGTGGATTAATTTAAAAGGGTTAATTAGCAATTTTTAAAAAATTTTGTGGGTTTTATGTTAGATCATGTTTAATGTTAAGGATCCCATTTCAAGTTTTTAAGTATTATATTAATTTCTAAGAGAACTTTTTTAAAAAATATATACATTTTCTTTTAATGATCTATTTACTTTTTAGAACAAAATAGAGAGTAAATAAATAAATTATACCTTATAAATAATTATTACTAAAATAAGTTAGAAATTTCTATTTCAATATTTATTTTGTGTTTTTTTTATTATAAGGAATACTTATTTTAATGTATATTTTACTTCATTAATTGTAGTATTAAGTCGGAAATAAAATTACCAATTTACCTCTATTTTAGTAATTAATTGTAGTATTGATGAGAGTATATTGATCATAATGTTTAAACTTTTTATTCCCTTTTTTTTTATGTAGTATCTATTCCAATGTAGTGGGAATAGAAAATCCCTAAAAATTATAATTCACTCATTGTTTTTTTAAGTAAATAAGATAATAAACAATTGAGAGGAAATTCTCTCATTGGATATTTGGTTGAGATTGTAATGGATGTTTAGAGGTTTAAGTTATTAATTATGAAGAATTTATAATTGTCGTACATTGTAATGTGAGTTTGAATATGTTCATGACTAATTTTGGTGAATTGATGATAAGAAATGGGTAATTGATGTTTTGGTAAGATATTTAATTGATTAGAATGTATTATTGAAGAGAAAATCAGTGATATAGATGTAATTATATTCTACTTAAGTATAATGATGTTAAATGGATATTTAGAACATTAAAAATAAATGATGATTAATGAAGAAATGAGTAGAGATGCATGAGTTGGAGTTTTTACTTTGTTTTTTGATATAATATGGGAATTTGAAGTAATAATCTGATGTTAAAATAAAGTCAAAGTGTTGATTTGGAAATGGGATGAGATTTAGAAAGATTTGACTTTGGTTTAAAGTGATTCGAAACTAGAACATGTAAGATATGGTATTTCAAAATTATAATTTGTAGGTGAAAAGTTGTAGTGTTTTAGAGATGTTTAAATTGCTTAAAATATGGAAAATTTTGAAGAAATTAATGGAGGAATGCATTAGGAATTAATTGGTTTTTGTTTGACATGATTTGAAGTTGAAATGATTAAGTTATACTTGTTTTAGTGAAACATGTGTAATGAAGTGAGTTCTAGAAATTTTGGTGATTTATGCCGATATATAGTAGATTTAATGGAATTAGAATGCTGCGTAATGAGGTTGATAAATTTGGAAAAATTATGATTGAATGTTCATCTTTTGGTATTTTTATTGCGTTATGATGATTGTTTTATTGGTAGAAGTTATTTAAGCAAATTAACTCACTACTTGATTCATCGAATTGAAGATGAATGTATTTGAATGTGTTCATGTGTTTTTCATGAAATACAAACCATTCTTCATAAAATTCAAGCTTAATCCAATTTCTTCATCTAAAATAATCAAAAACATGTTTTTACATGAGATTTGAGATAATTAACTTTTTCATGTGTAAGTTTATCTCACTAATAGATTTCCATAAATTATTTCTTTAAAATCAAAACTATTTTTACCCAATAAGATATTAAAATTTGGATCAAGATTGTTTAAAGGATGTGTTTGATCTTTATGAATATGGTAATCAATCCTAAAAGGTGTTTGTGAGTTTAGGTAGGATCATATGGGCCTGATTCATAATTTGTTCATTTAAATAGTAAATAGTCCTATGGTCATAACTTACATAATAGTTAAATTGGATCTTATAATAAAATAAACAAATAAATAAAAAATAGAAATGGGCTAGGATCCCCTAAGTAGGATCGAACCAGTTTAAAACACAATTTAGTTGAACTGAGTGGATACCTTCTAACCAGTTCAGCTCGACCGGTTTTCAACATGGAAATTAAGAAAATAAAATTAATTAATAAATCTAAAATAAAATGAAATAGATTAGGCACAAACCTCTAAAAATGAACTAAATCCAATTTATCCTTAATCGGTTCAATTTTATTCTAGTCGGTTCACAACTTTTGAACAGATTCAATTAACATACCAATTCACTAATTAATTAATTAGGAAATCATAATTAGGCTAAGATAGTGGACTTATTTAGAATACTAAATAAGCTCACTAACCTAAAGGGTCACACTTGTTTGCGAATTAAGTTAAACCTAATGGGCCTAAATGGTAGTTACATTCTAATTGAATTGATAAGTTTATTAAATCAAATTAATTTAATTTACACAAATACTAATCAATGTTAATTATGTTTATAATTGCATATGAATATCTAATTTGAGTCGGAGGAATCTTTTGATCAATAGTTGGTGATGGCTCATATATTATAGATATGCAATAGTTGTGTGTTGCATGTTAGATATATGATAACTAAAATGAATTAGTAGTTAAGTTCGACCTAAGTTTTTGTAATACTGATTGTGCATGGTTACTTAATTCAAAAGGTGACACCTTTGGATTGGGTTCTTGACCACAGTTCGAAATATTGAGATGATATGATAGTTAGGCCCTCAGCTATAAAGGTAGTATGGTGGGTAGTCATTAGGGTTAGCAGTTCGAGTGAAGTAGCTATGCAAACAAAAGGATGTCTACCAGACATTATATATATTATGGGATATGTATAGGGCAGTTGGATAGGTTGTAACCATAGTGAGCATAACATTTGAAGTGAATACCTAGATGAGACTACTTCATATCAGTTGATGGTTTCAATATCGGTTATGGTTTCAATCACAGTAGTTAGATATGTCGTGATAGTTCCTAATGCATATCAAGTAAGATTAGACCCCTTTTGACCTTTGGAGTGTTCGACATCATGAGTATTTCTATATTACTTGCCTTACTTTGATTTAAATAATTTAATGAATCCATGTTAATACATAAAATCTAGGTTTGCATGACATGCAAGAATGTGCTTGGTTATTTTGTGCTGAGTTCTTATAACTCATTCCTATTTTCCTTTTCAAGAATTAATAAGTTATTTGATAATATGTGAACTAAATATGAATTGACCATTGCTTTAGAGATTAGGATATCGCTAGTTGATGAGCCTTGATGATAGTTGTCACTTCCTTATGATGTAAAACAACTTTATAAATTCTATAGATATTGGATTTTATAAGTTTTATAAAGTAATTACTTTTCCAGTTAATGTCAATAACCATTTTCAAAATTTTATTAATTTTCTAAAATAATTTCAAATGACAAAGTGTTTTCCTAAACTAATGAATGACTATAAGAAATAAAATTGGTTTATAAACTCACTCTTTGTGTAGTAAGCTTTAGCATATTATATTTAAGTGGTATACGTGGCGGATTGTTATTGCTTTTAAGGTTTTGAGGCATGAAAAAAATATGAAGGTAATAGCAATTGAAAATCGTCGCAAAATGCACTTTGTTACTAAAGTATGCCCAGTACTTTTATATTATTGGTATGTTGTGGTCGTTTAAAAGTGGTAGGTATACTATAGTAGTAAAATACATTTTGTAGTGGTTTTTTAAATTATAAAATTTTAAAAAGTGTATTTAATATATAATTTATATTTATACTATTACACAAGCAAAATAAACAACTATGCATATATTTAAATCAAACTTCATTTTATATATACAACTAAATATAACAAATTATAGCATGAATATGCTAATACTTCTATGAAGAATTGGCCTATACATGTGTAATAATGAGAATTATACTCTTATCTCATTGAGCATTGACACGTGCTCATCCCTCAATTGACCGTTTTGCAAATAACACTATGGAAGCTTGGGATGAAATATAAATTAGTATAAACAAGAATGATAACTAGTTGATTTAAGACTTATGGTGTAAGAACGGGCATAGTAGATTATTCAATTATAGGGTACAATTTCTTACTCTTAGTGATAAGTTAGAGCTTAATAAATAATAATAATAATAACTTATCAGCCCTTAATTATTATTAATCAGTTCATGAATCAAGAAATTTAGAAACTTACCAATCTTAAATTTAGACTCTTAACAGTACAAGTATGCAGTAATATTACGTGTTGTGTGTTTGTTAGGATAAGAACCTAAATCAAACTACTATGCAAACTTGGCTAATTTAACTTAATGTTGTTTATATGGCTAAAAAAAAATCAATTGCTGTTTATCTGTAGTCTTGATCTAGTAAGCAACAACCTTGGACCGTGACTATCTAGTGTTTGTATTCATTGGGATAATACGTTAGTTAGGCACTTTGGCAATCAATGATAGCTTAGTGGGTAATCAATAAGAGAAAACTACATTAAGATAACGACCATTGAAAGCAAAGAGAAGACGTAATGAGTGTTATACAATGGAATGGGACAAATGTGCAATGTGATATGGGTGGACTGTGATTAACGATGTTTAGATATAGTAGTGAGCTTCATATGAGATTACTATTTAATTTTTCTTTTGGGCATAAAATCTGATTTTTCTCGCTACTTTCAATAGCCTACTAGGATTAGAACCTTTTGTTGTCCATTGTGATGTTTTGGAGTCATAAGTGCTTCCACATGTAGTCATACTTCTAAGACAACATTGGAGATATGTCAGTTGTTACACTTAAATATATATAACTTAATGAACCTTATTTGCTACATTAATTATAGGTAAGTGACATCATGTGTGCTGATTATACTAAGTTCATTGTAGATCACTTTTAAAGTTTTATAAGTGACAACTTTTACGTTGATTTTAGATATGCTTTGCTTGGTTATGGTTTTGATGATGTACTGGGGACTAGTAGGAGCGATTATGGCAATGATGCTTAGTTACACTATCTTTGTTTTGGCTATACTTCTACTAATTCTATTTTATTTCTAGTTATGGGACTTATGCTACTACTTTGGGCCTACATTGCCCCTTTTAGGTAATGGATTGTCGAGATTTGGGCTTTGAGCCCTAAACTTTTCTCTAACATTTATTCAAGCATGGACTTCATGAATTTTTAGTAAATCATGTTTATGATTATGAGATTTTCAAAGTTTAAATAATTTTTATTTGTTTTTGAATTAATCTTAATTAAGTATTTTAAAAATTAAATGAAGGATTTCGATAAAGTATAATTGGTTTAGAAACTCACTCTAATTATTAGGAAATTAGCAAATTCTATTTAAATTGAAAACGTAAGAAACTATTATTGCCGTTTAGATTCGAGACATAATAGTAGTGTTAAGGTAGTAACCAATTAGAAGAAGAGAGTTAAGTGCCAAATAAAGCAAAGTGCTATACGATTAGGACATCTCTTGAGCCTATACGAGAGCACCTCTACAATTCTCCTCACCTACTGCGTTCCTAGATGCGTATAACAAAAGTCAAGGGCATTTGTGATGTCTCTTGAATAGAGCATAACTGAATTCCAATTGTCAGGGTGCCTTTTGGTATAAACAGCTTGGAGTTCATCGTAATTCCAGGTAAATTACCATGTCAAAGCAGACAATATTTGGGTGTGTAGAGTTTTGCTGTTTACATTACAGCTGCAAGGATACAAAATTGAAATTGTTTTAATAGAAATAAATTCTGTATAGCTGACTGGTTGGCAAGTTTTATCCATAACGAAAATTAAAAGGACTTTTCTATTTTTTATACTGTCAGTGGAGGTTTTAAGTTTAGTAAGAGGTCCCAATCTGTCGTAATGAGGATATAATCTACTCTTTTTGTATTCTGTTTGCAATTAATATTGTTGCTTGTTTCTTTAAAAAAAAAAAAGGAAAAGAAAGTAATAAACGTGAACAAGGCCTCTTAAAAGCCAATTTTAGACTTTGAACATTTTAAGGAATTGGTTTGGATTAGGCCTCGATGGATGGTTCCTGATAGTCTTCTAAAGGAAATGAAAACTTGGTAACTTTGATCCATTATAATAATTTATATTTCGTTAAGATAAATTCTTAACCGTGGTTAAAAGTATGAAAATTAATGGCCAAAAATAAAATGTATGTATTACTTTTACCTTCAAATCATAATAATATATTAGCAGTTATATACCTGTGTTACTGTTATGTATGTCAAAATTAAATAAAGTGGAATAAAAAATTATGAGAAGAAAAATACAAAAATGCCCTCTTTCAAGTCTTCTTTAGCCGGTTAAATTTTTTTATTTTCTTATTTTTACAATGGAAATGTTGTCTCTCATGAATTATATTCATTCCACTCAATAATACACTCGATTCCTTAGCCAAATAAAAAAGTAAAGGAATTTTTATTAATTTTTCTCCCTCCATGATAATTTTTTTTCGAGCCACCTTACACTCAAAATTGTGAATTGCTTTATTGGGTCTAAAGTCTACACCTTTGAATCGATCATACTTGTTGAATCTTCAATTGGGCAATACGGAAACAAGCTTTAAAGGATATAGTTATTTTTGAATTAAGAATTGAATCGAATTGGATCAAATTATAAAATATGATTTTTTTTTTATATTTTGATTTGTTTTATGATCCGATTAAGAGATTGTTTAAATGGTTTGTGGATCTAAGCTGAACTGCTTCTTATTAAAAAATAAAAATTAAGTGATATTTTTAATTTCAAATCTTATTTATATTTTTATCTAACCTTATTTACTTTTTCTTTTTTGTCAACTCTCATTTCACTTTCAATCTTCATAATCTACTCCTTTTCCTTTACCTTCATCACTCATCTCTCCTCTCTTATCTATCAAGTAGATAAGTGTGTATCACGTAAGATATAATATTATTGCAATATAATGTTATATTGCTTATATTTTTGTATAATGTTTTTTTAATTTAAATATTAGTATTTAGTTGAAAACTCCGATTATTATTAGTACTATTAATTAAAATAATGTATTACTAAAAATGGTTTAAATCAAATTAAATATCATTTTAAGTGGTTTGATTTAGAACTGAAGAGAGAGAGAGAGAGAGAGAAAGAATGACATTTATAAAGTAAATGTAGGGATAGTTTCTACGAGAAAGTGAGTAAGAGTGACAGTTTTACAATAAGATGATAATGAACATTGAAAAGAGAGAACAGTGTTTGCAGTCATGAAAGAGAAAAATCGAAATAAAAGCTTATATTATTATTGTGGAGTTGATCGAAAAAAAAGTAGACACTTAATAGTAATAAATATGTATATATATATTTTAATAATAATAAAACTTTGTAAGTTATGACCTCAACATAGACAATTACCTTTAACTAAACAAGCTTTTCACTCGTTACTTTCACAAAAGTTGTCGGCTATGACTACTTTCGGGTTCGGTTTTTATATAATCATTCAAACATTGAAGCACAATTCCTTTACAAGTGTAGGGATGAATGCCCTTGAAAATAAAGAAACTATTCTTTCCTATGCGAGTAGTAAAGCTTTTGAAATCTTAGTATATGTATATATATTTAAAAGCCATTGCATATCACATTCATAGAAACGAGGAATCAATATGTTTTATTCCATTAAAAGGGGGTGTGAAAGCATATTTAGTTAACTTCATTAAAGTAAAATAGTTATTATTTGATCGAATTCTTAATTATAAAATTGCTAATGTTTAAAATGAGAAATTGCAGCTCCTTCACATTTATAAAGGAATTTTTTTTTTTTAATCCTATATTCATATCTACCATTAGATCTAAGTCCAATAATCAAGCATTTTTTTTAAAGGAATGTTAGTATTTTAAGATATATTCTAAATTTATTAATATTATCATTTTAAATACAATCAAATAAGATAATAGTTAGAGGTGTGTAAGCAAGTTAGAGCTTGCTGACTGACTCGTTTAATCCATTTTTAAAATAGATTAAAGTAAAAAAATTAACTCATTTAAAAAGGGGGCCAAAATAGCTTAATTCGTTTAAGTCATAGCTCAAAGTGGGTGGCTCATGTTGGGTCACGTTAGCCCGCATGCCAAAAAAAAAAAAAATTTCAAGATCAAATGGCACACAGCATGACAGCAGCACTCAGCACAGCATGTTTTGGTTTTGCTTTTTTACACCTAGGCCACAGCCGCATTGCAATTTGCAATTCATGCAATCCGCAGTCCGCACTCCACACTCCACAAATCTACTAACCCTAACCCTAAGCAAAACAGAAGAAACACTTGACAGCACACTTGACAGTGGTAGGCCATGGCCACTCCACATCCGCACGCAGTTGTAGATATACAGCAGCAAGCAACCAGAAAGAACAGCAACAGCACACAGCACTACACTACAGCAGCAGGTCTAGATCTTGACAGTCGGCCCTCGCAGTCGCAAGTCACAATCGCAGACTGCTCATCTGTCATCCCTCTCATCGTCCAGTGTCGGTCGTCCAATTCGTTGCTATCGTCTTCCGGTCATCTCGTCGTTGTCATCTTTTGATCATCCCCTTCTTGCTCGCAATCTTCCAGTCGTCCTTGTCCCTCTCCTCGCTCTCGTCGTTTGGTCGTCCACGTCCCTTGTCCATCTTCTCACACTTCGCTTACAGTCACAGTCGTCTGATCTCCGATTGTCCATCTCCTCACTGGCAAGTCATCTCATTCTTCGTAAGAATACTTTTTTTCCCTTCCTAGCTAGATTAATACTGTTTTTTCCCTTCTTACTCTTGGTCTTGATGGTAATTTCATAGGAGAGCTGCTATAGTATTTACATTACATTTACTAGGCGTTGCACAATAGTTTATGCAATTTTAATGCTGGGAATTGAAGAAGATATTTCCTAAACTCCATGTGCCCTTAGGAAGATGGTGCAATTGCTAGTGAAGTGGCAAGATGTTTGTTTGTATCTTTGATTATGTATTTTTGTGTGCTGTCCAAAGATATGTTATTGAACTGCTAAGAGAAATGCAATTGCTCCAAATAATGGCCCATTAGAGGCAATGTCATTATTCGGATTATAAATCGTCAAAGTAGTAGATGAATCTCTAAACTAGGTACATTGTTGCATTATTTCAATTATTAACATACACTTAGTCTTTTTAGAAATGGGAGTACAAATATAAAATCCTATCCTTGCTAGTAGGTGTTTTATTATGTTAAATGTGAATGATTTGACTTTTTTTTTTTCTCTCATTCATTGTAATAGATGTTAGTGACTTACATCTTCCTTTTTATATTTTCAGAATGGATCGTACTACTTGTACTAGTGAGGAAAATACCATTCAATGAATTAATGTGGATGATGAGTTAGACGCTTATGGGGGTGATTCCATTATGCCATCCAATACTATTGTGGGAACATCTCTCGACTCTTAAGAACCTAAAGGAAGAGACTTAGAACAAACACTTCTACAGTTTAGGATGTTTTTACAAAAAATAGGAGTAAGAAATAATGGTAAAGAAAGAGCAAAATGAAAGAATGTAGGAAAGAGTATGTGATTGGTGGTTCTAAATATAAGACATTAACTTTAATTTGACATATTTGCTTCCCAAATATTTGAATGTGGGTGATATGATAATTGATTAGTCTGGAAAGTTAAAGTTAAGAAAAGTAGATTAAAAAGTTGCTCGTGAAATCTTGTCAGTGGCGATAATTGAGCATAACCTTCCTTTTTCATTTATTGAATATAGGAAGATTGTACAATTTAAGCATTGTCCTGATTATATTCCCATCTCTAGGAAAATGACTGCATTTGATGTTCGGAAATTGTACTTGGGTGAAAAAGATAATTTGAAAAAAGTTTTAAGAAAAATTCATGGTAGAGTTTGCTTGACATCTGACTTATGGACAACTTCCACGAGTGATGGTTATATGTGTTTAACTACACATTTTGTTGAGGATAATTGGAACTTTCAAAATAAAATTCTTTCTTTTTGTCATGTGCCCCTCCCCCCTCAGGAGGATGTTTGATTTTTTTGAAAGATTTGGGTATTGATAAGAAAGTTTTCAATCTTACGTTGGACAATGCATTTACGAATGATTACATGCAAAATTTCTTGAAAGATCGGCTTAGGTTACAATGTAGTTTGTTGTGTAATAGTGAATTTTTTCATATTAGATGTTGTGTTTATATTCTTTACCTAATTGTAAAAGAGGGCTTAACATTAGCCAATGAGGCTTTATATAAAATAAGAGAAAGTGTAAAGTATATAAAAAAGGTTAGAGAGTAGAATAAAACCTTTTTGGGAATATGTTGAACAAGTCACTAATCTTGACGCCAGTGTTGGTTTGCGTTTGGATGTGGCTACCAGATGGAATTCTACTTATCTAATGCTTGATAGCGCTCTTAAGTATCAATGAGCTTTTTCTTACTTTTAATTAAATGACTCAAATTATAAATACTGTCAATCAGTGGAAGAGTGGGAAAGAGCATAAAAATTGTGCAAGTTCTTGAGTCCTTTTTACACCATCACAAATTTGATGTCGGGTTCTTCATATCTAACTTCAAACTTATATTTTTTTACAAGTGTGGAGGATAGAATGTTTATTGAATGAGAATTTAGCAAGTGAAGATTTTGTCATAAAAGATATGTGTGTTAAGATGAAAGAAAAATTTGACAAATATTGAAGGGAATATAGCATTATCTTTGTACTTGGAGCTGTATTGGACTTGCGAATGAAGTTCAACTTTTTAAGGTTTTGCTTTAATAAGATTAAACCACTTACATGTGAAGAGAAGTTGGTTAAACTTTTTGTGCAAGTTGTATAAACTTTTTGAAGAATATAACAAGAACAAGGGAAAGAAACCACATTTTAGTAGCTCTCAAGTTGGTTTTTCTCGAGCTCAACAAACATCTGGAAGTGAGAGTTTAGGCAAAGGACTTAACGGAAGCATGGGATTTGGAAAAAGTCTAGGTATCGATTTTGCTACTCTTGATGTAAGTTAAACACTTACTTTCAATTATTTGTTTATTTATTTATTTGATAATATTCCACTTTTAATAATTAATTATCATTACTATTTTTTTGCTTAATGATGTAGGAGTACCGTCAAGTTGAGGTAGAGACAATTGGTAAGTCATCCTTAGACCTATATCTAGATGAATCGGTATTGGATATGAACTTTTATTCGGAGTTGGATCTATTGGATTATTGGAAGACTTAACATCAAAGGTATTCAGATTTGTGTATAATGGCTTCTGATGTGCTTAGTATTTTAATTATTATAGTAGCATCTGAGTTTGCATTTAGAATTAGCGCTCACGTCCTTACTAAATATCGCAGTTCCATGCTTCTTGAAAATGTGAAAGCTCTAGTTTGTACTGGCAATTGGTTACAGGGATTTGATTGGGAAGGTAATTATTTCATTTTTATAAAATTTTGTCATAATTTATTATTTTAACCTTTTAATAGTTCTATCTAATTATGTATGTTATTTGGTGAATTGTAGATGAAGGTGAACAAAGTCTTCAAATAACATTGTTAAAGGAATATTCAAATGTGATTGTCGATGAAGAATGATTATTGTTGATGTAACTAATTTATGGCCATTCGTATTCCTATTTGACATAAATTTTTTGTAATGGTTATCTTTGTTATCTTAACTTGATTACTTTATTTTTTGTTTGATGTTTGAAAATTCTGATTTTAATCTCCACATTTAGTGTATGAACTTCCAATTTTATTTAGTATTTCAACAAGACTTGTGGTTCTTTTTTTTTTTTTTTTATCAAAGGACAACACATAATATATTTTTTCATTATTTGCTTTTTTTTTTCTCATAACAAATAGTACATAAATGATATAATAAAAGGCAATGGAGGAAATTTTTTCAAAGTTTTGCTTTTGCCATTAATTAATTTATTTTCTTTTATATAAACTCGTTTTATATTTTAACTTATCAACAAAAAAAAGGGTTAAACGGGCTGGTTTACTAAGTTGATCCATTTAACCCATTAATTGGGTTGGGAAAATAAATTAATTAGGCTGTAAAAGTAGGTTAAATGGATTAGAAAAGTGGGTTGGTATGTTTAACTCATCAAATGGTAAAAGTAGGTTAAATGGGCTGGGTTAGTGGGTTGGCCTGTTTAATCCACTAACTCACATGAGTTAGGTTGGTTCAACAAATTTTGGCCCGTTTAACTTGTGAGCCAAAGTGGGCCGGACCAGGTTGGCCTATTTAACCCACTTGTACACCTTTAATAATAACTATTAAATTCCTATTCAATTCCTTAAAAATCTTAACTTCTTTCATTCCGCAATCTAAATGTGCAGATCTC
Organism: Laguncularia racemosa; assembly: GCA_037954665.1. NCBI lineage: Eukaryota > Viridiplantae > Streptophyta > Magnoliopsida > Myrtales > Combretaceae > Laguncularia > Laguncularia racemosa. The sequence continues at coordinate 3,624,023 of JBBMOL010000001.1, read as the reverse complement.
ATTCTCGTGCTTTTGTATCTCTATAAGCAAATGAGACCATATATTATGCCATAAAGAGATGAAACATTTCTCACAAAATAAAGTAGAAATTTCCAAGACCATATCTCTTAGCTCTAGAGTTGATAGGGATGATAGAGTTAGGAGATAGTTTTTCCACCGTGATCCGACTGCCTCATACCGGCACCGTCTTCCAGCATATCCATTGATTTGATTCTCTAACTACATGAGCATATGGAGTTTTGCAATGTATGAATATGTTTGTAAGATGCATTTATTGTTTGAATTACAAGAAAGCAATCCAACAGTGTCTCCTCTGGAGCATTGTTTAGGAACCAACCTCTTAAGTACATTTTTCTCGATTTTAGCCGGCACTTGAACACAAAATCATACTGGATTTGCAGTTAGTTATTAACAGACATTCTTGGCATAATTAGAACCTCAAACGAGAATCTTACAGGTTAAACACCGATTTCTTAAAAGTTTGGGTTCACCCATGAGTAGCCAATTGTTGGAGCATATCCAGCTCTCGCTAGCTGCTCATCAGCTTCTGCTGGACCTCGGCCTCCAGGTTTGTATAGAATTGGCTTCAGCTCTCCGTCTTCTATTTTGTGCAGAAGAGGTGTGAAGATTTCCCATGATGCCTGATAATGAACACCAGACTGGCCAGATTAAATGGCCACTATACTCAAAATGGGAATGAAATTGGAGTAAGCGTGAGTATGATGCGTTTACCTTTAACTCGTCTCTGCGAACAAAGTGCTGCTGATCACCCTTTATACTGCAAAATCAAATTGTACACTTGTCATACATTAGAAAAAAAAATTCAGTGCACTAACCCTTCATTGCCTTACAAGAAATTGATCATATTGAATAGTTAGAAAGATACATACGTATCGAGTATTAGTCGCTCATAAGCCTCTGGTATAGTCACATCTTGATACCGTTGCTTGTATGACAAATCTAGTTCACTCTGCACAGTAGACATCTCCAGTCCTGGTTGCTTGACCTGCATATAGCATTGAAGATTTTGAATTTACAAAGCTTAAGAAAGACCTCCTGGAGCAACAACCCAAAAAGTGCTGTTTAGACTAGCTCCATTAGAATTTAACAAAGCCAAAATTTCTCTTCCAATAAGGTCGTGAGTAAAGAATTTTTGGCAGATACTCATTCAGCTAGAAATGGTTATGCTTTCAAACTAAAATGTTTAGAAGTAGAACACTCTTTGGTCAAAATCGGTTCAATTTTCTCAATTTTTGTCACTAAGACAATGAAAGGTGTACATGACACCATATAATGACTTCATATCTTAGGAACATTTTGCTAAATAGATATCTAGCCATATATTGTCATTAATGCATTCTGCATATTTGTATTCAAAGTTAAAAGTTTCAGCACAAAAGCATACTTCACTCAAGATACTTTCAAATTTATCCTTTAATAAGTAGTAGAATCAAGATTTCTTTGGATGCAACCATAGAATTTTCTAGATCAACCCATTGACAATACATGACAAGGGAAATATGTCCCTATCAGAGTCTTCCTAAAAGAATAAAATGTTAACGTACCGTGAGCTTCATGTAAATGGCTTCTGAAGGCTGCAGGCGAATGACCAGTTCATTTCTACCTTGATTGTTACCTACACAATGGACACGTTTGTCTGTCAAGCAACTCAACTTGTCCAAAAAAAAAACTTTTAAACAAGAAGACGATGATCATCACAAATCATAGATATCAGAACCAACACATTTCAATGTGGAATTTACCATTAAGTTCCACACTTTCGTAGATATCTCCAGGAACATCCTTCATTTGTATGCGTATCTCTGCTTTTCTAGAATTCAATGCTTTGCCGGCCTTTAGGATGAAAGGAACTCCTGGAAAGACGCTAAGCAACCATAAGAAACAGAAAGACAGACAGGATCCACTTTGATCTAATGGAAAAAAAAAAGCTCAAGATGAGAAAAAAGGGAAATTTTTACCTTCCCATCTTTCATTGTGTATATGAAGAACTATAGCTGCAAAGGTTGGAGTGTTGGAGTCATCTGGAACAGTTGGATCCTCTCTATAACCTTCATATTGTCCAAGAACAACATCTTCATCCTTAATAGGAAGTACTGATGGAAGAACCTGAATCGAGAAATGATCAAGAAATTGTGTATCTTAGATCAGCATGCACTAAAAACATGGAGTCAGGAGGAAATAACATGTAGACGGTTAATTGTCATCTGTAATTCTCCATGATTTATATGTACCTGACCTGCTATTGATGCAATTAATTCATGTATGCACGAATAACTTGAGAAGGATCATGATGAAACTGGCTATGCTTTTTGATTCTTATCAAAAAGCAGCATGAGGCAGTTAGCTTTAGAATTGAGATATGCACTAGAATCATAATCAGCATAGATCCATACGGAAAGAGAGTGTTAGTTGATAAATATGAAGGCCTACATTATTTCTACAAGCTTAACCTTGTCATATTAGATGGCTATGAAGCTAAATTCAAAATGGTATCATAGCTAAGAGATCATGAATTTGAACCTCTGTACTATCATCTCACCTCATTAATGATATAGTCCAAATGATAGATTTCAGTCAAAGTCTTAGTTCATAAATGGAAGCAGTGTTAGGCTTTATAAGTATAAATCGGTATCATATCAACAAGTTCAAACTTAAGTTCAACTGCAGGAGATAGCTTTTTTATGCTATTAGGGCAGAAAGATACCTTCACTTTCTCATCACGGATGTCTTCAGGCTTCAGAGAAACGGGCTTTTCCATAGCAACGAGGCAAAGAACCTGAAATTGTTTGCTATTAACTAATGGCAGAAGTTTTCTTTGATGATGAAGCTAGTAAAGTTTGGTTGACGGATGATTTTTGCATTAAAGAAAAGAAGAGACAGATGAAAAGAAGGAAAAGCAGTCTCTTGATATGAACCACAAATGAATATAGCACCTAGTGCATGACATTAAAATCCTTTCATCCCTAAGCAAGCGAAGTTCTTTGTAGCCAAACATGGTTCATCATATCACAAACTGGACAAAATGCAAAGACGCCATTATTTCAACAAAACAATGAAGAATCGAAGTGAACTCTTGATGTGGGTTATACCTGCAATAAATGATTCTGGATAATATCGCGGATGATCCTGGAGAAATTGGAACGGATTAGGCATAGGGAATCGGTTGAGGACTTACATATATACCACAAGAAAATTGAATGAACTTTTTTTTTTTTGGTCTTAATAAAAGACTAGGATGTGTTTTGGATATCAACTACAACATTTAAGTGAATCACAAAGTCCATTTAAGTTCTTTACTAAATTTCCTTTCTTGATAGTATTGCGGTATTTATGTAACTTACCCAAATTGATCAAAATATCCACCACGGCCTTCAGTTCCAAAGTCCTCTCTGAATACAATCTGCCAAGGGCAGAAGCATACCACATAAGCAATGCAAAATATATTGCAAACTGCTAATGTACGAGATTATCGTTACTGTATCTGGGAAGAAACTTCATATTCTAGGGTGTGTTCGTTTCGCAGGGAACATTTTCGGCACTTTATTGACATGTAGTTATCAAATATTGATCTATAAGTAGCTTTTAGCAATATACGTTGCTGCAAAGCAATAACAGTACTCGACTATTAATGGTGATGGTTAATAACTGCTAAGAATACAAATGAGAAACGGGGAAGATGGTTTCCTTTTCTTAAAATGGACATTGTTCTCTCTAATTTTCATTTTTGCCTATTGCTTGCTCTCAAAAGCATTTGTTATTGTAATCTTTAAGATTAGATTACTATGATATGGGAAATTTCTATGGCTCCATCCATGTTTTTGGTAGGATTGGTCTAACATTTAATTTCATCATTAATTTATATATTAATAATGAAGATTTAACGATTATTAATGGTGAAGATTTAATATATGTAACTGAATAGTGAAATTAATAATTAAACTAGTTTTATTAAAACAGTGAATGTGACCGTAGATAGTCTCATATAACTGAAAAATGTTGTCGGTGAAACAAACACTTCTCAAGATTATACTACTTTGTAAAGGGAAATTCTATAGTAGTTGTATCATATAGTCACTTTTGGCTATTAAGGATCCCTATTTATTTGCAATAGAGGGTATTCTACTGTACCAAAAAAAATGTTGATAGGTTCATAAAGACTATCCATAGATCCGTTAAGGTTATCAATAGTCTATTATTTTTTAAACTACAATGAGCTTAATTTTTACTATATTTGAGAAGATACTACTACAATAGGAGAAAGTGATTATGTGGTATAGCTACTTTTGAGTGATTCCTTGAACTAAAAACTAATCACATCAGGACCCATTTGCTTGAACCAAAAACTAAAATGTTTTACTGAAGATTATAAAAATTACTACCTTGAAGACATTAATATTGTTCTTACTTGGACATTGTCAATGTTGTCACGGTTCCATACTGGCACAAACAAGCGATTTGCAAAACGAAGTACTAACTGCAAATATTAAGAGAAACATGAGAACTTTGGCAGCAATAACAATAAATGAGAACTTCATACAAAAGCCACTCATATTACCAAATTCTGCACCAACTCTTTTCCTAAATAATGATCAATGCGGTAGATCTGTGATTCCTCAAACAACTCTCCAATCTGTGCGCTGAGTCTCTCTGAAGAGTCCAAATCTCTGCCAAAAGGTTTCTCGACGACAATCCGTGTCCAGCCACCTAGATCAGCTGCAAGTTATGTGAAGTTTGTTTAGATATTCACTGAAGTTGATGCCACAGATAACTACACAGGGAACCATCTAATTCTTCTGTGTGACCACTCTAAGTGCTTGTAATATATGGAATTGACGTGCATATAATTTGTTGGATTGAGGGCTTTTTTTGCTGCATCAAAAGTTATAACTAATAGTGACGAGCAACTCAAATCTTTTTTAATTACATAGCAGCCAAGCATCATGTTTGATTGCTATTTGGCCAATCTAGGCTTCTGCCACATACGTGATGCTGGTAGACCCTTACGACAATCACCCCCAACATTACACCAGCTAAAAATCAAACCCATGATCTTGGCTTTGATACCATTTGATAGATCAAGTGCTTTATTGTTGGATCAAAAGCTATAGTTAATGGTAATGTGCAACTAAAATATTTTCGATTATACAATAGCCCAAACGCCATGTTCGACTATAATTTGGCCAATTCTAGCCTTCAACATGGGTGAGATGCTGGTAGATTATTTATAAAACAAAAATCCTGGTCTTGAAACCCTTACACTTATTCAAGCAACAGTGTCGGATCATCTTGCAGACGGATGGATAAACAGAAGGTGGGAGTGCAAGGTAGAATAGCCTTCTTGATGGCCCTCCTGAACTGTCTTTGGTTAATTCATGCTTTGTGATCTCTCGGCCCAATGATCGAAAATCTTCCTCAGAATCATAAGAACCGCTCACGTATTTGATCTGCAGTAACATGTTGCTTGCGACAATGAGTACATGATCAATGTAAAAAATGGATCAAACAGGGAATCAAATGCTTACCAGTTGCAAGAACTTGAACACGGCTTCCGAATGCTCAGGAGAAGCAAATTTCTTAGGCACTAGATATCTGCATTCATTGCCAAATAATCCGAAGCGATGCTTTATGCCCTCTTTCCGTAGGAACATAAATTTTTTAGGCTAGAAGTAGCTAGCAAATCAAGATAAAGTTGTCTCTATTTATGGACTTCTATTCGATATTTGTTACAATCACAACTTTATAGTTGTGCAATGTTATCTTAGTGATCTCAAGAGTTTGTAGATCCTTGTGGCTTTCAACGATAAATGGCGATAGAATGAATGACAATGGCCAGCTATTAGTGTTGTTGCTTAACAACAATGGAAAATACTAATGGACAATGGGAAAAATAATTTCCTTTCTTTAAAAAGTAAAGATAGATTTCCCAATCGGTGATTAACACTTTCCATGATGGTATCATTAGCCTTCGTCTTCCATTATTACTTGCCACTAAAACGGTATCATGTGAAGACTGCTACCCTGACAGTTAACCATTCCTAGACTTCGATCATAATAAATATTATAGTAGTGTGCTAGAAGTTTTCCTCAAAACAAGTAGAAAAAAAGGGCAAAAACTGAATTATTAACGAGAGAGTTAATTTCCTCCGTAACATGATATATTCCAAAGCTATTTCTGGAATCAAGATAGTTTCAAAGCAACTATATTGTGGTTTGATATATGAAAGCAAATGGATAAGAAATCAGACCCTCGGATTCGGTCTCTTAGTTCATCATCTGATATTCTGGTCCTTGCATAACCAAATATACAAACTTCATCTGAATGCATGAACCCCTGCAAGGAATCAAATTGCAGGTTCAGTAATTTAGCACAAAAACAACCGCAAAAGGTTATGATTCACTGAAAAAAATGTCATCACGAGACGGTTCCGCGCGTGTTAGGAATCTTTTGAGGGAAATAATGGAAAAAAATGAAGGAAAATTACCAATGTACAGAGAATGACTAGAAACTTTCCTATAATTCTCCAGTAAACTAGTAATTTTGATTGAAATGATAGAGACACTTTGAGCGTTTACTGAGTCGAACACTTGACATCAGAGGCAAACCATGAAGTTCATCAAATAAAGCTTCAACAATCAATCCAACTAGAAGCCACATAAATTAACTTACAGCACTAAGTTATTAATTAAGCATAGAGTTCTGCTACTGGCAAATCATGAGAATTAGCAGATAAAATAACAAGAAATTTTGATTACCTACGAAAAATCCGTGTTTACACAAACCTGCTTGAAGAGATGGAATAGTGCTGGGAAAGTCTTCTTCTTAGAAAGGTCGCCGGATGCACCAAGCACAATTATCGAAAGACCTCCATTTTCTTGGAAATTTTCCAAGCCATTTGAGATTCCTCCACCCGACCCCATAATTCTATTTCTAAACAGATTCCAGCTGGAAAAAAGAATTTCACAGGACTGCTAGTTTTGTTATGAATTCTCCTGTTATGAGGAAATTAATAGAAGTCAGTTTAAAGCGTGCAAGTCGTAAAAATGATATTTCACTAGCTTTATCATGTCTCGTATTAGAAACACTTACAAAGTTAGGAAGCTGCTAAGTAATGTAAAACATGAAACAACGTTTTATGAAAGAAGAGATTCATTAGGCAATCCATTTACTTGGAAATTCATAAAGGCTTACTTACTTTGCTTCTATAATTCTGTGCTGGTTCTTGGAGACATTGGAAGGCCATAGAATATTTGTGTCTTTCTTGCGGACTTTGTATAATCGTGTGTCGTAATTTTGTTCAGATATCTGTGGATGCTTGGAGCGCTAGGGAGAAAAGATTTATTAGTTATTACATGGCACAACACGCATTATATATTCGTGATGTAAAATTCCATAATTTAACTAAAATCTAATACTGAATTAGTTTAATAATTATTTTTAAAATTTTATTCTTAACCTTTATAATTTTAAATTAAGGGAAATAATAATTTAAAAAGCTAAAAAGTAAATTATGAAATAAACGATAAAATAAATCAAAACCATATATTTAAGGTAGTTAAATGAAAATTTCAAGTAAATATTTAAATTCAAGATAATTCATTTAGTTTAATCATAAATTTTCATATAAAAATATTTTAATTAACATTTTTAACTAAATTATCACGTGCTCATTGAATAAACCCAAAAAATCCAATTATTTTCCACCATATAAATTCCAAAATTTCCTCTGTTGGCTGATCCTATCCTTTCCTTCTTTTTTCCCTTCCTTATTCCTTATGACAAAAGTCAACAAGAGGAAAGAAAAAAAAAAACTCAAACAAAAAAATAGAGAAAAGAAAAAAAACTTGTAATTTCCATGTATGAACTCTGAATTTTAATCCAAGATTATCAATGCAATCCTTGAAATAAGCTCTACAAAACTAGACCCCATTTGTATGGTAAATTTTCAACTCCAAAATTCAAATACAATTTTAAAAGTATAATACTGGAATTTTTAGGTCTAAGAAATAGTGGGAAAAAACTAGAAATATAGGAGTTAAGGTGATCTTAATATAAATAATAAATAATATTGTTATTCTTCTTGAATTTAAGGTGAGGAAATTGACTTAATGTAATAACCCGACAACTATTTTGCACTATCAAAGGAAATAAGACTCCGGTGAGTGGGAACTCAATGATTTACTACAATGATTGTACTGTATTATGTGTAACTAGTTGGTTATTTTATACATAGTGAATATTTCGGTTGTGGACTATCGAATAACATAAATTCGAGGTTGGGTGGTGCGAGTGTCCTGTTCTATGTATATGTCTTTGTTTGTGTGTTGTATGTGGTTGGAGAGTACCTAGTGTGTGCTGATGTTGCCGGAGTATGTGTTACGTGTTGTACTAGTGTGGGCTATGTAGGTGGCGTCATTGTGGTGTATGCTATGTGTCACTAGTGTGTGAGTGTGCTGGTACATGTGTGGGATGCCACATGTGTTTTCTGGCATGATGCGATGTGGGGGTGTGTGTGTGCTGGTGCATTTGTTTTTGTGTGTATATTTTTGTGCGTGAAGGGGTTGTGACTTGGCATGTGGGTGTGTTTGTGTGGATACAATTTTATATGTGTGTGTGCAGGGGTTCCAGCGTGTGTAAATGTTTCTGCATGTGTGTGTGTTCATGTGTTCTAGTATAGGTATGTCTCTTTATGTGCGTGTGTGCAATTCTGTATGTGGGTGTTTTGTGTTTCTGATGTGTGTGTGCTGTGTCATGTGTGCGTGTGTTGTGGTATTGTGTCATGTATATGTGTTGTGGTGCCGTGTCTAAGGCTGGGAATGCGGAGCGGGCCAAAATTTTTTAGCTCACAACATGTGCGAGCTATTTTGGCCCGCTTCGCATAGCCCGTCAGGTCGAGGAGAGCCACATCAACACAAGCATCGATTGGCCACTTGGCTCTCACAATTTAAAAAAAAAAGAAAAACAGAATAATAATAATAAATAGAGTTAAGTATATGTAAATCTATTTATGCTGTCCTCATAATATATATTGAGTTGGTTCCATTTTTTTTTTGTCAGTCAAGACATTAGATAGTCAAAACTAAACTTGTGTAACACAAAAACTGAATCATTCGGTCACACGACTAATTTTAAATAGCTCAAAACACAATTGAGATATATAAGTTTATGATTTAAACGATAATGTAAACAAATGTAGAAAAATTTTAAGAGTTCCACATAATTGAGATGTATAAGTTTTTTATTTAAACGATAATGTAAATAAATGGGCACATTATCACAATAACTTATCAAAAAGGTTTGTATAAGTTTTTTTTTTTTAATTTATAAAAGGTTTGTATAAATTATTTCAACTTATAAAAAAGGTTTGAAAAAAGTATAACCTTTTTTATTCAAACTTTTTTGATAGTTAAAAAAAAAAGTTGAAATAATTTAAGATAAATATCAATCTTTTAAGTATATATTCATTCACCTATTAAATTTTTGTATTCAATTTGGGGTTATAAATTTGTCAAAATGACAATATTTCAAATTTCCACTTAAACCGAAATTAAATAGGTTCCTTTAGATTTTTTTTTAAAAATATGTATCACTTTATTTTTAAAGTGTTATTGAACTTGAAATTTGATTTAAACTTATTATTATAAATATTTCATATTGAATATCAAAAGATGCAAGTTGAAGTATTATACCACCACATTAATTTTTTAATTTTATATAAAAAAGAAAAAAACCTATATGTAGGGCAGGCTAGCTCGTGTTGGCTCGCGGAGTAGGGCGGGTCGGCTTCTTCGGCCTGCAACATGTGCGGGCCATCGCCGTTTGGCCTACTTTCCCAGCTCTAGCCGTGTCATGTGTGTGTGTAGTATGCTGGTGTCCTGTGCCGTGTGTATGTACATTGTATGTTGGTGTGCCTTGTGTGCTGTGTGTTATCTGCATTGTGTGTGCGTGTAGTGTGTGGGCGTGAGGTGCATAGGGTGCCGTGTGTGAGTCTGTGCTATTCATGGTGTGTGTGATTGTTGTGTGTGCTATCTGTGTCTGCATGTAGTGTGTATGATGTCCATGCGTGGTGTTCGTGAGTGTCAGCTATTGCATTGTTGCCTGTGTGTGTTAGTGTGTTAGTGTTACTGTATGTATGTGTGCTTCTATGCGTAGGAGTGTGTAGTGTGTGTATGCAATTCCGTTGCTGTGTTGTTGTGACTGTATGTCTATGCATGTCTATGTGAGTGTGTATGTAGTGGCGTGTGTGTTGCTATCGTGACTGTGTGTATGTGTGTGTTTATGTGTGGGTCTGTGAGGGTTTGCATGTAGATTTAGATGCAAATACATTAATATACTAAAAAAAAATCTTTTAAATGATGATGAGTAATCCTTACTAAATAATTGGGTTTTCGTAATGTATCTTTGGATATGAATGTCTCTAAATATTTTAAATACCTACTGAGTAGTGTATCTTGCTAAATAACTTGTGAATACTCATTTTTGATCACCTCGAATTATTAATTATTAAGACTTAAATAAAATTTGATATGCATTGTATGATAAATTGCATTTAAATTAAAGACCATAACTGCTACAGGACATACAAGAAGTAATCGTATAAGGATTACTGTTCCGCCAATGGCGAACAACGTGACTAGGGGATTATTACGTCTTTGACGGAATCGAGTGGAAGAGTCTTGCTCATCCCTGAGGGTATGCACTTGGTATGCTAATTGAACACCTGAAACTTAAGACTTTTTAAAAACTTAATATAATTATAAAGAGATAAAATGAAAAATAAGCAGACTAAGATACCAAGACACTGTTGGTTATGAGAATCCCCAACTCAAAGTCAATGAGGCATTAAACCCTAGACTTCATGCTAGTTATCAGAAGATTGTGTGTGATATTGCATTGCATATGGATTATTCATGCATAACATATGTTTGAAAAACTTGTTCGTGTGTGTGTAGTATTAAGAGATTGCACTCTCATCTCACTAAGCGATAATAGCTCATCCCCTATATATTTATGATGTAGATTGCGACTATGAGAGTTTTCTGGGTAAACTTATTATCCAAGTAAGTAAGATTTTGATGTGAAAATACAAGAATTGAGAGTATCGAGGGATAGAGTAGACCTTCCTTATAAATTATGTTGAAAGACTAAATTGTATTATATTGTAAATATTTTAATCAAATTAGCAAAATTTTGGCATGTTCTATAATATGATCTAAATGAGGTCTATTTTTGAAAAATATGTATGATAAACAGGTAAAGAAGAACCTTATATACGATGTTGGATCTCAGATGTCCCGATTGTAGTTAGAGAAATATGAAATGAGAAATGAGATAAGGCCTTTTCTTCTGTTATTTAATCTTGACAAGTTAATTTAATATGATGATTTAATTGTTTCGTGATTGTCTAATGAGGGTTTAGTAACTATAGTGGGTTGTCACGTTTAGGTTTCCCTGTAGGGTATAACGCATGAATATTGAATATTTTCGTGGTCTTATAAACTTTTTAAATACTTTGATGAACTTTAAGTAAAATTACAAACTTAAAACTATCTTACGAAATTGACACTAATATTATTGGAGAAGGCCAGAAATGTGGTCTATTTATGACACGCAAGATATTATTTCCATAGATATTGTGTACGAACTACGAGTTGTTGCTTTATGCAATTTGCTTAAACATCGTGAGATATATGAAGTTGACCATTCAAGGCTTTTTTTTTGGTTTTAAGAGGTTTGCTCTTTCATAAGGATTTCTCATCACATGCAAAAATTTCAATAATATCTTCTTTTTTTTAAGGGTAATTTAGTTTGACACTAAAATTCATATTATCCCCCTGAGATCCATCAGCTTTATATGTGTATCCTATGTCAGTAACAACCCACATTTTGTACATGAGATTCCAACTCAAATAAACCCGAGGTAACACCATGTTTTGTAATTCAACTTTAGGTCAAATGTGATATTAAGCATCTAAGCTTATCGTATTGCATATTTATTATTCAATAGAAGTTTCAACTGTTTGTGTTTTATTACTTCTTCTTGCCCGACTAATGAAAGAGATAGTAACGATAGTAATAAATGCAGGATTAGAAGCAGTTATATATGTTGGCCGTTTGATGGTTTTGGAAACGAGACCAAAATTTGTGGTGTGATCCTTGGAACTGATTCAAACACGGTCGGTCTAGCGTAAAGATTCTGTGCTCTCCAAAGGAGCTTTAGAGTTGGGATCCACTACCAAATAGTATTATAGCAATTTACTATATCATTTTAAATGAAACCTCTTGTATATATGTCAATTCTAATTTTAATTTTATTTTTCTAATTCAATTCACATTAAATCCTGTGTCCATTTAATACGAACCCTCAACTTAAATTAAGAAAATTTTGATTTTTTATATTTTTGGAGTCGCCACCTAACTAAAATTGAGAAAAAATTATTAAGTTTAGGACTAATTGAGCGAATTAATTCTCACTTGAATACTAATCAACGACATCATCTCTTTTTATTAAAAATAAAAATAAAAACTAGAGATTCTTGATTTGGGACTAACTTATTAAAATCTTAAAGTTACTACCTTAATATTTTGAAATTTAGATTACATTTTTTGTGATATCCTTTTTTAGTATATATAAAAACTACTTTAAAAAAAAAGAAAAAAAGGTAAAAAAAAATAATGATAACTATTATACTACTAATAATTTTTTTTTTATTTTTTAGAGTTGTCTCATAAGAGTATCTATGTACTCACTATTCAGGATCAAATAAACCGTAGTTCGCTTGTTTATAAAACTTTAGTGCTTTAATTAATTTTAATTATAAAAACATGCCAGGTTTACATTTATTATCATTTTATTTATTTATTTATTTTTGAAAGAAAAATTCTAAACCTAAACTTTATTCCTCAATAAAAAAAGGAACTAAGACCTTTTAGTTTTGAAAACACCAGTTAGATTTTTTTATTTCATGAAAACCATTTTTCTAGGTGAGAAAATATTTTTGTTTGTTTTAGAATAAAAACTAAATCTTAAATGATAAATCATTTTTTTTTATATTTATAAGCTAAGTATTAATAATTATAAAAAAAAACTAATTGGGAATCTAATCGTCCTTAGACGATAGTTACACCACAACACCTAAGGCTTACACAGTTGTTCCTCATAATTATTTAATTTACGAATTTTCCTAAATTAAATTAATTAGGATAAAGTTATTAATGTAATCACATTCATATCATCATCATCATTATTATTATTATTTAATCTACCCTAATTTTTATTAATCGGATTTATATTTATTTTTATCAATTAGATTTTAACAAAATTAAGTAAATAAAATAATTACCTAAACTAAAATAATAATAACATTTACTTGGATACGGGTTGGATTCAAGTTAGTCGTGGGTCGAATTTGGGTCGAGTGGCAATAGAGCTCTGGATACGGGTCTGATCCTAGGCTGGTCACGGTGGGCATAGCATGGAAAAATGGTGGGTTGGGGGGTTGTTTTCCGACAGTTATCAACTTTGGAGGGGGTTGGCCTAATTGACACAACTATCTTAGACTCAATGTTGGCCTCACCTTGAGCTTAAGTCTCTCTGAGTTGTGGTGCTCGAGTACCTAACGACGTCCACTACCTACCTTCTTTGGCTCGATCAATTTGCAAGCTATTGAATGCGAAGGTAGGTTTTTTTTTTAATCTACATGGCTTAAGAAACCTATTGATACCTATAGTTGGCTTCGAGGTTGTGCATGTGAGGAGGAAATCTAGAGAGAAGGTGGAGTTGCGGTAGCTTTGTTAGAGAGAGAAAGCTCCGGCCAAGGCTTACTAGTGTGTGTTTTTTGGTGATTCTCAGCAGTCCCATGTTTACGAAGCTAAGCTCTATTTACAGGCTCGCGAAGATCAACTTGATAAGCTCAGATTAAGCTTGTGGTTGAGACCCATTTTTATCCATTTATGATTTGAATTAATCTCAAAAATTTAATCCTAATCCATTAGATTAAGTTCGTTTTTTTTTTTTTGTGAATTATTAAGTTCTTTTTTGTTACAAGTTGATAATAATCCAAAAGATTAAAAAAAACCATTTTGGTGTGCTCGAATTTGCTGTGGCTTCTTCTCCTTTCTGTTCGTGGTTGCCATATCACTGGAGAAGATGATCATGTTGTTGGCACGTGATTTTCCATCCAATGAGTCGCAGCCACATAGCAGCCTTGTCTTAAGAAGAAAAAAAAATTGCACGGTGCCTCCTAGGATTCAAACTCATGACATTGCATTTCCTTTGCTATTTAGGGCGCATGGGTGGACCAGCTGGGCAGCCCTTTTCTTGTTTATTATATGCAATGAATTTACATATAAGCTATTGTCCTTAATTAATTTTTTATTGATTTGAAATTCCCGAGTTTGATTTAAGGACCCATATTTCCTTAATTTTATTGAAAATTTTATTATTTTTTTGTTCATTGTTATTATTATTTTTATTTTTTCATTTAATTTTTTCTATCTCATGAACCAAGTTCCTTTTTTTTTTTTTAATTATTACTATATATATTTATTAAAAATCTATATGAGGAAGCACAAATAGGGTGTTTATAGCTGCCCCTCTTTATAGTAAAGTTTAGGGAAACTTGGCTACAAAGACAAAAAAGACACCATTTTTGCTTAAGAGAAAGGACGGATAACGCTATGTTTAGTTGGCTATCTATCCTTAGATCCACCAGGGCGTTATTTGACCAAAAGGTTGAGTAAGGAAGACGCTCCACGAGCTAGCAATCCTATGTTGCAAAAGAAGGCAGTTGCTTTGTGATGACTAATATTCCTTGGGGAGTGGTTTTAGATAAGAAGTATCTCATTAGACTAGCAACTTTTAAGAAGACATTATTTAGAAAAGTGCTCTTACGAGCTGACTAATTGATGATAGGAAGTGTTTTACAAGATTAACAACCTTAAAGAATAGATTATCTAGGACAATGCTTTTATGATGATAGGAAGCATCTTACGAAACTAGCAACCCTAAGGAAGAGATGTTATAGAAAAGCGCTTTTACGAGTTAACTAATTGATAACAGGAAGCGTCTTATTAGACTAGCAACCTTAAAGAAGGGATTATCTAGAAAAGTGTCTTATGAGCTGATTAATCGATAACAAGAAGCATCTTACTAGACTGGCAACCTTAAAGAAGAGATTATCTAGAAAAGTGCTTTTATGAGCTGACTAATCAATGATTGGAAGCGTCTTACTAGATTAGTAACCTTTAAGAAGAAATTATTTAGAAAAGTACTCCTACAAGCTAACTAATCAATGATAGGAAGCATCCCACTAGACAAGCAACCTTAAAGAACAGATTATTTAGAAAAGTGCTCACTACGAGTTGATTAATCGATGATAGAAAGTGTCCCACTAGACTAGCAACCTTGAAAGAGAAGTGACTCATCATTGTGAGCCTGAGGAATGATTGAAAGAAATAGTTTTATAAGATGAAGGATGACCCCTCTTTTATTACTATTGTTATTAATTCAATTTTAATTTATTTTAAAACATGAATGCCTACCTAGTCACCATTGATAACAACCAAACCCTCACGATAGTCTAATCTTCACTTGTTTGTCTTCGTCTTGACTGGAGTAGAAAATTTTGATGTAAGCATTCTTCTAAAACTTTTTCGTTTTTCTACAAGTTTAGCTCCTATGATTTTGGTCCTATCTTGAAACAACACCAAACCTGCTATTTGAGAAGGGTGAGATCATAACGTAATATTTAATGAGTTTTACAATTTTATCATTGTCTATTAGTCATTCTTCTCTCGTACATGGGGTGGAATGTGGATAAGATAGGAGAGTGAAGTAAGAATTTGTTGATGTGGCGATTGATTAAGGCTGCTCTAACATTCGATGACTGCCAATGGATATCGACTTTGCTTGTAGAAAATGAAAACTAAACTACGAAGTTGTAACAATTGCTAGCATTCATGAACTTTCGGAAAATTTTCATTAATCTTGTTTAGGGATAGTACATCATAACCACATCTGCATTTATGGGGTCCTTCTAATCTAGACCATCCATTTGAGCTAATATTAATGCCCCACCCGATAATAACCTTTTCATAACTTATGGACCCTCATAGTTTAGCGTATTTGCCTCTTGGATCTTGTACATTAGGTAGAATCTTCCTTAGTACCAAGTTACCTTCCTCAAAATGTTGCGGCCGCACTTTTTTGTTAAATGCTCGGGCTATCCTTTGTTGGTAGCATTAACCATGACATAATGCCGTGAGTCTTCTTTTGTCAATCAAGTTTAGCTAATCAATCCTTTTCTTCACCCAGTCAACTTCATTTAGTTGTGTCTTTGACAAAACCCTGAAGGATGGGATCTTAACCTCGACTGGTAATACTGCCTCAACACCATATACCAGGGAGTAGGGAGTAACTCCGGTAGATGCTCGAATAGAAGTTTTGTAGGCCATGGGTGCAAAGGATAGTATATCGTGCCAATCTTTGTAGGTGATAGTCATTTTCCTAACAATTCTCTTAATGTTCTTATTAGTTGCTTCTAATTCTTTGTTCATTTGAGGTCGGCATGGAGTTGAGTTTCTATGATTTATCGTAAATTGTTGGCATAATTCCATCATCAATTTGTTGTTGAGATTGGTGCCATTATCAGTGATGATTGATTCAGGAACTCCATACCGAGCTATTATGTCTTTCTTCATGAACCAAACTATCACACTTTTACTGATGTTGGCATATGATGAGGCTTCAACCTATTTGGTGAAATAATCAATAGCTACCGGTATAAACCTATGACCGTTGGATGTCTTTGGGGTAATTGGTCCGATAACGTCGATTTCCCACATAGAGAAAGTCTATGGCGCGGCAAGTGATCTTGTTAGAGTAAACTTGGCACAAGTGGCAATGCCTTACATATTTAATGCAGCTTGACTCCATTGTCAACCAATAGTAGCCCATCCTCATAATCTTCCGAGCAAGCATGTGTCCATTCATGTGGGGGCCACATAGCCCTTCATGTATTTCTCTTATTGGCTTATCTACGTGTCAAATGATCTTTTATAAAGTATAAACCTACTTAATAGGAAATGGCTTGCCAACCTTTTGAGTGTTTTTTGGTCATTTTTGTTGGCCTTTTCAGGGTATCTACCTTCTTAGAGAAATGTCTTGATATCATGGTACTAAAGCTTGTCATCTTGTGTTTCTTCGATTGTCAGACAATAAGCGGATTTTCCCTCAATTTCGATCTTCAAAGGCTGAACTTCTGTTCCTTCTATTACTTGAATCATAGATGTTAATGTGGCAAGGGCATCAACAAACTGATTTTGAGTTCTTGGGATGTATGTAAAGGTGGCAACCTTGAATTCCTCAATTAATTCTGTCAGGTGTTGGTGATATGGCACTAATTTAGAGTCTTTAGTCTTATATTCTCTTTGTGTTTGTAATATGATAAGCAAGGAGTCTCCGTTTACATCTAACTCATGGATTTCCATATAGAGGGCCATTTTGAGGCTGAGGATGCATGCTTCACACTTTGCAATATTATTGGTATATGGGATTATAAGTCTCGTTGTTGTAGGGAATTGCATTCCTTTTGGTGATACCAACACTGCCTCAATTCCACATCTAGACACATTGGCGGCTCCATCAAAATACATATTCCATTTAGGATCATTTTCTACTTTAGACTCCTCTTTTGACTCATCATTTGCCATAAATATATTTTCATATGGGAATTGGGCTTATGATTCTTAGGAATCTCCTTCGGTTGGGTGCTCAACTAACTGATCTGCAAGTGTTTACCCCTTCGTTGAATTATGAGTTACATACGTAACGTCGAATTATGATAGGAGCATCTGCTACTTGGAAATCCTTCCCAACAAAATAGGCTTTTCTGCTAAGTATTTCAGGGGATTATGTCTTGTTAGCAGTTCGATGGGATAATAGAGAGTATACTGCCTTAGTCGGTGCATGACCTAAACCAATGCATAACAGGTTTTTTCTATCTCAGAGTACCTTTATTCCCCTTCTGTGAATTTCTTATGTAGGTAGTATATGGCATGTTCCCTTCCTCTTTCATCCTTTTGCCCTAGTATACACACCATCGACTTAAGAAGTATTGTGAGGTATAACAATAAAGACTTTCTCAGTTTTAGGGCTACCAAAACTAGAAGGTTCATAAGATATTCCTTGATCTTCTTAAATGCCTCCTCACATTCGTCATCCCATTTCATAGTGACATTCTTCCTTAGGAGCCAAAATAGTGGGCGGCATTTATCCGTAAGTTGTGAGATGAACCGAACTATGTAATTTAATCTTATCTCTTTGATAGTATGTAGGGAAGGCATTTTTAGTATGGCTTTTACCTTATCAGGATTGATTTTAATGCCCTCTCGACTTACAATAAACCCCAACAACTTACTAGATGTGATCCCAAAAGTGCATTTTTCTAGGTTTAATTTCAGCTAAAACTTCCTTAATCACTTGAATAGTTTCCTTAAGACAACCACATGGTTTTCCCCTTCTTTGGATTTAACGATCATGTTGTCAACATATACTTCGACCTCTTGATGCATCATGTTATGAAGTATTGCGACCATTACTCTTTGGTATGTTGCTCTAGCATTTTTTTAACTGAAGGGCATGACTTTATAACAGAACGTATCCCAAGTCGTGATAAAAGTCGTCTTGGTCTTATCCTCTTCTGCCATTTTTATTTGATTATATCCCGAGAAGCCGTCCATGAAGGAGAAAAGATGACTTCCAGTTGTATTGTCTATTGAGACATCTATGTGGGGTAGGAGGAAGTTTTTTTTAAGTGTAGCTTGGTTCAAATCTCGGAAATCCACACATACCCGAACCTTTCCATTTTTCTTCAAAACCGAGACTATATTTGCTATCCACTCTAGATAGTTTGATACTGCAATGAACCCGACCTCTAGTAGCTTCTTGACTTCTTCTTTGACTTTTAATAAGACGTTAGGCCTAAATCTTCTTCATTTTTGTTTTTTAGGTTTGACATCTTCTCTCACAGGCAGCTTGTGAACCACTATTGATTAGTCAAGTCCTGACATGCCTCCATATGACCAAACGAATACATCTGAATATTTAGACAATAGCTTGATTATCTCGCACTTTTGCTCATTAGTCAAATTACCTCCAATCTTAAGGTTTTTAGGGTCTTCTTCGGTTTCTAGATTAACTATCTCCATCGGTTCATTAATCAAAATTCTACCTTGTTCATATTTTTGCCAACTCTCTTGTTCTGCTTCATGGTCATTAATATCATTTCCGATGGCTAACCCAGTAATGTTAGAAGTGATATCAATATTTTCATTGTTTACATGCGTGAGATATCCCTAGCGTTTGTCAAGAATATTGAGTTTGTATGGAAATGAAGCGAAGAAGAAAAGTGTATAAGTAAAGGAAGGAAGTATGATTGAAATAACTTGTAATTTTATTGATCAACTTGTCGAAGAGTTCAACTTATTTTTGAACAATGAGGGTTGTAAACTCAAAAATATTAATTATGATTACTTCCTATTCCAAAAGCAAACCTAGTGCTATTAAGGGGATAGGAAAACCAATTATTGAGAGTTGAAGATGGATTGGAGATGTGAGGAGCTAAAGTTTCTACTGATAAGTCATTACTATTGAAGTTGGCTTGGATTGCTTCTGGGTCTTGAGTGCTAATCGGCTGAGAAAAAGTCTAGCGAAGGGATGGAAAATTCATCAGGGTATCATATAGTCTTCCTCCCCTTTTACCCTTAGCACACATTACTTGAATTTTTTCTTCAGGAGTAAGAATATATCCTAACCCCGAATGTCCCTTGCTGTCCCTTCTTAAATTGGGGCCTTACTTTGCTCATTTCTTCTTTAATGACCATGCATGCCTCGTCGAATATCTAGAGCCCAAAGTCCTCAAGGCCATCCTCCTCGATGTAAGGTATGACTATCTCTTTATAGATGACATAGTCTTGCTTGCTTAGCACGGTAATTATTTGGTCATTTGATATGAATTTGACCTTTTGGTGGAGGCTTGAAGGTATGGCTCCTGTTGTATGTATCAAAGGCCTCCTTAATAGTAGGTTAAAGGACCTGGGGACATTAAGGACTTGGAATGAGATATTAAAAACATTCGGACCGATCTCCATTGGCAGACCAATCTCTCTTACGATTTCCCTCTTTGAGCTGTCAAAGGCCTTGACTACCATTGAGCTTGGTTTAACATTGCTCATATTGACCCCCAACAAGTCGAGGGTAGCTAAAGGGCATACATTAAGAGAGGATCCATTATTTATGAAGACCTGAGACATTATTATATTGTTGCATTTTACCATTATAAAAAGTGGTTTGGTATGTTGATTACCATCTTCTCCCAACTCTTCGGGTGAGAAGGATATCTGATCCATGGTGGGGATTGAGTTGGTGATGTGGCTCAATTTTTCCATTGCAATACCCTTTAGTACTTTGACCTATCCGAGTACTTTAAAGAGTGCCTCTAGGTGTAGTTCAATTGACATAAGAAGGCCCATTAGTGATATTTGTGCAGGGACTTTAGTAAGTTGCTTCATGATCTTGTACTCATTTGATTTAATCATTTTTGTGAATGCAGGAAGTCCCTCTTCCTCTTCCTTTTTCAACTTAATGGTGGGCTCTTCAACAGAAGCCTTATTTTTAGGATCATAGACCCTTCCTGAGTGGGTGATTCCTCCTATCATTGAAGCTTTTTCTTGATTGATAGCTTGGTAGTTGAATGGTGCCACTTTATATTTGTCTGGGGAGATTAGGACATGGAACACATACTTCTTCTTTGGAACCTTCACCTCTACCTTTGGTTCCTCGTAGCCCTTTATAACCACTGTCTTTGTATTAGATCCAATCATATTCTTGGACTTATCTTTCTAGTCTCGACAGTTGTCGTCTTTTTCAAATTCAGGTCCCTAACCAGTAGATGGCACATCAGCATAGACTGTTGGTGTGAATGAGTAATCCATTAAGTATTCGAACTTTTTGGATGATTTGCCTAAGGTGCCAACTATCGGATCTCCCACCAACCACCTCTTTCTTAACTCCCTTTGTATGTGACTCTTATGTGGCTTGGGAGCTTTATTCTTGTTCTTTCCTTCTCCAAATGACTGGTAAATAGTAGGCCTAACCTGAGTTTTTTCCTTTGGGTTTATATACTGTAAATAGCCTACTTGTTGTGAATTCCATGCCATTTGTTTTGTCGAGGTAGGGAGCTCATTCAGTTCAGGCTTTGGCTCTTTGACTGTGATCATGTTGATTGTAGGACTATGATTGGGTAGTGGATTGTTGTTAATATTTGGAGTTAGTGCATTAATGAAATCCAACTGTACTATTCCTGCATTAATCAAGTCTTGGATTTTGTTTGGAAGTCTTCAGCACCTATTGGTTGAGTGTCTTTCCTACCCCAAATGATATTCGCATTTGAGGATGGGGTCAAAATTCCTTAGCTTGTACCGGTCTTTGGAGATTTCAAAACTAATCAGATTATCTGCTCGTAGTTGAATAAAAACTTGGCTAAGTGGGACCGGGATTAGAGTGAACTGTCTTGGGGCCCTGATGACTTAGGTTTGATTTGCTGGTGGTTGTTAGATTAGGTGATTATTGTTTAGAAAGTCATATAAGACCCCAATTTGTTGTTCTTGCTTGAGTTAACTATACTGACTGTGGCTTCTTTGCCTTTGTTTCTCCCCATAAGTCTTGGTGATGATGCAATTTTGGAAGAGTTGGTAACTTGGAGTTTTCCAATGTGATGGCATTCTCTATCCTGGATCTTGCTGCCACTACCTTTGCAAAGCTAGATGACGTTTGCCTAACCAGATGTGTGAAATAGGGCTTCTCTAATGTGTTGGTGAAAATAAAGATTAGCTCTTTCTCCGAGATTGGAGTGGAAACCCTAACAGCTTAAGCCCTCAAACGTTGAGTGTATTCTTTGAAAGATTCGTTGTGCTTCTTTTGAAGTCTCCTTAAGTCCAGCACTGAAGGGGCAACCTTGATGTTGAATTTGTATTGCTTATAAAACGCGTGTGTCAATTTATCCCATGTATTGACTTGACTGAGATCTAATTGTGCATACTATGTTAAAGTGGTGATGTGAACTCCATCAACTTGTGCCGAAACCTGAAATCGAATTGGACTGAAAAACCGATGATCGATCACGAACGAAGGGAAAATTGTAACCCGTTGCTTATAGTGAAGTAAGAACCTTGGTACGGTGTATACACCACAATTGGGATGGAAGACCGATTGATAAGTAAACGTATGAACGTTACGGGCAATGCCGATAAGTTTAAGTTCTTCAAGAATAGAAGAAGAGTGTTTGCATTTCAATAATGTCAAAAAGTGTAAACAATGGAGTCTTTGACGACTATTTATAGTCTCACAAAAAAAAAAAAAAAATGTTATGAAAACCCTTCTTGCGACTAAGGAAAACATTATATGCTGGCGGCCTAAATTTGACTAAAGTCGGCTTATATTTCTACCTAAGCTAGTGGCTTAAATCTAATTTCCAGTCGGCCTAAATTCTTTTCTAAGTCGATTCAAAAGCCAATGGCCTTGATCATAATTCCAGTCGGCTTATCTCCTCAACGCTGGCTACTTAGGCTGGCGACTTTGATCTTCTACGTTAGCATCTTTAGTTCTTCAATGCCGGTAGCTTTGGTTCTCAGCAAACATCTTCAAGATGGTTTCATTCCGGGACATCTTAGACTTTAATGACTTGGATTATTCTTGATTCGTTCTTGGGTTGACGCAAGTATTATTCCTTATCTTGAATTTCTTTGATTAGCCTGTTAAGTGCATCCTTAAGTCGTTTAGCTCGAAGTCAGGTCATAGGTCCAACTGGCATATCAAGAGGATCCACTATCCATTTCTTACATCGGCTGTCATCATCCCCCTCATTTTGAAAAGGATTTGTCCTCAAATCATCACCTACATCAAAAGGACTCAAATTAGTAATATTAAAAGTAGCACTGATAGGATACTCACCTGGTAAATCCAGTTTGTAGGCATTGTTATTGATTCGCTCAAGGACATGGAGAGGACCATCGCCCCTAGGAAGTAACTTAGATCGCTGTTGTGCTAGGAATCGCTCTTTACGCATGTGCAACTAAACCCAATCTTCGGGTTCAAAGAGTATTTGTCGGCACCCTTTGTTGGCTTGTTTTGCATATTGTTCCATCCTTTACTTAATATTGAGTTTGGCTTTCTCGTGAATCTGCTTAACAAATTTAGCTTTCTTTTTGCCATCTAAATTAACATCTTTAGAAACTATTAAAGGAGTTAAGTCCAATGGAGTCAAAGGATTAAATCCATATACAATCTCAAAAGGTGAAAATTTAGTGGTAGAATGTATAAAATGATTATAAGCAAATTCAACATGTGATAAAAAATCTTCTTATGTTTTAATGTTCTGTTGAATGATAGCCCTTAGTAAAGTAGATATTTGCCCATCAGTTTATGGATGACAAGTAGTAGAAAACAATAATTTAGTTCTTAACTTACACCACAAGGTTTTCCAAAAGTAACTCAAGGTTCCAAGCATACCATGTAATCGAACAATTTCTTTAAAGAACAAATTTGCAACATGTGCAGCATTATTGGTTTTGTGATATGGAATAAAATGTGCCATCTTTGAAAATCTATCAACAACAACAAAAATAGAATTTCTATCATGTCTAGTCCTAGGTAAGCTTAATACAAAATTCATGGAAATATTAACCCAAGGCTCACTAGGAATAATAAGGGGCTGGTATAAGCTATGAGGTTGTAGTCGGGATTTAGCTTGTCTACAAGTGATACATCTCTCACAAATTTGCTCAACATCCCGCTTCATGCGTAGCCAATAAAAATGTTCTTGCAAAACCTCCAAGGTCTTAGCCACTCCAAAGTGTCCCATCAAACCTCCTCCATGAGACTCTTTTACTAACTACTCTTTAAGGGAATAGTTTGGAATACAAAGCTTGTTTTCTCTAAACAAAAACCCTTCATGCCTAAAGAATTTTCCACTAGCTCCCTTTTCACAACAGGTAAAGTCAGTACTAAAATCTTGGTTCAAAGGGTATAACTCTTTAATATGTTCAAAACCAAGCAATTTAGCATCAAGAGTGGAGATTAGTAAGTACCTTCTTGAGAGAGCATTCGCAATAATGTTTTCTTTACCTTGCTTGTATTGGATGACATATAGAAAGGTCTTAATAAACTCTACCCACCTTGCATGTCTCTTATTCAGCTTGTGTTACTCTTCAAGTGTTTTAAGGATTCATGGTTAGTGTAAATCACAAACTCCTTAGGTTAGAGGTAGTGTTTCCACGTTTCTAAAGCCTTAACCAATGCATATAAATCCTTATCATATGTTAGGTACTTCAATGCAACTCCATTTAGGTTTTCGCTAATGCGATTGGTCTTCCCTCTTGCATAAGAATACCTCCAACACCTAAATTTAAAGAATCACATTCAATTTCAAATGTTTTAGAAAAATTAGGTAAAGCAAGCAAAGGAGCATGGGTTAGTTTATCTTTAATTAATTGAAAAGCCTTTTCTTGTTCTACTCTCCACTTGAACCCGACATTCTTCTTGATGACTTTAATGATTGGTGTAGCTATGTTACTAAAGTCCCTTACAAATCGTCTATAAAAGCTCACAGGCCCATGGAAACTATGAACTTAGCTCAAATTAGTTAGGCTTGTCCATTCTTGTATAACTTGAATTTTCTCCTCATCAACTTGATTCCCTGTGAACTAATAACAAAACCAAGGAAAATAAATCTCTCTATACAAAAAGTGCACTTCTTAAGATTAGCAAATAGCTTTTCTTGTCATAGTACTTCCAAAACAGAATTCAAATGAAATAAATGATCATCTAAATTCTTACTATAGATAAGGATATCATCAAAATAGACAACTACAAATTTCCCAATAAAAGCTCTCAAAATATGGTTTATTAATTTCATGAAAGTACTTGGTACATTAGTTAACCCGAAGGGCATAACCAACCATTCATATAAACCATACTTTGTTTTAAATGCAATCTTTCACTCATCTCCTTCTTTCATTCTAATTTGATGGTACCCACTTTTCAGATCAACATGTAATTCATCTAACATGTCGTCTAATCGAGGAATATGATGATGATACTTTACCGTTATGTTGTTGATTACTTGACAGTCGACACACATCCTCCATGACCCATCTTTCTTATGAACTAAAATCACGGGAACTACATATGGGCTCATGCTTTCTCTCACATACCCTTTGTCCATCAGCTCACTAACCTGTTTTTGGGGTTCTTTTGTTTCCTTAGGATTACTCCTATAAGCAGGTTGGTTTAGAATGGTTGCACTAGGTACAAAGTCGATCTGATGCTCAATTCCTTGAATGGGTGGTAATCCTTTTGGAATTTCATCTGGAAAGACATCTTCAAATTTCTACAATAGAGAAACAACATCTTTATTAGAGAGGCATGATGAAGGATGTTCATAAGGTGCTAGAAAGATGTGGGGTATGTAAGAGAGAAAAAGGAAAGAAAGGGGTTTGGGGTGAATATATGCCTTTACATATACCTACTCAACCTTGGATTGATATCAGCATGGATTTTATTTTAGGTCAGCCTAAGGCACAAAGAGGAAAGGATTTTATTATGGTTGTTGTTGATCGCTTCAGCAAAATGTCCCATTTTGTGCCTTGCCACAAAATGGATGATGCACTGTTTATAGCTAACCTTTTTGTGTAAGAAATTGTAAAACTATATGGTGTTCCACACAACATAGTGTTTGACAGAGACACTAAGTTTCTTAGCTTTCTTTGGAAGACACTATGGAGAAGACTTGGTACTAAACTCATGTATAATACCTCTTGCCATCCACAGATTGACTGCCAGACGGAGGTTGTTACCTTACTAAGAGCAACGGTTGGCAAGATATTACTTATTGGGACTTGTGTCTCCCTATTGTTGAGGAACTCAACAATGGGGATAGGAACTAAAAAATTTTCCACCAAATAACGAGGAACAGATGGGAAAAAACAAAATATTGAGGATTAAAGATAAAGATGGGGTATAGAAGGATGATGAAAAGGAGTTGGGAGGTCTATTCTTAGACTTTTATAGCCAGATGTATCAAATAGAGGATACTTCACAACTAATGGAAGTGTTAGAAGAAGTACCAACAATGATTTCAGAAGAGGTCAATAGAGACCTAATTAAGGATGTGAGCATGGAGGAAGTAAAGACTGCAATCTTCCAACTTGGAGTAGATAAGGCACCTGGTCTAGACGACTTCAACGACTACTTCTATTAAGTTTATTGGATTGTTATTGGTTCTTCTATTCATAAAGTTGTCTCATACATCCCAAACTGAGGCAATATCCCTCAAACTCTTAATGAAACAAACTTAGTCTTGATTCCAAATATTAATAATCCTTAAGAACTAGGTCAATTTTGACTAATAAGTCTTTGTAACTTCGCTCTCAAAATCATCACCAAGGTCTTAGCTAGCAGATTGAAACCCCTCCTCGATAGTATAATTACCCCTTTCCAAAGTGCTTTTTTCCCTGATCATATGATTCAAGATAATATAGTTGTAGCCCATGAAGTCTTTCATTACCTCAAGATGAAAAGAAAATGTAAAAAATATCACTGCCCCTTCAAGATAGATATGACGAAAGCGTATGATAGAGTTGAGTGGTTTTTTCTCAAATCAGTTCTTTTGAAAATGGGCTTCCATATTAAGTGGGTTAATTGGATCATGGCTACAGTAACATTAGTTTCTTTTAATCTAATGTTAAATGGTAAAAGAGTTGGAAGGATTCAGCCAACAAGAGGCATTAGATAAGGTAATCTTTATTGCCATATTTATTCCTGCTGATGTCCTTTCTAGGATGATGATCAAGGCAGTAGAAGAGCAGAGACTTAAAGGCATAAGGATTAAAAAAATGCTCCACTCTTACTCATTTATTTTTTGCAGATGACTCCCTCTTTCTCTTAGAAGCTAAGAAAACGAACTTGCTGAAATTAAAGGAAGTACTCACCAAATGCTTCAATGCATCAGGACAAGCTATCAATTTCAACAAGTTAGTCATCATGTTTAGCAAAAATATGCTAGAAGCAAGTAGAAGACATTTTGCTTAGCTACTAAGAATTCTTTATCAAAATCGAATAGGAAACTGTCTTGGCATTCCAACTATATGAGGAAGATCATAGGCTTCCACCTTAGCTGTAGTTAGAGAGAAAATTGGGAATAAGCTCTAAGGATGGAAACGAGCATTGCTATTGCAAGGGGGAAAAGAGATTTAGATCAAGGCTAAAACTATTCAATGACAGTCTTTAAATTCCTAAAAAGGTGGTGTGAAGAGGTAGCGGCTATGATAAGCAAGTTTTGGTGGGGGAGACGACGGTGACAAGGACAAGATCCATTGGAAGATAATGGGATAAGTTGGCAATTTCAATGGAGAAAGGCAGATTAGGCTTTAGAGATTTGGAAGAGTTCAATGATGCTATGCCCGGAAGACTAGATTAGCACTTGTAATGTTGTCCTAACCAACTGTGGGTATAGGTATTAAAAGGAGTTTATTTCCCTAATACAGATTTTATGTAAGCACAAATTCGAGGAAGGGCATCGTGGATATGGAGAAGCATTCTAATGGGAAGAGAGGTAGTGAGGAACAATTGCTGTTGGAGGATTGGGAAAGGTAATAAAGTGAATATATGGTTGGATCCATGGTTGATAGATCAGAAAATATGGAGACTAATCAACTTACAGCAGTTTTACATAGATCGCATAAGTAAAGTAGAGGAGCTCATCGATTCAAGCCCAAATTCCTGAGTATGTCCTAGCACAAGATAAATTATTTTGGCCTTTTCAAAGAGACGGTATCTACTTAGTTAAAACAACCTACCATGTCATTTTTAAGCCATTTGTTTCTATCCATTAATTCAAGCCTTCCACTTCACATGTTGTCCAGAGGGAGGTTTAGAAGCTGATTTAGGGAGCTGAGTGTACGCCAAAGCTAAACACCTCATGTGACGTCTATGTATAGATGCAATAAATACTTTTGCTAATTTGTACAGAAGGAGAATTGGGAAAAATCCAAACTGTGAGTTTTGTGGCTGAGAGGAAATAGTGGAACACTATATGTTATATTGTGAATGGACTCATCCCACTTGGTCGAAGCTCCTAAGAAGGAGGCATGAGGCAAACCATGTTGCCAATATAGATGAATGGATCCTACAGTTTAAAAATTTAATTTGGCAAGTTCAAAGAAATTGGAAGGAAATAACAGGAGAGGTGGGACATGTCTTTGGTACATGTGGAAGCATAGATGTTATTGTGTGTACAACAAAACAACATTAGATCCTAAAAGCCTGATTTGTTTTATTAAAGCTGCACTTTGGGAATATAAGAAGATCATGGCTCTATCCCCAAGCGCTTTAGGACAGAATGGGAGGACCAATTCAAAGGTAATGGATAGCTCCTACTACTAGAATAATTAAACTGAATTGTGATGGAGCTTATAGCATGAGTCTAAAAAATTGTAGGGATCAAAGTAGCTGGAAATCATGAAGGTAAGCTTGCTGCAGCAGTTAGTTAAGAGCTATATGTAGTGGATAGTACCAGTGTAGAAGCCGAAGCAGTAATGGAGGCCGTGATGTTAGCTGAGAGGAAAAAATGGAATAGAATGGTTGTGGAAACTGACTTTGTCCAGGTTTACAAATGTTTGACCAGTGGAGAAAGCCTTTAGTTTGATTTTGTTTTTTGTCAGTTTTCTTTAACTAGAAGGGAAGCCAAAGCCAGTGGGTTTGAACACATTTTTTGGAAGTTAAATCCACCTTTAGGTAATCTTGATAATGCTGATTGGTTCTAGATATAATGTAATGTTCTTCGAGTTGTTTAGTTAATATATTTTCTGGTTTGGCCAAAAAAAAAAAAATTCCCCCCTTTTGGAAATGGGAATTATCTTGCTATTTTTCTGTTAACACATTTCCTTGTGAAAATGGACATTATTTCGCTATTTTTTATTAACACTTTCTATAACAAATAATTACCACCACTGGCCATCAACTGTGACATTTACTCTTATATCATCACATGTTGCAAAGCAATGATAAACATTGTAATCTTTTTAAGATATTAAGATAATGCTTGAGAATTTAAAAACTTTGATTGAATAAATTCTTGAAAAAAAGGTTCGAAAAATAATCATGCACAAGCCTAAAATATTCTTACAAATGGCACCATTGTAATCTACAGTACTTGCTATATAGATATTTCAAGAGCCTCACCCTATCATTTAAATTAAGTTACTATCATGGTGATGGGAAATGTCCTATCACCCCCAAAGGAGGGCTTGGAGGTTTCAATTAAAGCTATCATATCATGTGTACACCTATTACATGATAGTTGCCTTACAAGTTAAAGGCCGCAAGATTCTAAATAATTATTTAATTAATTACAACTAATCATATTATGTATAATCATATAATAAGAACATAATTACAGATTCTTATGTTCCACGGTTGACCAAGATCGCAAATAATCGGAATCCCTACGAAAATAGTAAAATGGAAAAACACATATAAGTTTTACGAATTCCATTTCTACATTGAGTTTCTAAAAATAAGATTTTATCTAAATAACCTATTAATACACATCTCACTATATCAATCTTGATTCAGCTAGCTCTTATCACATCATCTTTTATCTTATCCTAAGATTTTGAAATTTTCCTGCAAAACAGTCCATGAAGGATTGAGCACACTACGACTCAGTGAGATATGGGTGCAATACTCTCAATACTACACACATACAAGTAATTCCAAACAAGTTTTCAACCATATGCTATGTATGAACAATCATATGAAATACAGTCATTGTACACAATCTTTCGGTAACTAGTGTGAAGTCTAAGGTTTAACGCCCTCTTGACTTTGCGTTGGGAATTCTCATAACCATCGGTGCTTGGGTACCAAATCTTATTTAATTCTTGTCTTCTCACTTAGTTACTTATCTTATGTCTTTGGTTCTTAAGCTCTAAGTGCCTTAACTGCACATTGAGCACACAAATCATTTTTATGCTCCAAGTGCCTTAAATGCACATTGAGCACATATACCTTCAAGGACGAGCAAGACTCTCCCACTTGGTTTCATCAAAGGTGCAATAACTCTCAAGTCACTTAGTTTGCCAATGATAAAACGGTAATCCCTCAACAATTACTTCTTGTACATCATGTAGCTATGATGACCTTCAACACAATGCAATATCTCATGCAATGCATGTCCAATTTTAGTTAGGTCTAATCCTTTAATTAGTTGGTTCGGAGTGATTAAACAATATATAGTCACAAGCCAATCAACATTTAAGACAATGAACCATTAAAGCATTTGAGGGGCGCAACTCCAAGGGCAAGCAAAAAGAAACCATTCAATCCTACAAGCAAAACAATTCCTACTCTATATTTACATTCACCACAACAAAAAAAAATCAAGTATGATACATCATGGATAAAGTAAGGCAGACCAAACCAACCATTAACCATTCACCCATAATCACAATGAAGCAACCCACATTACACTACTTCAAGTGTTCTCCAACAACTATGCCCTTGACCCATCATTCCTTTAATCCATTATCCACCAAGCCATCTAACTTTGCAATACCAAATGCCCATGCAAGTCCTCATTCATATTTACATATATAAATAACATCTAATCTCATTTATATATGAAATAAGGTAGTTATGGAAATAGCTTAGCTCACTTATACTTCAAATTCTCAAACATAAGCATATACAAATTTATGCAAATAGGTGTCTATAGGTTTATATAAGAAGAATAGCTTGCCAAATATATGGCTATGTTTGCCAAGTTACAAGTTTTCCTCTATGTTATCCCTAGTATAAATTTATAATTATATGTAAAAGATTGATTTATACCTTAATCTAGCTAAAGGAATAAGTTTGCAAAATATATTCTCTT
Organism: Laguncularia racemosa; assembly: GCA_037954665.1. Lineage (NCBI taxonomy): Eukaryota > Viridiplantae > Streptophyta > Magnoliopsida > Myrtales > Combretaceae > Laguncularia > Laguncularia racemosa. The sequence goes on along the minus strand of JBBMOL010000001.1, from coordinate 3,593,012 downwards.
ACAAATATGCAAGGAGCGAAAGAAAATATTTGTTAGCTTGAAAAGACAAAAATTTATACTTGTGACTTTATATAATTATATGTATAAATATAAGTATACATATGGGGTGAAAATAGTTTTGTTTAAGCATATATATATATATGTTCATAAATAGATTTCCATGTGTATGTAATGTTATATTTTATTCCAAAATACATACATTCATATGTCTATATATATATATATTTACTCTAACTTATATGGTGAAAAAGTCGGGTTTATATTTATTAGTTTAGTTTAAAGGAAATAAAGTTACAATCGTGGTGTCAAGCTAGTAGTGATAGTATTGATAAGACGGTGCTCAGTGCCACTATCAAGACAATGATATTCAAATTCTTAGACTCCTATACTATTAGGATAATATTCATTTATATCATCCAACTTCTATTCCCATCATAATACGTCATTCCTAATCCATTTTACACTACTTTTAACTCCAAAACAAGAGCAACCACAACAACTACAACAACAACCAAGTAAGAAAATACATATATACTTGAGATATCATAATTAAACACAACATTGTAGCATATCATAGAATTTTCCACTCATCTTGATCTTTTAGCTTTAAAACCCTTGAGAAGTCATGTAAATTTGGGTCTTTCACCTAGCAAGTGGGGTCTTGATGCGAAGTACTCCTTTTGAGGATTGTAATAGTGCTTATGGTTTTTTATTTGGAGTTAGTATGAGAAAGTTATGGATTATTAAAGTTTGGAGGGAAAACTTAAGTTGTAACTATGAAGAAAGGAAAAGAAGAAGAGAAAGGAAGAATAAAGAAAGAAAAGAAAGGACCTTGATTGAAAGATAAAATGAAATGAGGAGAGAGAGAGATTGGTAGGAAAGATATAGATAAAAATAAGAAAGTATTTATTTATGGGTTCGATTAATACGCATATTAATATTTTATTAAATTATTTAAATTATGATATTTTTATACAAAAATTTACTTATATACTAAATAAAATATTCTGAGTATAAATATATATTTAGAAATTCTATTTAATTATTATAAATCTAAAATATCAATTCTTACTTATTTATTTATTATAATTATCCAATGGATCATATTTCTTTCTTACTTTTCCATTTTAAAGTCTATTATTATTTGTTATAAGATTTTTGTTATACGTAAATTATTAAAGCATTAAAGTATTATTAATATATTATAAATATGTGTTATTAATTTTTTCAAAACTTTTCTCCATTACTAAATTTACTCGTGAAGCTTTAGTAATCCAAAATATATCGGAATTAAAGTTTTATATTAGTGATCATATTATCATATCATAATTTTATATATATTTATTTTGTTCTATAATCACTTTCAATTTTTATTAGGATTCTTACGATATTCATGTAATCCTACGATTCTATTAGTTGTACTCATATCTAATGTTTATAATTAGGTTGTGTTGAATTATTATTCGCATACTTATATAGCTTAAATTTATTGATTTTGAAATTTATTAGACTAAGTATTTAAATTATTGATTTATTTATTTTTGTGTGTCCTTTTTTTTCTTGGTATTAATATATTAAAGTGACTTAATTTTCATTGTTAATTTTCTTAAAATTTTAGAATCGCAAAAATGTTATCCTTACTATCCTAACATAAAAGTACTTATTATTTTACTTATTTTCTTTATTTTTAGTATAATTTAAAAAAAAAAATAATTTTGGGGTGTTTCATGTACGGTTTCATTTCTTCTCACGATTATCCTGACATGGGATAAGGATAACCCTAATTGTTCATTGAGTTTATGTCCTGTTAGGCAGACAAGCTAAAACAAGTTCTAGAAATAGTTTTAAATTAGCAAAATCAAACTTGTCTTGTGTCTCTTAGTCTTAGTATGCTTGCTTTGCTCTAAGTTTTGTTGGTGAAAACTAACAATAGGACAACATCTTGACATTCTTTTGCTTGTAGGTACCTTAAGATACAGACTAAACCATGAAGTTCCCTATGTACACCTACTTCCACTTAAAGATTCACCTATATCACATTGGAAGGTGTCACATGGTTAACATTTTAAACTTTCAAGATGTGATGTAAAAGAGTATTTGAAACTTCCGGTGACTAGATATAGTATTATAGCCACGAGCGATCTCAACAAGCGTAATGCTAGAGATAGGTTATTGATGGCCGGGATTATCAATATCTTAGCTACGGTGGTAGTTTAAGTGGATAAAGGATTTGAGCTACAAGTCATCAACAATAACCCGTGATGCAATGAAATCTAACAAGACAGTCACCTAGAAGAATATTTAAGAAATGGATGAGGCTATATTTCTTGGTAATGTGTATTTTCCACGCCATATATCTGGCTGCTTTGTCTCAACATTGGAAACACTTGAGGGATGAGAAAGTTCATGATTGGTTTCAACTTTCTAACATGGCAAAGTTGAATTGGAAATTTATCCCTAACAAGGAAAATTTCTTTTAAGGTTTGGACGATGTCGACTTGGATTACATACTAATTTTGATTTGGCTTTTTGAATAAGGTGGTTCAATAAAAAATTCACCATTTCAAAGATCTGAAACAACCTACTGAATCTTATGAAGTTGTCTGTAGGATTATTGTTAGAGCTTTCCTTCTTATTTTCCATAAGTGGGGATGTCGTAAATCCTTTTTTTTGAATCGCTTTAAGTTTGTTTTATTTCCTTCTAATTTTATGTAGTTATTTTACTCTTCACTATTTTATCTAAAGATAAAAGAAGGCCTAAAAGCACGATTTTAAAAAATTTTAGAGGTTACACACTCAAAATTTTAAAGATAAGAAATTAATCACACATGAAAACAAACATAAGGACTATATTTACAATAATATACCTAGTTTTTCATCTGCAGAAGGGTGTCTATGTTTACCTCCCTTCTCCTCTCTGAAGTTTGGTTCTTGGACAAGAGTTTGTTGTTCACCCATGAGTGACAAGAAATAGCGGAATTTATTATGTATATATACTAAATAAACGATACATGGAGATGTCATTTGTTCCAATGTCATAAAGCTGTACATGGCCAAACAAATGGAACAAATAAACTTATGTTCTCATAATACAAAAGAGTACATCAAGGACATAGCAATTTATTCATGAATAAAAACAAATGTCTTACATGGTTATCATGATCAATATAGGACTTAAATCTTATTGCTCATGTAATCTAATAAATCAACCTAAGTATGATGTCTCTTAATTATCAAGTAAGCTCCTTACATAGTTGCAAAATAACAGTGAGAGCATACATAGTAGGTTTATATTGATTTGTCAATCTCAGAAAAAAGAAAATACATTTAATGGTTGCTCTATAGGTTTGAAGTAAATGTGATGTTATGTTCTCTGAGATGAATGATTTGAAAGATCACAAGAATAGAGACTTCTTTTGTCCCGATGGATTAATTGGAAAAAAGAAGAAGTGATTTTATATAAATGAATGTGAAACAGTCACATTGAAAGATCATAAGAATAAAGACTTCTTTTGTCTTGATGGATTAATTGGAAAAAAAAAAGTAATAAGGTGATGCAAAGCAAAGGCTAAGAAACTGTCCAAGAGGGAGCACTTGTGCAAGGAAGAGAGTAAGGAAGCATGGAGGATCACGTACAAGCCAACATACCCACAAACATGCTTGTGCTAGGGGGCGTGTTGAGGGACACTGTGTCTAATACGCCCATGCAAGTGGGCGAGCCAAGGGGCCCAAGATGAAATGCTCATAGAATGTTACACGGGCTTCTATACACCTATGCTAAAGCCTATGCCAATCCACGTTTTAGGGTTTTTATAGTACTCTTTTTGTTTTTAAGTTATATCTTATCGTATCTTATTACATACATTATGAATTAAAAACAGCTTTAAGAGATAAACTTTGTCACTTTCTATTGAGTTTGAAGATCAATCATCAATTGGTCTTGTGTTTATGCTAACTCGCTATATCAATTGGTATCAGAGCGGGAAATTTCTTGCCACGACATCAGGAGATGGCAATTTAGTATGCGATCATGCTTTGGACGCTGCTCGGGATGTGGAAGCCCTGCAAACCAAGGTGTAGGATTAAAGGGCGATGTTGAATAACATGGATTAGAGATTTTGGTGTTTAGAATAGTGGTTTGATGACTTGATTGACCTAACAAAGAGCATACACGCGGTGATCATATTGTTAGACCTATAGCTGCAAATCATGAGTTACAGATGTATCATGATGACTCAAAGGAGGAAGACTGGGTGTTGTTTGGGGAAAAACGGCTACATAGGAGAGGTGTTGATGGTGGAAAATATTGGAGAAACGATTGTTGGCTCGACTTCAGAGATAGTAGAGAATTCAAGCTGAAGGTCAACATTCCCAGCTTTAATGGTAATTTTAATATTGAAGATTTTATTGATTGAATGACTGAAATAGATAATTTTTTTGAATATATGAAAATTTCTAAGGGAAGGAGAGTGAAATTAATAGCATGAAGATTGAAAGGGGGTGCTTCAGCCTAGTGGGAGAAGCTCTAGAGTAGGAGGTACTGTGAAAAATAAACAACCCTGTGAGACCTTGGTATAGAATGAAGCAATTGCTCTAGCGGGATTTCCTACCTCCCGATTATGATCAAGTTCTCTTTTAGCAATATCAATGGTGTCACTAAGGGTAGAGGACTATACATGAGTATACCGTGGAATTTATGTAGTTGGTAGAGAGGAATGACCTGAGGGAGAGTTAAGGTCAGCAGGTAGCTAGATATTTAGATGGTTTGAGACTGTAGATTAGGGACAAAATTGGGGTACATGTTCTACGTACGTTAAATGAGGCTAAAAACATGGCCTTTAAGGCTAAGTGGATGTTGTAAGAGAAGAATAGTAGATTTGATGGTAGTAGTACTAGATTTGGGGCTAATAGTTTGAATAAACCTGTAGTTGAAAACAGTAAGACTACCTTAGAGATACAATGAGGGGTTAGAGATAACAAAGAAGAGAAAGTAATGGGAAAGAAACTAGTTGAGATGAAAGACACACAAAGGCAAACACAACCCTTATGTGAAGCTCATATCGGGGAAGTGTTACTGTTGTAATCAATCGAGGGACACTAGTTTAATGAGTGTCCAACAGAAGAGGGGCTAACTTAGTAGAATGGGATGAAGAGGAAGATGGAATTAATCGAGAGCTTGATAGGGGTGATGAACTCTACAAGGAGGAGGATGAATATGAAGAGCAAGCTTATGTAATAAAGAAATTGATGTTGGCACTGAAGTGAGAAGAACAAACTCAGCAACAACAGTTGTTCCGCACTAGATGCATAATTGGGAGGAGGATCTTTGAATTGATAGTGGATAGTGGCAATTGTGAAAATATTATAGGTATGGAAGCAGTACAAGTGTTGCAATTACCGATAGAGAAGCATCCTAGCCTAATATCATTAGGTAGATCAAGGTAGCAGAAAAGATTGAGGTTAGAGGGCACTGTAAAGTACCTTTTTTCATTGGTAACTATTAGGATGAGGTGTACTGTGATATAGTAGATATAGATGCTTGTCACTTATTATTTGGTTGGCCTTGACATCACAATGTCAATGCCCAGCATAAGGGTAGGGAGAATGTAAACAGAGTGGAGAAAGATGGAGTGAAGTTTACACTCTTGCCTTTGAAGTTAGTGAATGATTCTAAATCTTCTAAGGTTGAGGGACATTCCTTCCTTACAATTAAACAGTAAAAAACTATACATGCACCAAGTGTGAAACAAGTACTAACAACAGGAGTGTGACGAAAGATAAGGCAAACAGATATTAAGGACAAAGCAGCAGCAGATAAACATTACAGGAAGAAGTTATTCTTAGTGGGTGATTAAGTGATAGTGTTTTTGAGAAAAGAGAGGTTTCCAGTAGGGAAGTATAGCGAGTTGTAACTCAAGAAGTATAGCCTGTATCAGATAGTGCAAAAGATTAGGGACAATGCATATGTAGTTGGATTACCTAATAATATTGGCATTTCAAAGACATTTAATGTAGCAGATATCTTTGTGTTTTACTTAGGTGATGTTCCTTTATATCCAAAAGAGAACTTGTAGTTGAGTTGTTCTTAGGTGGGAGAGAATGATGCAAAGTAAAGGCTAAGAAGTTGTCTAAGAGGGAGCACTCATGTGAGGAAGAGAGCGAGAAAGCATGGAGGATCACATCTAAGCCAACACCTATAAACATGCTCGTGCTAGGAGGTGTGTTAAGGGATACAATGGCTAGCATTCTTGTGCAAGTGGGTGTGTCGAGGGGTCCAAGACGAAATTCTCACTGAATGCTACACGGGCTTCTTTAGTATGGGCATAGTATGAGCATTTCAAAGACATTTAATGTAGTTGATATATTTCCGTTTTACTTAGATGATATTCCTTTATATCTAGAAAAGAACTCAAAGTCAAGTTCTTCGCAAGTGATGTTCCTTTAATGTAGCGGATATCTTTTCGTTTTACCTAGATGATGTTCCTTTATAGCCAGAAAAGAACTCGGAGTCAAGTTCTTCTTAGGTGGGAGAGAATGATGCAGAGCAAAGGCTAAGAAGCTATCCAAGAGGGAGCGTGTGAGGAAGAGAGCAGGGAAGCATGGAGGATCACATCCAAGCTAACACACCCACAAACATGCCCGTGTGCTAGGAGGCGTGTTGAGGGATACAATGGCTAGCATTCTTGTGCAAGTGGGCATGCCATGGGGTCCAAGACGAAATTCTCATAGAATGCTACATGGGCTTCTATAAGCTCGTGCTGCTTATGTTGATACATGTCTTAGGGTTTTTAATAGTATTCTTTTAGTTTTTAGTTATATCTTATCACATACATTACGAATTAAAAACAATTTTGAGAAAGAAATTTTATTACTTTTTGTTGAGTTTGAAGATTATCGTTGATTGGTCTTGTGTTCACGCTAACTCGCCGTATCATAAGGGAAAAAGAAAAAGTGATTTATATACATGATTGCGAAATAATCACACTGATCACAAGAACAGAGACTTTTTTGTCTCAATGGATTAATTGGAAAAAAAAAAAGTGATAAGGGAAAAAAAAAGAAAAAGTGATTTTATATACATGATTGCGAAACAGTCACACCAATTCTTGACAAGTAAAACAATAGAAGAGTAAATATTTGGATTTCATAAAGCAAAATTGGTTTGGTTTTGTTATCACATCTTGTCATCATCCAAGTAAAATGACTAACATACATTACGAATGTCGGCTTCTAAGCCGAATATTCATAGCTCTGGATGCCATAGCTCTCAAGTTTGTTCTGGCTAGAGAAACTGAAATCCTGCCACCATCATCGTCTCTTCTCCGAATTGCCCGCATAAACTCTTCCCTTTGCAACCTCAATGCCAGTGCAGCATCCTCATCTTGAACTGGTACCTCTCTCCTCCTCCTCAAGTTCACATCACTTCCTGATGTTCGATTAGCAGATCGAAGGCTACTTCTCCGCGAATAATCATGGTGATGATCTCTCTCTGATGTTCTAGACTCAGCATCCCGAGACTCAGAGGTGCTGCTGGCCTTCCTTGCAGCAACCTCATTTGGAAACAAAAGCTGTATTGTATTCCATAAAACCGTGTTCACGGTGCACGATCTTCCATTGCTGCAAATCAAATATAAGTGAAATAACCAATAAGAAACATACTTGATCGTGAAATATGTTTATATGCATGGTTCGCAAACAATTAAAGTTACTCGTGAAATCCAAAAGGACTGCACAATTTTAACCTAAACATCTTGACTGGCTTCAATCAAAAGGGTAAACAGCAATGACATCCCTCAAAAATAGTGCACTTACATCCCTGGTGTTGACACCGTAAAATTTTTCTTCCAATACGATACTAAATCAGTTTTTTGTATTGATTCACCCTTAATCTGGGTTTCCTGATTGATTTGATATTTCAAAGTGAATCGGCATAAATATATGAATACAAAATGCTAACTTAAGTTCTACACTGCAGAATAAAATTCACAGCAGAATAAAATGTACCCAATTATTTGCCGGCATTTCGGGCAGCGCTTTCCACATTTATCCGCAGCTGATCTCAGACACTTCTTACAGAAGCTTCATTTAACAGAACAAAACCAATCAAAGATCAAAACAAACTGAATAAAATTTAACAGTCAGAACTTTGAATGTATGTGTAACTTGAATTTTACCTATGTCCACAAGGAGTGGTACTAGGCTCAAAGCAGATGTCTAGACAAATCTGCAAAATTAAGCCAAACCCATCTCTCCATCAGCAATCAACTCACCAAAGTTACAATCAAAACAAGAAATGCAACAACTAAAAAACTCAAAAAATGAAATTCTTACCGCGCAAGAGAGTTCTTCTCTAAGCTTGTCCATACAGGGAAGTGAATTACTGGATTCAGAATAAGCTGAATCTTTTGTAGATTTCTCCTTTTCGGCTTTAATCTTCTCTTTCTTGGAACTAACTTGACTTGGTGTTTTACTCCTCTCATTTTCCTCTAATAAATTGTTGGAAAGATAATAATTATAATGAAATTAAATTGACCAGCAAAATTTTCATCTCAATCCTAGTAATTAAAGATGTGAAAGACTAAAAAGGAAAAAAAAGAAAAAAAGAATGACAAAGAAAGTTACCATTGTTTGTAGTTTCTTCTTCATCAAGGTTAAGAGTAATAGCAGAAATCGAAGCTGGACCCGCACTTTTCTTATGATCCCTCCTTTTCCTATACAAACATAATTTTTCAATTCAATTTGTAAAGAATTATATGGTACTAACAAAGCTTTCGTTTTCCAGTAATGGGAATCGGAAAACCTTCTTTACCTTCTTGAATTAGAAAGAGGGGTCGGGGTTTTGAAGCTCAAATCAGAGCGTTTCTTGGTCTTGAATTCCTGATCTGGCGTATCGTCGACGATCAAACTTGCAACAAGAAGGGTCTCTTCATCCCAACCAGCCATTGCAGCCACTGATTTGAATCTTGGGCTAAAGAAATTGTTTTCCCGGTTTTCGCCATTATCGATTGCGCTCGCGGCCCTCGGTGTATACTTTTGTGCTTGAGGGGTTTTCTTCACTGGTTCTGTGATCATATTTTCGAGGAAATCTGTTTGGTTTGTGGGAAAGTTAGAGTTGTGAATAGTGCGGTACAATAGGTATAACCGTATAAAATTTTTGAAGTTCGTGTCTGGAAATATAGCCGTTGCACAGATAACGGCTATTTCCTTATTGGGCCTTAGATTCTGGGCTATGAAATTGGGCTTTAACTCTCCACCGTATCCACCACCGGGAATAACCTTGGGCCATTGAACAAGGCTTTTATATTTTTTCAGAGAAAAATATTTCTAGTTTTCTACAAATTTTTAGTATAATTTTTCTTTTTTCTTTTTTTTTTTATAATAATTAGGTGCTTAGTTGGTTGAATTTAATTTTGTGCTCTGAGTATAGTAATCAAATAGATTTGACTTTATGGGTCAAAATGATGTAAAAGGATTAAAAAATCAAGCTATGAACTTAAGATTATTAAAAGAGATTTAATATAATGAGTTTAGAATATAATTCGTTAAAATAGCATGTCGATCATCTTCATTTTCAAACGTGAATTTAGGTTTCAATTTTCTAATAAAAAAAGAGTTAGCTATTTATGATAGCTATTTCCCCATAAATATTTTTAGTACTCGATGAGCTTTAATGAATAAAAGAAGAATAGTAGAAATTCTCATAAGTGAAGAATCTTATCCTTCTGAGAGTAAACTTGCAATGCAACAAGGGGCCACTAAGCATCGGCGACACATGCATTTAAACATATGATTGCCTTTTTTTGTGTGGGTTGTTGCATTTCAATTATTAATGTTTTTCCAAAAATAAATAAATAAATAACAAATAAATTTGCGATGGAATTATGTGTCTGATTAATATTACTCGATCATGAAGAAAATTTATTCAGTTATATTGTCAAGAAAAGAAAGAACTAAAGAGTCTCAATTATTACAAGAGGCCTTAACTTTCGTAAAATGTCAACGGTTTTTATGAAAATTTATCATAGTAATTATTCCTAGATAATAATAAATAAAATTTATTAATAGTAAAATAAGTTATTAACAAATGATGATATAGTGGTATTACTCAGAATTTCCCTTAGACGAAAGAGAAAATCATTTTATTCCATTTAATTTGGCTGTTAACGATATCATCCTGTCATTTATACAAAAATTTGTAATCATATTGTATTGATATGTTAAAATACACCAAATATAATATTGAATTCAATAACGGCACATACAAAAAAAAAAAAAAACGAAAAACTAGTTATAAAATATTATATGCCACATGATGTATTTTAATAGACAGACATAATATGGTTGCAGTATTAATAAAATAATAAATTTTAATTCTTACAAAAGCATATTTATCAAGAAAAATATAAAAGAGCTTTTTTAAGTCCTTATTTTGGGAATTCACTTAACTAAAATCTCTTCGCCTTATTAATGAGATCATTGATACTATTTTTATTGGGGTTCTTCTCTTTAACTTGAAAAAAAATTAAGGTGAAAGAACTCCATTAAATAATATAGGGTCCTTGGTACATATATAGGAATCCTAGGATAAAGGGAGTCCTTGGCCAAATTATGGTTCTCATAAAAAGACGAAGCTCAATATTAAAAAAGAAAAGAAAAGAAAGGGTTATACAATATAAGGTTCTTAGAAATAAAATTTAGCAGCTCTTCTTAGAGTTTTTTAAATGAATTTTATGTGTATTTTTAGGGACTTTTTACGATTTCATTCATATATAAATTAATGATAAAATTTAAAATTAAACCAGTCCCATTAATAATATAAATAAAACCATAAAAAATTCCAAATTTTTAGCTTTAAAAAATGATCTAAATGAGTTACGTAATTTTCTGTAGTGTTACATGTGTAAATATCAACATAATGAATGATCATAAAGCAAAAGAAAAAAAAAGAAGAAGATAGATTTAGGAAGGGCTTTCTTTATATGTATCTTTTATATTGCTTTTCTAATATAAATTATCCAGGATGATAATAGGCTAAAAGATAAAGAACATTTGATATGCATAATAGGAAATTTTATATAATTACATACATAAATATTATAGGGGTAAGTGTAGGGAGGCTAAATCTAATTCATAAGCTTGTGGCTTGTTATTTTAGTCGATTTGACTCCTTAAACCGAGGTGACAGGGGCCTAAAGAGTGAAGTTCATGTTTTGGGATGATCAGGGAAGATTTTGCATGGTGGGCTTAGGGTAGGGTCCGTTGGATCGGCCCATCTAATTCGATCTTTCTTAAACAAAGGCTCACATACACATACAAACTAAAAGGGCCTTTGGTGGGCCTAGACTCATAGCTAGAAACCGTTGATCGTTATCACCATCTGACGGACGAAAATTGTAACCAAACACTATAAATACCCTATGCCTCCTCACTAAAAAGGGACTTCTTTTAGAAAAAAAGAGCTGTTACTCTGTCGAATTTTCCTCAGAAGACTAAAATTACCACGTTCCACATCAAACTTCATAAAGCATACACCTATCACCATAGAGTCGGGCCGTGTCTAAGACTGCCTACTTCTCATCCCGTCTCAATCATCCCCTGATCATCCTTGTATGTGTCACTTTCTCATTAGGTCGTGTGTAGTGTGTTTACACGTAACACCTATGTGACCCGACACTCGAGTTAAAACCCCCACATTTATTTCGCGAGTCCACTAGGGAGGTGAAGAAATTGATAATATAGCACATCTAAGGAGAAGAATACCTAACTCTACTGACGGGAGAATTAGAAACTAATGTTGAAACTACCGAGCAAATCACACTTGTTGTTGGTGATATAAGCCAAGTGAATACTGCACCAGAGAACGCGCTTGATAATACTCAAGTTATATAGGCGATCCAAGAGAACAGTAGGAAGATGGACCTTTTCATTAATATGATAACTCAATTTATGCCTATTATAGCCGCTGCTATTAATGCGCATCAAGGTACAACCTTGCTAAATCCCATACATGTTGCATTGCAGCACGCTTCTCAGGCACCTCAGCAAGTTAACCCTCCTGTCATCAATGATCAAGTAGCAACTGAGGAGTAAGCACCAGTTCAAGAACCTACACCTGCACAACGCTCGACTGTTGTAGGGAGAGAAGTAAGGATTCAAATTGGGGGCCCTCCATCTTCACATGGTTCCCCACATATTTCTATTGCTGAACACTTGAATCACCATAACCTTGTCCTTGTCACACCAGTAGAACTAGGAGTCTCTGCTTCGAGAGGTTCATTTGTTACAAAGGAGGATTTAGATGCATACCTGAGAGAAATTCAAGTGAAATCTGTTATAGGGATTCCAGAATTGACGCTCCCATATCATCATCGTATTGCTGCAAAGCCTTACCCAAAGGATTATGAAAGTCCTAAGTTTATGCTCTTTAATGGGAAGAAGGGAAGCGCCAAGGAGCATTTGCTGAAGTTCATTGAGACATTGGAAGTCTATGGGTTGGATGATGACTTGAAACTTAAGGAATGCTCCAAGTCTCTCACTAAGAAGGCATATACATGGTATGTTAATCTTCCTCTAAGGTCGGTAAACTCGTGGGGGAACATGTGTAAGATGTTTCTAGAAAAGATTTTCTCGATTGAAGAAAGGGTAACCCTCATTGACATGGGAAGGACCTGCCAAAAGCCGAGAGAAGACCTTATGGACTATATTGAGAGGTTTAAAGAGCGCTCCCTCGATATTCAAGATATTTATGATGAGAGAGAGTTGATAACGATTTTCATATAGGGGATGTTCATTGAGTATGTCGTTCACTTAGAGAATCTATCGTTGGTTTCATTCGCAGCATTAGTTGAAAATGTATGACAAACCAATAACTTAGTTGTGAGGTAAAGGGGTGAATATACAAGGTTCAATAAACAAGGCCCACCTGTGAATTCCATTCAAAAGGAGGAGCCTAAGGTAGGAAAGAAACCAAGAGCAAAGAAGTCCAACCTTGAAAGTTCCATATACTAGTGCCCGATGGGTAAGGTGTATGCAATGCTTGACATATGGCTCCGGGATGGTTAAGTGCCTTCTTACCCATGACCACTCTTTGTATGTTGAAGGAGCGCTTAATGGCTATTTAGTGAAGAGGATATTTATTGATACTGGTTCTTCTTTAAACATCATGCTAATGTCCACCTTTAGAGCTGCTAAGATTAATATTTGAAAACTTGTGAGATAACCTATCCTGGTAAATAGCTTTAGTCATTCTTCTACAAAGACACTAGGATGAGTTAATGTAGACCTCAAGGTTACCCCTATACACGATTTTGTAACTTTTCATGTGATCGATGTGCTTGTATCCTACCACTTACTTATGGGAAGAAAATGGCTGCATGATCACAATTTGATTCCTTCAACATTACATCAATGTATCAAGGGTCATTAGAAATGAAAGGATGTGTTTATCTCTGCTACTAAGAATCCCTTCGAGAATGATGAATCGTATTCCAAAGAGTTAACCTTCTTTAACGAGTTTGTTGAAGAAAGAGAGATAGCTATTGCACGGCCTACTGGTATTCCATTACCTACGTGGGACGAGGTTCAAGAGGGCCAGCAAAAGAAGAGGAAAATGTGTGGATATCGTAGAGGAAGAAAGAAAAACAAGAAGCCAACCGAAATTGAAAGTTATGTTAAGGATGACAGGCGAACAGTGTACCACTTATGACGGTCATAGGGATTTGATGAGGTATGCTTATCCTCATTAGATCCCATACCACTCCAAGACGTCCAACCTACCCCACATCAATTATAGAATCAAATAGAAGCTCAAGTCGAGGAGATAGAAGAATTGGATCTAGCATGACCTGGAGAGTCACCGTAGCCAATCTTCATCAATAGGGCCTTATTACATGAGATAAAGGCTCCCCTTATAGAGTTATTAAGGGAATATTGAGATGTGTTTACATGGATGTACGAAGAAATGCCAAGGCTCGATCCTAGTTTAGTGGTACATAGGTTAAATGTTGCCCTAAGAGTTGCGCTTGTGAAGCAAACACAAAGGATTTTTTGTCCTGAGATCAAAATTCAAATCAAGCATGAGATTGAAAAGTTACTCCATGCAAATTTTATCAAGCCAATTGAACATCTTGAGTGGTTAGCTAATGTCGTACCAATGAAGAAGAATGGCCAAATACATGTTTGTGTTGATTTTCGTGATTTAAATAAAGTTTGCCTAAAAGATGACTTTCCTTTACCAAACATTAAAACATTAGTTGATGTAACGACAGGATATGAACTATTTTCATTCATGGATGGTTTCAGTGGCTATAATCAAATCAAGATGGCTATTGGGGATGCTGACCATACTACATTTAGAACACTAACGGGAAATTTTTATTACATCGTCATGCCTTTTGAACTCAAAAATGCAAAGGCAACCTATCAAAGAGCTATGACTGCCATATTTCATGATATGATGCATGACTTTATGGAAGACTATGTCGATGATATAGTCATCAAGTCAAGGAAAGCACATGATCACCTAGTACACTTGCAAAAGGTTTTTAAGCGATGTCGATTGTATAAACTTCGCATGAATCCTCTAAAGTGTGTATTCAGTGTAGCTTCAAGGAAGTTTTTGGGATTTGTAGTCCATAGGAAGAGAATTGATGTGGATCTGAAAAAAATCCAAGCTATATTATCTATGCCATCCTCTGTTACCCCAAAGGAGTTGAAAAATTTCATGAAAAAAGTTTCCTACATTAGGAGATTCATGCCAGCATTGGTAGAGATTTCATATCCTCTACATCAACTTATGAAGAAAGGGGTCTTGTTTGAGTGGAAGGAAATACATGAGAGAGAAATTAAAAATATTTAAAAGATCCTGACTTTCCTTCAAACTATGACAATGCCGGTGAAGGAATTACCATTGATCTTGTACCTTACCTCCACCAAAAAATCAATTACAGCCTTACTCGCACAAGAAATAGATGAGCAAGAAAGACCAATCTACTACTTGAGTCAAACCCTTCAAGGGAGTGAGGTCAACTACTCAGCTTGCGAAAAGCACTGTCTTACGCTGGTATTTGCCTCGCAAAAATTATGACACTATTTCTTGGCACATAAGGTCAATTTTATCACGCATTCAAATCCCATCAAGTATTTATTGTCTCAACTAGCTTTGTTGAGTTGCTAAATGGTTACTCCTCCTAGGAGAGTTTGATATCACAGTTCACTCCCTTAAGGCCATCAAGTCACAAGCTCTAACTGATTTGTTAGCACACTTCCCAAATGCGCGTGAAAGCCTTATTATGGATACTATCCCAAAAAAGTTTCATGAAGATTCCTTTATGATCAAACCAGAAGGAAAGTGGTCACTTCAATTTGATGGCTTTGTAGGAAATAATGGATGGGAGGCAGGAATTGTGTTAATCTCACCTAACAGTCAAGAAATACCATTGGCATTCAAACTTGATTTTTACTGCACCAACAATGGGGCTGAATACAAAGCCTTGTTGCTAAGATTGATCTATACTCAAGAGGTGGGAGTGAGTCAGCTATGCATTTGAGGTGACTCTAATTTGATCATTAAGCAAGCCAACGGTGAGTTTGGACTTAAAGAACCTACACTAGCACCCTACAGGGCTATAGTGCAGGCTTGAGTGGCAAGATTCTAATCAATACGCTATGAGCATACAACTCAATCCACCAATAGATATGCAGATGCTCTAGCCACATTAGCTTCAAAAGTCTTAATCCGGGATGCAAGTAATGCTTTGGATATTCGAGTACTTAAGAAATCTATGCCATGTACTGCATTGGATCTTGTTGATGAGAATGAAGAAGCATATGATGATTAGCGTATATCGCTAAAGGAGCGGCTAGCACACCCAGGTGCAGCTTCTGTTTCAGCATTGAAGAATTTCATTAAAGTCAATGGAGCATTATATTACAAGGGACTAGAGGGTGTTTTGTCCCGTTGTGTTGGGATAAAAGAAGCTCGCTTGAAATTGGACAAATACCATAAGATTTGGTGTGGAGAAGAAGGGCTGCCCTTTTACCATCGCGTTCAATGCGTGGGATAATATTAGCCATCGATGTCCAAGGATACATTTTAAGTACAAGCAAATTGCCCCAAGTGCTCTAAGCTACCTGATGAGAAGGAATGTAACTTTGTGGCTAGCGTAGGTGATTAACAACGTCCGTACATTAACTACTTGAAGAATAATGCACTACTCACTGATAATACGGATGTAAGGCTTGTAAAAACAAAGGCAAGAAAATATCTTATGCATGAGGATGAACTATACAGGGTCCCATTTATGGGAAAGCCTCTTAAATGCATTGCACCTCTAGAAATAGAAGCGATATTGACTGAAGTACATGTTAGAGAATGTGGAGAGCATCAAGGAGGAAGAAAATTGTATTACCACTTACTTGATATGGGTTATTATTGGTCAACTATGGCAGCTGACGCTTTCAATTTTGTTAAAAGATGTCGCATCTATCAACAGCATGGCAACGCCATTCATGCTCTTATAGTTACACTCCATAGCGTGACGACACCATGGCCTTTTCATACATGGGCATTTGACTTGATTAACCCAATTCATCCACCATCAAGAGGGTGTATTTGAATCTTGGCAGGAACTGAATATTTTACGAAATGGGTGAAAGTTGCCCCTTTGAAAAAGGCCACGGGACCAACAATTGCAAATTTCATGAAGGCGAACATTATATGTAGATTCGACATTCTAAAGCGCATCTTATCTAACAATGGTACTCCTTTTGTCAATACTCATGTACAACAATTGATAGTTTCCTATGGTATAAATCATGTTAAGTCTACGCCTTACTACCCAAAAGGCAACGGTCAAGCAGAGGCCACCAACAAGAGTTTGTTAAAGGTGTTAAGTCGTATGGTTCATGATAAATATAAAGAATGGCACGATAAGCTGCCATTAGCACTTTGGGCGTACAGAACGTCGAAGTGAAAGCCAACTCAAGTGACTCCTTTCTCTTTAGTATATGGCACTGATGTAATAACCCTGGTTGAAGTCTTGATTCCATCCGCATGTTTAGCCATCAATGCTGAGCTTAAACTAAGTACCTTACGTATGCTGGATTTAAAAGCCTTGGAGGAGAGGTGAGACGCTTTTAAGCATAAGCTAATTCATTACCAGCAAAAACTAGGTGTAGTTTATAATTGCTTGGTGAAGAGAAGATCGTTTCAAAAGGGTGATGTTGCACTTCGAGCAGGAGATCATGTGCGTCGAGGTATTCTAGCGCCAAAGTTTACGCCCAAATGGGAAGAACCTTTTATCGTTGAAGAAGTTCACGATAGTGGTTACTATAAGCTCCGTAATCCAAAGACGGATATTATTACAACTCCTATCAATTTCCAATACATTAAAAAGTTTCATTTGTAATAAGCTGAATGAACATGAGAAGTAAGATCATTGAAAATGCATCTCAAGTCATGAGAACTTGCTTCCAACTTTTTGTGTCAAAGTTTTCATTTGTTGCTATAACGATAGAAATTTAATTCCTTAACACACATTACACACATTACATTGTTGCAATTTGGTAGTAGATTAATCTCCCAAATGCACAATGTCATGTAGGTTATGCTATGCTGATTGGTGAAAATATTACTTCTTAAGCGCATCACATAACACCCTCAATAAATGTGATGATTTTACTAGCTAATGTACTTTCTTGTAATTCTACAAGCGACTTGTTAAGTAGTGGGTGATATCCCCTTAGCAATTTTCTCTAAAAAGTCGAGAGACGTGTTACTGACTCATCCCCTATCATGTTATTGACGTAAGTGCAACTACTATTAAGCACGCTATGAACAACATATCATTTATCAATATAGGATCAAACAAAAAAAAAGAGAAGAAAATCCATAAAGACATGAAGCCAGCCTTTAAATCAAAGCAAAAATCACCATTCATCAAATGAGTTTACATATCACATACCAAAAAAAAAAAAAAAAAAAACAAAAGGGGTAATGCCTAATCAAGAACCTACAACAGATTTGATTAAGGAATTAACATCTAGACCAACTAAATTTGCCTCTATCTTGAGGTTAATCTTTGCAAGTTCTTCTAAGATTTCCTTATGCTATTCCTTTAAGTCTTGGCAACCTAAAACTTTCCTTGCCTCAATTGTGATAGGCTCTATGCTACCAACTTTGAATTTCAAGGCTCATGCTCCTTCAACACTATCAATGATGAGTTTCAGTTCCTTTTCAAATAATGAACTCTAATGTCTATTCAAAAGAGACATGGTTTGCCCAAGCACATATACTATAGTGGTACTCAATTCGAAACCCTGGCAAATTGCTTCAGACTAGAATTCCCCCTCCAATTCGTACAAGCGCTTTAGCGAAGGCAGAAGCTGTGAATGAATCACGAACCCATGAAATGAAGCTGCTTGCAATACACTTGAGTAGCCCTCTTTAATTTGTGTTGGCACTTCACCTGTGACTCTTCCTATAACAAAAGAAAGGAAAAAAATTAACATGAGTATATAGTAATAGTTGAAAGTTAGAGAAATAAGATATGTGTAAATAATGGCAATACCTCCTAAACACGCGATCACTTTACTTGCCTTATAATCAATGAAGAAAGAGTAAGATGACTACTTGGTGCTTTATTCTTCGCATTAGCAAATGACTTTATCTTTTCGTTCGGGATACGAAATTGAAAGTCATATTTAAATATAGGCTCCTCGAGTAGCTCTTCCTCAATCTATGTATCCATGTACTTCTTAAAATCGTCTAAGTAGTTAGTCTAGTATGTCAACTACATGACAGAGGCAAGTCCGGAACGTAATAAAGATAGGAAATATAATTGCCTCATATCTAGACAAACATTTCTAAAATCTACAAGATTGAGTGATTGGCAACATGCATTAAAATTCTCCTTTATGTGGATGGTCCAAGGAACTCCTTAATCGAATCCAAACTGCTAGGCTACTCTTTGAGGCGAGTATAACATGACTTTACACTCCAAAAAACAGCCAAAGAAGTCTCTCCAATCATGAAGAGAAGGAAGATCCCCAAGCAAGCACCAGAAGATAAACCTCACTTCACCAGCATTAAGTCTCTCGCGAGCCCCAATATGGTTCACCATATCCTTTGATCCTTTGGAATAAAACTCTGAAAACCACAAATAACTGGTTAATCTACTCGTGCAAAGCCA
Source organism: Laguncularia racemosa (assembly GCA_037954665.1). Taxonomy (NCBI): domain Eukaryota; kingdom Viridiplantae; phylum Streptophyta; class Magnoliopsida; order Myrtales; family Combretaceae; genus Laguncularia; species Laguncularia racemosa. Next base: position 3,573,822 of record JBBMOL010000001.1, on the reverse strand, counting down.
GAAATTCACCTCCTTCATGTCATCTATTACATGGAACAATGAACCTAAAGACTTTTTATCAATCCACGCAAAGGCTCGGGGCTCGACAGGACTAGGTTTATTTGGAGGCGAACCAAAGTGTCTTCTGAACTGCTCGACGAAGAACACTTGCAAATACACTACATCGACATGTGACAATACAGTGTAACGCCCCTTTGATCGAACTGAAGCCTCGTGATATAAGTCTAGACGTTGATACGAGGACCTAAGGTAAAATAATCCTAAAGCAAAATGCGTGCCACGTGCCATACAAATGGCCAAATGAAAAAACCGACAACTCACACCATCGGCTGGACCACCAGGAAATACACACAAAGACAACCAACATGCTAAGAAGGCCTTGAGCTTAAACCTAAGAACAACAAAAATGGTAAGCCAATTAATTAAAATCAACCTTATATGATAAGAAAGGGAAAGCCATCACACATGGGACTAGGAAAACTTACTTGTATCGATCATCTGAGTTATTTGAGTTCCTTTGCTTGAAAAAGTATTTGATCCATGCAAAGAAAGTAGATTTCCTGTGACTATCAATGGCCATTGCCATTGTTACTTCTAAGGCCAATATGACTTCCTTATCTTCCTCAGTAACGTCAGTGGTCACAATGTCCGTTAACCTAAAATCATGAAAGTGAAGGAGTGTGCATGTACCTTCCAATGTAGGAGTGATCTCACCCCAAGAGGTCACAAAAGTGTACGTCTACGTACTCTAACGAGTCATAATACTTCGCTAAAAATCCGTTTCATTTAGTCGAGGAAACCCAAAATGGGAGGAAATCATTATAGGGTAGTAGATTTCTACAGACTCCATAGTATCCACATATCTTGGATTGACCATGATGTGATTTACCTAGGGACACTAGCTTAGCACAACTTGCTTATGAATAAAAAATTGAGTATCTAACAAGGGAAGTTCCCCCCTTTCATTCCTCAGACGTAATATAGAAGTCCCCTCTATATTCTCTCTGGCTTCGACCTTAGGATCCTGTTTTATGAAATGCCATATGCCATCAACATGTTGGTGCTCCTGTGTATCTCTCTTGCTTATGTAACTCCAAAAGAAATTTTCCTTAATCATCGAGTCAAGCCATTTACTCTGACAAGAAGGCACCATTGGTATGCAGCCGTCAGAATATGCTACTATCTCTTTAGCCCTGTCACTAATCCCACTACGTGATTTAATCTCTCCAGTGTCCTTACCCATTGCAAGTGGTAGCAACAATTGAATCTAATCACTACCACTTGGGGGGTAGAGAAGGGTATAGAAATTCTTGTGACGGCCTCACTACCTGCAAAGACAAACGGAGATGGATTAGCCTTATGATGGAAAAGAAGGAATGCTAAAAAGGAAATGCTAGAATTAATCAAATTTGATAAATATATATGTATACTTTAAGGTCACGTAAAATATATGGAATCAGGAAATACACATAAGAGATAGTCTAGGTGTAAGAGTATGAATATAATTTTAAATCATGTAGACTAAAAGACCCAGTAAAAATAAAACCCACAACATACCCTTATCACAATACATTAATACATACTATAAACACAACAACAATATATTAGGGAAAACAAACAAGAATAACTAATTTTGGAAGTCGCCCTTTTGTCTACGCATATAGACACACTCAAAAGGAATGGCTTTACCATGTTCCTTTAGTCTAGCTGTGTGTGTGGTTATACGTGTAACATTACCCTCCCCTTCAAGAGCATGTGTGACCTTACGTGTGAAAGATGGGTATTGCTGAGAGATTATGGTAGCATCTTCCCATGAAGCATTCACTAGTGAGTAGTCGTCCTGATGAATGAGAACTTTTGGTTTGGCATGAGTCTAGAATTGTCTTAGGAATAGGTATCACCTGTCCTTGCTACACAATAGGAAAGACTGGCTGGGTATTTGGTTCACCTATAAAACCTTTTAAATAGGAAACATAAAAGATGGGATGGATCTTGACATTAGAAGGTAAGGTGATATGATAAGCCACACTGCCAATTCAAGCTTCTATTAAGAACAAACCATAGAACTTGGGAGCAAGTTTCTCATTATGTTTGGCTGCAAGTGATATCTATCTATCTGGTTGCTATTTAAGAAAGACTAAATCCTCCACCTAGAAGTTGATTTCCTGATGTCTTTTATCATGGTTGGACCTCATGGCCTCTTAAGCTTGTAACATGTGAGATCGTAATGCCTTTAATGCCTCATCCTAGTTGATCAGAACTTGATCCACAACTTTTACCTTGGCTGAACCTGGGCAGTAAGCTAATAGCTTAGGGGGTGCTCATCCATACACTATTTCAAATGAAGTTGCCTTTAATGCGATATGGTACCCTGTAGTATAGGAAAACAATGCCTAAGAAATTCAGTCAACCTATTTCTTCAGTCTATCACTTATGAAGCACCTTAGATACATTTCAATGATTTGATTAACTACTTTGTTTTTGCCATCACTTTGAGGGTGATATGCCAATGAGAAAGCCAAGGTATTACCACATAGTTTAAACAACTCTCTCCAAAAAGAACTTATGAATGTCACATTACTATCGCTCATTATCATTTCTGGCAATCTACGAAGTTTAAGGAACTAATTTTCCATACGAAATTGGCAACCTGTCTATGAAATCCATTGAAATGTTAGACCAGATTTGTGTGGGTACTAAAAGGGGCTGTAATAAACTTAATGGCACCAAGTTTTGGGCCTTGTGGCATTGGCACACAAAACATACATGGACAAAGTTACTTACCTGTTGTTTTAAGCCTTTATAATAAAAATTTGCTATAATCCAATGGGGGGTCTTTTGGTATCCTTTGTGGTAGTTTGCATGCATGGTTTCAATGATGGTGGCACATAAATCTGATTTAGAGTCTAAGTAGACTCGTTTGTGGAAGAAGATTAGACCCTCCTTTACCGTCCATTCCCCCCCCCCATTTCCCCTGTCTCATTATGAGCAATAAGCTATTGTAGCTCTAGAGAATTCTTGTTTTCCTGTCTGATAAGCTCAAAGAGATGAAGTTGAGGACTAGAGATGGCAAAATTTTGACTGACTTCTTTATCCCTCCTAGATAATGCATCTACCACCTTGTTCTCTCGACTCGCACAATATTTAATCTCAAAATCAAACCCAAGAAATTTGCTAATCTATTGCTACTGTAGTGAAGTGGATACCCATTGCTCCAATAAGTATTTCAAACTATAATGATCAATTCTCACCACAAACCTCCTTCCTCACAAATATGCTCGCCAATGTCTTATGGCCTTTGCCAACCTAATTAATTCCTTTTCCTAAGCAGCCAATTTAAGATGTTTTGCGAAATGTCTACTGAAAAATGAAATGGGTCTCCCTTGCTACTATAGAACCTCTCTTACACCCGAATTAGACATCACATTCGACTACAAAGGTCTAAGTGAAATCTAGTAAGGCTACATTACGTTTTGTGCAAAATTCAGTAAATTCCCCAATGATATCAATTAGCACATTGAATTACCACACTATGTAATATAGTTACTCTTATTGCATATATTTTAAATAAATGAAATGAATAAATGAGTCGTGTAAACTTTACATATCCTACTTCCTACGCTATCCCCTTTATTCTAATAAAATACTAACTGTATTCTTTTCTAATGCAGATCACTTATAATGTAACTAAGCTAACATATTGACATCACAGATATATACTAAGTCGTGGTCAAGATTTACAAGCTGCCCTTTGATGATCCTAGTGCAAGTGCAGACTACGAACCAAAAGAAAAGGTAAATTAGAATTGACATGACCGTATGGAATATAGAGTCTCTTCATCTTAATATTTAAATTAGCGATTCAGTTGTTCCCTTGTGTAAATTATCGCACCAATCATGTTGGGCACCAACCTACAGAAGACAAGCATAACTGCACAAAGCATAAAACAAAAAGAAGAAATACTATCTTTAAAGTAAATGGAGTACAAGCAGCATTCACATGACAATAAGGTCTTAAATAATATATATATATATATATATATATACTATACCTCCACTCCTCCGCACAAAACAAGATGTAACCAGAACGGAAATGCAAAAAAAAAAAAAGAAAAAGAAAAAAGAGGGGGAAGCAATGAATGCCAATAGCAATCAAAGCAGTAACCACGTGATATGTATAGAGCGGATTATTCTTTCGCCTTTTACTAAAGAATATCATGTATACGTCGCATAGAGTGGCATACTTCAATTTTTTTTTAAGGAGTCTTCACCGAGTATAAACAAATATAAAGAGCTCACGCCCGCTAATCAACAAGAACCTGCTGACAATAAGAATGTCCCATGATGAAGAACGGATTTACATCACAAGGTTCGATACAATTATCATGGTCATTCTATGTTGCTATTGAGCTAGAACGTCTCGTGATAAAGAATGGACGCAAGAGATACAAATTGATACAACAATCACAGTCATCTAACATCACTATGGAAAACTAAGTAGATTCAATAAAAAAAAAAAATTCAAGGAAGGGTGGAAGTTCCTGCGTGGGAGTGAAATATATAAAAAAAAGGAGAAGACGCCATGTAGCAAGATGGAAGTTCCTTTGTGAGGAGTGAAATGAAGACGCCACGCAGCAAGATGGACGTTCCTGTATGGGGAGTGAAGTATAAAAAAGAAAAAGAAGAAGAAGAAGTAGAAGAAGAGAGAAAGAGAGAGATAGAGAAGAACAAAGAGGAAGAAATAGAAAATGTTGTGCTAGTTGTCAATCCTACGATTTCCTTCCCCTCACCAAGTTCTGATCTTCGTTAGAAAGAAAGAGTAACAGAAATGCTGCACTGGAATACTGTGCACTGCTAAAAAAAAAAAAAATGGAAGAAGGGAAATGCAAAAGTGGGGGACGCAAGAATCGAACCCAATCCTTCCAAACAAGCTATAGGCTTGTGCCTTGCTTTGGAGTGGTGAGCTTTTAATTTATTATTGATAAGAAAAGAAAAGAAAGCACGTTTGTGCACATGGGGATTCGAACTTCAAACCTTTTGCATTGTATAGGTATGTCTTTCCAATAGGCCAATGGCATGTGCCTTACTTTGGAAAGGTAACCTTTTATCATATTGTTGTATCACAAAAAACACACACACACACACACACACACACACACACACACACATTAGACCCCTTTAAGGCCTCTCACCTCTAAAAAAAAAAAAAGACTAAATACGTACAAAAGACTTTTCATCATTGTTGGTGGAGTAGAGAAGACAAGCTTTTGTGGACCTCAATCATCGAGCTCACCTCGAGAGCTTGAATATAATAGTACTCTATTTTACCATCCGAGGTTTATGAAAAATGGTTTAGGTGAAAGAAATGTCTACATAAAAAAAGAAAAAAGAATCACTTCGAGCTAAGTTTATCGATCATTAAAGAAGCTTATTATTTATACATTCACTTTATGCTCTGTGGTATCTAGGAACGATGAAATCTCAGTTAGCCAAAGCAACACGTGCAATTAAATGGTGTTATATATTTTCACACTAACAAAAACTTAAATTACTTCACAAATCCTAGTGCTAAGCTTCTATACTATGTAAGTGTATACGGCAGCAGTGCACCTGTTCTACAAGCGCACATGTACCAAGTAACTTCCTAACCATGATAAAGGCTTATTTGGTACCTAAATTCCTTCGACCTCATTCAAAGGACTTTGGTCAGGGAGCAAAAATGTAGGGAGGCTAAATCTAATTCATGGGCTTGGGGCTTGTTATTTTAGTGGATTTGACTCATTGGGCCGAGGTGATAAGGCTTAAAGAGTGAAGTTGTGTTTTTGGATGATCATGGGAGATTTGGCATGGTAAGCTTAGGGTAGGGTCTGTTGGATCGGCCTGTTTGATCTAACCTTTCTTAAATAAAGGTTCTCTCACACACACACACAGACTAAAAGGGCCTTTGGTTAGCTTAGACCCATACAAAGCCCATATGAGGCCTCATTTGCTAGAAAGCATTAATCGTTATCATCATTCGACGGATGAAATTTGTAACCAAACGCTATAAATACCCTATGCCTTCTCACTAAAAAGGGACTTCTTTTGAAAAAAAAAAGGGGGGTTGTTACTCTATCGGATTTTCCTCAAAAGACTAAAATTACCACGTTCTCACATCAAACTTTATACAGCATTCACCTATCACCACATAGTCAAGCCTTGTTTAAAACTGCCTACTTCTCCTCTTGTTTCAATCATCCCTTGATCATCTTTATACATATTACTTCCTCGTTAGGCCGCGTGTAGTGCATTTACATGTAACACCCACGTGACCCCACACTTGAGCCAAACCCCCCATGATAAGCATTCTTATCATACCCTATCTTATATAATATCTTACTTAACTGGATAGATTTCAAGTCAATATTAAAAGTTATATGATAGATATTGTATACAATTTTTATGAACTTGCTCTCATAAGGTATGTTAGAGGTATTACTTCTCCATCAATTACACTCACCTTATTAGATCCTGTATTCTAAAATATACATATAAAGGTTCTAAGTAGTTTGTATCCACATTATAAAATTATTAAACAATAATAATGAATATAAAACAATATTATATTTTTACCTTATATGTTTCAAGTTTAAACCAAAAGAAAAAAAAAAGAAGAAGAAGAAATGAAATAAACATATAAGCTATAGCTTAAATCAATCATTTATCAAAAACCTTAAAATCATAAAGCATTTCACTTTTTATCTCTCTCATGTCTTAATTGTACATTTCTATTTTCTAACTCTCTCTCTCTCTCTCTTTTTAATTTTATTTTTTCATTACTAATTCTACCTTTATTGTTATTTTTTACTATTACTTCCTATTTTACCGTTACAAGAATGCTATATGCATTAGCTTCTCATAAAAATCATAACTTTACTGTTTATCTCCATATTTTGATTCACTTCTCTTACAAATTGAAACTTTAAGTTTCATAACGAGTTATCAATGCAAATTCTTTTGTATTTTACATATTTCATATGGTATCTTATACTATTAAGTTTTACAAGATATAGATTCTAAGAGTGATTCCAAAGTGTCATAGGATATATTGTGGCTCTAAAATTTGAAAGCTTATACCTATGGTATAAGATATAGGTTGGACTTATATTCACTCAATCTTAAATTATTGTTAGCTATAGATATGATTCAAGATAATGGGATTCCAAGTGTTCATCTATTCCCCCATAAAAGAGAAAAGATTTACTCAAAATTATTAACCACTCACATTACTTTTTATTGAGAAAAGATAAATACAATTAGCTATATTTATTTTTATATGTATTTTCTATTAATTAACTGATACATCAAAATTTTTAAAATCTATATATAGAAAAATATGCTTATATATGGTTCGGTTTTCCTATATATGAAAAAAAAAATCAACGAAAAATGTACTAAGGAACCTGTCTTACTTATTTTTTTTCTTTTAATTTTTATTTTTATTTTTATATCCAAGACTTATGCATGCCTCCTCATTTGGGCAGAGGTGCACGGTTTGCGTGGAGAGCAGGCCTATATTCGTATTGAATACAGCGAGCATCATGGGTCTATTCCAATTTCCTTGGGCTGAACCCTACACATAATAAGCCCATCACTGCAACAATTGGCCTAATACAATTTTCAAGCCCAGGCATGTGCAATACCTGAAGGAAGCCCTACAATAGAAGTCTTCTAATAAAATTCATGTTTTGATTTTGTCATTAAAACTCCCACTAAGTTTATATTCAGATTTATCGTATCTCTTAGTTTTAAGAGAGACGTTTAAATCTTCTATATTTATGTAACTGCACCTGGAGAGTTACTTCCGAAAATCTTGGATGCAATACATGGAAAAAGAGTACTTATTATACACTTTATTTTATTTTTCCTTTTAAGCATGACAATTGGCAAAGTAACCTCGGACTACATTTTATTAATTACATTGGATGCCTTCATTCAATATTATCCAAATCCAACTCTAGGACAAAGGTACTTCCTCCAAAGACTTGTTTTTCACCTCCATTTTGGCCTATAGATAAATCCAATCATTAAAATACAGAGTAAGCACAATGAGATGGATACTAAAATTGCAAGAACACTGAGTGTGAAAGATTCTGAATTTGGTTGTCAGTATCCCCATGAGTCCCTAATTTATGTTGTAAGAAAGTGAAAGGTCCAATGATAATGATGTTTTTGTTTCATCTTTGACACTGGCATTATTTCAGACAATATCCAATTCTATGTGGCCTGCTTCGTTGTTGGACAACTTAAATTTTTCTTCCTTTTCAATTCAAAGTTTGTGAAGCACTAAAGTTTCTTTTTACTTCTCATTAAGTCATTAACTTGACATATAACAAGCTAGGCACACTAATAGGGGTGAATAAGGGTTGATATTCATCTCTGATCCAATTTTTGTGAGGGTTGCTCAATATCATAGCGCGGATTCAAGTTCTATTTTTGTAGGTATAAGAAACTAAAAAATTAAGAACAACTTTAGTGGAATGTGGACAGCCTTGATACAATTTTGTTAAGAATTTGAACCGGCTTTATTGTTACATATCATTGAACACTTGATATCAAGAGATAAATATGTTGGGAAAAAAGTTTTTGACACATAGGTTTAATATGGAAAATCTCAAAATAATAGATTGTAAAATTACGGATAAGACAACAAACATATAGAATAGTTTAAAAACATAGATATAATGGTTCTAACAACCATTCAAAGTAATGGTCTTAAAAAAGCCTCAAGCCATAATACAAGAACTTATTTAGACACTAAAAAAGGATAAAACAAGAAACTGCTGCAAGTCTACTTGACATGGCCAGTCAAATGTAGCTTAAGTTGGTTTGCTAACTCCTTATGGTGGTAAGGTGCTTTCGCTTTTTCTTTGTCCATTTTTTTACCTATTTTCTCTTTAAATTCAAGTCATCTATAAATTCAAGGTAAATACTCAGTAAATCTCCATTTTTGATTGAATTTTCACAACTCAACATGTACATAATCAAACCTCACCTACAACTAGCCGCTTTTCTTCGATCTTTCCAATTGCTTTACCTTTAGGTTACCCATTGAGTTGCATTTACTCAAAAGACCCATAATCCAAATACCTAGATGGTACTATATATTTACTTCAAAATAGGTACTTAGCTATGAATATCATTGTTGATAATCGTTTTTTACTCATACTAGAATACATATTAAGTCATTGAGTACTTGTTTAGCATCAAGGCTTAGCTTACCTCCACATTCTCCATTGACTTATGAAGTACTCCTTATAACTCTTAGGCTCCAGCTTACTCCACATCCATTCACCTAAAGACTTTATGCAACACTTGAGTGAAGTGAAATGAACACTTCCACCATGTAGCCAAACAACTAGTTGTTTTTCACATAGCCAATTGCATTGATAGGATCCTCGATCTTAGGATTGACTCCACCTTAAAACCACTAATAATTGACATTCCCTTATTGTAGGAATTAATTATATGCGAGATTCCAATCATAACATCCAACCATCTATGGGATGCCTAATAAAACTATATTATAGTAAGAAGCACCATTCATTAAACCAAGAATAAAGCAATGCAAAAACAATCCTAATGCAAATATGGTAAACATTTACCGAACATATAGTCTACCATAGGCTCCACATACACAAGCAATTTCTTTTCGTTCATTACCTATCTATATAAATCACCATGTTGAGGCTTGTAGGACTCTAACCAATCTCATGGTAATAAACATTGAATATACTATCATAATTCCTACATCTACAAGAGCAAATAATAGCTTATCGCCATTGCACTCAAGTATTGCTACATTAGCAATTGTAGTACTCTTCACAATTCCTCATGTGATATCAGTTATGCCTTGCGTGACTCTTCTACTTGCATAGTAAAAAGATTACAGGTATTTAGATTTCCTTCAAAATAGCCACAACCACTAGATATTAGTCAATCTCCAACAATTAGATAGTTTTCAACCACACCACCTTTACATTGCATTCACTGTCTAATTAACCCTCACTCAATAGGGTATCTCCAAAATACCTCTGAATCAAAGATGTAAGACATCATAACAAGATTACCATAAAGCCACCATCTTATTCTCCGCTTATACCTAGCACAATACTAGTATTCACACTCACATGGACTTTTATCCACCTCTTTCTTGAACTTAATTGCACTATGACCAGATTTTCCATAACTTGCGTCGCTATCAACCTCTTATACACTAAAGCCAAAGTCTTACTATGTCACCATCAAAGTCTGGCTAGATAGCTATATTGGCTTTAGCCTTTCTCTAGTTACCATGGCTCTAATGCTAGTTTGTTGAAGCAGATGCAATTTTGGTGCCACTTTGTTGTGGGTCTAATATGAATTTGCTACATAAATAACAAATGCACAATAGCAAGATAATAAAAAGTAGGGAAATAAAGACTTTTGCACAAATTTAACGTGGAAAACCTCAAAACAATAGGGTTGAAAAATAATGGATAAGATTAAAAGCCAATAATTTAACAATGTAACACAAATACAATGGTCTTCACAACCATTGAAACATTGATCCCACAATTGAGTATCTTGGAATTTACATGGCTCCATCTCTGTCTCTCTCAACTCCTTAATACATATAACAACAAATAGAGCCCCATGTAAACTCAATACAAGATGTCACTCGGGTATAAAACACACACACACACACACAAAATAAGAATTTGCCATAACCTTACACAACATGGCCAATCTTCCACAACTTGAGTCAGATGACTAACCCTTGTGGTGATCAGCACTCTCTATGGTAGTTGGTTGCCCCTCATGGTGGTTTCTTGGCCTCTATAGGAATTGGTTGTTGCCTTCACCAATTCATGCCCCAATTTTGCTGTTGTTTATTTCTTTGGTACTTTTTTTTTTTCTAAGCTTGGGTCACATGTAAATTCAAGGCATATAGTCAATAGGCCCTATATTATACTTGAAAAGTTTGAGTTTAACTCAATTAAATTTTATTTTATTTTATTTTTCCTTTTTTTTTAGCTTAAACTCTAACCAACCTTAAGCTTGACCTTGGTATTCCAACAAGAATCTTAAACTCCTACAATTTGCAATTGTAACTAGAAAATTATCAATTTGACCAATTAAATTATTATTTTTTTAACAAAGTAAAAGTAGTGCAATAAAATATCTCCGCACGAAATGGTATGCTAATGTATTTTAATGTAATGGTTTTATGAGAGGAGAATAATTATTCCATTTCGCAAGTATAAAGTTAACCAATATGCTGTTAATCTTTAATCAACTGCTCACATTTAAATTGGTCAAACACATGCAACAAAAATCTATACCAAATTACTTCGTGGATTGGAATGAGAAGTTCCCTATATCATAGTGGAGAAATCAACCATTCTAAACATATTTTAAGAGAAATAAGACCGGCGTGGTGAAAATCAGAACAATTTTGGTCTAATATTCAAATAAAGCATCCTGGTTTAAAATTAGAAAAGCATCTTTAGTCAAAGATGTCTAATCCCATTAGATTTAACTGCTACGACATATCCTCTATGTCTACATGGACAATGGCCAATATGAAATGCAAAAGATGATTTCACTATCGTGGATAGTGACTGGGCAGAGAATCAAAGTATAAGAAATCTGAATCATATAGCTGCCTATTCGACCTTAACACAAATTAAATTAAAGATTACGAACTTGTTCACTCATTATTTGGTAATGTCATTTTGTTTTGCGGGATAGGGTTAATTATCACCATTAGCCATCAGTTACAATTTTTATCTTCCACTTTCACTTATTGTTAAAAATTATTATTAACCGTAATCTTTTGAGATTATTATAATGATATTTAACCATTTGTATATATATATATATATATATATATATATATTCTGCAATCCAAACCCACCTAGAAGTTTCAACTGCCAGAAGATTTGGTTGTTCTAGTTGGTCCGATGTCACAACATTAAGGATGTTCAGTGTTGGGCGTATCTATGCAATTATCAATGAGACTGTATTTTCAAGGGACAAATCCTGTAATGATTGGGAATGATATGAGCTTCAGTTAATGTAAAAATGGTGTAAAAACTAGAAAGGCATCAGTTCGGCTCTCTATTCTTTTCTTCTTTTCTCTCTCTATTTGTTTATCTTTTAAGTTAGCACCACTAATGATTTAAAAGCATCATTGGGGAACATTGGTATAAAACATGTATACATGAACCTTGTTTAAAGTGGCACTGTTCAATGAATTACCAAAAGGGCATACATATGGACCTCCATGAAATCATCATGACAATTGATTTGTCTCTAAATGTTCCTCTCGTGGGTTGCTCATACATTTATGCTTTCATCCTTCTAAATTAAGATATTAGGGAGAAAAAGAAGAACAAATGAAGACATTGATGGCAGTCCATAAAAATAAAAACAATTATAACATGCCCTTTTTTTTCTTATTTTATTACAAATGAAATGAGTGCATAAATTTAGTTATGGGCCAACTTATTATTTTGAAGATTACTTAAATAAAAGCCTTTTTTAATAAGATTTAAAAACATTAATACCTTATAGTTCAGTTAGTATGAATATTGCTCTCCTATTAGGATGAAATACATTCAATTTTGTATCTTTCAATTATATAACATATAATTAACCAAAAAGGACAAAAAGAATCTATAATAGTATAATAGATGAATGAAATTAAATGAATAAAATTACTTGATGTTGAATTACTCATCTATCTTTGAATTCGTAATGGGGTTTCCTATCTTTGCGCTTCATCATGTAGCTTACTAGGGCTAATCCATGATTTTTACACACAACATGCTACATCATATGGTATCAAAGTGAGTTTCATCCTGGTATTGTGTCAATCAGCATTTTTGGTAGAAGTTCTAATTCAAGTAAAAGGAAAGCGTGTAATGGCGTTGAAGTACAATAGGAACCGTAGCTGTCAATCGTGCATAAAGCGTTGTCAAGTTGATGTATAAATCCTTCAATTCTATTCCAATTAGGGTTGCAAAAGTGGATGGATAAGCATTTTCTAGTTATAATCATACCCATTGATTAAAACCAAAGCAAGATTGGTGGGGCTAGGAATCGTACTGTGTGTCGCGTATCGCGAGTAGAGATTGATTCATGACTGTAGAATTAATAATAGCAAAGATCCCTTAAGGAAAATGGCAAAGGGGATGAAAAGATAAATGTTACCAGATTATCCTCGTCCGTATTATGAGCAAGTTCATGTGTAAAAATTCCTTGTGGGGGATTCCTAATGTGCTTTGTGGTGAATGATACACATATAAAGAGCAACCTCCAGCAATAAAAAGAGGTTCTCCCTCAGGAAGAACGCCAAATGGCTAAAGCTGGAGGTAAAGCAAACGCCCCATTGCACTAGGTAATCTTGGGGGAGAAAACTAAAAGGCATATATAAACTTGACTCGAGTGGACTTGATTCGATTCGTCTAGAGACATGGGTCTTAAGGGCAGAGATTTTGGAATAATCTATCTTAGGCCAATTACGTGACGGATTTTTAGATCCGTTGGTTTTGATGGGTCTGATTTATAGTTTATGGATTCATCTTTTTCTTTTTCTAATTTTTAGATTTTTCCTTTGTTATATCTAAGAGTATCATAACTAATACAAATTGATACTTGATTAGTAAGTATTATCCTTTTAAAGTGGAATAACAGATAATTTCTCCATTTATTATGAGAAAAACATTTATACCGTAATACTACCCTTTTACAAGGAAATAAAATGTCAAAAATAAATAAAGTAATGCTATTACTTTTAAATGAAATAATAAAGCAAAAAACAACAAAGTCACTAAATTCTAAAAGTAGTTGCTACTTTGCAATGTTAATCTATTTCACATTATGTCATATTACAATTACCATTAGTGCTCCTTATTGGGGCGCTATTTATATACATCAAACTAAAGTAAATATTGTCTCGTCTTTTTTGAATTAGGTAATTAACATAAAGCAAAATGTAGATGTCAGGAATTAAAGATAGACAAAGATAATGATTGATTTAATAATTCAAACATTTCATTGTGAAATCTTGTTACTTCCATTGGAAATAAACAATTTTTCTCAAGTTTTTATGGGGCTCATTTGAATCAGTTCGTGTTTGTATTGCGCGGAAGAAGACGAACTCCTTTTGTTTATTTCCTTATTTCATTGGGTTTTTTTTTTTTTTCTTTTCCCAATATCTTTAGATTCTTGGTTTTTTGTTTCTGGTTTAAATGCAGATTGGCCTAACATAACACTTGTTTAGCAACCTTTTAACATATCCTTTTCTCCATCAATTTTATCTTTTAATGTTTTATTCAATCATTTTCTTGATATGTATTAACGTTAAGGCAAAAAAAAAAAAAATAGTGTAGGTGCTATTTTAAAAAAATTTCGGTGTTTTTTATTATATATATTTTTATTATTTTAGTTAATTATATAATTATAATATTTAAATAAAATTATTAATTTTTCTAATGTGGCAAGGACACATCATCATTTTTACCACATATGCATTCACATAAGAAAAAGAAAAAAGAAAAATCTATTATATTTTTTAAAAAATAAAATATCAATATAATTTATAAAGTTCATGAAAGTTTGCCTAATAATTTTGATATGGATGAAGAATAGTTTTGAGCTAAGGAGCTTAAAGAGCTGCCTTGAGTGCACTCGAACTCTATTTCTTACAATGTTTTATCTTATTTTTTTTTATTTTTCTTAATCCTTAGATATATTTGTAAAACTTGTTCATATCTTGTAATTATTTATTTTTCTTCAGTTATCCAGTATTTTGGGTAAAATCCTGAACATTGATTGCTAGAATATTTAGATATAATATCACTAGAATGACACCATTATTAAGAAGACTTAGACTGCAAAATGTGAAACAATCTTTAAATAGATAAAACCACTTGGTATGGAGTTTATATCACCCATCCCTAATTTGGGATGGTTCCCTATTTACGCAGGTTAGCATATACCTTAATCAACCTTGATTGCTATGTAATTGTAGGCATACATATATCCTCCTCCCAAGATTACACATAAGTCCAAGGTTTATCTTCTAGTTAGAAATTAAAAATCGTATAGATTCCTCAATTTAGAGAAGTTAGCATCTTGACAATTAAATGAAGCTTGTAGGCCAAGCATACAAACAAACTAATGTACTGCGGAATATACTTAGACCACATGTTCATAAAAAGCTCGTTAATGGAAACTCCGTGATTGATATTTTTAAGGGAAAAGTATGCATTAAATCTTTAACATGTATTTATTTTTTAGCTCAAATCCTTAATTTTTTTTTATTTTCTTTCTATTTAAATCCTCTATATTCTTCAACTCTTATAAAAATAGGATTTTAGTCAAATTTATTAATTTTTTCATCTATTTATAACACGGCTCAGTTTCAAATTAGTACATATAATTAATTCAATAAAATGATAACATTAAATATATTTAATTACATAATAAAATAAAATATTATTATTAATATATTGTTTTATAATATAACAAATCTAGTAAAAAAGTTCAAAAAGAATAATTGAAAACAAGAAAAAAAAAATGGTTGAAAAAGCCTGTGCAAACCCTTACCACTTTGGCTAATTTCTCTAGGGAAAATCAGAAGTTAACATATGCTTAAGATTAATAGAAATTTTAATGAATTCAAAAAAAGTCTTATTTTTATAATAATTTTATAACTTTTAGAATGCAAATAGATAAAATATTTCAAGTTTCAAATATAAAAGTAGATAAATGATTTATTTTTTCCTTTTTTTTTTAAATGTTTATACACAATTATTGAAACTTACCCGAGATGAGACAACAAAATGTCCTTTTTCACTTGTATGTACTTTCTTGTTCCATAATTAACCAAACCAAGAAAGGAATCCATTATAAATAGGGTTGGAGATTTCCAATGTGACAGGATAGAACGAATCAATATGATTAGTAAAGCAATTAAAGAGAGAGGCTAGGGCTTTGATAAGATATATAATACAAAAAGTACCGTGGGGTATAAATAAATATGATTATATTGTAAATTGATTATTTATAATCTTTATTTAATTTTATGTATTGACATTAATATCAAATAAGACACCAACCAAACATGTGGATAAAAAAAAAATTAGCCATCCCTAATTGTAAAATTGTCCTTTCACTAGCCATGTCTGTTGTTACAAGTGAATCCATGCTAGGAATTTCAAGACACTGCAAGGTAAAGGCATCTCTTTTATAGGATGCTTAACAAATTAGAAAGGTGTTGCCTACCAAGACAAAAGCTGGCCAGTTTGTTGGGCCCAACCAATGAATCTTCATATAATAACCAAAATTTCCTCACAATTTAGATTATTCAACCTTAGTTTAAAGCCAATGTGAGAGGACTTTAGCTAGGACTCGCACAACTATAAAAATTGTCAACGATACGAGAAAGACCCACGTCTAGTTGTTCTCTTTCTTCCTCAGTCCTCACATATTTGGTAACAAATAGGCCCTACATTGTCCCAATAAGAGTGGTGGCCATTTTATAATAGCTCCATAATTAAATGTACATTCAATTATAATATATTCTTCCCTTTTGGTTATCAACTACAAATTTCCTTCTAAATCAATCATTCATCTCCCTTCTTGAGTAGCATTCTGGTGTTTTTTTAAGGCCATGGCTGAACTGGCAGAATCTTTATGGTGATTATAATCTTCTCCATCTTTGTGCACCACCACCCTCCCTCCCCTGCTTTGTTCTTAAATCCTGTCTCGACCGATTTAGCCTGGGTTATCGAATCGAAATCGATCCAATCCTTTCCTAGGAGAAGTTGTGAGACATGGGAAGGCAACCTTGTTGTGATAAGGTTGGATTGAAACGTGGTCCCTGGACCATTGAGGAAGATCATAAGCTTATGAGTTTCATACTCAATAATGGCATTCATTGTTGGCGTGCCGTGCCTAAGCTTGCAGGTTCCATCCATTCTCTATCATATATTATCCCTAGTTTTGTGCTCACTAAAGTATATTTTCTAGTAATACAATCTTAATTTCCTTAATTAAATCAAACCTTAAATTCAGAGTCTCACGTATAGCCGCCACCGGAAATTATAAGAAATTTTTGTACGTGATTTTCCTAAGAGTAGAGTACATTCGCATTGTCAAATGTTATATTGTTTTATCTTATATTAACATTGTTAATGGTGATTAATCAAGGTCTCTTGAGATGCGGAAAGAGTTGTCGATTAAGATGGATAAATTACCTAAGACCTGACCTTAAAAGAGGTGGTTTCACTGAGGCAGAAGAGAATCAAATTATCGAACTTCATTCAACTCTTGGTAATAGGTAAGCATAGATTTAAATTCAAAATGTAACTGATGTCAAAGTGCCCTAAATCGGTTGATTTTTATTTTTATTTTTTCACTTTCTAATCAAGCTAAGCAAATGATCACTTATATGTATAGGTGGTCTAAAATCGCCTCCCATTTTCCCGGACGAACAGATAATGAGATCAAGAACCATTGGAACACAAGGATTAAAAAAAGATTGAAACTTCTTGGACTCGACCCTGTAACACACAAGCCAATCAATGAGGAAAACAACCAAGCTCATAGCAAAAACATGGCGATGCGGACCGACTCAAATGCCTCCATTAATGGAGGAGAGGAAGCGTCAAAATGGGTCTTCAACCCAGCGCAAGGCCAAGAGAATATAGTACCTCAAGTGGAAGAGCAAAGGCAAGCAAGTAATGAAGTTGAGTTATTGTCAATGGATGAAACGGCCGAGTTGATGAACAGCTATGAGTTGCTGTGTGGAGACATGGAATTGGGAATTCAAGAGATGGCTCAAGAAAGTGAAGTATCAATCTCACATAGTTCTTCAGTTCAAGATTCAAGTATTAATAATCACTCCACTACTAATTCAATTATGGAATCCCAAGTCCTCCTAGAAGATACTAATAGTTTGTTTCCTGAATTTATGGATAGTGGGGATTCTTTTTTCTCTTGGGATTGCTTTAATTACTTGGAACAAGAGCTTGACGATACTTTAGCCATCCATTCACTTAAGCATTTATAGAAGGGAAATTTGCTCTTATTATGATTGTGAGAACAGAATCATTGGACTACAAATTTACCGTTTGGTTGTATTTAATAAAAATAGTATCAAGGTCAAGGAACAGCCGATCACCATCTTAAGGGTTTATATTTATGTAGAAGAAAGTTTCGTTTTCTCATTTTTAGTTTGATTCCATAATTACATTATTCTTCATCCTTAAATACATTTGCACTATATTATAATATGACACGCAACTCTTGTTATCCTCATGATGATCATTCGATTACTATAGCCAAAATAATATATATATATATTTTTTTTTTCTGGCCAAAGAAGCAAACAGCGATCACATTTTCTTTTAATCATTTCACTGTCTATTGTCTTGTTTCTTTCATATTTTAGCGCTTGAACTTACTAGAGCACTTTTATGCGGGGTATCAGTGAAAGTGGTGATACCATGACATATGTTCTCTGATAATTTGACTTACATTCATTGATGTGGCAATGCTCCCAAAACCTCAAAACCCTTCTTTTTAATATCCATTATATGTTGGTTTTACAATAGCCAGCAAGCATAAATATGACTTCGTCAATCTATCATATGGTATAAATATATATTGTAATTGCTAATTTGCGAATGGAGTTCATCTTTGTTACAAGCAAACAACCAATAATAAAGTAAAAAAGAGATTAGAGAAAGAAAAACATATTACTAAACTATTTTGTGTGATGGATCCTAGATGAACTTGGAGCCAAAAATTCACTATTTCAAAATTGATTATATTGATGTAAGAATGGACTCTATCTATGCATAAAGCTTACACAATTCTATAAAAAACCCAAAAAAGCCTAGGACAAATATGCATTCATACAGACAAAATAGAAACAATTTAATGCTGACTTGAAGGCCCTTGTTGTCTACCACTAGGCTAACAATTAATTATTAGCCACTCCTAGTGGGCTTACCTCCAAGCTGGTTGACTACTAAGTTGGCTAGCTAGGGTGTCCAACCTACTGAGTGTCTTGACACTCCCTCATGAACACCTTCCTCTAGTTTTCTATCTTGGGAACATATAGACAGTGACCCTTGGTATAGATCAAATTACCTTCTATATAGAATTTGCGAGTCTTGCCCTCTAAAATTAATTGCTTCAAATTATTAGCCAACAACTCTTAGCGTAAGTGCTCCTTAATCTAGTCTTGGATATTAATGTTGACTCAAATCGCAGTTTGATGGGCAATCAAGGCCAAGGAATCTAAATCTACTATTCTACTCAATGCATTTGTTACCTGATTGGTTCGTCCGCTTTGATACTCAATCTCCATATCGAACTCCGCAAGGAATTCCTGCCATCTCGCTTGCTTGGTAGAGAGTTTAGGTTAAGTCAAAATTTAGTTGGTAATAGAATTGTCTGTCTTTACCAAGAACTTGGACCCCAACAAATAGTGCTTCTAGGTCCTAAGACAGTGCACAATTGCAAGTAGCTTCTTTTCTTGAGCCAAATACTTGCGCTCTATTTTATTCAACTTCCTACTCTTATATGCCACCAGATGGTCCTCTTGCATCAATACTCCACCTAAAGTGATGTTTGATACATCCATGTAAACTTCAAACGGTTTGGAGATGTCAACTAGTGCGCAAACTAGCTCTTTAGTCATGATACGCTTTAGGTCTTCAAATGTAGCCTGACACTCCTCACCCAAAGACCACACTTAGTCCTTCTTCAATAAGTCTGTAAGAGGAGCAACTCATCTAAAATACCCCTCCACAAATTTTCTATAATAGTTGGAAAGTCCCAAAAATGATCTCAACTTAGTCACACTCTTAAGAACAAGCCACTCTCTAATGGCTTCTACCTCGGCCATATCCATTCGAATCTACCCAATTTCAACCATGTGCTTAAGGAAGTTGATGCACTTCTAGGCAAAGGTACACTTCTCTTGCTTCACATATAAATTATTTTCTCAAAGCTTTTGAAAAACCATCTACAAGTGCTTCACATGATCCTGTAATGTCCTGCTATACACCACAATATTGTCTAAATAGACAACTACAAATTTATCACCAAGAACTCGTAGGCACCGTAATGGGTAACAAAGTTGTCTCGAGCTCATCACCCTCAGCAATGTGGACCTGATGATAACCTGAATGAAGGTCTAGCTTGGTGAAGTACTTTGCCTCACTCGGTTGATCAAACAAATCAACAACGAGAGGAATTGGATAATGGTTCTTCACTGTTAACTTGTGAAGAGCTTGATAATCAATGCAAAGTCTCAAACTCCTCTCCTACTTCTTCTAGAATAGAATGGGAGCCTCATATGGTGCTTTTGAGGGACAAATGAAGCTCGCCTCTAGTAACTCATCCAATTACTTTCTTAACTCTATAAGTTCAAGGGGTGACATTCTACATAGAGCTCTAGCCCATGGTTTGGCCCTTGGAACCAGCTCAATCTCATGGTCCATGAGTCTTCTAAGAGGTAACTCCTTTAGGAGTTTGTCTAGCATCACAAAACTAAACTCCTTTAAGACACTATATTACCCCCGGTATCTTAGGCTTTCTTACATCTTCCTTCTCTGTAAGGACTACAAGGAAAGTTGGCTCTTGGTGCTTGAGCCTTCACTTAAGTTGGAGCACAAACAACATCATTGCTCTAATACTCTTACCATCTTTGCCTACCTTCTTCCTCTAAACTGTTATGCAACAAAGCTTGTCACCCATGAACAACAAGCAATCCACCACTGACATAGATGCAACTTTGGCACGCCTTAAGAAATCTATCCCCATGACAATGCTAAAGTCGTTTAGTGAGACTGTAGTGAAGTTGAGATTACGTCTCCAATTCCTAACCTTCAATTTCACATCTCATGCCACCGCTTAGATTGGTCTTACCGTGGAGTTGACAACTTTAATCTAGCTAGTGTCTTCGGTAAGCATTAACCCTAATCTCCTAGCTTCAGCCACATCAATGAAGTTGTATGGGGGTCCACAATCAATCACGACACTAGCACTCATGCCATTGATGTTCATCTGAACATACATCAACTCATTATTAGATTTAAGCTTGCTTCATGTTGAGGAACTCTTTCCCACAGCTGATAACATATGTAAGGCTCCTATCCTAGGTGTTTCCTCACACTCACTTCCTAAATCTTCTTCTTAGCGTACACTCTCAACCTTTTGAGCCATTGCATTGAGTGCTACTCTATAGGGATAATCTACAACCTTGTGTGGCCCATCATAGAAGAAATAGGAGAATGTTGGCTTCTTACCTCTACCTAATGCTCCACCTTTCCCTAAATGGTGAGAGCCATGAGACTTCTTCTGACCCCCTTTATTACTGCTACTACTATTGCTAAAACTCAAGGCTCCCCCACCACTGGGCTTGCCCTACTTGAAAGACTTTCTGCCCTCATGCCTTATTGACATGCTCTTGCCTCGATTGTTATAAGTGTAGTCAGTCAAGTGTTCAGCTGACAATTATGCTTCAACTAGGGTTGTCACCCATTATCTTTATAACCCATTCATGGCATAAGGTTTCAACCCTTTAGGAAATAGAAAATTTTATCATCCTCACCCATGTTCCTGATGTCAAACATTAGGGCAAAGAACTCTTGGACATATTTCCTTATGTCACCACCCTATCGAAGTTCCCTCAACTTCTTGCAAACGTTGTACTCAAAATTGTTAGGGAAGAATTGAGCTCACAACATTGTCTTCAAATCATTCTATGTATCCACATGTGCTTGCCCACTCCTAATTTCCTTATATTTAGTGTGTTACTATAGCTTGGCATCACTTTTCAAGTACATTGTGGTCATTTAGACCTTGTTTGCTCATCATTGGTCCCAACAGCTGTAAAGTATTACTTCATATTGAAAATGAAATTCTCTACTAACTTAGTGTCCCTCACAACAATGAATGCCTTGGGTTTCAGCATTTCCAAGTGCCCCACATGTGCGGGTGATTAAACAAGAACTTGGGCAAGAGCATTTGCCACAACTTGAGTTAATAAAGCAACCTGTGTCCTCAGTTCCTCTATAGTCTCATTTAATGTACGAGAAGCAACTTCTCGCCTCACATCCTCTATAGCTACGCGCAACTTGTTCTTAAGTGTGTGCACTGTAACGTTGAAATCTTTGACAATCTCTCTAACCCTACCACTCAAATCTTGGTTGGAAGCTTCAAGATCTAAGACTCTTACTGAAAGAGCTACCAGTGATTCAACCCACTTATTTAGGCAAGTGAATTGATCCTTAAAATTCTCAAGACGTCTTTTCATGTCATCTTGGTGTGTCATAGCCACTCTTGCCAGAATAACCCTGCTTTGATACCAACTGTTACGATCTTAGGATCTTACTAACACGGCAAGACTGTACGACACTTACTGCCCTACCTTTATAGTAGTAAGTAAACCTAATTGTTACTTGGTTAGCTTAGATTAGCCTATACACCGGTAAGCAACACATAAGAACAATAGAAAAGCAATAATAAGAAAAGGAACACAAGTAAGAATCATAATGAATAACCATACACTTTTATTAATATTAAATGCATAAGGAATTATAGTTTTTGTATAGGAAAATAGTGTGTAAGTAGATTCCTTAACCATGAACAACTAAGTACTAAGCAAGAGCTTATATCTATAAGAGTACATACACCCCCATAAAGAGCTTTACAAGTGTTTCTAGCTCCTATAGGAGAAGACATTAAAATTATTGAAATGGCAACACGTCCAAAAATAGAAACTATTATTCTAAATAAGATACAACAAAATGCAACTCCTACTTATACAATATGTACATAGTGTTACAATGGATGTGACCTTAACACTTAGCCCCCCAAATGACAATGTCATCTTCATTCCCCTAAAACTCTGGATTTAATCTAGATTTTGAAGTTTACAATCTTAATGTGTATCATATGGCAAGGGCATTAGCCTAACATCACTATCCTATTTGGTATCCTATATAAGTAATAACTACTTGCATTGGGTAAGTGCTCTCATTAAGCTATGCTTTACTCTACTCCGGTGTTGGTCATTAGACTTAGAGTCAAACTCCAATAATCTCCACCTTATTAGACATCTAGCCTTTAGAAAATTTCAGTTGCCATTTCTAAACCTCTATCTAAAGCTAGTAAGTTAGGATGCCTTCTTATCATCACCTAGAGAAATGAATTAAAGTCCAAAGAAATACTTGAACTTGCATGTAGTGACTGCTTAGTCAAAATGTGTGTTATATTCTCCTCCATATCAACTTTTTGAAGAGATATCTGACCTAACAAACTTAGCACCTCAATCCTATGACATCACACTTCAATGTGCTTTGTCCTTGAGTGATATATTTAACTCTTAGCTAGATTGATGGCATTATAACTATCGCATGTAGTTGAACTCTATCTCAATAAATACTTAGCTCCATGACCAAACTTGTCAACTATAATCCTTTGCTAACCTCTATTATTGCCATTTACTCATTCATAATAATAGATAGAGTAACTACTAACTAAGGAGTAAATCACAATCCTCCGGCAAATGGGCTCATCCACTTGCAAGAGTGAACTTATATATCATGGTTGACTTCTTGTCATCTATGCATTATCATACCTTAGAATTGTTTACCCTACTATCTACCAAACACAATACTAAAGCTTTATAGAACCCCGCAAGCATCTAAAAATCTACTCAAGTGCATTCTAATGCTACCTCTCCAATACTTACAAAACTAACAATCTACATTATATGTAATCTTATATAAACAATGGTATATATTTAAGGATGCCACTAAGTTATATTTGTGATGGGTTTTATAAAATTCAAACCTGATTTGTTACGTTATAAGGCTACTTATGACCCAACCCAAAACCTTATAAAGTTTTTATTTTACACCTAAAATCTATCCTGTCAAGGAAACTATAAACTTACAATCCAAATCACCAACCCACCACTACGATTTGTGCAAAACACTTTCATGTCAAATAAAGAGATAAGGCGTTATTAAGACTTTTATAATATGTTTGTAGGAAAACAACTATATTAAATATAACTACTTATAATTGTAGTTCTCATAAAATAATCTTGTAAAGATATTACTTGAAAACTCGAAGTTTAACAAAATGAACTTTATTAAATCATATTTGAAATATACTACAATAAGAAGTTCAATACACTTTATAGGCTTTCATTCAAATTCTAAATTAAATAAAGTTTAACTCATCAATTACATATTTCTACAAGTTTATGATATAATTCGCAAAATTTTAAAAATTAACTAAGGTTCATCCCATCCTCTTCCTAAACATTTATAAAAATTAACTAAACTTTAACTCATTATTTTTCTCAAGTATAACCGTATCTATAAAGAGGGAAAAAAAACCCATAAAATAGATTAGAAGAGATATGAAACTAAGTGCCTGGGAACTAGGAATAGCAATATTAAACAATAAAGATATGAATAAAGTTTTCTAGACTTTAACAAATAAGATTAAACAAAAAAAAAGTCTTATTTAGTGAGATATGATAAGTTAGTAGGTCATAGTCCTTAATTTTTGAAATTTGAGTTTAAAAATATTATTATCCAGCATTTTTTAACCGGTTAAGTTTTCTTAAATGATTTTCTCTAAAGTTTAGAACCAAACCCAAATTCTTATAGGGTTTTAAAGTAATACTTAAACCCTATAAGGTAATTGGCGAGTCAAGCGAATCAGACACCTTATAACAACCCAACCAATGACATTTCTATATATATTAGACAACCTACTACATTAGCTTTGAAAACATTTGATATATCTTTAGTTTTAGATTTTTACCTTAGAGACTGAAGTGGCTCAACAAAGGTGTACTCATCAATTTTGCATTGCTCATATTAGACTGTTTTAGCATCTTCTCAATGTATTTCCAAATCTGCATGGATTTTTTATCTCCCAAAATCTTCTTCCCAAGAATCTTCTTGGTCATGTCTAAATCCATCATATCAGACTCTTTCTTCAAGAAACACTTTAGTCTATAAACCTCAACTATGCTCTTTGTAGTAATTAGCATGTGATTGACATATAACCATGGTTGTCAAAATCACGTTTCAACTCGTACGATTTCACGTTTTTACGAGTTTACATATACAATCCCAGTTAACTCGCATACAAAATTGGAAAGGATCAAAATCGGAGTAAAATCGCGATTTTGAACAGTAAAATCGTTCAAAATCACGATTTTGCACGTTTCTACCGATTCCACACAATTATCCAATTGCAGGCTTAAATCCATTCGGATCGGATCTAAGCCCAACCCAGCCCAATCGGCAACCCAGCACATCCTTTGCAATTTCCGGCTTGCTACTGCTGCTGTTCCTGTATGTTGAAGAGAGAGAGAGACAGTGAGAGACAGACCAGACAGTGAAAAGTGACAACGACGAGAGAGGAGAAGCGAGCCAGCGATCCTTCGTTTCACATCCACTTCCACACTGAGCAGTGAGCTGATTTTATACTTGATACTATCAGAACAAAGAACACCAAGCAGCGAGCCAGCGATCGTTCTTGCAACAGGCCACCCGCCACCGAGTTGAGATCCATCTTCATAGATGCGAGTTTTGTGTTAGGTATGACTTGTATGACTATACTTGTACTTGTACAGTTGTAATGTAGTGTATCATGGGAATTTTTATGCTTGTGAGTTGTGAATGTGAATGGGTTGATGGCTTTCAAGGTCATGCCTTCAACCGTGTACTCAACCGTGTGTACTTTTGTTCTGTGTATTTTCCAAGCTCAACACACGGTCGTGCCTTCAACCGTGTATTCAACCGTGTGTACTTCTGTGTATTTTCCAAGCTCAACACACGGCCGTGCCTTCAACCGTGTGTTAAACCGTATGTGCTTCTGTGGGCGTGTTTCCTTGACACACGGTCGTGCTCTTCCCCTGTTCCTTCCAAAAAGCATTTTTCTTCGTGTTTTCTTATCTTATCCGATCTCAATCCAAGTTGATATCCCATCCAAATGTATTATGTGCTTAAATATCAATGAAGCCAATTCCAGAGAAACTTAATCCTTCATACAAGTTGCATTTGGAGGGTTTAGGTTGAGCTTGAGCATGTGGTGTGCTAAGTTATATTATTATAATTTGGAAATAGGATTATATTACTTAGTTATAAATTTATAATATACTCATTTTTCTAGCTTTATGGAATGTAAAGCTTGTTACCCCTTATGTTTTGCTTTCCTTTTCTTGATGATGATTTAAAGAAAACCTTTATAGTTATTTTTCTTGTTATCTCTTCTAGTTGTAAATTGTAATTAGTAATTACTTGTTACATCTTACATGAGCATGAGCATGAGCAATTTGCTTTATATATGTAATTTGTGAATATGTAATAGTACTTTATAGTTTATAGTTTCTAGTTTTCTACTTTCTACCATAACTCTCTTTACTCCTTTTTTCTTTCTTTTTTTTCTTACAGGATTTTAAGTATCGATTGAGTTAAAATGTCATCTTCCAAATCATCTAGAGAGAGTTCGAAAAGAAAGAATTCACTCAGAAGTAGATCTGATGTAGGTTGGGGGCATGGAATTGATATAGACAACAATGGGAAAAAAGTTAAATGTAAGTATTGTAATAAAGTTGTTAGTGGAATCATTTACAGATTCAAGAATCACTTGGGGTGTACGCGTAAAGATGTAGAGCCATGCACTAGTGTCCCGGATGATGTAAAAAATGAAATGTTAACAATGTTGCTAAAAGCGAAAAAATTATCAGAAATGAAGAGAAAGCAAATTCATGGCATTGAAGATTCTGATGATGCTGATGATGAGGTGGAGCAAATAGGGATAAACAAAAAAGAAAGGAATTGCATGGACTTCTTTCTGAAACAAAAAAAAAAAATTTGTGAAAGTGGAACACGAGCAACGCAAGGTACAATTAACCAATTCATGAAGAAAGATTTGAGAGAAGAATGTAGCCAACAAATTGCTCGTTTTTTCTATACTAGTGCAATTCCATTTAATCGTGTTAAAAATCCAGAGTTTGTGAAGATGCTTCAAGTGGTTGGTCGATATGGATGTGAGCTTAAACCCCCTTCTTATCATAAGCTAAGGGTGACTTGTTTAAAGAAAGAAGTAGCTCGAACAATGGAATTACTTAATGACTACAAAGCTAAATGGAAAAAAACAGGTTGCTCTATTATGTCTGATGCATGGACTGATAGAAAGAGGCGTTCCATATGCAATTTCTTGGTTAATAGCCCTAAAGGAACGGTTTTCTTATCATCTATAGATGCTTCTGATGTATCAAAGGCAACCGACAAAGTTTTGGCAATGTTAGATGATATTGTGGAGAAGGTTGGAGAGGAAAATGTTGTACAAGTTATTACAGATAATGCTGCAAATTATAAAGCAGCAGGAGAAAAATTGATGGAGAAGAGAAAATGCTTATATTGGACACCTTGTGCTGCACATTGCATCGATTTGATCTTGGAAGACGCAAAAGGAAGGCGAATTACTACATATATTTATTTCAGGACTATACTTATCTCAATTTTAAGAAGATACACTAAAGGAAGGGACTTGATTAGACCTGGTGCAACTCGTTTTGCCACTTCGTATTTGACATTAGGTTGCCATTGTAAGTTGAAAACTGCATTGATGATGATGTTCACTTCTAGTCATTGGAAATCATGTAAGTATTCGACCACAAGTGATGGAAAGTGGATTCAACAAATGGTTTTGGATAGTAAGTTTTGGAAGAATGTTATTGTTTGCCTTAAAGCTACATTTCCCTTTATTAAAGTGCTTAGATTAGTGGATTCTGATGATCAACCAGCTATGGGTTTCATTTATCCAGAAATGGATCGTGCTAAGCAAAAAATTAAAGCAAACTTCAACAATGTGAAGAAAAGGTAATATCGTAACTTGTTAGCTATATATATATATTTTTTTTTCTTTAGTGCTAATTTTAAAGTTTCATTTCTAAATTGAAATCATATTTATTTAATGTAGTTATGAACCTATCTTCAAGATTATTGACAAGAGATGAGAGCTTTAACTTCATAGACCATTGCATGCTGCAACTTATTATTTGAATCCCCATTATCATTATAGTGATGATTTTAAAGTTAATGCCGATGTTAAGATTGAATTATATGGTTGCATAGAGTGTATGGTTTCTAATCCAACAGAAAGGTGTAAGATTGATATGTAGCTTAAAAGATTTAAGGATGCTAAGGGACTATTTAGCATTGAAGCTGCAAGGTTAGCAAGAAACAAAAAAGCTCCAGCTAAATGGTGAGATTCATATGGAGATGAATGCCCAGAACTACAAAAGTTTGCTATTCGTGTTTTAAGTTTGACTTGTAGTTCTTCAGGTTGTGAGCGAAATTGGAGTACATTTGAAATCATACAATACAAATAGTTTTTTTATTCAATTTTATATATTATTACTTATTAAGATTATGAATCTTATAAAGTTATGTATAACCTTTTTCATTTTCAGGTCCATACCAAAAGGAGGATTAGGCTGCATCAACAAAAGATGAATGATTTAGTCTTTGTAATGCATAACTTGAAATTAAGAAATAGGAAAGAAAGATGCATTGTTGACACTGACACTTCTACTTTCACTGTTGAAGATCTCTCATCTGATGATGAATGGATAGTTGAAGAAGAAAATGTATTTGACTCATCAAATGAGAATGAAGGTCAAGGTGTGTTGCATATCTTTCCAAGTCTAGGGGATGAAGATAAAGATGATGCGGAGGAGGACGAAATTGGTGCTTATGTCAATTTGGAGGGTCCTGTCAGTAATTCCCTAATCCCAAATGATTTGGACCTTCATGATATTGATAATGTTGAAGTTGAAATGCAAATAGGAACTTCAAAAATTTTGGAATTAGAGGATATGGAAATCATTGGTAGCAGTACACCTCATGATGATGTTGACATTGATGAAGAAGAAGATGATGAAGATGCAAATGATGATGATGATATGGATGAGAGAAATGGTGGAAATTGTGATGATTTATTTTAGTTCCTGTTTTGTAATATGATTTATGATTTCATAACTTTTATTGAGACTTTTAGTTGATTATTTTTATTATACAACTTATGCTTGATTATCTATATTATGACTTTTATTGTGATTTATGATCCAATTCTATGCTGCAATTTTTAATTTATATTATCTATTATATTTTTTAATGACTACTAGAAGTAAATTTTTAATATTTAAAGGTTATTTTATAAAGGTTATAAGAACTTACGTTTTTACGTTCCGTTTCTACGTTCCGATTCTACGGACTCCCTGGCGATTCTACGTAAAATCGCGATTTTCGACAACCTTGCATATAACAATAGAGAATGAATGAACTATCCATAGGGCTTCCAATAGAGATGCAACAATTTGATCCACATTACCAATAACCCATCCAACACGAGCAATTAGAATCAGGATATGACTTTACACTCCTAAAGTACTAATGCTTATGGGAATTTATGTTGTTCATGTAAACTTTTCTAGAAGATAAATGGGTAAATTCCAATTTGCAAAAGTGCATGCCATTAATGTATGGAATTAAAATATAAATGGTTCATTCTATGTTAAGGAATTAAGCTATAAACGGTTTAATATATTAAAAAAAACATAAATTGGTCAATTTCATTGGATTGTTAACTCGATCTAGGTAATAATCTACATCTGTTTTATTTTATTTTATTTTTCACCATCTAATCTATGTAAGCTTTTTAATTGCGATAATAAGGACATCAAATTGATTCGGATGTGGTCTTTTTAATTGATATGGTTTATTTGCATCGTCTAATTAATTATTTTTTTTTTACATAATATGATATAATACACCTAGATTATTTGGTTTCACATGTAAATTTTTGGATAAATTGTAAATATACTCCTCTTATGTAGTTTCATATGTCTTGATTTTTCAATCTTTGAAATTGTATTTTGGCCCTTAAATTATTTTTTTTAAAGAAAAAGTATTTCTAGATCCCTACATGGTCATTTTACCCTTTATGAAAAAACAACAAAAATTAAAAATAATACTAAATATAACAAAATATACAAGAACTAAAGAATAAAAGTTTGATGTTCTCTTTATTTTTTATTTTATGTAATTTTCCAAGTTTATTAGTAAATTATCTTATCAAAGGAAAAAATGATACAATAGAGCTTGAATGCATGATTTATAAAGATACAAGGATCTAAGCGTTCATAATTTGAAATAAAAAAGAAGCTAAATATGTATAAAATAATATAAAAGAATGTATTTATAATTTATCTAAATTTTGTTAATCATTTAATCAATTTTAGATGAATACATTATTATTATTATTATTATTATTATTATTATTATTATTATTATTATTATTATTATTATTTTGCCAACATGATGAATACATTAATTAGACCAAAACTATTAGAAAACGACAATCCAAATGGTTATATATTTATCAACATGGCTAAGAATAGATATATTACAAATGTAAAAGGAATCTGAATTAGTTCTAAAATAATCATTGCATACTTCAAATCAAATACTAAAAGCAGATACCACTATGACTAAACTATTGTATTTGGAAGGTATTGTCTCCAACCAAACTAACTTTAATAGTTGATAAAAAGCCAACCAATATGATATTTTCATAAGATTGTTTGAAGCTTCCTATGAAATTATAACCACAAAAATCTCCAACTAGTTGAACTATGAATTCTGTGCCTCTTTTCATTAAAATAAACACACATGAAACCGGCGATGAAAGGCGGAATAAATGGACTATACCAAAAGATCGCTTTCTCAAACTTCAAATCAAAATTTAGAGAAAAAATTTAAAGACTTATGCATTTATTATGGTTTTAGTCCTTATATGTGTCAGTCAATTATGCCATGTCAAAACTCTAAATGTGACTTGACTTTGTTTTCTATAACCTTAACACATATAATACTTCAAGGGCATTGCTTCTATTAGAGGCGGAGAAAAATCGAGCAAATTAAAAATATGATTTTTTTTTAATTTAAATCGAAAAATTTTGAATTGAACCAAACCAATAAAAAAATTTATGGTTGATTTGGAAGAGTAAGCCACCAAATTGTAAAAACCAAACAAAAGGATTTTACGAAATAAATTAGTATTTTACTTAAAATTAAAAAAAAAACTCTTTAATTGTAGTATAGTTTTTCTTTAAGAAGAATTAAGTTTATACTTGTTAAAATGTTTTATGTGTTTTGACTTTTGTACCCATAGGTCATAAGAATATATATATATATATATATATAGTTTGGTTCAAAGTTTATATCATATGCTAAATTTATGAATAGAATTGCAATTACTTCACTTTTAAATTCCTTAATTGCATAAACATTGATTGCATCAACCTTTTATATAATGGTAATGCATGTAAGTATTAAAAGAATCTAGTATTTATGATATAAAATTACATCTAATGTATGTAAGATTTCTTATATTAAAAATTATGATTCAAACTGCAAACCAAACTGAATCAGTTAACTTATACCATGCTATTTGCAACAATTAGCAAGCCAACAACATATAGCAACAAAAAAATGAATACATGATTATCAAGGCTTCTAAAATAAAAGCAGCATTCTCACATCACTAGCCATTAGAATCAAGATATGAGTTTACACTCCAATAATACTTATGTTATGGAATACTATGTCATGAATACAAGTTTTTTTTTTAAAAATAAATATAAGCTATTAAACCATGAACCAAATTTGTAAAACCTGGTAGATAAGAGAAATAAAATAATTTTATAAAGGAGGATAAAGCAATAATTTTGGGTAATTTAATGAGGGGCACTAGAAGAAGTTCAAAAAGATTTGAACCTAACCCATAAAGGCAGTCCATCTCTTTCTCTCTCCTTTTCTCTCTTCTTCCTTTTCCCTTACGTTAGCTTCCTCCCATAGCAGTTTCTATGTACACACTTCCACAATCCGACAGCAAAACACAAAGTAAATTCAAAGAACATTCTACCTTTTTCTAAATTTCATGTGTTTAATCTTTAGTAACGCAAGTTAGAGATTGTAGGGTTAAATGGAACGCAAGTTCCTAAAGAATAGGAAAAACACAAAATTGTATCGTATGGAGTCCAATCCAGTAAGTTGAAGCTTTTCCATATAAAATTTGTAATTTATGATTTCTAATGAGTAACATACATCTATGGAGAAGAATTTGTTGAATTCCACATAGAAAAGTGAAGTTTGGGGATTCACAAGCATGATCACGGTTGTGATCATACTCGTGAAGCATAAGAACACATTAAATAAGAGGAATCACAACTTGAAATAATGGGTTTTAAAACTGCGAGATTCACTAGCAAGATCACGCCCCGTGATCTTAGTTATGAACCTCTCTATAAGGTTCATTGTGTTCTACTAAAGAAGCTCATGGCCAAAATCATGCTCGTCATCTCAACCATGATCCTCATAAGTCATGTAAATTTGTTCTTTTGCCACTTTTTCTGTTTCTTTAACATTTTTAACAATTAAAATCGATTGAATTATCTTAGTTTAGATTAATGAGGGTCTTAAACATGTATTACTTATGATGTTATCAGGTTTGGAGTTAAGGTTTAAGATCTTGTAAATGTATAGACTGTAAGTACGGATATACACTATGTGTTGCTTGTGCTTGCTAGACTTAGGAGTTAAATGAACTTAATACCTATTTGGGTATTAATTATTTGTTGATTGTGAGTGGTTCAACTTAAGGACCCAAAGTGATAAAATCTTATGAGGCATTTATATGATCTTTGTGTAGTGTTGTATCTAATGAAGTCACGCATTAAAATAATCTAGGTAGATTTTAAGGTGACTTATGGGTGTTTGGGTTGAGAGTGACAATTTCCAATACCGTAGTATTGGAGCTAGTGGTGTCAGTATCTTGAAAGTATCTTTAATGTATATGTATAGTATGAGAATACTTGTGCAAGGTCATGAGTACCTCGCACAAGTAATTATTTGTATGTGATCGATTGACTTATCAAGATAATAAATTGGTTTTGATTTTATATAGTAAACATGTGTATGTGGCTATAGGTGACTCGTACCAAATTTTAACTTATCCCATTGTGGGACTCTTTTTCAATTATAAGTGCAGTTATAGATGATAAAGTGACTTATGAGTTTGTCAGCTATGAGTATGGATAAAGAGGCGCTGATATGGAGTACTTATAATATTACGATGACTAGTGTTAGATTCTAGGAGATTATGATTACCTTTGTTAGATGCTTCTATATATGTATGACTTGGAGACAAGACTTCTATAATGTTTAGGCTACTTTGTTTTGAGGTTATCTAATGTCAATGGAGCTATCTAAGACTCCTATTGTAATGTTATTCAGTTAACTTTGTCATGTTCCTTAGATGTTGTAGACTAGAGTGGCTATTGATTTTTTTTTTCCACTCAAGTATATATTGATAGTGGATGATTGTTAAATGTTTCGAGGTGTTCCTTTTAGCTATTTGTGGATTTCAAGATAAGTTAAGAGCCTTTGCATGTTACTACTAATTAGTGACATGTGACAAGTTGTAACATTTTTTGTTCCAAGGCATTACAACTCAAGTGGTATCAAAGCATAAGTTTAAAGATCTATAGGACTTAGGTTATACTAATTATAGAAAGCAAGATATGATCAATAGAGCTTATGTTTATGATTGCTAGGTTTAAAGTAATTGCCAATAGGGCTTAATTCTAAAATTTATAAGGTTTAAGAAATTGATCTACTAAAGTTAAGGGTCATGGTTAGGATGATGATCAATAGAGTTGGGCATTGAATTGTTGATTAGTGTTGTAAAGAGACTAGGTAAAAGAGTGAATTGGTCCAAATCTAGATTAAATAATACTACCTTGCTTTTACATACATGTTTTCTTTTAAGTTGCTATTTTATTTTTCCTATATGTACTACTTAGTTGTATTACTTAATATGCTACTATTTCTACATGGTCTTTGTTTTCTTTTCCTTATAAAATGCCACCTAGAAGGATTTTAGGACTTAGGTCTACATCTAATGTTGGAGGAGATAACCTAGATGATCGGCACCCATAGGGATAAACTTAGTAGAGGGACCATGCTCAACCGATAAGCCGAGGTAAGGTAGTGGATACCAAAACTCAACTGTTGGAGATGGTGAACACCCTAGTAAAGATGTTGGAACATCAACAACAGCAACAAGCTGTCTATCAAATGCAAGTTGTAGATGAATAAATTTGGCTAGACAAGTTTGTGAGATTAGCCAAAGAATTTAATCCCAAGGTTAATGATCTAGTGGAGGCTAATACTAGATAAAAGAGATGGAAAGAATTTTATAGAACAAAGTGATTGACAAAGCCAATTTTATAGAAAAAAGCACGAAGAGAACTGATAAGCAACTGAGTGATAAGCCTATAGTGGTTTTGGGGGAAAAAAATTTATGCAAAGTATTGTTCTCTAGGAGAGAAGCAAGAGACTCCAAATGCTGTAAACCAGAACTGTAGTTGTAATAGCTACCCCTTCACAAATTAAACAAGTTTTGTTGGCTCTTCCTTTAGCTCCCTTAGTTAAGTGTACCAAGTGCTTTAGATCACATGAGTTGAAAGATTGCAAATGGTTAGAAGGAGCATGCTTTTCATGTGGGAGGATGGGTCATTATAGCAGAACTTACGTAGAGAAATCTATTTCTCTCACTTTCTACTATATGTGCAAGTAGAAGGGACATAAGACAGTAAATTGCAACAATGCAAGTAACACGAAATAAAAATGATCATTCCATGAAATAATCAATTAATTTTCCAAAACCAAATAGAAAACCTAGAGTCAAACACATAAGCCTTCTAAAGTGGTTGATGACCAATCACCCATAGCCTTAAGTAGCTTGCATGAGCCACCTTATTATGTGATAGTATGACTTAGTTATGTGGTGGGAAGTGATGTCACCTATTAGATTAGATGGTGTTGATGAGTAGTGAGCAACGTGGAGTAAGGCATAATTAACTACCATCTCTAGCATAAATAAGACACTTCTGGTTGCAATCCAATTTCAACCAAAGGTACCAAATTCTTTTTCATTTCTCTTTTTTTTTTCTTAATTTTTGTGATGGCAATTGACAACCCATAGTATCATGAATGTAATGGATCGTATAATAAACTTTTAGAAGTTGATTTCAACCCATGAACTGCAGTAGCTTGTGTATGCCACTTAGAAAGGTGGCACCATCAAGCACCTTAGGTGTGTGGTTGCTCAATCTACATTAAGTAGTTAATATTATGTCCTTCCTAAGTGGTTGTTGACCACCCAATCAAACAAAGTAGTTAATATGGTGAAAATTTTATATGTTTATACAATTAAGGAAGTTCTACCTATGCTCTCAAAATTTAAAAAAGGAAAATGCATGTTAACAAAGTTAAGATTCTGAAAGTGAAATTTACCCTTTTCCTTAACGAAAACTCTATTTTATATGGCTCTATAAATAACAATTTCATACACATGGCCTTCGATGATATGATGCAAAAATAGCCATGATGATTGAAGGGATAATCAGTTTCAGTTTCTCAATAATATTATTCATCACAAAGTAATAGGAAGGATGTTTCCTATTTGTTTCTGCAATTGTTTCATGAAACCGTGTATTCTACCGTTGTAACATGAACACAGACATGATGAAAAATCAACTTTATTGTGTTTACACGTATTCAGCATGTTCTTTTTTATCCTAAGACCATCAATATGATATAAAATAAACTATTTGTGGTCCCTTTCAATTTAAATTTATCAAGATTCTCAATATGATAAAAAATAATCTATACGTGGTCCCTTTCAATTTAAATTTGTAAAGATTGTTATAAATCAAAGATACAAATACAATAGGATAGATCGGATTCAACTCCTTTTTTCTCACTCATCGCAATAATAATAAACAAAATATATATATATATATATTTGTAGAGAATTAGGATAAATTATATTGAACTCTATTTAGAGTGTCTATATACTATTCAAACTTATTAGGGCATTGAATGTTAATTATAGGAATGTAATTATACAAATAAAAAAAATAAAAAACTAAGGATGTCGATATAATTTTAAAGACTTCTAGGAATAATTAATGCAATTTATCAATAGATTTATTATCTTCATAACTTAATCTCTCTCTCTTTTATATTTTATTTTTACTTGCGATGCCTTCCCCAGTAGTGCAAAATATTTGGCACGCCACTATGTATATAAATATAATCAATCAATTGATATTTGGTTGCATTATAGTATTAGTCAGTTCGGTCTACTTGGTCTGTTTCGTAGGTAGAATGGTTTAGTCACTGTTTCAAAAAGTCCGATTTGTCAAAGTGCATGCCATCGGTATGTGGAATTTATTAAGCTATAAATGGTCCATTCTATGACACGGAATTAAGCTATCAATAGCTTTACATAGATTGGTCAATTTCGGTGGGTGTATTGTCAACTCAATCCGGGTAATAATTTACATGTGTTTTATTTCATTTTGAGAATAATTATAAATTCACCCTTTAAACTATCCATCTGGTGTGAATAGGTCTTCCAAATGTGTGATTTTATAATCATCTCGTAATTCTTAAAAATACAGAGACATAACACCAAACTATTATGAAAAACCCCAAAACCATCATTGTGTTACTATAAATCATGATAGTTTTGGATCTTTAACGACAATTTGATATATATGCATATACATTTTCAAAAATTAGGCATAAGTAAAGCTATATTTTAAAAATTTAGAAATCTACCCTCACTAGATCAACAATAAGAGAGTATATATAATTTGCCTTTATGTTTTTTCACCATCTAATCTACAAGTATTAAGTGAGTTTGCCCCTCCTTGAAAAGGTGTTTGTTAAAATAAGATCTTAACTAAACTAATTCTTTCAATAACATTGTGAAATTGTATGTCTAACATACGATTTTGTTTGCAACTGCTCAAAAAGAAAATCTTCAAAGAAATCATACATAAAACATCTGATTTATTGCATCGAATTAATGAAATCGCATGTAGGGTATGTGATATTTGTAACAAAATTGCATGTTGGACATGCAATTTATGTACTACACGAAAATCGCATGTTAAACATGAAATCTTACAACAATATCTTAGGAATTAACTTGATTAGAACCCTATCTTAAAAAATACATTTTCAAGAATGAACAAACTCACCTAATACTCTTAACCTGTGTGTGTTTATTATTGCAACATTTTAATGAGGGCATCATATTGATTCAGATGAGTTCTTTTGTGTGATTGATATGCTTCTTTGCATAGTTAACTTCTTTTTGTTTTTAAGATAATCTAACCTATTCCTAAATATTATTTAGTTTTATGTGTAAACATTTAGATAAATTATAAATATATTTTTCTATATTCATTTCATATGAGTTCATCTACTTTTGAAATTTTGTTTAGAGCCCTAAATTTTAAAAAGAAAAGAAAAAGAAAAAGAAGAAGAAGCTTTTAGGCCTTACATAATCATTTTACATTGATAAAAATAACAACAAAAAATAAAAATATATATATAAGAAAATATTTGAAAACTTAAAAATAAAAAGAAAAAATGGAAGCTCTCTCTTTTTTTCTATTTTTTATATATATATTTCACTTATCTTATCCAAGACAAAATGGTGAATAAAAAAAATGATGTTCTAAACATTCAACTTAAAATACAAAAAGTCAAAAGGCACAGATAATAAATAAATATAAAAGAATGGATTTACGACATGCCTAATTTTATTTTATCTTTCCATAGATTAAACCAAAGCAAATTGCAAAAGACAAGCCAAATAGATATTATATTTATTCACACGGTATGGATAGATGTATTATAAATGGAGGTTGAATATGAATTAGTTGAAAAATAATCATTACATACTTAAACGTCAAATCAAACACTAAAAGCAGAGACCAATCTTAGGGCTAAACTATGGTTTTTCAACGTATGATCTCCAACCTAACAAAGTTGATAAAATGCCAACCACTATGATACTTTGACAAGATTGTTTGAAGTTTCCTATGAAATTATCACCACAAATATCTTCAATTAGGTTTTCATTAAAATAAACACATAATGAGACTCTCTATGCAGGTGTAGTTGCATATTTAAAGGTATTAGATCCTATAATCGCACTTCGAATTTTAACTCTTTTTTTTTTTTCTTAAAGTTTAGAATAAAACTTTAAAATCTATGTATTATTTTATGGTTTTATCCTTTTTATGCCTGTTCACGTCTCTAGAGTCTCATTCCCGATCCAGGTCATCTCCATAGGTAGATCTCCCGTGTCCTACGCTAGTTTGTTACGTGAAACTTCTCAGTTGTTTGATGTTGATCTTCTACTTGTCATGCTCCACTTCATGTTAATTCACCATCCTCCTCCTAAAGTACCTACTGATAATTTCAACGAAGGGAAAAAATAAAATAAATAAATAAATAAAACAAATTAATTAAGAGTACACATTTATATATATTGATATGAAATGGACAACAGCCATGGACCATAAATGCTTGACTGATTATTATATGTAAAAAAAAAAAAAAATGATTAATAACTTCAGAATTCAGACTTTAGGGTTTAGACTTCGTCAATCGTGATAATGATATACAAACAGGAAGAGGCTGATTCAAAACGTCAAAGCCAATAAAAAAAACTGTATCTTATTGAAGCTATGGATGAGTTTCGGCCATGTGTGAAGAAACTTTAGAGCTTATGAGGGGTTTAGAGAAACTTAACTGGGTATTGGTATAAGTTCGGGTTTCATAAAATCCGATCCGCTTCCAATTCTTAATTTCTCAATTCAATCGAGATACAATTATCATGGAAAAAAATTATGAAAAATCATATAAAGAAAAACATAAATAAATTTATGATTATTGGGATGCTCTCGATAAGTAGAATGCTAAGCAAGTATTTCTTCAACCTGAAAAGCGTTATAATTGTTCCTAAAATTTTTTTATAATTCTTTTTACAAAATTTATTTATGATTTTTCATAAAAAAAAAATAAATTCATTGATAAATTTTCTCAAATTATTTTTTTTATTTTAAAAAAATTAAAAGAAAAAAATAATTTTCATAAATTTAAAATTAGAAAAATTAATTTAAAATTTAATACAAAAATCGCAATACATACTGAATGCGCATACCCAAAATGCGTCGATAATACAAATGTACTAAAGGCGCATACTCGAAATGTGCCTTCAGTACATTTGTATCGAAGGCCCAGATTTGTACTAAAGGCAAGTTTCAAGTCCATACCTTTATCACCTATTTTGGAAATAAGTTTGTCAGGTATTCTATTTCGCGATTATTTAAAAAAATATATTATTTTAGTAGATTTCTCCCAAAAACAATTCATAGATTAAAAAAAATAATAAAAGAAGTTGTTGCAAACAACTATAGTACACCATTTATTAGTAAAACCATTAGTGTATCATCAATTGCACTAAAGGTGCAATTGAAAGTATATTTTGAGTCCACACCTTTACCATTTATTTTAAAAATAAGTTTGTCGGATACTTTATTTTGTGATTATTTAAAATATATATTATTTTATTAAATTTCCCCTAAAAATAACTTATAGATTAAAAAAATTAAAAAAAGTTATTGCAAACAACTCTAGCACACCATTTATTAGTAAAACCATTGGTGAATCATCAATCAACTTATATGTCCCTGACAGATCAACATAGCACCTGCCATGAAAATTTTATTGTTGTCTCCTTTTCCTCGAGGTCAAGTGTGAAAGAGTAAAAAAAAAACCCTTCAATCACAAATCTTATGATTGAGACATTAATTATTTACAACGAGGTTATGATTTTCATGTACTTTAATTCCCACTTGTAAATAGAATCCTTAACAAGCGAAGAGTAGACATTTTTGAGAAAATATATATATCATTTTGATGACCTATCAGGAGCTTTTGAGTCTTGGAATAAGCTTTGTAAATATATATATATATATATAATGCTACCTTCCAAGAGCAATTAGAACAAATGAAATAACAAGGCTTCTCCATTTGGTGTAACATTATCATATGTTTCGTAAGAAACTACCTATGTTGACTTATAAGGTTGGACCTAAACAAAATTCATTGTAATCTTTTTTCCTTTAATTTTTTAATCCCATTAATAGGTTATTATGGTACTTATCAATGGTTTAAAAGAATTTTTTACACTTTTTAATATTAATTAAATACCCTATAAAAAAAGCAAATATGTAATTTTTTTTTTTTGAATAGTCGTGCCCAAGTGCATGGAGCATCTTTAACATTTTCCTTTTTTTTAAAATTTTATTTTCCTGTTGCATATGCTGTTGGTTTGTCAGTTTCAGGGTTTCAAGGTGGGTGACAGAATCGCATGCTCCCTTCAACATCAAGTTGGTGATCAAAGCCATTTAATCGAATAAGCCATGGGGCTGGCGTCATCATTGTAATAATCCCTATCGTCATCATGCATAGTTATATGTAATTAAGATGATAAGTACGAATCATTTGAGTAGCTGCTTTTTTCACTATAAATTATGGCATATGGTAATAGATATTATGATGACAAATGCACTTTAAACAAAGCTTAAGAAACAACACATTATATTATAGATAAAAAATTTATTTAAGTATATCGATGGGGGAATTGGGACGCTTACTAAGAGAATAATATTATGTTGAACCCATTAAACATAGAAAGGTTATAATAGTATTTTATTTCATAGATAAGTAATAATTTAATCTTATTTATTTTGACGAGAATATATTAAGAAATAGTTTTATAATAAAAGGAACAATCGCTCAAATGAAAGCTCTTCTCTTTTTACATCCAAACTTTAGCTACCTTCCCCAACATCAAAATCCATCAAACCTACTTTCCAGCATTGAATATTGGTGGTGAGACATGAAACGAATAGCTATTATTTATATAGTGAAAAGTTTTTAATCAGTCTAACGTTAATTTTTTTTAGGTGGTATACAATAATAGACTTTTTATTATGGAATGAAAAAAAAAAAAAAGATGGTCATTCTTTTCTATGTGAATGAGCAATAAATCGAATAACCTTTCATATTTTCAAACATATGTTTTTTTCTATAAAATATATAATCATATTTACAAAGTATAAAAAACTTCTTCTCTTTTTCCCCTTTAAAAAGTGTGCAAAAGATACTTAGCATAGACCCTCACAATTATGAACACTTCGAAAGGGTAGGTCAGAGGTGGGCTTTAACCAAAACCAGAAAGCTACAGTAGGTCCTTATGGGGCATGCTTATGCTTGTGATCTACGACACATAATTATGTGAAAGAACATTTCCATTAATTTGTTCAATTTTCAGCGTTCTCGGTTGCCGAAACCATGGAGTTTTGAAGAACCCTATCCCCTATTCTCTCCCTTATCCCCTTTTTCAACCCCCAAAATGAAATGATTACCTATAAAATAGCTACAAGAAAGCGAGTTAACATGACATCAATATATTGAAATTTGAAACTATTATTTATTCGAGTCCAAGCACAATACTTACTCAACCTATTCGGATGGTTTATTAAGTTCAAACTACACTCATCGCTTTTTTCAGTTACTCAAATTTGAGTTTAACTTGAAAGAAATCCAAACCCATCCATATGTCCCCTAATGACACCTTTAATGTAGTCATCTGGTTAAATCATCTTCATATCTCAAGAATAATGATGATAGTATTTCTTCTTTTCATCCCCATCACGACCCCTAATAATAGAATTGGTCTTGTTATATAATAGATCTATGGGGTGTACTCTGTTCGTAACTCTTTTTTTCCTTTTTGAGCCTACGACAATTAGATATGAGTTTCTGAAACAAGCTTACTACATCAAATTAGGGCAAAGTAGACGAGATGAATATGCCCCACAATGGAAACAGTTCTATAGGAAGCAAACAATCAAGATGTTGATCAAATCCAAGGATCGCAACTTTCAGGTGGAAGACATTAGGAAATGATCAAGCTGCACGAAGAGAAAGGACTTCATTGAATTTTTCACCTCATCAATTCTGTGAAACTATCAACTATAATCAAAACTAAAAAACAAAAGGAAAAGAACGGCAGAGAATTTTCTTTTAATCATTGTCTATAAGAATCAACGGAACTGGCCAGGAAGGTCAATGATGAAACCTTCACATATTAAGAAGGTTTTTTCTTGCGATTGAGCTGTGATATGCGTTTGAAATCCTGTGTATCGCTTCTTATCCCCCTGCCATGTAAAGAAAAGATATACAGATTCAGTATAAGCTCCAGCTAAGAAATTAACTATAAGATAATCAAGAGGCTAGATCACAGATACCTTTGGTACAAGTACATAAAGACATAGAAGAGGGGTACCAACATCAGAATGAAAACAGCAAAAATAAGAGAAAGCATGCTTCTCCTCTTCTGCACATAGAAGATAACGGTCAGAGAACTGCACACCAACTACATTGCAGCAAAGCCTTTTCAAAAGACAAGATTTTAGTAAAGAGGAAGAGTTCTTATGCCCAAAGTGATAGCTCCATTGAAAGAATCTGAATCTCAGTACATTGAAAGATTTCTGCATTAATCACCTATATCCTTTTCACCTTAGTAAAACCTCTAGACAGCGATTTCTAATTACAGCATTTAGTCACCCACAGTGTGAAGCTTACCAACAAAATAGATTAGGGTAAAAGCTGCAAAAAAAAATTATTTCAAGTTTTGCACACACATAAAAATTTATATATTTTCTGAAGACATAAGCACCTAAATGAAATTGATGACACCAGCTGGACCTATAAAAGCAGCCTTCAACTCATACTTTTTATTATTGCTCAGAGGCACTTACAGCAGCAATGGAAATCAATAAAACTAGGATCAGATAACTCTAGAATACCTTGCGCCCTCGAGAAAAGGGTTTCGGACCTCCACTGCACGTATGAGCATCACAAAACTGGCGCAAGAAAAATTCTGTCAATACAGTAAGACATAGAAACATCAGGTTCACACGATGGGGAGATGACCATGAAATTGATTTACCAATGAAGCATTGAATGGTACCATGAAGACGACTTGCTGAAGGTCCATCACTCACAGGGAAGCAGTTATCTGCTAGACCCTAACAAAATTGGAAATTTTTTCAAACAGTCAGAGGACAAGGAGCCTTAATTGATTGCACAAGAAAATCTCTCACTTCACCACCTCACACATGTGGCGATTCCTTGCAGCTGCTGAAGGATTACATCTGGCCTTCTGAGCTATAGATTCCATCATGAGGTCACAATGCAATGCTCCACACAAGTCTGCCAAGCACTTGCCATGACTCTGGAACGACCACAAGTTTGTCATGCTTTGAAACTTTCTAGGTGTAATAAAAGAAACTGGATTATCAAAACCAAATAAATAGTTAGAGGCACTAGAATCACAATTATGTGATATATATTGAAATTTTTTTTTTTAAGTTTTCATGAGTTTAACTGATGAACTAGACTAGACATTAGAATTTCTAGCACTCTAGAAAAACTGAACTAGAAACATATTGCAAAACGTCTAGGAATACTACCAAATTGGAAAATTATGTAAATATTTTCTTTTCCTTTTCTGAAAATGGTAAAATTCAAACCCTTCATGGACTTTATAATATATCTGCATCACAATTCTTCCAGGTAACTTTCAAACTAAGTGGAAATTCAGGCACCCAAAAGCATGAAGGTATCAATATTATGGATATTAACTAAAGTACTTCAAATTAATTCCATAAATTACTGAATTAAGTTAAGGGGAAAACAAAGATGGAGAAGGCACCAAGCAAAGGGATGCAGTGTAAGTGACGGTAGAGTTTCAAAATTTGTATGGTTTTTCTTTCAGTAACTCTTTTTTTTTTTCCCTTTCTTTCTTAATAAAAGTAATGCCTTTACTAAATTGGATTAATAGGGCTTGGGACAGCATATACAACTTCAACAAGATAGGCTCACCAAAAAAGAAAATGCATTTTAATGAAAAACCACTTGGAACATGGGAAGAGTAGACTTCACAACAAAATACAATTGAAGAGTCAATCAGCAAATCAGACAGGGTTGATCACAAATTCTGTCATTAATGATTGAGAAAGGGGAAAAGCGGACAACACCTACCACATTGAGCAAATTATAGTGTCTATTGTCAAAATGCTGATCAAGGTATTTCTCTTCATAGAAACTCTTTCTACAGTATCCACATT
Organism: Laguncularia racemosa; assembly: GCA_037954665.1. Lineage (NCBI taxonomy): Eukaryota > Viridiplantae > Streptophyta > Magnoliopsida > Myrtales > Combretaceae > Laguncularia > Laguncularia racemosa. The sequence goes on along the minus strand of JBBMOL010000001.1, from coordinate 3,529,541 downwards.
TCCATTCGTTAATGTCTACATGGGTCTTATGTTGCTCCTGATCCCAGTACAGGTCGCTTTCTAGGCGAAGTCTGCAGTTATTTGGAAGTTTATACCTCTCCTTTTCCACAAGGGCATGAGATACTGCAAATTTGTTTTAACATTACATGCTTTAATTAAACTAGAAATTCAAAGTATAATTTAGAGAGAATTTACATTTTAATTTCTCTACCTCTTCAATTATCTTAGATGCTGCTCTGCTTCTTTCTCTGGAACAGTGTATTTCATATCTATCTCCCTGCCTATCTGCCACATTTCTGCATAATCATGGTCGTTATTTTACAGAATAAATATTGCAAGAATGAGAGCTTCAAAAGATATTCGGTATATAGATCATAAGAATTAGCAATATGTTCATAACTTATTGATAATGCCATTCTTTCCTATGAGAACTTCCAATGACTCCATATTGCAATTCAAAATTAAAGATAATAGTGTCATCAGCACTAAATTTGTGAGCATAGACAACAAGATACTGTTTTAATCCAACAAAATTAGGTAGATACCTTGGTTCTGCAGAGACTGTATCCTGTAGCAAAAGCAAAAGGAAATAAATATATTTAGTGAAAACAACCAAGATAGCAACATCACAGTGAACTCACACACCTGAAGAAGGAAAATGGAGATGCTACCATGTGTAATTTACAGATAAGGAATATAATAAGTAATATCAACAACATAAAGTCCAGAAATTTAGGGGTAAACCTTATATAGCTAACTAAAAATTACAACAGCTTGAGTAACGAATTGAAGAACACCGGAGTAGCATATGCTTTTGAGTTGAAAAGGAAGGAGCAGCAATGTAATATAGAAAAACCAAGCCTAAAGTAAATCTTAGATTACCCAGCTTTCTTCACATGAATTATCGAAATTCATCATATGGTATGTTTGGCACTAAGGTACCATCCCTGATTGGTTTTCTCCTTGGGGAGACAAAAATAGTGAATAAGGTCATTCAAATCATAAATCAACTTAGGGACGAGTGCAATAGGTTTTAGCAAATCGAAAGTGATTTTTAACGTAGATGAGTTTTAAGGACACCACTGATAAAGGTCTCAATATTTTCACTTCTTGTGTTGAATTCAATAAAAAAGGTTAAACTTATGGGAATCAGTTATAAGCAAACACACAAGAAAACTTCAATCAGAACAAACTCGTAGAAGATATTGCCAATCTTGTACATTATGGCACTGAGAATGAATGTACACTTCTAAGAAACTACAAATTTAAGTTTTGAAATGAAAGATAGTTAAGACTGGTTTTTCTTTTATTGGGTAATTGCCATTAATACTAGTTGCTACTATAGAATGGCCATGTTAAATTCTTGGAAGACATTCATCTCAGTTCATTATGGTGTAGTTGCAATGCAAAACGCAGAAGAGAAAAGTGCTTGTTATAATTTTGACTGTAATTATACTGCTGAGGTAAATTACTTAAGCTTCTTTTTTTCTCGTTTGGAAAGCGATATAAATGTGCCACCTTGAGTAATAGCGTGGTTTCACTAACAGACAAAGGCTTTCAGTACTGTTCTACATTATATTTTGTAGTGCAGTGGTAATGGCTGCATCAATTTATCCACTGTATTGTTCTTTTTATTGCTGACAATGAGAATCATTATGACAACCTCTTATCATGTTATTACTATATTAGTATTCTGCATTTTCACCACTGATACTTGTCATGCTAATTGTGCCCATTTGACAAGTAGAAACTTATATGTCGTAACGCAGCCAAACATATGAGTCAAGTGCATTTGCAGAGCAGGAGTTTCAACATCCCAAAGTTAATGCATTAGTTTACGCTAAATGAGATTCTAGGCTCGTCTAGCAACATCACAATAGAAACAGAAGAAGGTTTACAAAAGCCATAGGGTACGAGCATTGTGAAATGAATTGAAGGACCATTTTTCTTTATTCATTCGCATCATCAATCATCTTCTCTCTTTTCTCAGCTTCATTAACCTATGAAAACAATAAGTTGAACCAACATTTCTAGCAAGATGCCCTTTGAAGAGCCATTGGACACCTCAAAAATCTTCTAATCTACTATGGACAGAGACAATTACTTTTGGTTCAACTACCTGAACCAAACCATTAACCAAAAAACTCATTCGGAACTTGATGCAAGTTAAATTCCAATCATAATCGAGTATGGTTTGATTCCGTGCCCATTTTTAGCAGGCAATTTTGATTTTGAGTTCAATTCAATTCAGCTATCTAAAACAAACGTAGACAGTAAGCCTTACTCCCGGCTGTACCATAAACCAAACTAGATGCCAAAAAATCGAATTTTACCTTTGATTTACAGTTCGATTCGGTTTCAACAAGCAAACTTTTTTGTCTCTTAACAAGCCAAACTAATTAATCATGCGAAGCATGATCTTCCCAAACAAAAATCCAAATTCAAGCACAACCGCAACCCCAATTTAATTCAATCACTTAAATTCAGTTCAACCTAGTTGTTTCAACTCAAAAACTTATAAACCCACAAATCCAAGTCTCATGATTCGACTCATTTACTTAAACACCACTATGATGAAACCCTAATTCATCAAGTGCAACGCAAGCAAACGAAATTGATAACGACGGAAGAATTAGGTAAGACATAGATTAAGGAAGACCTGAGGAACTGAAGAGACGGAGATTAATAAGACAGAGAGTGAGAAATAGATGGTGAAGGAAACTACGGAATGGGTTTTCACTGTGACCATGGGCTGCTCCATGGTTTTCTCTCTCTTCTGTCTTCTTCTTCGTTGACGTCCCTGTGCGCGCTTGAATCCATAATCTCGTTACAAGGTAATAGCAATATTAGTCAATCATTTATTAGGTGTTTGCTTTTTGACCCCCTTCATTATAGACATTTTGCGATTAGCCCTAAACTTCCAAAATTCTGTGACAACCCATAAGCTTAGAAAAGTCGCAGGTCTCATTCACAAATGATGGTTACTTTTGGATGTCCATCTATGCTTTGTTTGGAAAGTGGGAAGGAATTAAGAAAGAAGAAAAGTAGGAAGAAAGAATAAAAAAGAAAATGAAATAAAATGAAAAAATTATAAATTCTCCTATTTGATTAACGAGAGAGAGAGAAAAAAAAAGTGGAGGAAAAATTTGCAATATAAACTTTTATTTTTGTTTTTTATCAATCAAAATATAGTATTACTACTTTTCACCCATAATCAACGTGGGCCTCATTACAACATACATCATTAACACTAATAATATCTTCATGGAGAAGCTTCTAGAGAGTGATTGGGGGTTTAACCTCCACTTCCAAGGACACATCCCTCTCTTAGACTTTGAAGCAACCCAAACCATTATAGAATTAGCTTTTTTAGAAATATAGGAGAAAGAAAAATCCCTATGATTTCCAACTAAGGTCTTGATTCTCTCCAAGTGTGGTGGAGAGTCCCAATGCGCTTTCAATTCTAACCCATTTCTAAAGTCAATGATAACTTGGCAATCTAATTCAAAGTTTACTCTCAGTCGCTTATTGTTTATATTAGAAAGGACACCTTCCTTCAACGGACATTGCTTCAATCTCCTTAGCTATTATGCAATTCATCAATCTTAACATGCCTATAATTTACCGTTTTCATAAAGATGCAATCAAGACAGGTCATAATAGGACCCCTGCCCTGACCAACCCAATAAAAACCTTATAGAGTTTAGGGTTAGATTTGGGACATGGAATAAAACTTGATAGGATTTAAGGTCGAGTTATGGAATTTAAAAAAAAAAAACTCGATGGAAAAACCCGACTAGATAATTTTTTAAAAAACAATAAATTAATATTATAATTTATAATCAGTATATTTTATTTTAGTATTATTATATTTTTAATCAATATATTTTTATATTTTATTTTTATATTTAATTTCTCTCTTCTTTCCATCATAAGTAGATTAATACTAAATTAAATAAATGACAAATGAAAATAACTTGAAGTATGAAAAAAAAATTAATCGCCATTCAAGTTGGGTTCGAGTCATTTTATTTGTTAATCAAATCGGGTAAAGAAAAAAAAAACCTATTGAGTCGGGGCGGGTTTTTGGTATATAATTTTTTGTCAGGTCAAGTTCGAGTTTCAATGAACCCATCCTAAACCCAACTCGTTTACATACCTAGTTTTGCACCTATTAGCCATCACACTATGCTCACCTACCACCTCTTCAAACCATTCAACAAAAGTTTTAACTTTAGCCTTATCTATACGAATCCCTAAACATGTAAACTAAACTGGCTCAACCCATGCACACGTGAGAAGCATATGCTCGATTGATTTTATCTCCCCATAGAATAACGCAATGAAAAAACCTTTCTTTGATGAAGTCTCTTTGTTATCGGCAGAGAACTGGAAAAAGTCCTCCACATAAAGTGTTGTACTTTTAGTAAAGTATTCAATACCTAAATCTTTTTTCCACTAATGCCTTTGAACAACTGTGGATGAAGATGCCTTCTTACTATTACTCATAATTTTTCTTAATTTAATAATTCTGTAGGTTGCCTTAGTAGAGCATAGACTAAATCTTTCATGTGGCCACATCAAAACATCCTCTGATTCGCTTCTTAAAGGAATGGTATGTATCGCCTCTACTTCCTCTTTGGAAAGCAATTGCTTCAATATTATAACATTCTACGCTACACCATTAATATGAATCAAGCTAGACACTTTCGTCTCTATATTATGCCTATTAAAGTTAAAACTTACTTTGTAATTTTTTAATAAAGAGACTCATTGATCTTCCCACTTGTCTATATTCTCTTCCAAGCCTACCCTCCATATAACTTCTTCAAATAAGATTAGCTTTCCTTCAAGCACACTACTCCATGCCCACAAAGCTTTCCCCCCTTTTTCTAGCATCTTTAAAATCTAAGTGGGGGGGAGCATAAGCCTTTTAAAACCCTTGCCCAAAGTGCATTAGGATTTTTCTCAAGTCTCCAAGTCAATTTAACTAACATAGCCATATTATAGGCATGTAAGTCCTTGAACCCCATTCATCCCTCATCCTTTGGTTTTGACAAGGTTTCCCAAATTGATCCAACGTATCTTATTCTCTTCATTATGTTGTTCCCACCAAAAGTTAGCTATTAAAGCATTGACTTCATGACACCATTTAAGAGGGTACTTGAAGCAGGCCATTGAATAAGATGGTATAACTGACACAATGGCTTTGATTAAAACCTCTCAACCCACCTCTAACAATAGGCTTTGCTTCCATCCCTTCAATCTTTTAACAATCTTCTCATGAACAAGCAATAGAGCTTCATTCTTGAATCTATCCCAAATAGTGGGTAATCCTAGATAGCTTCTTGGATCTTCAACTACCTTCAACCTCATGAGATTACCAATCCGATTCCTCACACAATCTAGTGTATTCTTGCTAAAATAAATGCTTGATTTACTAATGTTCACTTCTTGACTTAAAGAGTGCAATATTCTTGAACTATCTTAATTAAAGCCTCAACTTCTTCAACTTAGCTTTAAGAAAAAACCAAAGAATCACCAGGTAAAAATGAATGTTAAAGTTTAGGGCATGTGTTTTTTATTTTCATTCCTTTTAGCTCACCCTCCCTTAGACTTTTCAATACACCTCTTGATAGCACATCTATAACTAAAATAAACAAGTATAGAGACAAATGTCTCCTTATCTCAAACCTCTTTGAGGTTTAAACATTCTCACTTTCTTACCATTGACATTAACAAAAAATTGCACCGATGAAACATACATTCTAACTTATGGAATCCATCAAATTTTTTCTTTGTTAAAATACTATAAAAGTTCTTAAGTTTTAGAAATATCAAATGTGTTCTTATTTTAAGGGTAAACTTGTCATTTTTGTTTAAATTTTCTTTAAATTAGAGAGAATTGTTTTTGGTAGCCCAAAAAAAAATTCCACTCTAAATTCATCCCTTCTTTTTGTTTCTTCACTTTTTAGATAAGGGAAAAACAAAATTTTCTCTTCAAATTCCCCTCTTCCCTTTTTCTTCCCTCGATCCAAACATAGTGTTAGCTACACTTTGGATTAAAGTTATGGAATAGATAGTTTTATATGGTGTAGAAGAAATATCCTTTCTTAAGTATGCTTAGCATTTTCTCTTCTTTTTTCTATTAGTAAGAATGCCTAGTTTACAAGGCAAAAATTTCCAGCATTTTTTATAAAGGATGAAGAAGATCCATTCTTTTCTTGTTCCTTTAAAGAATTTCATATACAAACCATCCCCCTATTTCTATGGCCACTATCATAACCACCTATGAGTGGACAAAATGAGTTCGGTTAAATTTAATTTAACAATCATTTGGAGCACTAAACCAAATTCCTTTAAATGGTTTGAAAGCTCAAACTAAACTAAATTCTACAGTTTTATCTAATCAAATTTAATCCAATAAACATCTCCAAAACCACCTTAAGTAGTGCCATCTTTCTTTCTACCACCATATGGGTTGCTAACAATCACCTCTTACCATGGGGTTGTTGTCAATAGCTCTAAGAACTTATGGGGTTTTTCTTTTTTATTTTTAGTTTAGATTGCCACAACATGGCAACCTATATTAAAAGTATCAATTATTATCTACTTATTAGCCTCCCTTTTTTATATTTTAGTTACAAAAATGCTAAAGAGTTATTAATACTTTTGCTTGTCTACTTAACACCAATTTGACATGTTTTTGCCTTTCGTTTTCTTGTTTATTGTCTAAGGACCTACATGAGCAATAAATTAGCTTGACAAAATCAAACCAATAACTCAAAGAAAGAATGGGATAATTACTCTAAAGATGCCCAAAATTTCAATTCACTTTTTCTACGTGAATTAAAATATAGTTTTTTATTACATTGCCTCTACTTCAACCATGGGTAGTGCTGGGGAAAAGCCTCAGGCAGACTTCCTCTAAATTGGTTGACAAAAAGCCCTCTATTAGTTTGTTAGGGGTAGTGGCACATGGTGGTCAATTAAAGCAAATGGTAGCAATTGCATGTTCAAATAAGAACCTAATATCATTTGATCCAAATTAAACTTGAATTTGACATTTTATCATAAAATTAGCTAAGGGATTCTTCAATTTAGGCTTTGGAAATTTGATTTTAAGCTTCAACTTAGCTCAATTAAGTGGAGTGACAAATCTTAGACATAAGACTAGGTTTATGGGTTTGTAATTTAGGGATGAGTTCGAGTGAATTCATGTGTAGTTTGATGCAATCGATCCTTTGGGGTCCTTTTTTATACTAATTTAAGAGTAAAGTTTTAGAATAATCAATTTTTTTTTTTAAGCACCGATTTCGTTCTTATTTGATTTAATGTCCAATTTGAGCATGATTTTATTTTTATATAATTCGATTAAGAACTTAATCTTATTCTACATCCTTTACTTGACTTGTCTATGCAATTTAACTTTGAAAAACATGCAAGCATTAAGGATCAATTTCCTAAAGAGCATCAAGTTACACTATGCATTCCTTTTTATCCCATTTTACTTAATTTTTGTCATGGTTATTGATTATTTTATGCAATTAAGTTATGTAATTGATTATATAATGAGTTCTTACTTGATTTGCACTATTTAATTAAAAAAAGTATAATATTGGGCAAAAATTGCATAATAAAAAATGGGAACAACTACTATATATATTTTCTTTTATTTACAAAACAATTATAAAGCTCTAATTGGAAATAAAAGGAACAAGTTGTTTTTTGAAAATTTACCATCTTACTGTTGATACTATTTTAAAATGGTTCATGACATTAATGGTTGTTACCATAGGACTTCCATCTCACAAGAGACAAACCAACATAAGTTCAAAAGGGCGCCAAAAGATGAAAAGGAAAAAAATAAGGAAGAAACAAAAAAGCCGAAACTAACTAAACAATATATGTGCAAAAACATTTAGTAGAGCAAAATATTAAAGGGAAGGCACATAGAGATGTTAAACTGTGTTTTGATTCTCTTGATCAAGATAATAATGCTACTAACATAAAAGTGAGTGGTGATAAGATTGCAGATATTTTAGTAGCAAATAAAGAGCACCCTACTTCAATACCGGCTAATTTTTTTTAAGAAGGTAAGGTGGTAGGTACGCAAAAGGATAACCCTAACATTCTTAATTCTCTCACCAATTATTGTTGAGCATGAGAAAATGGAGGAACACCTTATAACCATTCTTATAGGTAAGGATTACTCTGACAATAATGCTAAGCTTCTAGTATGTAGTGTTATTAGGATTCTTTTAGAGGTACCTAGCATCAACTCAATAGAGTTATCTAAAGGTGGAGAGTTTGAATCAAGCAATGACACGGATAATGAAAGATCAAATGAGGATGACCTAGAGGCAAATACAAACTACAAGGATGAAACTGATGATCATCCTAACCCCAGGACATAGTTATTTAGCTTCTCTATACCTAGCCTTAGGAATACTTTTCTTGACTAGGACCTTAAAGATGTGGATTTGTTATTAAACTCTCTGAAAGTGGCAAGCCAAATGGGTAACAATATACACACTCAATCTAAAATGGGTATGATTTGTCCTTCAAATAATGCCATTAGGGCATGTGGTAAGAAAGCTACCCAGAAAAAATGCTCTTCATGAAAGTGTTATTTTGGAATATTCAAGGAATAGCTAATGGTAGATTAATTAAAAAGTTACATAAATTAGCTATTATGCACAAATTACAATTCATAATTATTACGAAACCAATGATATCAATCAATAAGTTAGAAAAGAGTACTAAATATCTAAAGTTTAAGAACTTTCACTCTAACATTAATACTAAAATTTAGATTTTTTTTAAAATACTATATTAATTGCACAATTTTATTTGACAATAAACAATTTCTATATTTGAAATGCTCTACATCATGTCTTCCTTTTCCCTTTTATGTCTCTATGGCTTATGCTGAATTTTCTAAGATCTTAAAGAAAACTCTTTGGGAAGACTTAGCAGATATTCAAGAAGGCATCAATAAACCTTAGAGGATTATTGGTGACTTCAATACTATTTTATCCACTCATGAAAGGAAAGGGACTAAATCCAACTAGACCAATGCCATGCTAGATTTTTAAGAAATGTTAGCTAGTTATAACTTAATCGATATTGGCTTTACAAGAAATCCATATACATGGATAGGTAAAAAAGTCTTCATTAGGTTAGATAAGGCTCTAATTAGAGGTAAGAATATGGCCAGCTTGCCTCGATCCACACCGACTCACGGGTCAAAGGGGGCGCTACCCACAATGGCCCACCTTGCTCCACAAGCCAACTCACCAACCCTCATAAAACAATTTTTTTTTTCATATTACAAAATTAGAAAGTCATTTTCATAGACTTATTTTTTGTTTGTCACATCTCATTTTCTTTTTGCAACCATTTAATTTCTTTAACTTTAAAGTAACGTCAACTCCTTTTTTTTCTTCCACATTCCTCAATCCTCCATTATTAGTTAGGGTTTAATCCTTTCTTTTGAAAGAGTAAGATTTTAAATATCCATTATCATCCATCAATTTAATATGAAATTAGGTTAGCTTATTTTTAAGGTAGTTTGAACTAAATTTTATTTAATGTAAAGCATCAGAACAAAAGTGTTCTATCTTTGGGGAAAAAAATAAAAGTATTGTCTGGATACTTTCATGGCCTTAATCTAAGTCCCATTAAAGTACTAATTATTGATTCAATTTGAACTTGGAAGACCAGTCGTTTGTTCAATCAAATTGATACTTTGTACGGACACAATTAATTACTTTAAGGTTTTGTCCAATTTCAAAATTTTAAAATAAAACAAAGGTTAAAGTATAGTTAGGGCGATCCAAACCCAAACCTAAACCACAACTCCAAATGCAAACCCCAAACCCCTAAACCGTAACTCCAAGCCCATATATTAAACATCAGCAGTTGCCTAACTATAAAAAGAAAAAAATAAACAAACAAACGCAACAATGATACAAGTACAACATGATACGAGGAGAGGACTCACCAAGCTTGACACTCTGGCTCCATGCACGAGACGAGACAACAAGATGAGACCGATGGATAGGTGATTGAGTAGTGGTGGCAAGTGGCAAGGCAACGACTGGTACTATGAGATGAGCGAGAAGACAATAAGATGAGAGAAAATGTGAGATGAATATGTGCTAATATGATTTCAATTTACTTTTTGTTTCCTTTTTTTTTTAATTTTGTGCAGGCCATGCAGGCTAACCAACGTCGACATTGAGGTGGTTGGTCTCAACCTGCGAACCATATAAAGTGAGCCAAAATAGCTCACACATCTTATGAACCAAATTTTTCTAGTCCGCCCCACAAAAAATTGCAAGTTAAGGTGGCTAGCCTACCAGGCTCACCCCATTCCCAACTCTAGGTCTAATTAACTCAACCTAGATTTCCAGGTTTGACTCAATTACAATATCTCACCTTAACAAAACAGATTGTGATCATTACCTTCTTTTGGCGGAGGCATGTAGGAAGAGTGATTTCCATAGCTCAAAATTTTGTTTTTAAAATATGTGGACTCAATATCATTCTTTCCTAAATGTAGTTAAGTCATCCTAGAATGAAGTTTACAAAACACATGGTCTCTCAAAATTTCAAATGAAATTGCAAAGACTTGAAAACACGCTACAAAATTGGAATATAATAGTTTATGGAAATATACATAAAAATGTAAAAGAAGCTAAAACTACAGTGAATGAACTAGAATGAGTCTACAAAAGTGATAATAACACGAAAAATTATTTAAAACTTCTAAGTGCCAAAGTAAACCTTCTTCTATTAATTGAATAGGAAGAAATTTTTTGGCAACTATTAATTAAAAGACGAAGATCGAAATTCTAAATACTTTCATGTTATTGTTAAAGCAAGAAGAATTAGAAATACCATTACAAAAGTTAGGGAGGAAAATGGCAACCAGGTTAAGGGTGAAACAGTGGATACTTCTGCTACTAACTTTTTTCAGGATCTACTCTCAGAGAAGTTCAATGTTAAACCATTTCAATGTCCTAGTTAGCTTAGCAAGATTGTCTCTGCCTCAAATAATGCAAAGCTTATTGCTATACCATCCTATGATGAAGTTTCACATGTGATATCTAAACTTGATTGTGCTTCTAAACCACACCCTAATGGTTTTGATGGTTTATTCTTTAAACATTACTAAAAAAATATTGGTAAAGATTTTTATAAAGTTGTTTAAGAATTCATTAAGGGTTATCCCTTGCCTAGATTCTATACTATTACCATGATTGCCGTAATCCGAAGAATACTAAACCTCAAAACATGGAAGGACTTCAGACCTATTATGTGATATAACTTCAAAAATTCTTTCTAATAAGATTAGTGAAGTTCTTCCCAAAATTATCAATCTAAATCAAACGGGTTTTGTAAAGGGTAGAAACATCTTCGATAACATTCTTTGGCTCAGGAACTTTTGTTTGATTTCAACAATAAGGTCATAGGAGGTAACCTCATCATGAAACTTGATATGAAAAAGCCTATGATAGGCTTGATTGGGTGTTTCTTTTTTTTTTTTTATGCTAGATAGTTTAGGCTTTCACTAGAAATTTACATTAATGATTAAAAGGATTATGTTTAACAGCTGATTTTCCATTCTTATTAATGGGATTGCATCTAGTTTTTTCTCTTCCACTAGGAGTTTGTGTTAGGGGGATCCCCTATCTCCTTCACTCTTCATTCTAGCATCTAAGTTTCTTTCTCAAGGTCTTAATAATTTATTTCAACGTTACATGTCCTTTAGGTATAAAACTTTTACCCCTACCTAGATATTGCATCTTTGCTTTGCCGATGATTATATTATCCTTTTGAATGACTTTAAACCCTTGATCTCAAAATCCTTATATTCTTTAAATTATTGTGAAATGGTTTATGGTCAAAGGATCAGTAAGTACAAAAGTTCTCCCCTTTATACCAAAAAAAAAAAAAAACAAAAACAAAAAGATTCAGATAAGTGGTCTATTTAATCCATAATGGGGATGAATACTCAGCAACTTCTAATCTCTTATCTTGGTTACCCCCTCACTATTAGGTGGAGGGACTAATAGAGCTTTAATGATACCTTTGAAAAAATATCAAATAGATTGAATAACCGAAAAATCCATGATTTTTAGGAGGAGGTTATATTAGTCTTATTAATAGTGTTCTATTATATTTCCCTCTCTATAATTTCTAAGGTATCTAGCTACCAAAATGGGTCATCAAAAAACTTGAAAGTATGTTTGAAAACTTCCTCTTGGGGGGTTTAAATGAGTCTAAATCCACACATTGGGCTTCTTAGGATAACTTAGCCTTCTTATAGAGAAAGGTGGTTTGGGTATTAGATCATTAGGGGATATATCAAAAGCCTTTAAAGCAAAGCTTTGGTGGAATTTTAAAATTGGAAATTCCCTTTTCACTAAATATATGCATTTTAAATGTTATAAAGGTGAACACCCTATTGAAATATCTACATCTCATTGATCTTCTCCTCTTTGGAAAATACTTTTAAGGGCTAGCAAGTTTACTAAGAAACACATTTTCTTTGGCCTCGGTAGGGCAATATTAGTTTTTGGTTTGATCAATGGTTGCCTCAAGGTCTTCTTTTCAAATTATCCTTAGTGAGCTCCCCATGCTTGAGAGTCAATGATTTGTGGTACAATAATAGATGAGATGTTGATAAGTTAGTTAGTTTGCTTCTTGTTGGCTTGGTGTAGAAGATTCTAACCTTTAATGTGCAATAAGGGGTAGATGACTCACCTATATGGATGATATCTTCAGATGGATCCTTCTCTATCTTCAATGCTTGGAGTGAATGTAGAAATAAGATAGAGAAGATTGATTTTTGTAAATTTTTTTAAGAAAAAGGTTCATCCCTCTAAATATATCATTTTTTATATGGAAAGTTGTCTGATCTTTTATTCCTATAGAGGATAAACAATGTTTATGGGGTTAGGCTATGGCCTCACGGTGTGTTTGCTACCTTAAAGAATGTGAAACAACTGTTCATTTTTTTTTCTGTTATATGATTATGCTAGGGATGTTTGGAAATAGTTGTTTTTGTGTTTTGGAATTCTTTAACTTCCTAACATTTCTTCCATAAATATCATGCTAAAGTTTTGAAAAAATAAATCTAGTATTGTGATCAATCGTATTAGATTGTTTGCTCCTGTTATAGCTCTTTGGCATCTATGGGGTAAAGGGAACAATAAAAAACATTCTAATACCCACAAGACCAACCCCCACCCCCACCCCTTCTTAAGATTTTTGTTAAAAATATGTTGGATTATCTTTTAAATCTAGGCGGACTAATCCACTTGCTTCTTATTAGATCAAAAGGAATTATTCTCCATTGTCACTAAACCACCTAAAACAAGAAGATTCATGCCTCGTCTTGGAAATATCTAAAAGACAGTTATGTCATGTTAAATATTAATGATAGCTTAAGCAAAGGCAAATGTGGGAGTGGTGATATTTTTAGGGACTCTACTAGAAATCTTATCTAGTGTTATGGATCTCCCTCAAATTATGCTTCAATTGACTCTATTGAACTGAATGCTTTAATCGAGAGCCTTGAATATTGCAAGCAATTTAATGTCACCAAAATATTGATTAAAACATACTCTAAAGTTGTGTCTAGGTAATTATCTATAAATACTATCAGGTGGGACATTTGGAATGGCATTTCTTGGGTGAAGAGTTTACTAGAAGAGATCAAAGGCTAGGTTAATCACATTTGGAGAGAGAGAAAAATGCTTTAGCTGAATGGCTAGCTTAAAAGGCTAGAGAGTGTCAATTAAGCTTCTTCTTGATGAATAAAGCAAACATTGACAAAGAACTCAAAAAGTTGTTGACATGAGATAAGATTGGTCTTAGAAATTTTAGGATTGTATCTAGTTAATTATGGATGTTTTCAATCATACTAGGTATTTCTCATTTTAAGTTTTAAGACTGTATTATGTTTTGGGATTAGTACTCCCCCTTTCTTTTCCTTTTTATTTTTGTAGGTTTTTATTATAAGGGGAGTAGTACTCCCTTATTTACGTTCTTTCCACAAATAGGTGTTTTATAATTGTGAGAGGTCAGATTAGTGTCACCCCTTACCCCCACCTCGCCAACACCACCTCTCCTTTGTAATCTCATTTTATATTAATCTAATGAGTTTATTATACACATGCAAAAGATAATTTTCAAAATTGAGTTAATTTGATAGGATTACAAGTGTAAGTTCACTCATGGTTCAATTTGCATTAAAATTGACCTTTACATAAAATCGGTAATTCAAATCCAATTAAAACATTGTTTAAAGTCATAGCTCATTTTAAATAAGTCTTCTTTCATGCTTTTAAGAGCAAACAAGTAGGTTAGAGTGGACTCAGAAAAATAATTTTTTAATAAAATAAGTGCCTTTTGTCAAAAACCCTAAAATCTGTCTAATCGCATTGTGTAGTTTGACTTTAAAAATCATTTTTAGCCCTAAAGAGTGATTCTCATCCTTGAGTAGATAGTTTGACCCCTAAAGACCATTATTTGCTTTATTTTTTTATTTTTTTCATTTTTTGTAATTTACTATTTTTTTATCCTTTTCCATTTTTTTATCCTTTTCCATTTTTTTATTTCTTTTTTTTTAGATTTTCTTGTTGTTTTCTAATCATTTTATCTTTTTTCCATTTTAATTTTTTTGTACTTTTTAAGTAGTCTCTTTATTTTCTAGTTTATCAAGGCTTCTTATTTTCTTTAACTTTTTAGATTTTCCTTTTTTTCCTTAAAATTTCTTAATCATTAGATTTTTTTTCCTCAATTTCAAAATTTGAGAAGAACATAAATGATGTGATGCCCCATCACACACAAACTTCTTTACCTTGCATAGCCAACAACAAAATTAGGTTTTTTTTTCATTAACAAAATGCAAAAAAAAAAGAAAAAAAGAAAAAAAATGGTAGAAATCTTAACTTAAAGTAGGGAGGAAATATTTGTGAACCTAAGGAGCACAAGTTAGTATTTTTTTTTTAACCAAATATAGGTATATTACCTCAAAAATCCTAGACCATAACATGATTCTTGACCTCTTTTTTCATGTGTTAAGATCCAAGGCAAACATATATTAAAGATTGATGACACAATTTGTAAAGCAAGTTCCCATTGGTTGTGAGTCTAATAACCTGGAGAAAGCATGTAGGTGAATTCATTCCATTGATCAAGGCACATAAGGTCACATGGAGTGGATTTGAAGAGCACTAGTTTTGGTTGTATTCACTTAGACCCATAAATTATTAAATCAATATATATATTATTTATTTCATCTGAGTTATGATATATAGGAATTATTCAAGGTTTTATATAAAATAGTATTGAAAAGCTATTATGCTACAAGATCTAAAACCTCCAAAATAAAGCACCCATTAATCATACAAAGAAACATGTGGATTGATAAAGAAACTTAAGAAGTAAGTGAAATAAATTCTATGGGATCTAATGGCAAGTTCATTTGCTAAAATTTTTAAGACTTTTGTTGATTAATAATGATAATAAGGCTATTTTTTATGAGCTTTTGAGAGCCATCTATTGATCGAGGACTATGATTGAGCTTGAGATTTGTTGCAAGGTGGAGGATAGATGTAAGGATTGCGACAATTTCAATTTAGAAATGGCTTCCTAACCTTGACTCCAACTCATTTAGCAGCAATGCTGGGTTTAGGTTGTTGTGATGGTGAGGTATCACCATCTCTTGTCATGTGTTTTAAGGTGTTTGCTTGATGGATTGATAGTGACAAAGTGAATGGGGGTAGAGGAGGAACCACACTGTAGAGGGAGGGAAGGTGTTAGGGGAGAGAGAGAGTCGTGTAAAGCATAAGTATTTTTGTTTGCGATTTTACTATTATTTATTAATGCTCTATTATATTTGTTTGTCACTAATTCATCCTGGTGATGTATTAGTACCAATGAAGCTTTTCTCACTCACCACATGCCCACTTAGAATCAAGGGACTAATTTGCAAATAGAGGTAATACATGGGTTCTTTTGTGAGGAAAACATAATTAGAATTTTTATGGCTAATTGCAAGCGTGATTAATAATCACTTAAAAGCCCTAATTAATTCCCTTTTTCCAATCCCTAATTTACACCTTATTCTTCAAACACTAACCCTAACCCTAACCCCTTTACTTTTACCTATGTGGACACATGTAGCACAAATCCTAACATGTCATTATCACATTATCATCATGTCAATATTAATAATATATTTTATTTAAATATTATAATTATATATATTATATTAACTAAACTTTAAAAAACAAAATAAATTTAAAAAAAATAGAGGAAAAAAATCCCTTTTTTATGAAAAAAATAGCATCCCACTTTATGTGTATATGATAATTATATATAGTAATAATTAATTAAATTTTGAAAAATTTATTTTTAAAAAAGTTGTAAAATGAAAAAAGTAATTGTTTCAACCATCCCCTTACCTTTAGGTAGTCAAATAGCCACAATTTCTCTATCACGTAGCGACCCATTAAAAAAAGTGGGACATGCGACCTAATGGATGATCAAGGATGGCTACCTACCACCTTAGAGGGAATGTAATTTTTTTAATTATAATTTTTTTATTTATTATATAATTATATTAAAAAATTCAACATTTTTTCTCTTTAAAAAAAATTATTTTAATTTCTTGTTAATTTTAGTTAATTAATAGATATACAATATTTAAATAAAATATATTATTAATGTTAATGTGGCAATAACATAGCCATGGCATAGAAGCATATATTTGTGCCACATCAATGGCCATGTAGGTAAAAGAAGAGGAGTAAGTGTTGTGTTTTGAAAAATTAAGATATCAATATAATTTATAAAATTCATAGAGATGGTCAATATAATTTACTCTTCTAAAAATCCCTTTTCAATTTTGTATTAAAAAAGGTTATATAGAATTATACTAATGGGGTCATTGTTCATTTTATATGATGCTATTATATAATTTCCATAAAATTCTAGTTTTTCTTTCAGTGCACTCTTAAAAGTTGCCTATATCATGATGGTGGCATCCCCTTATTCTTTATCTAAACGCAAGGATAAATCAATTTATTCCATTAGCTCATACTTAAGTCAAGTAAATAGAGAAAGAAAAAAAAAACAGTAACATAAAGCAAACATCTTAAATAGATCCTCACGCAAACATATTTGCAGTTAATCGACATCTTATAAAGCATACTACAATTGGTGGTCTAGAACCGAGTAGGTCACAAATAGTAATCAAAGTCCAAGTAGATAGAAATAATGATCTATAACCGAGTAGATTGCAAATGACATTCTAATAACTAAGTAAACTACTAATGGTAACCTAGTAATCAGGTAGTTGAGAGTATAACTTAAGAGTAGGACCATAACAATGTAGTTTTATCTACACAAAACCAATCTTTTAAACTAAGCATTTAACTTGCTAAAAGCTGAGCTTTTCTAAAAACGTAACCTAAGGTCCTTTTTTATGCCATGTCATGAAATGCCTACAATTGAACAATATTCACCAAACTTAAAATGCATGAATTTTAAGCCACAACATTATAGTAGGGTCCAAAATACCAAAATTCCTCTGTAAATCTCGACCTTTGAAGTAAGAGCTTCTTTTCACCAATTTACATGTTAACATGTTTATGGGATTCTAAGGTTTTTGGCTAATCTATATCATTAAAGCTTGTTCCAACTTCAATATTAGTTTGTTACATGCTTCAGTTGATCATATAGGTAAAAAATTCCAAGATATGTTTTCTAGTTCAAACTTTGAGAACCTTATTATTTAGGTCTATTTTAGTACATCCCGATACTTGCACTTGAAAACAAGGTCAAGTTAAATCCAATTCTTTTCATTTCAAAAACCTTTGACCTTCAATAGCTTATTAAGGTGCTAGTGAACTAGTTATGACTTCTACTTTGAGATTTAGGTATTTTATGTCAAAAGAAAATGTTAGTGGGCCTTATTCATGACAAGATCAATAAATGTAAAGTTACTTTAGAATTAAAACATGATATTTAGGCAAGAAGTTTCTAATGTCAGTGCTCAAAGGTAGTGAAGGGGCAAACTGAAAAAACAGCTCAATTTTTTTTCCCCCTCTTGATAACTCCTTCTAGTTGCAGCTAGTTTCTTAAGCTTTAGGTAGTTTCTTACTTGCTTTTGAAGTGAATTCCAAATGGAGTTGAACAATGGTACATGTATCAGTGCATGAGCAATCAATTGTGGCAATGGTTACTAGCTGATAAAGGTAGTGATTTTTAATGTTTTGTATAATTACTTCCCCCTAAGGTTTACTTAAGGTCAAGATAATATAAAGATACATTCAAGGGGTTTCACGTGTCATTTTCGTTGCTAATGTGCCTTAATTTTGAGGCTTGAAATTCCACTATTTTATTGCCTCTTAAGGTGAACAAATAACTCACTTTAGTTAGTGCACTTAGATGTATATGTTGGTGCAAATTTTTGGGCTTCCAATGTGATGCTCGTGCTATTCTTCTTAGGGTTTAAGCATTTTTGAAATAAGTAATTAAGTTTTAGGTGTTGCTATTCATCTATTAAAGGTTCAAGGAATTAACACGACCTTGAGCTAGATATTACTCACCAACTCAATCTGTATTACACTTTCAAAAACCTTAATACAATGTATGAGTTTGATGAAAATGGGTGTTTGCCATAATCTATAGAAGATTGATAAGAATGGGTAAATGAGAGAAAAATTCACAAGTTTGATAATAGCATGATAAGTGTTCATTACAATGTGTTAAGCCCTTCTTAAACATTCATTAAAGGCAAAATATGTAATAAAAATACTAATTACATTTAAATAAGAAAAATACACTAAAATATAAAGAAAATCTAGAAAAAATGGTAAAAGAGTCTAGAATGTATAGGAAAAGTCCTACTTTTGCCCCTTTTCAATGATTTCCTAAGCCGATGGGCTTATTCTATAACAAATACTCCAAACATTTTATAGTGGTTTGAACTTTTTATTCTCACTGAATTTTGCAACCCTTTTGGATCATCAAAAATCTTTGAACCAAATGGCCTAAACCTATTATTAATTTACACATTTGCTCCTTCCAATCTACGCTCGATCTCTTCCAAGTGGACCATTACCATCCCTTACTCATCAAAAGACACATAGATGAACATCATACACTTCTCATAATGCATATTCACACTCACATGGCATCTTGAGCACCACTCACATCAAGTCTTGTGGCTCCTCAATTCTAGCTTAGGTAATGGGACTTCTAGGCTTAATGGTGTTTTTCTAAGTTTTAAGGAGTACACAAATAAGTGCTAAAGATAGGCAGAGTTTATCAAGTTTCCTAAGCTATTAGAGCTCAAAATCTTAAGTTCTCAAAATATCCAAAAATCAACTTTTGAACAATGTCATTTTGATTTATTCTTTAGCTTGGATTTTGAAACCCTATTTCCAAGATTTTAGGATCTAGGTTTAGAAGTTCTATGAGTCTTACTTTCAACTTAAATGTCTCCAAAACATGCATTTTGAATGACTTAATTTTGAGCTATTTCTAACCCTAAGACTAAGAGGTTTCTTAACTTCTTCTTGTTAAGCATTCTCTTGACTCTTCAAGCTTGCTTATTCACATCCTATTGTTTTTGCTTATAATCCCTAACATATATAGTGAAATCTTAATTCATGTATTTGAGCTTTAACTTTCATACATTAGGGTTAAAGGGTCAAATGTTTACATCGATTAGGTATCATTTTATTTATAGGTCTACATTTCTAAAGTTGGTAGAAATGATTAGTGTCGTGATACGAATATTTTGAATCAAGTGGGAAGAAAAGTATTAATCAAATTTTTTTAGGCCACCTAAAGATGTATGGCACCATTGTCGCATTATAGTGTTGACAAGGATATATAATCTTTACTCTTCTTTTGATTTTAAGCTTAGTTGACTCTAGGTTACCATAAAACTATGTGTCGAGTCTAATTTTTGAATTCTCATTCCTAATTCGATCTAGACTAGACTCTATGCTCATCTAATGTAGATCCTCGACTTGAGTTAGGAATTTCGTTTGATTTTTGGAGTCGCCACCCAACTGTTGTTGGGAAATATTGAATTAAGACTAAAGGAGCTAATTAGTCTTAATTTGGACCACTAGTCGTCGTTATTTCCTCTTCTCGTTTTGAAAAAGAGGAAAAGGGAAAACCAGAGTTTCTAAGTCCGGAGGTTAACCTATTAAAACCTTTACGGTTACCACCTAATCTCCTAAAATTGTTCCTATTTAGAAATGTGCTTCATTGTGTTTCTGTTACTTTTTATTATATTATTTCAAGAAAATGATTTTTTTTTTTATTTTTATGGGTTGACCCAAATGGGTGCTTACGTACCTGCTACTCATGATCAAACAAGTCGTAGTTTGCTTTTCTGAAAACTTTAAGTTTGTTTGTGAATTTTAGTTTTTGAAATCTCTTTTGATTTATGTTTTTAACATTTTTATGATTTTATGATTTTCTATGATTTTATGATTTTCTATGATTTTTATGATTTTTTCTTAAGTTATTATCTATCCTATTTTGAAATCTAAAATTTTATTATTATTTTCCTAATATTTTTATTACTTTTCTACATTTTTATTTTCTTTATTTTTATTTTTTATATTTTATCTTTTCTTTTCTCATTTATTATTTTTCTACATTATTAAATTCTAGAAAAATCTAATTTCTACATTTTCCTATTTATTGAAAATAAAACAAACAAATAAATAAATAACTAAATAACAAATAATAAATAAATAAATAAACAAAATAAATTAATTAAATAAAAAAATCCGGAAAATCCGACTTACCTGGATCCGGGTCGGTGCGCGGGTCGGGTCGAATCAGTCGGACACGGCGGCGGAGGAGGCTCGTTCACGGCGTTCCGGCGGTCTTTTGGCGCGGGTGAGGTGTCAAATCCTAGCTTCTCGAGGGTACTGAATCCAATGGTGGTGGTGGTTCACTCCCAGATTGCCTCCTGGTGGTGGTTCAACTCCAGTCGGTGCTCGCGGTTTTGGATTCTTCTCCGATGCTCTCCGATTCACTCCTTTCTCTCACTTTCTCTCGATTGTGATCTATGTTCTGGCTTCCTCCACTCCTCCTCTATTTATAGGCACTTGAAACCGAGCTGGATAAGCTCGGATTTCCTTCGATCGAAGCTAATCGGATTTTCGGTTAGAAAACCAACTCCGATTTGTGTCTATCCATCGATTTGTTGCGATTTGATTCCAATTAGATAATGTTTATCTTATTTCTGTTGAAGATCTGTTGGATTTGTGCAAAAAATCGAATCGAAACGGCCGAAATACGAATTTTTACTTCCGCCGGCGATCTCGGGCTCGAGGTAGGAGACGATCACGCGCCAGGCGCGTGTGCTTCCTCTAGCCAATCAGATGCTGCCACGTGTCCTGGGTAAATGAAAAATTCGCAAAACGAGGAAACTGCTTCCCCTGCGTTTCGAACCCCTGACCGAGCCCCCCTGCGCGCGCCTTAACCCATGGTCCGGACCAGCTGAGCTAGCCCATTTTCCTGATTTTCTTTTATTCGCAAATTGCATATATGCAATGCATTTTTTTTTTGTATTTTTTGAAATTTCAAAAATTTGTAAAAATTGTTTATTATTTATTATTGCCATTTCTGAAATCATTTTTTAAAATTGATGTGATTTCTTATTTATTTTTATTTTTTTGAATATTTTTATTATTTATGGTAAATTAGAGAAAAATTAGAAAAAATTGGAAATTATTGAAAATTGATTATTTATTATTATTATTGATTCCTAGGGCAAAAATGAGGTATTTACAGCTGCCCCTCTTTGTAGTAAAGTTTGCAAAACTTGACTACAAAGACAAAAAAGAAGATGCCATTTTTGGCCTCTTGAATAGGTTTTTGATAGGAAAATGCTCAATGAGCTAATAATCCCATGATTTAAGATGATCCTAACAATTTAGAGTAATGTTCCCTCCCCAAATAGGGCTTTATGGGCTGACTAATTGGTGATAGGAAACACCTCAAGCATTGTGTGGAAGAAATGATGATAGGAAGCATCTTATCAAACTAGCAACCTTGAAAAGAAAATTTACTCAGGAAGTGCCCTTATGAGCTGGCTACCTGTCAACAGAAGCGTCTTGCTAGACTAGCAACTGTTTGGAAGAATATTTCCGAAAAGTACCCCAAGAGCTGACTAATCGGGAGAATTTAGGAAAGTGCCCCTCATGGGCTGACTCATTTTGAATTGAATGCCTCAAAAAGTGCCCCCTATGGGCTAACCATGAGGTAAATTTTTAGGAAAGTGCCCCCTATGGGCTGACTAACCTATGATAGAAATGTCTCAAAAAGTGCCCCCTATGGGCTGACTAACCAGGAGTTGAATTGTCTCAAAAAGTGCCCCCTATGGGCTGACCATGAGAACAAAGTTTTAGGAAAGTGCCCCCTATGGGCTGACTAACCTGGAGTTGAATTGTCTCAAAAAGTGCCCCCTATGGGCTGACCATGAGAACAAAGTTTTAGGAAAGTACTCCCTATGGGCTGACTAACCTGGAATTGAATTTGTCTCAAAAAGTGCCCCCTATGGGCTAACCATGAGAACAAGGTTTTAGGAAAGTGCCCCCTATGGGCTAACTAACTTGGAATTGAATTTGTCTCAAAAAGTGCCCCCTATGGGCTAACCATGATAACAATGTTTTAGGAAAGTGCCCCCTATGAGCTGACTAACCTGGAATTGAATTTGTCTCAAAAAGTGCCCCCTATGGGCTAACCATGAGACCAAGGTTTTAGGAAAGTGCCCCATATGGGCTGACTAACCTGGAATTGAATTTGTCTCAAAAAGTGCCCCCTATGGGCTAACCATGAGAACAAAGTTTTAGGAAAGTGCCCCTATGGGCTGACTAACCTAATGTAAAAATGATATCTAGAAAGGTGCCTTTATAGACTGACTTTGGAAGAGATCTAGGGAAGTGCCCCTTTTTGGGTTGACTACCCTATTAAGGAGAATGTTTAGACAAATGCCCCACTATGGGCTGACTCATTTTGTGCTTTTGAATATGCTTTCTACAACCTGAACTAAATGATGCGATGATATGATAGTTATTTATTTTAATATGCTTGCCAGTTTATCGTGGATAGCAATCAAACAACCGAACCTTCGTGCTGGTTTGTTTCTGCTTCATTTCTTCTTATCTTGACACGGGGTTGAAAATTTTGATGTGCTCCTTTTCTTTATGCGCAAGGCTCTTTTGACGGTAATGTTATCCTAATGATGCGCTCGGTTCTAATGTTCAAAAATAGATAGGATTATATCACAAACTATATTAAGATTCATTATCATTTCAGCATTTATCTTTCATTGGTGATATGGTGGGTAATGTGTTTAGGAATATTTGTTGTGATGAGAATTAATTGTTGATCATTCAGGGATATTAACTTTACTTGTAAAAAGTAAAAATTTAAGTCGACGAAACTTATATCGAACATTGGCTTTTATAAACATTGGCAAAATTTCAATTTCCTTGCCTAAGGATAGTACATCTTTACAGCATCTGTGTTAATGGGGTCTCTCAATTCTGGACCATCCATTTGAGTTAATATCAGAGCACCTCCTGATAAAACCTTTTTCACCACATAGGGGCCTTCGTATTTTGGGGTAAATTTCCCTCTGGAGTCTTGGGCATTCAGAAGAACCTTCCTTAGTACCAGATCCCCCTCTTTAAAGTACCGAGGTCTCATCTTCTTGTTAAATGCTCGGGCCATTCTTTGTTGGTAACACTGGCCATGACATAATGCAGTAAGTCTTCTTTCATCAATCAAATTCATCTGATCAAGCCTCTTCTTTACCCAGTCCGACTCAGTTAACTGAGTTTCTAACAAGATTTTGAATGATGGTATCTCAACTTCAACTGGTAGCACTGCTTCTGTACCATATACCAATGAGTAAGGGTTGACTCCTGTGGATGTTCTTATTGAAGTCCTATAAGCCATGAGAGCAAACGGTAACATTTCATGCCAATCTTTGTAAGTTGTTGTCATTTTCTCGATGATCTTCTTGATATTTTTGTTAGCTGCTTCTATTGCCCCGTTCATTTGAGGTCGATAGGGAGTTGAATTTCTGTGGTTTATGTGGAATTGTTGACATAAACCCGTCATCGATTTATTATTAAGATTGGTACCGTTGTCGGTGATGATAGACTCAGGAACTCCGTATCGGGCTATTATGTCCCTTTTTAAGAAGCGGACTATTACCCCTTTGGTGACATTGGTATATGATGAAGCTTCTACCCATTTAGTGAAGTAATCGATCGCTACCAGTATAAATTTATGGCCGTTGGATGCTGTTGGAGTGATAGGGCCTATTATGTCGATTCCCCCACATGGAGAATGGCCATGGTGCTGATAACAAGTGTAGCTCGTTGGGCGGAGCATTTATCCGGTTCGCGTATACTTGGCACAGATGACAGTGCTTGACATATTTTATGCAATCTGATTCCATGGTCAACCAATAATATCCTAACCTCATGATTTTTCGGGCCAACATATAGCCATTCATATGAGGTCCACATACTCCTTCATGTACTTCTTTCATCAATTCGCATGCTTCATCTTTGTCCACACATCTCAACAGGGTGGTATCAGATGATCTCTTGTAAAGTATGGACCCACTTAATAGGAAATGACTTGCTAACCTTCTGAGTGTTCTTTGGTCATTCTTGCTAGCCATTTCGGGGTATTTACCTTCTTGGAGAAAGGTCTTGATATCGTGATACCAAGGTTTGTTATCTTGTATCTTTTCCATTGTTAAATAGTAGGCGGGCCGACTTTCGATGTCTATTTTCATCGGTTGAACTTCGACTCCCCCTGTTATCTGGATCATAGATGCTAGCGTGGCTAGTGCATCCGTGAACTGATTCTGAGTTCTCGGGATGTATGTGAAAGTGATTGCCTTGAATTCTTCAATTAGCTCTGTCAAGTGTTGATGATACGGTACCAGTTTGGGGTCTTTAGTCTTGTATTCCCCTCTTGTTTGTAGTATAATGAGCGACGAATCTCCATATACTTCTAACTCACGGATTCCCTTTTGGCAGGCCATTTTGAGGCCAAGAATATATGCTTCATATTCTGCGATATTATTGGTATAAGGAAATGTAAGTCTCGTCGCCATAGGGAATTGAATGCCATCCGAGGATATCAATACTGTCCCAACCCCACAACCGAATACATTGGCAGCTCCATCGAAAAACAATCTCCATTTAGCATTCTGCCCTATCCCAAAGTCTTCTACCAGCCTATTTTCCACTGTCAATATATTCTCATCCGGAAATTGGGCCTGTAGTTCTTGGGAATCTGTCTCGACAGGGTGTTCCGCTAATTGGTCGACTAAGGCTTGCCCTTTCATCGAGTTCTAATTTATGTATGTGATGTCGAACTCAGATAGGAGCATTTGCCACTTAGAGATTCTCCCTATCAAGGCCGATTTCTCTACCAAGTATTTCAAGGGATCATGTCTTGTCAGCAGCTCGATATAGTAGTAAAGGGTGTATTGCCTTAGTCGATGCATGACCCAGATTAAAGCACAACACGTCTTCTCCACCTCTGAGTACCTCTGTTCCCCGTTTGTGAACTTTTTGCTCAGATAATATATGGAACGCTCTCTTCCCTCATCATCTTTCTGCCCCAGCACACATCCCATGGATTCAGGGAGTATAGTGAGGTATAGGAATAAGGGTTTTCCTTGTTTTGGGACTATCAAGACCGGAGGTTTTATAAGATAGTCTTTGATTGTCTTGAATGCCTCTTCGCATTCGTCGTCCCATTCTATTGTGGCGTTCTTCTTCAACAGACGGAATAACGGCCGGCATTTGTCGGTGAGCTGTGAGATAAAACGAGCTATATAATTTAATCTTCCCAGCAAGCTTCTTACTTCTTTAACGGAGTGTGGGGAAGGTAATTCTAATATGGACTTTACCTTGTTAGGGTCGATTTTAATGCCTTCCTGACTTATGACAAACTCTAACAATTTCCCCTTTGTGACCCCAAAAGTACATTTCTCTGGGTTTAACTTGAGCTGAAATTTTCTCAGTCGTTTAAACAATTTCCTCAGGATATCTATATGGCTTTCTCTTTCTTTGGATTTGGCTATCATGTCGTCGACATATACTTCAACTTCTCGATGCATCATATCGTGAAGTATAGCGACCATGGCTCTCTGATATGTTGCCCCGGCGTTTTTTAAACCGAAGGGCATGACTTTGTAATAGAAAGTCCCCCACGTTGTGATGAAGGTCGTTTTGGTTTTATCTTCCTCAGCCATTTTTATTTGATTATATCCTGAGAAACCATCCATGAATGAGAAGAGATGGTTTCCCGCAGTGTTGTCTACTAGAACATCAATATGAGGTAGGGGGAAGTTATCCTTTGGCGTGGCTTGGTTTAAGTCCCGAAAGTCTACGCATACGCGTACTTTTCCGTTCTTTTTCATGATGGGGACTATATTTGCTACCCACTCTGGGTAGTCGGATACTTCAATGAACCCTACTTCTAGCAGTTTCTTAACTTCTTCTTTGATTTTCAGCAAAATGTCAGGCCTAAATCTTCTCAGTTTTTGTTTTTTAGGTTTGACATCTTCCCTTGTGGGAAGCCTGTGAACCACTATCGATTGGTCTAGCCCTGACATATCACCATATGACCAGGCAAACACATCCGCATATTCCGTTAATAGCTCGGTTATCTCACATTTTTGCTCGGCACTCAAACTGGTCCCGATTTTGAGGTTCTTAGGGTTTTCCATGCTTCCTAGATTTACTGTCTCCACAGGCTCATCGATCGAGATTCCGCTTTGTTCATGTTTTAGCCAATTTTCTTGTATTATTTCGTGGTCTAAGATATCGCTTTCAACAACTAACCCAGCAGCGTTGGAAACGATATCAGCGTTTTTACTTTCTACCTGCGCGAAATATCCCTGATGTTCAATGGTAGGAGATCTGAGTAAGAAAATGAAAGCATATATATATAAGAAGGAAAAAAACAAACTGTAATTGAACTTGATAAAAAGTCTCAATAAAATTTGTTTAATAATTTTTCTCTACTTTTGAGCTAACTTAGCGCTACCGATAGGATAACAAAACCAATTGTTCAGAGCCGGATGCTGGTTGGACGTGCAGGGGGTTGATTTCCCTTTGCTGTCGTCCTCTTCATTTATCCACAGCTCTTGAATGATGTTTGCCTTTCAGAAAGATTGTTGGAGAGGTGGGATGCACATCTGGGTGTCGATCAGTTTCCCCCTTATTCTGCCTTTGACACTTCTTGCCTGCGCTTCGTAGTCAGCGCTAGTGTTGTTGCAGTTGCTGCTGTTTACCATTTTGATCTTTAAGCGGGTATGTATTGGGCTTCTGGAAAGGTTCGGTTGCTTGAGAGCTATTTTGATACCTAGCGCGCATTTTTCTTTTTTTTTTTTTAGTATGATGTATGCAAATGCTATGCATGTGTCACACGGATGCTAAAAATAAAAGGGTTGACAATTGATTGACGATGTAATATTGAAACTTTACTTTTATTAATATTGAATAATTTTTGGAGTTCAACATTCAAACAAATAAAAGATTACAATGATAATCTATTTCCTAGCTCTCTTGGTCTTCTGTTATGGAGACTCAAGCTTCCCGTTGATGATGGCTTCTAATTCTTCAACCCTGGCTTTCATCTTGAGTGGGAGTGATCTCGCATGGCCCAATGAAGAAAGCCGCAGGCTCTATTTCTCATAGGTGGAGCATAGTCCGTACCAAAGGCAAATTCACCTCTATCTTTGTTAGTGAGAGGATGGGCCTATCGTTTGCTGGACGAAGGCCTGCTCCTCTAGGTTGTACAAGGTAAACCAATGGTCCAGTACCAACTTTGGGTCTAAAGGTTTGTACACCTGAATTTCTTTGCGGAGGAGGTGGTCGACTGCGGTGCTAGCCATCTGTTACAATAAGAAATTGCCTATTTACAAACAGAACTATAGAAGCATTATAGGGAAATAAATTTGAACTCCATGAACAAAATAACAAACCATTACATTGCCACCAATTGTCAACCTTATGATGTTATGTATGCAAATAGGTTGGTTCTAACTGGTTCTCGAGCTCTATGGCCTCCCGCATTCTAGGAGAAATGGATCTCAAGCCATATCGAAGCATTGGGTGGAGTAGCCTAATTGGTCCCGAACGGTGAATCAACTCACTTCGCCCGAAACCTACACAATGGCTCCCCGTCTTAGGTTTCTAGGACGGTCCGGGTTCGACCGCATCTACTCACACAAACATTATGCATGCAAACCCCCACAAAAACTGAAAATCTAACTAATCCCTGAAACGTTAGTAACAGAATAATGATTGAAACACATTTCTTAAAGAGAACAATTCGAAGAGATTCATGTGGTTAGCCTACTGTCATGGGTCCCCAGCGGAGTCGCCATCCTGTCGAGTCTAATTTTTGAATTCCCATTCCTAATCCGATCTAGACTAAACCCTATGCTCATCTAATGTAGATCCTCAACTTGAGTTAGGAATTTCGTTTGATTTTTGGAGTCGCCACCCAACTGTTGTTAGGAAATATTGAATTAAGACTAAAGAAGCGGATTAGTCTTAATTTGGACCACTAGTCGTCGTTATTTCCTCTTCTCGTTTTGAAAAAGAGGAA
Source organism: Laguncularia racemosa (assembly GCA_037954665.1). NCBI lineage: Eukaryota > Viridiplantae > Streptophyta > Magnoliopsida > Myrtales > Combretaceae > Laguncularia > Laguncularia racemosa. The sequence goes on along the minus strand of JBBMOL010000001.1, from coordinate 3,500,828 downwards.
AAGGGAAAACCAGAGTTTCTAAGTCCGGAGGCTAACCTATTAAAACCTTTACGGTTACCACCTAATCTCCTAAAATTGTTCCTATTTAGAAATGTGTTTCATTGTGTTTCTGTTACTTTTTATTATATTATTTCAAGAAAATGATTTTTTTTTATTTTTATGGGTTGACCCGAATGAGTGCCTACGTACTTGCTACTCAGGATCAAACAAGCCGTAGTTCACTTTTCTGAAAACTTTAAGTTTGTTTGTGAATTTTAGTTTTTGAAATCTCTTTTGATTTATGTTTTTAACATTTTTGGGATTTTTTTTCTAAAAAATCTAAGCCTAAGCTTTAATCTGATTTTTAGGAAAAACATCAATTTTGGATTTATTTGGAAGAAAATGATTTTTCTAAGTGTTAAAACTCATTCATTTTTTTTTCTTTTTGAATTTTTATTATTTTTCTATGATTTTTATGATTTTCTATGATTTTATGATTTTTATGATTTTTTCTTAAGTTATTATCTATCCTATTTTGAAATCTAAAATTTTATTATTATTTTCCTAATATTTTTTATTACTTTTCTACATTTTTATTTTCTTTATTTTTATTTTTTATATTTTATCTTTTCTTTTCTCATTTATTATTTTTCTACATTATTAAATTCTAGAAAAATCTAATTTCTATATTTTCCTATTTATTGAAAATAAAACAAAAAAATAAATAAATAAATAACAAATAATAAATAAATAAATAAACAAAATAAATTAATTAAATAAAAAATCCGAAAAATCCGACTTACCTGGATTCGGGTCGGTGCGCGGGTCGGGTCGAATCGGTCGGACACGACGGAGGAGGAGGCTCGTTCATGGCGTTCCGGCGGTCTTTTGGCGCGGGTGAGGTGTCGAATCCTAGCTTCTCGAGGGTGCTGAATCCAATGGTGGTGGTGATTCAACTCCGGTCGGTACTCGCGGTTTTGGATTCTTCTCCGATTCACTCCTTTCTCTCACTTTCTCTCGATTGTGATATGTGTTCTAGCTTCCTCCACTCCTCCTCTATTTATAGGCACTTGAAACTGAGCTGGATAAGCTCGGATTTCCTCCGATCGAAGCTAATCGGATTTTCGGTTAGAAAACCAACTCCGATTTGTGTCTATCCATCGATTTGTTGCGATTTGATTCCAATTAGATAATATTTATCTTATTTCTGTTGAAGATCTGTTGGATTTGTGCAAAAAATCGAATCGAAACGGCCGAAATACGAATTTTTCCTTCCGTCGGCGATCTCGGGCTCGAGGTAGGAGACGATCATGCGCCCAGCGCGTGCGCTTCCTCTAGCTAATCAGATGCTGCCACGTGTCATGGGTAAATGAAAAATTCGCAAAACGCGGAAACTGCTTCCCCTGCGTTTTGAACCCCTGACCGAGCCCCCCTGCACGCGCCTTAGCCCATGGTCCGGACCAGCTGAGCTAGCCCATTTTCCTGATTTTCTTTTATTCGCAAATTGCATATATGCAATGCGATTTTTTTTTTTGTATTTTTTGAAATTTCAAAAATTTATAAAAATTGTTTATTATTTATTATTGTTATTTCTGAAATCATTTTTTAAAATTGATGTGCTTTCCTTTTTTTATTTTTTTGAATATTTTTATTATTTATGGTAAATTAGAGAAAAATTAGAAAAAATTGAAAATTATTGAAAATTGATTATTTTTTATTATTATTGATTCTTAGGACAAAAATGGGATGTTTACACTATGTTTCAACATGCTCAATTGATGCGACTTCTAAAAGTATAATTCAACTGCATGTACTCATCTTTAGAAGTATCATTGATCGCACATTTCAAATCCAAAAGATATAATACTTTTCGACATGCTTGATCATTAAATCTCTAAGCAAATAAACATAAATGTTGCAACCACAACTTTGCCTAATGGTATTACAGTAATGGTTGCATATCCATACATCGATGAGGGGTAAGCGTGGGTGAGAACCAACATGGATGTAGAATAATAAGATTAGAAGGTAATAGCACAAAGCCACGAGATTAAGGAGGGCAAATTTCAAAGCCCATGTTAGAATTGTGTATAAAATAAATAAATAAATAAGCTTCTCTTTTAAACTATTCTAGATAATACCAAGATTGCAATTGTAGGGTGAAGTTAATTGTTATGATATTCCCAATACTTAGAAGGAAGTGTGTTAAAAGGAATATTATAAAAATGTCAATTAAGTTTAACTTACTATTAGTTTAAGTTTTTCACCTATTTGAATTTAATCCAAGAAATAAGAGAAGTATAGAACTTAACAGATACCACACAAAACAATAGAAGCAAATAAGGCAAGGATAAAGATGATTTATCTAAACATTCTTATAGTGTGCTGGTGGAATGTGATAAAATATTTACTTTTTCCTTTGACAAAAATAGAACTTTAAAGAAAATTATTTTGATTGAAACATATAAAATGCTGTTAAAACTTAAAACAACTTATTGAAATGCAGAGAGATAAGATGCTCTCTCTCTCTCTCTTCTTTTTTTTTTTTTTGGCGTTTCTAATGGGCTTGCGAATATTTCTACAAGGGATTTGTTAAAAAAATTTACCTGCATCTTGAATTGGGTTATTTAGCCTTTATCTCTTTGTTTGTTAAATTTTTGGGTCTTTTTAGAATTTTAGGTAGAAGTTACCCTACCTCGAATCACATGGAATAATTTTTTTTTTTCTTTTGAAAAAAGGTATATCAATGAAAAAAAAAATCCAATTAGAAAAATGAAGATGGTTAGTTATCAGGAAGGAACACTCATTAGCGGAATACTATTTATGAATGCAATATGTTGTTTAACTACCCGTTCAGTTTATTATGTCATGTAAATGCATGCTTACAAACTAATATATAGTAGCTAATAAAGAGCAAAAAAAAAGAAAAGTTTGAAATCATTGTAGCTAATTGGTATGGACATAGTTTTTTTTTTTTTTATTTAGATGGAATATGTTCGATTTTTTTATTATTACTAATTGTATAATATACACTTGAAAGGAAAAAAAAAAAAAAAAAGAGAGAGAGAGAGAAATTATTAATGAGTACCTCATACAATATTTTTTTGAACTGTATAACTAATATGAAAAACATAAAATTTATGGTTTTTTTTTAAGTAATGATATGTGTTGCGAAAAAAAATTCACGAGTCTAACTGTTGAACATATTAGTTATTGCTGCATGTTAAGTTTTTCTCATTTATCAAGGCAAAATGCCATGCATACAGCTTCGGAACACCCTTTGGCACACTTATCATTTTCCTTTTTCTTTTTCTTTTTTTCTTTTTCGATCATATTGGAGTTTTAGGGAGCGTTTAAATGCTATTATTTTATGATACCATATTTATCAAAATATTTAGTTATTTATTTAATTTGCATAATTAATTAAGTAATCAAACAAAATAGATTTCAAGGTAAAATTGTATCCTAAATCTTATAATATAAAAATTTATTTTATTAAATAAAATAAATACATTATCAAAACTCAAAAAATAACTTTATATCATCATTATTCCTTTTACTATTATAACCATATCAATATCTTTTCTATAAGTTCTCACGTTTTATACTAAAAATAACATTATATTATCATAAATATCTATATTCTATATTATATAAACCAAACATAATATAAACCGTTCGGTTTATCTACTTCAAATAACGAAAAGCATTTGGGAGGATAGTTTTATCTGTAAATTTTGTCTTGTGCTTGAGCAAATTACAGTCCCACCGAATATGGACTATGAATTTTACTTTAGCGCCTGTGGCATTTAAATTAAACCAACCAAAGTGGAGCGTTGCAGTGTGAGAGCAAAACCCATTTAGAAGTCAGAAGTATCATTTCAACACGTGGGCCCAAGACCTTGGTGTCTTTTTCATTTTTATCCTTTCTAAATTTGTTCTCGTCAACATTGTATTATTCAATTTAAAATAAAAAAAATAATTAATTAACTTGTTAATAAGTATTTCGAATAGTATTTTTTTTTCTTTACCTATATTATTATGCAAAAACATTCTATAAGATGCATAGATTTTAAAAACTAAGCAATTTTGATGGAATCGCTTGCCACGGAATCCAAGGCAAAACAACTCTACATCATCAATAATCTTGGTTTATTAACACAATAACCAAAGCTTGAGGTGCTAAATAACTCTAAAGTAGATTGCTTATGGTTTTTTTTTTTTTCTATTTTACATGTAAAAATGGATCCATATAAGTTTTTAAAAAATTGTAAAAAAGCTCTATTAAAAAAACTCATTGATAAAATTAAGAATCGATAAAAAGACTTATTTAATCTAAACAACACATTGTTAAAGATGCTAATATTTGTCGATAAGCACCTAAAGGAGATGCTTAGAGTGCTATACCAGTATTCTAAACAACACTCATTTTTAAATAACTCTCTATTTTATTAAGGGTTACTTTTCTAAAATTCCTAACTAATTTCTTAAATCTTTTATGTATCCTATATTATCATTACTTTTCAAATACTACATAAAATATTTTTAAAAGATTATTAAATTATGAAAAATTATTTCATTAATATTATATATTATAATAGTAATATCATATTTACTATCACAAAAAAAAAATAAAAAAGGAAAATGAATAATAAAAATTAAAAGCAAGTAAAATATGAAAAAAAAAATTATAACCGTTCTTCAATGGCATATCTTGAAAATTAAAAAAAAAAAAAATCAATGGCATGCTACATCTAACAAAAATCAAACAAAAGTGATGAGATGAAGGAGTAAGTACTGGAGCTTAACTAAGTATCCCTCCATTTTTAAGCACTTACTAGTGCTTCAACTTTATAAAGGAAGGTGCACCACCCCTTATAACATGTGCTCAACTTTAATGGGAAGTTATTGGGAGAGTTGCTTCAAGCGCTACATCAATATTTAAGCAATTTTCCTTCTAAAGTAACTATCCATTTTATCAATAGTTACTCAATAAGTTACTTAACAATTTTTTTAAAACTATCATTACATTCAAACTAATATCTAAATTATTATTTAAGATTATCGAAGTATAAATAGTTAATTTATTTTTACATGTTATAATAAGAATATTTTATTTAATATTACAAAAATATAAAATATGAGTTATTTTTTTTTTTTGCATGAGTAATTATTAATAGTATACTATCATTGATGATGGGACAATAATTAAATTTAAAACCATACAAGCTAAAGTACATAAGCAACACAGAAAAAAAAAAAAAAAGACGATACAAACAAAAAAAGAAGAAGAAGAAGCCAACACATAAATTGAAATCATCGTATCTAATTATTGAATGTTATTAATAAGTCCAAATTGCTACCACACATGCTCAATTAGCTCGGTTTGTAACTAATGGTGTTTAACCCTATCACAAAGTCTAATATTATTTTGAATTTACATCGCATACTCTACAATATGGTTGTGAGAGATATGAGGTGCGAGATCATTAATATCTCCCCATTCATAATTTTGAACTTGAAAATTGAAATTGCAGTCATCTCGTTCATCCTCAATAACCATATTATATAAAATTATGCATGCCCTCATAATTTGTCCTATAACCTATTGATCTTAAGAATGCAAAGGTCCACGAACTATAGCAAAATGAGCTTGTAGCACAACAAAAGCTCATTTAACATTTTTCCTATATCTTTCTTGTTGCTTAGATCTAATTGCTCATTTGGAGCAATTGATTGGAGTTTTATTGAAGAGTTGTTTTGAGTGGTATGTATTGTTGAATATTTTCAAGCACAAGGTAAGAAGAATATTGGAAAAACGATGAGATTATGCTTATCGGGTTTTGATTGAAATTTTATAGGCTTTGATTTATAATTAGTCATTTTTTAGGAAATTGAAAATTTGGAAAATCTTGAAAATAGCCATTGAATGGAAAATACGACCTGCCTTATGAAATTTGGGGCATTTGAAAATTTTGTGTGCTTGAAAAGCAATAAATTTTGAAATTTATTGGGATACATTTGCTCTCAAAATGGAAATAGAGAGATTTTTTTGTTAGATACAATTTATGGAAAATTGTTTGAATGAAAAATTCTACATAATTTGAATCTATTTATAAAGAAAAAAAAATTAAAGGAGCAGAATTGAACTTGCTTGATAATGTCAAGCTTTTCTTGATCAAAAAATGAAAAGAGAGGGTCAAGTACTGTTTCTTCATAGAGTAACTTTCAACGGCTCAAGCAACTCTTTCATTCTACTCTATTGATTAAGTCCCGGTGCTTTATCTTGGATTTTGGGCTAAGCAATACTAATTCTGATGCTTTAAGGAAATACGGAAATTGTGGAGATAATGAGAATTTCTTTTTCATTTGTACTTTTGCATTAAGTAAATAACATATACTTTTACTTACATATAAAGACGAATAAGAAATATTAAATTTTTTATTTTAACCATCATATATAACTTACTATCTTTTTATTTGTTATCAATAACACTTTATTTGGCATCTGAAAGGAAAAAATATGCAAAGAAAGAATATAGAAGAAAAAAACGATTCCTTTCATGTGTTTGGATAATGAAAAAAAAGAAAAATATAAAGAAAATAAAAAGAATATTAAATTATAATATAAAATTATTAATATACTTATGAAAAGTAAAAAGAAAAAAGAGAGGCAATTTACAATTTTGTAAATGTTAAATTTTCTGTTTCTTCCCTTCCTTTTTCTCTCTATTTTGAGAGGGAAAAAATATATATGGGCCCTAAAAAAAATAATTTATCCTATTTTTCTTTTTTTGCACTTTTTTTCTTATACCAAATAATAAAATTACAATTTTTTCCAATTCATTTCTTTACTTCCCTTTCCTTCATCTCAAGCACTAGGAGTAGGCATAGTTTAGACAAACTGCATCAAACTATATATTACGATTTTTTTTTCTTAAATTGAATATAACTATATAGTTTGTTTTATAATTTTTTTAAATAAAAAAAAAGATTGAACCTTATTTGGTTTACAGTTTGAACTGTTTTTACACGTATTATTATTTTTTATATATAAGTTAATAAATTATGGAAATTATACTTAACATAAAAAAAAATAATTTATTATTATTTTTGTAATATTATTCACTATTTTCAATACTATTTGATATATTAAAGAAATTTTTTTATTTATCTCAATATAATTATTCTTTATATATCAATCAGTACGTAAAATTATAAAATAAAAAAAATTACTTAATTCATGGTTCAATTTGGTTCAATCTAAACTAATTTGTGGTTTGATCAATTTTTTTTCCTATCCCTACCAAGCACAATGTAAGAATAAAAACTTTATTATAAATATAATAAGTAGTTTTGTTTATAATGTTAAAGTGGAAAGATCTATCTAAAATCTTTATTATTTTTAATTTTATTTTAATCTTCAGTTAATCAAAGAATCTATCAAAATAAGTATACAATACATTTAAAAACATTTTTGTAAGATGTTTGCTAAATTAAAACCACCCAGGACCAGGACCTCTACTCTTTTCCTTGCATCCGCTAATTGCATGTATTCCCTTATGTAATTTATAAGCATAAAACAGAATGATAGATTCTTCCAAAACAAAACCGGTCCCACCACGAACTTTTCTGTTGCTTCTAAATCTGAACTTTCCACTGTTCTCTGTTTCCAGTCTCCATGGATTGGATTGGATAGTCCTTTGTCAGTCACTCTTTGTCCTTGTAAACTGAACCCACTTTTCGGCATTTCCTTCTATCATTTCAAATTTCAATTTTGAATTCAAACAGCATATTACATTGCAAAACCCAATAAACAAATAAATAAAACAAGTTAAAAACAACACGTAGTAAGATAGATAAAGATCAAATCTTTATTAGTGTTCTAAAGTTTTGGAACATTTGAACAATCATGGGTGGAGAGTCAACTGCTTGTCTCATGCAACATCAACCTTTCTCTTATGTTTCTGGACTTTCCAGTGAACCTATACAGGTCAGTTCATGCATTTTTTTTTTTTTAAAGGAAAAAATACTCATGACAATTCTTCTAAAGCAATGTATTTGAATTTTTCTTCCTTGCATTTGGGTATGTAGATTTTGTTGAAATGTAAAAACGGGTTCTTTTTGTTTTGTATTTCTACATTGTAGATTTGCTTGTTTTGTTAATTCATGAAAGAAAGCCAAAAAAAAGAAAAAAAAAGAACTATATGAATTCTTTTTCAATAATGTAATTGAATTTTTCTTCTTTGCAATTATTTGGGTATGTAAATTTGTTGCAATGTAAAAATGGGTTATTTTAGTTTTGTATGTCTCCGTTGTAGAATTATTTCTTTTGTCAGTTCATTAAAAAAAAAAAGCCAGAAAAAAAAAAACCATTCGTTGTATTTGGATTTTTCTTCTACGCAATTATTTGGGTATGTGAACTTTGTTGAAATTGTGAAATTTTTATTTTTGTATTTCTACATTGTAAAATTGTTTGTTTTGTCTTCTTTTGTGGTTGACGAGAATTATCAAAATGAATGCAAGAAGTAGATTGTTTTAACGTATAAGAATAAATAGAAAGTTTCAATATTCATCCCATATATATCTGCAATAATCTATCTGAATTTTCCTTTTCTGCTACTATTTGGGCTTGTAATTTGTCAAATTGTAAAAATGGTTTGTTTTTGTTTTGTATATCTGCATTGTGTTACTTCTATAATTACTAGTTTTGTCTCTATAGCATCGATTCTGAATAAAACCCAGTAGGTGAACTTAGGGAAACGAACTTTTTTCAGCAATATATAGTATGGCACGTGTTATTAGGTGTCATCTAATGTTTTAGTTTCAGCATTAAGCAATACATTTTAAACAAGTGCTTCGTGCATTCGATAAGGATTGTACGTTGCAAGTTTTCCTTTGCTCTTTTTTGGCCGCAGTTTTCCTTTGCTTGTTTTATAAAAATTTCTACAGTGAATAGGCAAGTAAACTTGCCATATTCAAGGCACTTGTAGGCGGAGCCGTTAGCAACATTGAGGAATAAATGGAAATTTTCCTTATTCATCTTGAATTGATGTGTTGGTGTAATTTGGTTACTTCCTTCTTTTATCTGCATTTTCCTCATTGAACTAAAAACAAGACTGACATGGAGTAAGTAGTAATTGAAATGATAAAGATTCATGTATTGTAATCCTACAGGGGAATCCAATTAATGCCTTGGGGCATTCAGTCTCGTTTGGGAGGTTTGTGTCAGATTCGGTATCTTGGGAAAGGTGGTCAGTGTTCTCTCATAATAAATATGTCGAAGAAGCTGAGAGATATGCTCAACCTGGATCAGTTGCACAGAAGAAAGCCTTTTTCGAAGCTCACTATAAGAGAATGGCAGCTAAAAAGGCTGCAGCGTTGCTTGAGCAACAGATGAACGCTACGCCAAGCCATGAATCCCAAGCAGGTTGTGTCGATGAAACGGTCAATAATGCTGGAAGCGAATTTGCAGATGCTGAGCCGAATGCTAGGATAGTTAATGGTCGGGAAGAATTTTTAGAGGCCAAAACTGGTGAGACATGCCTTGGCACCAGTAATGATGAGGCTTACCCAAGAGTTGAGATGCAGAATAATGAGAATCATGTTGATGAGGGGGTTGATCCTTTAGTTGAATGCAAGGTAGTTATGGAGAATGCTGTGGCAATTGAATCCAAGAGCGAGCAAAAGGAATTTACCGAATCTGATCAATGCGGAACCCCTGACATGGAGAAGCCCCTGCTGAAGGTAGCTCTTTCTATGATCTTTCAACCACTTTTTTTAAAGCTGGTTATTCTCTTTGAAATTTATTTTTGTTATTCTGGCAGAAGTCAGCCGATAAAAAGTTATCGAGCTCAGCGAGCAAGAAGAAGTTGGTATCGCATTCACCAAAGTCTTTGGGTTACCGTAAAATATCGAAGGTTCCATCATCACCAGCCAAACACAGAGCTGTTCAGCCTTGGAAAGAAAACTTAGGAACTCCCACGAGCAAGAAGTCGGGGCTTGATTGTGGGGATAAGAAGAGAACAACGCCCAAAAGGCCAACATCAAGAAATACAACACCTGTGAGGGAGCTTAATAAGATTCCAACAGTCTCGGGGAAGAGTGAAAATCCAAGAATAGAAGGAAGTTCTGCTAAGACATTGAAAGATAGCACAACTCCTTTGAAGACTCCTACAGCAGTATGTGTAACCTTCTCTTTTTCCTGGATCCTTTTGTTGAAAATAGTGAATTTCTTTTATAAGTGATATCTCTAGTGTTGAAGTTTACTTCCCACAGTTCCACTCTTCTTATGCAGGCATTTTTAAAAGGGAAAACAAAGTACTCTTTAGCAACCCCTCAATCCGAAAGCACAAGGTCTTTACTCTGCAGATGAGAATTTCAATACTTCTGATCTTTTCTGAGCAGAAGTACCATTGCACTTTTTTTTCTTTAATTAAAATTCATCACATAGACTGTCGAATGCAGAACACCATGTACGGCTGTTGAGAGTGGAACTACAGGCCCTAAAAGGCGTTCCCTTGCCACAGAGTAAGGACTATAGAGCTTATTTCCTAATGCAGATAACTTAGTTTTATTTGTGAATAGTATTCCCTAGCAATTGAGTTCTTCTCTTCATGAATGCGAGAAGTTTCAGCAATTACATCCACCTCATGTATATAACTAAAACAGGTTCATCCCTCCATGTCTTTCATTATGATTTTCTCTTAATCTCACCATCCTAGCTGTAGTATTCGATTGGTTGCATTTAATCTCTCACATTGCTATTAATTGATTAATGCATAGTAATTCCTTATCAGCTCAATCAAACTGCTTTGGCTCTTATATTTTTCCATTAAGCTGCTTTTTATTCGAAAGATGGACTCTGTTGATCTACATTCTTTTGTTATATGTTTTCCCTTGCAGTTGTTCCAAGTTCTTGAGTGCTTGCAAAAGCAAATTACAATCGCCAAGTTTGCCCACGCCCTTCAGATTGCGGACAGAGGAAAGATCTGCAAAAAGAAAGGAGGTAAAGAACAGCCATAGCTGCCTGGATGGGACATTCTTTGTCATTTCTCCTTTTCTCCACATTCATCAGCTGTGCTTTCCAGAAAAATAAAAATTCAATTTCTGTTATGACAGATTTATGACTTGCCAATTTTGGATCATTTTAACAGGACTGACTAGATTGTTTAATATCTAACTTATTGAACCTTTAATATGTCCAACATTTTCAGAAGCTGGAAGAGAAGTTCAATATCGAACAGGCTCAAGAAGTTCATCAGCAAACAACAATGAAGGTTCTGTCCTCTGAGCCAAAACTTTATCTCAATCAGAAAAGGAGCTAGCTAGATTTTTTATGTTGGTATACTGTCATTTGGAGCAGTGTAACAGTTATTCTTTTCTCACATGAACAGGAGAAAGCAGAAACAGAGCTGAGAAAATTGCGCCAAACCCTCTGTTTCAAAGCTCGCCCACTGCCAGAGTTTTACAAAGAAAAACGCGGGGATCCAATGGAAAAGGTATTTCTTCTTTTATGTCATGTTCAGTTGAATTTTTTTCCATTTTAAATTAACTTGGAGAAAATCCGGTGAGGCAATATAAACGCCTGTGACCCTGTCATTTTTGTGGATCAATATTGGGTGCCATATGTTGTAGTTGGTAACAAATTTCGTTTAACTCTTCTCATACAGTTACCAACTTCAGTAGCCAAGCTAGGGAAAAAGCCTTTGACAACTATAACACACAGTGCGACCATTCTGCCTTCTGAAAGACCTTTCATCCAGAGCAATGGAACCGAGAAAGTTCAGGGAAAAAATTGTCGAACCATGAAGCAATCTCACATGCTAAGGCACATAAGGGTTCACCATGAGAATAGATCTCCGAATATTCAGCCAAGATGATAGACATAACTTCTACTAGACCACTACAAGCTTTTCGAGATTGATTATTTGTTGTCTGTATAGTTTCAGTGTTAAGAGCATAAGATAGGTGTGCTGTGGCTTTATGGTGAATCTGGTGGATACACTAAGAAAAACCCAGAAAAGGTTTTAATCAAAACAAAAATTTCTTGACTCAATCTATCAATAAGCTGTAAAAATCCATGTTGACACAAAGCTTGGTGGTGGATCTTAATATGAATGATGATTGAATCTCGCTTCAGCCTTATAAATGGGCATACACCTCAATCTAAATATAGTTATACTTATCCCACAAGACACCAAATGAAGTTGCTAATTGAAATAGCATGTTCATAATCATAAATACATTTACATCTATTCAACAAGACACTAATTATCTTCATCATCAACCTGATTCAACATTAAATCTATATCACAAAAACTCAAATCATCTTTGTCATCGCCATCCAATCTTTCAACATGATCGTAAATCCTTTCTCCAATATATCCATGTTCACCTTCGTATTCACGCATGTAATCCTCATCATCCTCTACATATGCAAAAGCCAAGTGATCTACCAATCCTGAAGCAGAAAATCTTGAGAGGTTCAACCTGGTTTGGCCATCCATAACCCGCCAGGTTATTGACTGCTAATTCGAAACCACATCGAATGATCTCATTTTTTAAGTCCCCTTGGTCTTGTTCTTGGACTTACAAGCGGGGTGCACACGACAGCCAATGCACCTTGGCTTACCACACTTGTCCGTGAACTTAAGAGTGGTTGATCAGTTTCAGAGGTACTTTAGTGAATAATCCAGCCGTTGGGGGTGAATCTAATCGGTTGACAAATCGGGACCCGAGTCTGGGGTTCCAAGGTAATGGCAGGATCCGTTATGTCCTAACCATGACATGTTGGTGGCCTTCTCTCTTCATTGGTGACTAGCTGTTTGTGGGCTGAGAAAAAACGGTTGATGAATGAGATGGTGAGAGGTGCAGCTGATGCTGAGTTTGCTTATACAGTGTCCATTTGGGGGGGTTTGAAAACTTGAGGAGCAAGGGCATAGGATTGGTCCTACATCTTGTGGAGCAAGTAATGGAAAGTGACAGGAAGGAAATAATATAACAAATGAAAACAAGTGGATAAAACGCAGATTTCCTAATTAAGTTACATATTATAAAATGGAATTATATATATGGCTCATGGAATATTGAAATAGCTTTGAAAGTGTCAATTATGCAATTATATTATTGATGTGAGTTCAAGGATAAGCCTATGGAGAACTTTTTTTCAAACAACGCCAAGAAACTGAAGAGTATTAACGCAATTATGCTATTATATCATTGGTTTCATCGGATTTGTTAAGAGAGAACCAAGATAAAAGTAAAATAACACAATATTACCAAATACTAACTTTCCTAAAAATAAATATTCATAAATATCTCATAAGATTCTCAAAGTCATTATAATAATATCATAGAAGATACAGAACTAAAAATAACATATTTATGTTTCCTAATATTTGTAACACATGAGTGTTAGGATTGCAAGATATATTTATACAAGATGGAAGTCTGCAAGTGTATAAATAATGTATCATATGACTTGATTTCATAGGGATTGCAACCCTAATACATAAGTAGAAAAGGAATATTCTATCTCTACATAATACTACTATAATATACAATAATAGAGCCCCTCACTCTTAAGGTATCGAGATCTTTGTGAGGTTGGAGTAATGATTAGACAAGTCCTTGATGAGGATATTTGTATGATGGTGATGGGTAGGAATGTAGCAAACAAAAGACATCGCTAGAAGCAATCATTTTACGTATGAAGTGCTAATCAATATCCATAGGCTTGGTGCCATTATGTCGAACTAGTTTACCTAACAAGTAAACATCTCTAAGATTGCCACAACACGAGATAATGGTGCGTTGAATGGGGATCCTTATCTCATAATCGAGATGATAGGTAGATTTTGTTTGGCTCCTCTTATAGTTACCAACTTCGGCAACCTAGCTAGGAAAAAAGCCTTGTGCAATGATAATATATCGTGCAACTATTCTGCCTTCTCAAAGACCATCCATCCAAAGTGATGGATTTAAGCAAGTTTAAGAAGAAAATCATTGAACCATGAAGTAATCTCATAGGCTTAGGCACATAATGGTTCACCATGAGAATAGGTCTCAAAACATTCCATAAAGATGATAGACATAACATCTACTATAAGCATGTTGAGATTGATTATTTGTTGTTTGTATAGTGTAACAATTAGAGAGCATAGGATTAAGAAGTTTTGTGGCTTCATGGTGAATCCGTTGGTAACAATGAATAATGCTAACAATATGGAAAAACTAATAACAATTAACACTAATTATGCTAATAATATGGAAAATAAGTTAAATTTCATGGAAAAGATCAAATTTGCAGAAAATAATTTTTATAAAAAGAATTATTTTATTTTATTTTTTACTTTTCAAAATTAAACAGATTAATAAAACAAAATAAAAAAAAAAGGAGTTGAAAGCTTACCTTACACATGTGCTAAACTGGGTCCGGTTTAAGGCTAGTTCTTTTGATTTTGAGGTCAGGATTGAAATGGTTAGACTCCCAAGATTCTAATATTCGAAAGCCCTACATCAATTTTGAGGAACTCGAGGCCGAGGTAGTCCAATTTCGCTTGAATCAATGAATGTGTAAGAACAAACCCTAACCTTGATCATTAGCAAAATTGAATTACTTCGGGATTTGTTGATTGAAATCAATCAATGGGCTATGGTCTACTGAATATGTGAAAGTGTTCGGTTTGCTTCAATTTACTCTTGAGTGAGAGAAATTGAAGACACAAATTGGTGGTTGTGGTTTGGTGCCATATGTATAAAATCTCTATTTATAATTTCAAACAATCAATAATGCTCAAGACACCTTAAATTCGAAGAAAAATCTAATTATTTTCATAAATGGATATGTTTGGTTTTTTTTATATTTCTTGACTAAATTTATTTTTTGTTGAAATAAATCAAAATTGAGAGTGCAAGAGTATCTTAGAAGCTTTTCTTGACTTAAATATGTATTTAATTCATGATTTTCAAGCAATATTAACTTCTAGTAGCCTAAAGAAAATTAGATATAAAATATATGTATTTTATTTTGCTGATTTTAAGCTTATTTTTAGGTACTTTTCTTGCCTGTTTTTATCCAAATTTGGAGTGATTTAGATGGTGCCTCAAGCCTACTTCCAATTTCCAATTTTTGTTTGAATTAATTTGATTTAAAATGAGTGAAATCAGATCAAGAAATAGGCCTATTTCGTTTTCTGTGCGCCACGTGTCCTGTTTCGACGAAGGAAAACAAATTGCAAAGTGGTGCGCCTGAGGAGATCCGAACGCAGCAACCCTTTGGACTTCATGCGTGTGCCCTTGAAGCTCAGCTATCCTCCATTTGTGTTAGTCTACCTTGACAGAATTATATGTTCGGATTTTTTAAATACTCGGCTTTATTTAAAATTTTTATTATTCATAAAATGATCGGTTTAAGTAAAATTGAAGTATCATTTAGAGTCATAATTAACTTAAATTATCTATTTTCATAACGTTTTAAAATAAGAAAGTTAAACCCTATTTAAAAATAAATTTTTCGATAATATCCATCTTACCAAAAACTATAAAGGTGCTATTAAACCACATATGTCTATTTCACTTTAAAAATTATTTTGGATTTCAAACAATTTTTCTACTCCAAAATAAGCCAAATGGGCCAGCACATAACTAGTTTTGTGAATATTTTTCTAATTTTCTTAATTTTATTGCCTTTTCTATTTTTTTTTTTCATTTTTCCACTTTTTCCTTCTTCTTTTTTATAGTTTTTGGAGGTATTTTCCATAAAATTAGGATTTTTAACTAAAAGAGATTAAGGAAGGCAAAAAGAGATGTCCACAATTCCAAAATATAATTTATTACTAACATCTTTATTACCTTGGCTAACTTTGTTTCCCAAATTAAAAACTGTATTCTTGACAAGACTTGTCTTTGTAATATTTCTTTTAGAAATGGAAAAAACTTGACCTGAGAAATTGGCCAACTTGTAAGAAACGAAATTGATCATAAGTCATCCATGGCAACAAGATCATTTAGGCTTAAGCAATGCATGATTTTCTTTTAGTTGAGTTGAAGCAAATGGGTGAATTGATAAAATCATTCAATATGAGTGGTGATGGAACCTCTCACGACCTTTCAAATGAGCACACACCTATCTGAATACAGTCATCCAACAAGACACCAAATGAAGTTGCTAAATGAAATTTCATTGTCATAAACACGTTTACATCTATCCAACAAGACACCAGTCATCTTCATCATCAATCTGATTCAATACTAAAGCCATGTCACAAAAACTCATACCGTCATATTTGTTCTCCTCATCACCATCCAATCTTTCTATATCATCTTCAATCCCTTCTTCAACATATCCATCTTTACTTTCGTATTTATTCATATAATGCACATCATCCTCCATGTCTGCAGAAGCCAAATGATCTGCTAATCTTGAAGCAGAATATCCCGAGAAGTCCAAACCCGTCCGGCCATCCACAACCCGCCAGGTTATCAACCGCTGATTTGACACCAAATCCAATGATCTCTTTTTTTGAGTCCCCTTGGTCTTGTCCTTGGACTTACAAGCAGGGTGCATATGACAGTCAATGCACCTTGGCTTACCACACTTGCCTGTGAACTTAGAGTGGTTGGTTGGTTTTAGAGGTACTTGAGTGAATAAACCAGCCGTTGGGGGTGAATCTAATCGACTAACAAATCGGGACCCGGGTCTGGAGTTCCAAGGCGATGGCAGGATCCGGTATGTCCTAACCATGCCGTGCTGGCGGCCTTCTCTCTTCATTGGTGACTAGTAGTTTGGGGGCTGAGAAGGAACAGTTGATGAATGAGATGGTGAGAAGTGCAAGTGATGCTGAGTTTGCTTATATAGTGTCCATTTTGGGGGTTTGAAAACTTGAGGAGCAAGGACATAAGATTGGTCCTACATCTTGCGGAACAAGTAATGGAAAGTGAAGGAAATGACACTAAATAAAAATATTCGTCAGAAATTTCCATATTCTTAAATTTATTTCTTATTGAAATAGCATATCGTAAAAGTCTTTTGAAACTAACTTTTCTAAAATAAATATTCCTAAAATATCTCATAAGATACTCATAATCCTTGATAATATCTTTAAAAAATAATAATAAACTGGAAATGAAATATTTATTTTTCCTTATATTTGTGACATGCCCCTCGCAATCTCGTTTCCCACCTGCGGATAAGAAATGGTTTAAGTTTACCAGAACCATACTGATTTCAACTCTTTGCTCAAAAATAAGGACATCATTAGGAGTTCCTTTATATCTACCAGAGAATTTGATCTATACGCTATTGAAGACCAAATACTTATAATTAAACAACATAAGATGAAGCGATTAACTATTCAGACACAAGAAGTTCGTCAAGGAGGAAGATTCTTATTAATATGTATAGGAAGATTCCCATATATGTGCTGTGCAGCAACTACCAATGCTTTAATAAACTAGATCAGTATAATTAAACGTTATACAATGAAGGAAGAATACAAGCACACTAACCAAACAAAAGCAACCTTTTCAGCAATAAATACAAGGCTCCAAAAATTCTATCTCGGGTACTATGAACTTTTTTATTGTCTTACACTAGACTAAACCATCTTTTCTGTTATCTTACACATCTTCCATATGCCATGCCTCATACATTTTCTACCCGCGGAATGCTATTTGGTGTTTGAAACTGTTCTTGACTGTCCTTGCTCATCTCAAATTCTTCCGGCTTCTTCTTCAAGCGATAGAGCACGTAGTGTTGGAACATGAAGAGTAGGTCAAAAAATATAGAAATCTGCAATAAGAAAGGTGAGTATTTAGCATTAGCATTGCGCTTCTCCTATTAGCGGTGCTCCAACAAGGGGGTGGCAGAAGAATCGATCGTGAGTGGATTTTAATCGCATTGGAAAATGGGTTAACACTTTACTAACACAACCTCAGATATAACTACAAATCAGTTGCTATGGTAGAAGTACAAGTAAACAATAGCATCCTGATTTGTTTATCGTACCAGTGATAGTAGCAATTTGCCAATGTTTCCATTGAAGTTGACCCAGGAATCTGCAAAAGAAGGGCCTCAATGTTAACATCATGCTTAATTTGAATGCTATAGGAACATTGGTAATTGGTTAGGAAGAAATAGCTTACGTTGGTCAATAGACTGCACGGCCATCTGCCCGTAATTGGTAATGCCTCCAAAAAAGTCGAGTAAAATGTTGCCAATACTAAATCCATCTGTGCTCTTTCGCCGAAAGTTCATAAATGCCTGCAGTTTATGCAAACAATCACTGCGTTTACATAAGCTACATGGAATTTCATGTGATGACAGGAATCTTACATATGCATGTATGATGAACACAAAAGAAAATATATACCCTCTTCGTGGGAAAAAGATAATCAAATTTTCACTTCAAGGAGAAATAAACACTGACAAAGGAGTAAGAATAAAAAGCCTACCTGTGGAATGTATTTGATAACTGTCATGCATACTTGAATAGTGCTGCAAAAGTTCAAGTTACCTAAGGTTAGAAGAGGAGGATTTCATGATCTAACTAAGGCATAACAGGTCTGCAAGATGATGTGCATCAACGTCCTATACTTTGCTATGAGAACTCACAAAAATTTAGCATACTAGTAAAATAATGTATCGAGCCACGTCGAGCGGAGTGACTTACTTAAAGACGGAGATGAGCCAGAGCCAAGAATGGGATCGCAAAGCCGCGAAAAAGCAACCTGCGGCAGACAACCATACTACAATGACGATTACCATGGCAAGCTTTGAGACCTTCTGACTGCCACGCTATTTGAATCCAGAAAAAGGAATATCATTTTCAAGATCACGTTACAGCAACATTCAACAGACAACGTCATCCATATACAAAAAGCAAAAGATCTAGAGTTTCTTTTTTTCGTTGCACTTACCTCATAAATCACAATCTGGAATAGAGTTACTGCTGTCAATAGAACAGCATGAACAGAAAAAGCCACGTCATTTGCAGCGACAGGAATCATCTGTCAATGCTAAGAATTAGTGAAAATGAAATACAGTATATCTACTTAGTAACAGAGGAAACAAAGCGAATGCAGCTTCCAATCTGGTATTTCTTCCTTGAATGCCGGTCGCAAAAGTACAGGACAGCATGCTATATCCACCTTACTCTTCCTATCTTAAGGATGATGTCCCTAAAGTAACTCCAATAAAGGCTGTTTTCCGAAAACTGAGCAAAAGGATTCCGAACAAAACAGAGCTTATTAATCATCTTCCAAGAATAATACATCCATAGCTATGAGAGACACTGGATTTAGCTACCAACTAGATGAATCTGATAAACTGAGAAATTCATTTTCCCATATTAATGAGTAAAGAAGCATTTTCAAATTGCTCCATTGCCTTAAAAAGGATGGAAATTTTCTGTCATCATAACTCATGTCCTGTGTCATATCATAAATATTGTAACAAATATCGGTTTAGCTCTTCATAAACCAACAAGAACATCATTATCGTGAGCATCACTGTCTAATACATACCTGTCCATGTCCATACTTATTAAAATACTGCTGCTGAACAGCGGAACTGAAGAACAACGTTGCATTGTATATCAAATACGAAGAGTGTTTCATCAAATTGAGCAGCACAAAGTCGAAATTCAACCCCACAACACTGCCAACGAAAGAAAAACAAACATACTAAAACGTTAAAGGGTATCAACAAAGATCCAAACTTGAAATGAGCAGTGGACGATTAGTGATAGCAAACAATTGCATGCCTCATGCAATGCCGTGCCAGACCGGTTTTTTTTTTTTTATATAAATTTCTAAACCTAAAGAGTATGGATGAAGGTACGAACTTGAAATAACAAATTCAGAGAAAAAAAACCAAGAAAAAGGAATAACCTTTTCCTTCTAAAATTCAATATAACTTGTGGGTAAAAACTAATAGACCAAGAAATGAAAGCAGTCCAACCCAGAACTTGGTATAAAACCTCTAACTCTGTGGAATTCCAAGAAGCCATTTTTTTCGCTCTCTCTTTCTATCCCTTCACTCTTCTTCTTCTTCTTCCAAGTTAAGTGGCCTTTTTGTTTTACTTACAAAACATGAAACCGAACATATATATGGACGAAATCTTTGATGATTCAGATTGTATTGCCGGGTCTGCTAAGAGTACAGCTGGAAAGAGTTCCAAATATGGCCATGCGTGATCTAGGTAGAGTTGGTTTTTAACTTTTTGTCAGTATTTGTTGTTCCAACTTATCTAGATGAAATGGTGTCTACATACATTGGCATTATTTTTTGTCCGGACGCAAGTTTACGCCTATTTTTTCAGTTACTAAAAATGGGCCATGCCAATGCCATCCTTAGTAAGTGCAAGAATGACACACGATACAACCATAGTATAAGTACAAAAATAACTATATATGAAACCTATAATTATAATACTATAGCTGACTCTTTTTTTTTTTTTTGGGTGCATTATTTCTTTTATATATATGTATATACATTATAAAAAAAATTATATAGATTATTACCAAATCCATCACTTTCAACTGCAAGCTATAATCCCAAAACTGTATGCAACCTCCAATTTTAGCATGACCCAATCCAACTTCTAATTTCAACTCATATAGCTCCCTTCTAGATGGGTGAATATTGATATAATATTTACACAAGGTGTACTTCAAAAATAAAAAAGGAAAAATACTAATGAGAAATCTGAAAAATAATAAAGAAGGAAATGGTCTATAAATCATACCTAAATAGTGAAATATATATATATACACATACACACATGAATACATAGAAGACATAGTGGAGAATATAAAAAGGACTTTGGGCCTAGTAATTCGTGTTATCAAATCGCATATCATATCTGTATTTAAATAGGTTTGTATTTAAAAAACTCTAATAGATGACATAATCAATTTATTAATCGTGTATGAAAATCTAAACCCTTATAACTCAATTCGTGTGTTTTGTATATGAGTGAACCTATTTATTAATTAAAAAATTATAAATAGATCTAAAAAAAAGTATAAATTTAATCTTCAATATTTGGCACATTTTCTACTTAAGTCCTAAACATATAATTTTTTTTTTCGCTTGAGTCCTCTTTATCATTAGCTTTTCTATTAACTTGCAATACATGGCATCCTCTGATTGGTCTATATAATTTTTTGAATAAAAATATAATATTAATAAAGTAAATTATTAAAAATTAAAAAAATCCCCCTAAAAAAGAGAAAAAAGTTAGGCCACCCAAGGCTAAGGATAGACTTAAGAAAGAGTAGGTTTGGGTTCGTGAAGGTCAGTTCATTGGCAAGTTGGAATCGGGCCTATGGGTTGAAGGTCGGGTTGCATGACATAACCTAGCAAATTAGCGGGTTGTGAACCACCGAACAACCTAATGATTCGAGCCCCTTGAACTAGCGGGCACAACACACTATATATGGACCCAAAAAAAAAAAGAGAGAAAAGGGAAAGAAGAAACGATATGTAGGCAAAGAAAAAAAGAAAAAAGAAACACAAAAAGTGAAAGAAGATATCTTCTAGATAAAAATTTGTAAACAGGAACATTTTGTCACGATGGAAGGTAATTTCAAAGGCTACAACTCCGTAACCTTTGGGGGAAAAAAGAAAGAAAAAAAGAAGACAGCCAGAGAGGAATGCAGAAGAACAATGGAAGAAGACATTCCTAGGGATAAAAATAGTAGAAACAAATAGAAGTTTTGAACGAAAGGAATGCATTTTGAAAAAAAATATTTGTGTAGATTTATAGGATTGCAGGCGGTGAGGAATAGGTTTTGAGCTTTTGATGGGGGAAAAAGAGAAAATTGCAAGCATAAACCTCACTTAGGTCATAGGCTTGCAGGTATAGGTGCAGCGTGCAAGTCCTCAAATTTTCAAATTTGAACATTGTGTTAGAGCAGAACAAATTAAACAGGTTCTTGAATGTTCTATAAATGCATGCTGTAGTTTCAAGAACTGAATTCTCTATGTAAAAAATTTACACTCACTCTTGTGCTCTCATCTTCTATTTTCTATGCTCTTATCTTCTATTTTATGTGTTCTCATGTTTTATTCTCTATGCTCTCATCTTCTATTTTCTATGCTCCCATCTCATACGCTATCAATATCTTCTGAATAATTTCTGTTATATTTCTTGCAAACTGTTGGATATATTTTTTCCTCTCATCTGCCCATATCGGTATTTTATACTTATTCTAATATTTAAAAAATGGCAAGTTTTTTCTATAGTTCAGGTTTTTCTAAAAGAGATCGTTTTGGAAAAGGTAATAAGGAAAAATCCATACAAGAGACACTCGAATAATATATCGAAGTGAATTATTACGATATCTATGACTTCACCAACGAGTGATTGGAGGACTTGATGATATCACCCTTAAGCTTTGACGAGAGACCTTTTGGCGAATAAAGCCAACTACTGCCATGAAAGGATAGTAAAGAGGAGGCGAAAGGAGAAGGGGAAGATGATGTCTAGGAAGTGCCGAAGGAAGAAATACCGAGTTGACTTATGTAGCCTATCCGACTCCACGGGTAAGCCACTTGCACCACTTAAATTAAAAAATTTTACTAATCATTTTCATAAAATTACAAGGTGTCGAGCCTGATTTTGGGATTTTCCCTTAATTTAACCTATATTAAGTCCAACTCACTTAATATAAGTTACTTGATAGTAAAATTAAGAAAAAATTATATTTTTAATTATTTTAAGTTACCACCAACTTAAGTTGGAAAATAAGATAAGTTAAGGTTAATGAGGTAGATTAACCTTAACTAGCTACTAGTTTATGAATTTTTTTAAAAACAATTTTGGAAAAATATTAAAAAAAAAAACTGGACTTGGGGGCTACCCTATTAAAACCTAAATGTTTACTACGTGTTATCCTCTTCAAGAAAATGAATTAAAAGCTTTTTATAAATTCCTTTCACCATCACATGTATAAGACATAATGTTTTCTATATAAAGTACAAAATAAATCAAAATAGCTTGAAAAATTTTTAATCATTTTTTTAATAAATTTTCTATTATTATTTTAAAATGAAATAAAAGAGAATAAAAACCTTTGCATTTCTAATTTAATTAAAATTAAACTAAAAAATAGGATAACATATTTTTACATTTTTGTATTATAAATTGAAATTTTAAAAGGATAAAATATTTTTTGTAAAAAATTTTATATGGTGAATTGAAATTGGAAGAGAATAATTTTTTTTATTATTATTTTACATGTGGTTGCTTAGTAGGTGCTTACGTACCTACTAATCAAGATCAAACCGACGTAGTTCTGTTTTCATAAAATTTTAGTGAATTGATTAATTTTAATTATGAAAACAGGTCGGGTTTACATTTATTATCATGTTAATTTTTTTAGGGAAAATTCTAAACCTAACTTTTATTTTCTGATTTTGAAAGACTAAAGACCTAATTTTTGAAAGCACCAATTGAAGTTTTTGTTTTACTTTCATGAAAATCATTTTTTCTAGGTGAGAAAACATTTTTTTTTTTCAAAACAAAACCATATCCTAGATAATAAATAATTTTTAATTTTTTTGTTAATTTTTTTAATTTTTATATCTTTATATTTATAAGCTAAGTATTACTAATTATTAAAAAAAAAAACTAGTTTGAAACCTAATCGTCCTCGAGCAACGGTTATACTGCAACACCTAAGGCCTATACAATGGTTCCTCCTAATTATTTGGTTTACTAATTTTTCTAAATTAAATTAATTAAGATAAAGTTATTAACCTAATTATATTCATATTATCATTATCATTATTTATTATTTTTTTAATCGAATTTATTATTTTTTATTTTTTATCAATTAGATGCTAACAAAATTAAATAAACTAATTCATCTAAATTAATATTAATAATAATAATAGCACTTACCTGGATACAAGTCGGTTCGGGTTTGGTGTACGAGTCGATTCGAAACTAAAGTTAAAGCTCCAGACTCAGATTTGCGGGTTCGGGAATAGTAGCGGCATTAAACACAGCCAAAAGCTCTCTCCTGTCCTACGCATAGCTGGTGTTTGTGTGGAAGATGTCTACTTGAATCTGCACAAAAGAGGATGATTTAAAGTGTTCAATAACACTGAACAGCTCTAGATTTTAGTGAGAGAAAATGAGGTCGTGGATAGTTGGTCCTAGAGAGAGAAAGCTGGTGATTGAAATTTGTGGACACCAATTGACTAATTCTCATGTGTTTCCAATGATTCCCTCCCCTCTCGAGTTTATGAGGTCGAGTTCTATTTATAGACTCGTTAAATCAATCTTGATAAGCCTCCATTCTGATTCGAATCCGATTTAGTTGATAAGGAATAACCATCGATTTAATAGATTTATATTTTTTTATCTAAATCTTTATATAAATCCTTAGGATATACCTAAATCTATTAATTTGTTAAGAAAAAAAAATCAGATAACATTTTTTTTCTTTCATTTTCTACGTTTTTTTTTCCTTTTTTTTTTTTTTTGCTGTTCGGATCTACTTTGGGAAGAAGAAGATCACATGCAATGCACGTGATTTCCCTGACCAATGAGTTGTTGCCATGTGGTAGCTTGTCCTAAAGAAAAAAAAAAATCCACGTTCTACTGCGTAAGAGACTCAAACCCGTGACCTGTAGCTTCCCATATCTCACAAGGCCGAGACTCAAACCAATTGAGCTGGGCTTTTTTCTTGAATTTTTATTGCAATCAATTTACATTTGAGCTATTGGTCCTAATTAATTTTTATTGATTTGAGGTTTCCAAGCTAAATTTAGAGGCCTATAATTCTTTAATTTTGTTAAAATTTTATTATTATTATTTTTTGTTACTCGTCATTATTATTTTTATTATTTTTCATTTAATCTTTACTATCTTGTAAATCAAGCCTTTTTTAATTATTACTATTATTTTATTTTATATATTTCTTTATTATTTTATTTATTTATTTAAAAAAATCTATATAGGAGCAAAAATTGGGTGCCTACAATTATCCCTCTTTGTAATAAAGTTTAGGAAAACTTGGCTACAAAGACAAAAAAAAACTCCATTTTTGCCTAAGAGAAAGGGTAGATAACACTATATTCAGCTGACTATCTAAACTTGGATCCACTAGGGAGTTATCCGACCAAAAGGTTGAGTAAGGAAGACACTCCGCGAGTTAGCAATCCTATGTTGCAAAAGAAGACAGTTGCTTTATGATGACTAATATTCTTTGGGGAGTGGTCTTAGACAAGAAGCATCTCATTAGACTAACAACCTTTAAGAAGAGATTATTTAGAAAAGTGTTCTTATGAGCTGATTAATCGATGATAGGAAACGTCTCACTAGACTAGCAACCTTAAAAAGAGATTATCTAGAAAAGTGCTCTTATGAGCTGACTAATCAATAATAGGAAGTGTCTTACAGAACTAGCAACTTTAAAGAAGAGATTGCCTAGGAAAGTGCTCTTATAAGCTGACTAATTGATAATAGGAAGTGTCTTACAAGACTAGTAACCTTAAAAAAGATTATCTAGAAAAGTATTCTCATGAGTTGACTAATTGATGATAGGAAGTGTCTCACTAGACTAACAACCTTAAAAAGAGATTGTTTAGGAAAGTGCTCTTAAAAGCTGACTAATCGATGATGGGAAGCGTATCACTAAACTAGCAACCTTAAAGAAGAGAGTATCTAGAAAAGTGTTCCTATAAGTTGACTAATTGATAACATGAAGCGTCTTACAAGGCTAGCAACCTTAAAAAGAGATTGTTTAGAAAAATACCCCATTGTGAGCTAACTAACCAATAGTGGGAAGCATTTCTTTAGACTTGCAACTGCAATAGGAGGATATCTAGGAAAGCACCCCATTGTAGGCTAACTAATCGATAATGGGAAGCATCTCTTTAGACTTGCAACCTTAAAAGAGAAAGTTTAGGAAAATGCCCCATTGTGGGCTAACTAACTGATAGTGGGAAGTGTCTCTTTAAACTTACAACCCTAAGAGAGGGATATCTAGGAAAGTGCCTCATTGTGGGCTAACTAACCAATAGTGAGAATTAATTCAAAGTGAGAATCTTATTTTTCCAATAACGGTCAAGAGCTTCTAAATTTATGATGACTTAATACTTTTGAATAAATGATAACTAAAATTTTTCTAAAAATTTTCAAGACAAATGCTCTTCCGAAACTTAAAGATAAAGTGACAAAGTATTAAAGTGTTTTTTAGCAAACTTTGAAAATTTTCTCTTTCTTCTCAAAAAATCTAAAAGAAATAATTTTTTTTATTTTTTATTTTTTAAACATTGCTAACAAGTAAAGAGTTTGACAACTCCCAAAAATACAAATAAATGGTAGGCCTCCCCTACTACTCAATAATCACTTACTCTTTTGCCACATTTTGCTTGGAGGATTTGGTTTAATCTTGGAAAAAGTGGTGTCTTGGTTTAGTCAATCATCTCTTAAGGGTTCCTATTAAGACTTATATCTTCTTCTCAGGGGCATCAATATTTAAAATTTGGACCAAACAATACCAATGGGGAATGGCTTTAAATTCCCTCATTCCGTTTGGAAATAGATGTCTTATTCTTAATTAGTTTAATCTAAGAGGACTTCCTCACAATCTCTCAATTTAGATGTTACTCTTGACTTTTATTCAAAAAATTATGGTCTTTCTTGCAAGTAATACACTTTGTTCAATCTGTTAAGCCCTTTTGGGACTTGTATTGCAATAGGCTTTTGGTTTTTAAAAAGTACCAATGTTAAGGTCTATTTTGAAAGAATCATCATTTCAACCTGGGTTTACAACTCAAGAAACCTTGAGAAAAACTAGAATAGTACTTGCCCTAACAATTGTTGCGTAAGATAAATTATTTTCAATCATTTTGAGAAGTCTTCAAAGAAGGGTGGTATATCTTTGAACTGTAATGTTTGGGTTCTAGTATTTAGCCCTAGTATTTTCAAGTATTGTTGGGCTTTTTTATTGTGTATAGGTTTAATTACATTCTTTGGCTTTTCTCATTTCTTTTCCTTCCTTTTCTTTTTCTCTTTTCTCTCTCTCTCTCTCTTTTCATTTTTTTTTCTTTTTTGGGCCCAATGGTGATTATCTCTTGTGGGTCATGTGTGGTTTTTCAAAATGTGGACTTTTCTTCATCTCAAAAGAAATAAATTATCTATGACAAAAATTACCCTTGAATTGTTGCAACTAGGGCAATAAGTCCATAACCTCACATTAATAACAGTTAACTCTTAAGCATTTAAGGGTTAGTGTTTAGGACGTGGCTTGCCTCTTATCATCCTAAATCAAATGAGATAGCTTTCCATTTTACCAAATTTGCCTATATTCACCAAGTCTCGTGATGTCATTGGGAATTATGTGTCCCTGTCAACTTGAGCAAGTGATTTAGTCTTAGTTGCCTAAGACTCAGCTAGTTAGGATAGTCTTCTTTATACCTTCGTTGGTAATTGACCATAGCCACTTTGAAAGTGTACCTAAAAAATTAGTTGTCTCCGTGTTTGGTTTAGATAACTCTTGATGGAGAGGAATTTCAAGTGTAGCCCTTAGGATTGGAGGGGGTTAGAAGGCTTTGTGTTTTGAGGCTAAATCAACATATGAGGAGACCTTTTGAAGTGAATGGATTTTAATGTTTAAGGACTTTCAAGTTGAGAGCAAGTTATAAAGGTCTTTAGTTTTATGCTCAGAGTAAGTAATTGTGAGCCTTAGGTTAAACTAACTTGTTTAAATGCAACTTTTAAGACCTTGAAAGGGTCTTTTATTGTTAGCAACTTTTCAATTTTTTTAGCTTTTTCTTTTCTTTATTATTATTATTATTATTATTTAGTAAATATGCAGACAAGATGCTCACACGGATGCAATTTGATAATTGAATAATAGTGCAACAATTCTATTAAACAAGAATGTCAAATCTAGCCGCAGATTTATTGAAACTCCAAGGCTATAAACAATTGGTTTAATTGTAAAAAATAATTGAAATTCTTAACAACTAGTTCTAAAAAAAACTATTTAAAATAGTCTTTGGATCTTGTTGGGGTAAATATTGACTTGCTCCATTAGCAGGTCCCAGACTCTTTTTTCTAACATCTTTAGTTGATTCTCTAAAATCTTCACATAATCTTGTGAAGCTTCAAATTTCTCTTTCTAAATTGCTACCCTCCTTTCCATATCCTGATGTTGGATCTCTGCTCAGGCTCTAACCATGTCCATGTAAGCCTTCAATTCTAAGGTTAGGTTTTTTTTTTTGTGTAGGTTCTAATATACTTGGAACCTGGTACTCAACTTGCCCTATCTTATGCATGAAGTCCATGATGAACTCCTTAGTGGCCTTGAAATCCCCCACTCGTCCATCCAAGTTTCCTACATCTGCAATGGGGCTCACGATTCTTATATCCCAAATGGCTTTAATTGCTCGCAGCTTGTTCATTTTAAAGGCTAAGGGAATGTTTGGGTTTTGATAATCAAGTGTAACTGGATCCAATAGGGGGCTGTGAGCAATATCTTGGATTGGTCCCAACTATCTGACCATGTAAACCGGGAAATAGCCAGTGCATCTAGTAATACCTATTAGTGGGATAGTAGTGAAATCGGTGCATCTTAGAATAGCTTGTATGCAATGATTCCACTTAGCAATTGACAATATGTCCTTAGGGTAAACCTTCTACATAATCTCCATTCATTGGTGAATCTGAACTCCTTCTAGCAACTCTATCTTAGTTGCAATGTAGTCTACCAAGTCAACTTGTGAAGCTAAAGATCCCCTGACGAGATCCAATCCACAACTTTTAGTATGATTAGTGAACCATACTATTAACAATGTTGGACAGCCTTTGAAGTTTTCCTTCCCTCTTTCTTTTAGAAATCTCAAAGATCAGATCTGTTCAGCAAGTAAGGCTGGGATGTAGGATCAACCTGATAGGAACTAAGTTACTAATTCTGCTACCTTGAAATGGACATGCAAAACTCCTATCGGAAATGGCATACTAGCAAAAATTGCCAGGATGTGGGCATTGACCCGATTCTACTCCCAAGTCTGTCGGACTCCTATAAAAATCTCTCGATTAGTTTGGTAGTTTGTAGGCATTCCAAACCAGTTTCTAATGGTTGAGATTCTTATGAACTTTCCATTGCATTGAGTAAAGGCCTAAGTTATTTCTAACTTTCTAACCCTTAATAGCTTGTAGAAGGTGCTCGTTGGGCTAGCTTGCAAATCTGGAACTACGATTCCTTCAAAACAGAGAGGAGCTTGTAACAGCTAGGAATACTCTTCACTAGTTGGGGATAGGGTGTGTCGGACAAAGCTGAATGCCGCTAACTCTGGATCCCAAAAGTAGGTTAGGGCCCTCATGAGGTCCCAATCATATTGGACCTTAAGAAGTGAGAGGATTGGCCCTAATTTGGCCTTGATGGTTTCTTGCTGCTCTGGGTTGAACTATTGAAACCAGTTAGAAAGTGCGGGCTCAGATGGTAAAGGTTAGTTGACATAAATCTAGATGATGTAGACATGGTTGTTGCTTGACCTAAAGTTGGCCATTCCTTCGTAATAGATAAAATGAGACTTTTACAGCATAGAAAGGAGACAAAAATACAAATACAATGAAAAATCTTTACATCATCTAGAAAATCAATAAGTCTGCATTTTATTAAAGCTGCACTATTTTTCAATCATGCATAGATGACATTACTGCAATTTAGGTAGGTTTTAAAGGTCCATAAACTCTGTAGCCTCCCTCATTTCTAAAGTAATGAGTTTTTGGCCACATCGAAGCAAGAGTTTGGGAAGCCTAATCGACCCCAAGAGGTGGTTACAACACATCTCTTGAAGCCTACACAATAGCCCCCATCCCAGGTTCCTGAGGTGGCCTGGTTCTAACCACTCCTAACACACATATATGAATGATAATAATTCCTCCAAATATCATTATCAGGCCTGATGGGCCTAATGCTATTCCATCATGAGGGCCAATTAGTCTACATAAAAAGAGCTATTCATACAAGAAATACACATAAAAAAATAATACATGCTAAAGGAATTTATAAGAAGCTCTTAATTTTTGAAGAAGATAAAAATGGCTAGCCTACTAAAGAATTAGGTTCCTAATGGAGTCGTCAATTCTGTCGAGCCTAATTTTGGGATTTTTTCATAATTTAACCCATATTAAGTCCAACCCACTTAATATAAGTTACTCAACATAAAATTAAAGAAAAACTATATTTTTAATTATATTAAGAAAAATGGGAGTTGCCACCAACCTGAGTTAAAAAATAAGATAAGTTAAGGTTAATAAGGTGGATTAACCTTAACTAGCTACAGGTCTATGAATTTTTCTAAATTTTTTTTTGAAAAAATATTAACAAACAAATCTGGACTTTGAGGCTACCCTATTAAAACTTAAATGGTTACTGCTTTTTATCTTCTTCAAGAAAATAAATTAAAAGCTTTTTATAAATTCTATTCACCATCACATGTACAAGACATAATGTCTTCCATATAAAGTATAAAATAAATCAAAATAGCATGAAATTTTTTTAATCATTTTTTAATAAATTTTCTATTCTTATTTTAAAATAAAATAAAAGAGAATAAAAACCTTTGCATTTCTACTTTAATTAAAATTGAACCTAAAAATAATATAACATATTTTTACGTTTTTATATTATAAATTGGAATTTTAAAAGGATAAAATATTTTTTGTAAAATTTTTTATATGGTGAATTAAAATTGGAAGAGAATAAATTTTTTATTATTATTTTATACGTGGTTGCCCAATAGGTACCTATGTACCCGCTAATCAAATCAAACCGACACAGTTCTGTTTTTATAAAACTTTAGTGAATTGATTAATTTTAATTATGAAAACAAGTTGGGTTTACATTTATTATCATTTTAATTTTTTTAGGGAAAATTTCTAAACCTAACTTTTATTTTCCGATTTTGAAATACTAAAGACCTAACTTTTGAAAACACCAATTAAAGTTTTTTTTTTATTATTTTCATGAAAATCATTTTTTCTAGGTAAGAAAACACTTTTTTTTTTTTTGTTAGAACAAAACCATATCCTAGATAATAAATTATTTTTAATTTTTTTGTTAATTTTTCAATTTTTATATCTTTATATTTATAAGCTAAATATAATTAATTATTAAAAAAAACTAGTTTAGAACCTAATCGTCCTTAGGCAATGGTTATATCGCAATACCTAAGGCCTACACAATGGTTTCTCCTAATTATTTGGTTTACTAATTTTTCTAAATTAAATTAATTAAGATAAAGTTATTAACCTAATTATATTCATATTATCATTATCATTATTTATTTGTTATTTTTTTTATCGGATTTATTTATTTTTTATTTTTTATCAATTAGATGCTAACAAAATTAAATAAACTAATTCATCTAAATTCATACTAATAATAATAATAAGACTTACTTGGTTACAGGTCAATTCGGGTATGGTGCGCAGGTCGATCCGAAACTGAAGTTGGAGCTCCAGATGCAAATCCGCGGGTCTAGGAACAGTAGCAACATTGAACATAGCCAAAAGCTCTCTCCTATCTTGTGCGTAGCTAGTGTTTGTGTAGAAGATGTCTACTTAAATCTGCACGAAAGAGGATGATCTAAAGTGTTCGATAACACTGAACAACTCCAGATTTTAGTGAGAGAAAGTGAGGTCGTGGATAGCTGGTTCTAGAGAGAGAAAGTTGGTGATTGGAATTTGTGGACACCTATTGACTAATTCTTGTGTATTTTCAGTGAGTCCCTCCCCTCTCGAGTTTATGAGGTCGAGTTCTATTTATAGACTCGTTAAATCAATCCCCGATAAACCTCTGTTCTAATTTGAATTCGATTTAGATGAGAAGGAATAACCCTCGATTTAACCAATTTAGATTTGTTTTTATCTAAATCTTTATCTAAATTCTTAGGATACACCTAAATCTATTAGTTTGTTTAAGAAAAAAAATCAGATAGGAACATTTTCTTTCTTTCTTTTTTTGCGTTTTTTTTCCTTTTGTTTTTTTGGCTATTTAGATCTACTTGGGGAAGAAGAAGATCACATGTTATGCACATGATTTCCCCAACCAATGAGTCGTTGCCACGTAGTAGCTTGTCCTAAAGAAAAAAAACAAAATCCATGTTCTGTTGCATAAGAGACTCAAACGCGTGATCAGCAACTTCCCATATCTCTCAAGGCTTGGACTCAAACCGATTGAGTTGAGCTTTTTTCTCGAATTTTTATTGCAATCAATTTGCATTTGAGCTATCGGTCCTAATTATTTTTTATTGATTTGAGATTCCCGAGCTAAATTTAAAAGCCCATATTTCTTTAATTTTGTTAAAAAAATTATTATTATTATTATTTGTTACTTGTTATTATTATTTTTCATTTAACCTTTACTATCTTGTAAATCAGGCCTTTTTTATTATTACTATTATTTTATTTTATATATTTCTTTATTATTTTATTGATTTATTTTTAAAAAATTATGGAGGGCAAAAGTGGGGTGTTTACATAGGGAAAGATGGTAGCAATCGTGCTTATTGCAACTACTATCAATCAAATTACACGTAGAAAAAGAGGGGTATGACACCCTCAACAGGCACATGTGATCCAAACACCCCACGAAGTTTGACATGAATAAGTTGCGACAACAAATTTCATTGTCAACAAGATCACAAGAAAGAGGCTTATTTTATTATTTCGCTGGTAGGCAATAAGTTCTAGTCATAGAATACTTAGTAAAGTATAACATGTCATGAAGTCACGCATCTTCTTAGCACCTGTTGGAGTACAAGCGGGAAGCTCTAAATCCAAGCTCACATAGTTACAACGCAAAAACCATACAAAAAACCACTGTGAAGCTATATTATAACGGTGAGCGTAAATTAGTTACTCTTTTCAATTCTCTTAAGATGCATCTTTCTATTTGCGCAGATATATGAACGATTTGTGGTAGGAAGATTCATACATAGGAGTTACATGCCACTGGATAGACGATACGTGACTGGTACAAAAAAGACTAATAGCACTAAGGGTTTTCAACGAGCGCCATACAACGCACAATATTTTTCATATTATAAGTATTATTTTAAGTGAATACGGTTTAACAAAAAATATATTTTCAATTGGTTTTGATAACGCATCCACTAACATGGCATCCATTGACGAACTTCAAACTTTATGTCAACCTTCACTAGGTAGGACATTTTTCCATGTTTGTTGTGCTTGCCACATTTTAAAACTTTGCATTAAGGATGTTATGACCTATTTAGATTTTAAAATGTTCCTAATAAGACAGCTAGTTTGTTTTTTAATTTACCATCCTTCCGTAAATAAGGCATGGCGGAGATTTTGTATTGAAAATGGAATGTTATCGAAAAAAAATTAAAAATGATGTTAAGCATAGGTAGAATTCCATATATCGACTTTTAGAAAGTACAATTACTTATAAAGATGCATTATGTTCTTTTGCTATTATGAATGTCCCAAACATTCCACTACACCCTAGCGATTGGGATATATGCGATAGAATGTTGAGATAGCGCACAATATTTTCTATATTATAAGTATTATTAGATGAATATGGTTTAACGAAAAATATTTTTTCAATTGGTTTTGATAACGTGTCTACTAATACAGCATCCATTGATGAACTTCAAACTTTATGTCAACTTACGCTAAGTGGGACATTTTTCCATGTTTGATATGCTTGTCACATTTTAAATCTTTGCATTAAAGATGGTATAAACTATTTAGATTTAAAAAAGTTCCTAATAAGACAATTAGTTTGCTTTTTAATTTATCATCCTTCTATAAATAAGGCATGGCAGAGATTTTGTATTGAAAATGGAATGTGATCGAAAAAATTTAAAAAGGATGTTAAACATAGGTAGAATTCCCCATATCGACTTTTAGAAAACACATTTGCTTATAAAAGATGCATTATGTTCTTTTGTTATTATAAATGTCTTAGACATTTCACTGCACCCTAGTGATTGGGATGTCTACAATAGAATATTGAATATTTTAAGAGTTTTTTCATAAGTGTACTCTAATATTTTCTCAAGACATATCCGATCCTCTCTTGAATGGCTTGCCAGGTTTTGGCTACTCCAACATCAACAGTAGCTGTTAAACAAGCATTCAGTACAGCAGGCCTTATCCTGTCTCAACGACAATCAAGACTATCACTAGTCAATGTTGAGACGCTGGCTTGCATAGAGGATTGGTCAAAGGCAAGGAGTCAAACACAAGAGTCATACGGGATGTCTAATGAAAAAGATGAATACTTCAGCAACTTTATCTCATCAGGTGGAAGCTTCATTGGTTCAGATCCCGATATCAGGTAAGCAAAATAATTTTGTAAGGATAGTAATACTACATTATTTATTTTTTGTACTAGGTTAGAGATATTTTGTAAGGGAGTAGTACTTCCTTATTCATTTATGTTATTTATTTATAGAGTCTTATTATCGTGTATAAGAGATAATGCCAAATGTCTCCCTATTTTTCTATAATATTTTTATTCAATTAATAAAATTCGAGGTTAGCATCCCCAACCCCGCCTCCCCCTTCTGATGTATGGGCTATTGCCACCAATTAATTTCCCAAACATCATATATTGGCCTGAAAATGATGGATTACATTCCGAAGTTAATAAATTTAAGGAAAAAAAAAACAAACTAACTCAAAAAATGCACATGGATAGATAACAAATAATCTAAAAGAATATGAAAAATATGTAATAAAAAACAGGGATGAAAAATTAAAAACAATACGAAAAAAAAAGAAAAGAAAAAAGTCTAGGGCTAGTTCACGGGCCAAGATTCATTTCTTTGTAATCTAAGCTAAAGGTGAGTTCGAAGTGTTAAAAATTGAAAAAAAAAAAAAAAAAAAAGGCAAGCAAGGGACTATAGAGAGAGATACACATCTAGGCAATATGACTGTGTCAAGATCGTATCAAATGAAAACACAAGGTAAAGAGCTATATGATCATGTTGGGGCCATGTCAAGCGGGGGTGTTTGTTAGAGAGATACACGACCAAGCAATATACCATATCGGGACTGTGTCGGGCGTAGAAATAAATATGAATGTTACATAACCCAACGACATGACCATGTTAAAGGTGTGTTGACCATAAAAGCAACACGATTGTGGTGGGAGTGTATCAACTGTGTGATATGCTTATTTCTTTTATTTGATTATCTTTTACAAACTTATTTTATTTTTACTTTTACCTTTAGGGTTTTAAATATATTTAAGCCTCTTATTTCCCCATATAATAGAGGCTATTCATTTTTTGCATTTTTGATATTGAATCAACAACTCTTTAAGAGTGCAATCCTTCCTTAACTAATATTATGCTAGATTATTTCAATTGAATCTTGTCAATCAATTCTCTTATAATTGATTGTAGTGATTTATTAACTTTTTTTTTTTTTTATCACAAGAGTCATATCAAGATATTAGTGTTAAAAACCATTGTATTCCAAAGGTCATGTATAATATTGATTAAAGAATTATAACATCCTGATTCAATTATTGGATATATTTTCAATAATTATTCATATCCATTATTATTTTTAAATTTTTATAATAAAAAATACCAAAAATACTCCACAATCCACATTTGGCATATTTGTAGAGTGTGACGCTAGTCTAATGAAACGTATTTGGAATCTTTCATGGATCCGGGTACAACACTTTCTATAGCTTCAACTATTTTCATGGCATAACTGAGACTTGAGCCCCTCATGGCTAAAAGCATGATTCGTTCTTCCGACTGGAATGGAGCAGAGATTCAATTCCCTTACCCTCATGAAATATACTATAGTTGGCAAATGATGGAATAAACTCAGCTTATACGTAATCCATAGAATTGATTTAATCGTCATACACGAATAAAAACACGTAAATAAACAAAACAAGAAGGGGATTAACTATTCTGACACATCGAGGTCATCATATATCAGTTCATCCTATACAATGAACTATACAAGCACGCTACTAAACTAGAGCGATCTTTCCAGAGACAATATATGGCTAAGTGATTTGCATTGCGGCCACTATAAACTTCTTTATATTATCTCACACTAGACTATGCTTCTTTTTCCTGTTGTCTGTATCTTGCAAAGGACATGCCTAAACATTTTCCACCTGCGGACTGCTAGTTGGCGTGAGGAATGGCTCTTCACTTTCCTTAGTTATCTTAGATTTTTCTGGCTTCTTCGAACGATAGAGGACAAAGTGTTGGAACATGAATAGTAGGTCAAAGAATATAGAAATCTGCAATAAGAAAGGTGAATTTTCAGGATTAGTATTTTGCTCCTCTTATTACAGGTGCTTGAGCAAGAGGGTGGCAAAAGAACTGATCAGGGATGGATTTGAGTTTCATTTTGACATGTTGAGAAAATATTAGTTCAACCTTAGACTTGACTACACCAAAAAAGATGCTTTGTTTTCAGAAAAATAAGTTACAGTCGTGAAGGTATGTAATAACAGCATATGGATTTATTCACATACCAGCGATAAAAGCAATTTGCCCATATTTCCATAGAAGTTGACCCAAGATTCTGTAAAAGGACCTCAGGATTAACGTCATACTTAAGTTAGATACAACAGAAAAAAGAAGCTCTTGGATTGGAAAAGATAGGGCTTACTTTGGTCAATAGACTGTACAGCCATCTGTCCATAGTTGGCAACGCCACCTAAAAAGTCAAGTAAAATGTTGCCAATACTGAATCCATCGGTGCTTTTTCGCGAAAAGTTCATAAATGCCTGCAGTTCGTGGAAGCATTCATTAGGATGCATTAGATGGATAGTGAACACACACTCAGCCTTCCATGAGATGTACATGACATTTACAGAAGCAGTATTGAAATCGAAATTTCATGTCATGAAAGGAAGCCTATATATGCATGCATGGTTGTTAAAATCGCGATTTTATTTGGAATTGAATAATATAAAATCGATAGAATCGTATAAAATTATATAGAATCGATAACTTGTAAAATCGTATATTTAAGCTTATAATTATATCAAAAGTTTATACCTAAATAATTTTTCTTCCATTTTGATTATGAAAAACTTCATAAAATTGCAAACTTGTAAAATCGTACAATTTACTCGTGATTTTAACAACCATGTATGCATGCACGTTGTGCAAGGCCGCATCTATCTAATTAATGTTAATGTGAACAGTATTCATAGCAAATAACTAACACCATAAACTTATAGGGGAAAGACTAATTTAAAAAGAAATGTCTGTGTCAATACTAGAGAACAGTACCATGAGAAGGGAAGCATGAATGAAATATCAACTATAGCAGCTAGTGAAACTTGACAAGGTGAAAGTGCCAAAGTGATAGATGAGGATATCAAATTGTATTAAAGGGAGGAAGGAGAGGATTTATTTCTTTTTTTTTTTATAAGAAAATATTCAGTAATATTCATTAATAATATCATCTGATTTTTATGTTATACTCGTAAGGTATAGAACTCCGTAAGCATGAAAAATGTTCTTGAGAGACCAACAAACTAAGAAAATTTTTATTTCTTCTTTTTCCAGTGCGGATATATACCCTCTTTGCTCAAAAAGGATAATCAATTTTCAATTCAAGGTGAAATTTTACAGTCAGAAGAGTAAGATTTCAAGGGCCAACCTGTGGAATGTACTTGATAACGGTCATAAATACTTGAATTGAGCTGCAAAAGTTCAAGATGCCCAAGGTTAAAAGAGGAAGTAAGCACAAAACACAATCCACCATATGTAGCCAATAGACTCTCATAACAAGAACATAGTGCTCTTGCTTTTATTTTTGAGCTATGCAATAAAAGAGTAGCTATGCTTAAGGTTAGTGAGTGTAGGAATGGGTTTGATTGGTATACTTGTGCATATATTCATTTAGTAGATCGATAAAACTTGATATAAGCCAACAATATCAAGCATCATTCAGACCATTATATGTACAAGCAGCTCTATGATCCAACGCAGTCCAATTTTCTATTGTCTTACTGATAAAATTAATTCAACAATCATGATTAAAGAGTCCACTCATCCTGCATCCAGAACCAACAGGATATATCCAATTCTCATCAACCAATTGGCCACAACTTCAAAAAGCTCAGTTCAACAGGCATGCAAGGTCATGAACTCTGAAAAGGAATAACAAGAAAGGGAGGTTTTGAGTATCAACAATGAGAAGCCACATAATGAAAGCAAAAACGGAACCCCATCAATCAGTGGAAACAACTCATATAGATAGATATAGTAGGCAAAGTTTCTTGAGAGATAATGCAAGCTCTGAAAAGATGCAACTAATTATTGGAACACCATTGACCTTAAATAAGAACATAAGTTCCCATTCTAAGATAAGAATGGCAACCACTGACCAGCAAATGGAAAACCCCATGCAGGAAAATCTTTTCAAAGCAAAAAGAGTCCATCGATGAACTAGTGTTGGCAAAGCAAAGTAAGGATGTTTACTTTAACATTATAACAGGAACAAGTTGAAGACAAGGAAAGGAAAAACCTCATGCAGGAAAATATTTTTTATGCAAAAGAAAAGAACAGAGTTTATTTCTGCTAAGAGATCCAAAAGAGATAAGGTTCTAGCACATTAAGAAGATCATATATCAAGCCACATCTAGCAGAGACACTTACTTAAAGATGGAGATGAGCCAAAGCCAAGAATGGGTGGGCAAAGCTGCAAAAAAGCAACCTGCAGCAAACAACCATACCCCAGCAACAATTGCTATGGAAAGCTTGGAGACCTTCTGATTACCACGCTATTCAAAACAAAAAGGGTATTCTCAAGCTCACATTAGTGGAACTTTCATCAGAAATTGTCATCCAATATTAAGAAGCAAAAGATGAAGAGTTTTTTCTTTTGCTTACTTCATAAATTATAATCTGGAAGAGGGTAATTGCTGTCATCAAAACAGCATGCATGGAAAAAGCCACGTCATTTACAGCAACAGGAATCATCTGTAAGGGTTAAGAATTAATGAAAATGGAAGTGTAATGTGATAGCACCAGATGAGTGAATGAGGTAGGCTAAACTCACAATGACTTGTTTAATTATTCAGCAAATCTATCTTGCAATTGGCTTTGCATAAACTAAGCCAAGAATATTCAACTCAGAGCCAAGCCTTATTGATTGATTTCTTGTAAATTTTAATGGGCGATACAGGAATAGTAGAATGCCGAGAGCTTGAGATAACTCAATAGGACAACAAGAATTTCTCGAGCAAGCTACACACTTCACATATTTCTACGGTACATATTATATGTGATATACTCTTGCATAAGAATCTGAAAGGACACAGCTTCTTAGGCACTCGTCTCTTGATAGGCAAGTAGTTATTGAGCTAGCTAAGAATAAATAACCATCAAACATAAGAGTATATGTCTCGGGATTACACATTTTGTCGCATTTTGACTGACATTTGGAGCATTCGAGAGCCAAATAATATTTCTTCCTTAGATACAAGTTCAAAAAATGCTGGAATGCATGCACTTTCCACCCTAGTTCACCCCATTTAAAGAAAGTCCCTAAGTTAACTCTTAAAAAGGATAATTTTCATAAACTTTAGAAAATCGATTCCCAGCCTGTTAAGAACAGTGCTTAGTAATTCTTTACAAGAAACACATCCATAGCTATAAAAGACACTGAATTCAGCCACCAACTACAAAAATCTGATTGACCGATCTCACAAAAGTGATGAAAACTTGAGCACTGTATCGAATCAGATATTGTAACAAAAACCAGTTTTGCTGGATTACGATTTCAAGAACCTCAATGACCATTCTAATATGACTTGAAGAATAAAATTACCAAAAATAAGAAAATTTTGATCACTGAATCATAAAAGATCACGAAAAGTGCAAGTAACAGAGATCTCAGCTCTCAACAAACCCACAACATCAACGCTGCCGTGATCATCGCTATCTAATAGTCATGACATACCTGTCCATATCCATACTTCTCGAAATACTGCTTTTGAACAGCAGAACTGAAGAACAAAGTCGCATTGTAAATCAAATATGAAGAGTGTTTCGTCAAATTCAGCAACACAAAGTCAAAATTCAGCCCCACAACACTGCCAACAAACAGAAACAAAATTAAAGGTATCAATAAAGATAAAAATTGAATCGGACATCCAGAGATAACACAGGCAACAATAAAAAAGAAAAAAGAACCTTTTGCATATACCAATCCAGAAAAGATATCAAATAAAAATTGAAACTTAAGATAAAAATTCAGAGAAACCCCAGAAAAGTCATTACCTTACTAAAAACGTACAGGGTATCAACAAAATCTCAACTTGAAATGAAAAATAACAGAAAACCCAGAAAAGGAATTACCTTATACATACATTGAAAATAAATAAAGGGTATCTACAA
Organism: Laguncularia racemosa; assembly: GCA_037954665.1. Lineage (NCBI taxonomy): Eukaryota > Viridiplantae > Streptophyta > Magnoliopsida > Myrtales > Combretaceae > Laguncularia > Laguncularia racemosa. The sequence continues at coordinate 3,460,441 of JBBMOL010000001.1, read as the reverse complement.
AGATTCAAACTTGAAATGAAAATTAAGAGAAAACCCGAATAACAATTACCTTTTCCTTCTAAAATTTAATATAATTTGTGGATAGAAACTGATGGACCATGAAACAAAAGCAGTCCAACCCAGAACTTGGTATAGAACCTCCAAGGGTGTTGAATTCCAAGAAGCCATTTTTACATCCCCCTCTCTCTCCTTCCTCTTCTTCTTCTTCTTTCTGGTTTCTGGCTCCAAGTTAAGTGGAAGGAGAAGTATAGCAGTTAAATAAATATGCAATTTTTTTTTCTTTTTGCTGTGTGGTTTGAGGAGTCTTTCAGGGGGTGTGATTGTGAAACGCGAACCACGACATCATGATTGTGAAGTTTATAAATAGGAAATTTTTGTCGGGTTTTCTGGTTTTCGTATTGGGTTTTGCTCTGACTCGTGACTTTCTGAGATCCAGTTTCTTGTGTTTAGGTCATTGCTGATGCTTAATGCAGCAACTTGTCAATTCATTTGGTTTCGCCATCCATTAATGTACGGCTCAATAGTAATAATTTTTCTCCATTTGTCTCCCATAAAACTAAAATATACACAATAGGGGTTACTTAAAACTATTATTATGTTACTATTAGGAAATTTTTATGGTTTTTTGTATTTTTGGTAAAATCAATTTAATTTTTAATTTTATTATTAATTTAAATATTTATAATAATAAGTTTGAATTCTTATTCTTATAATAACGACGACAATAATAATGATGATAATAATAACATGAGTATAGAAGAAAAATATATTTAATTTTGAAAATGCATAATTTAATTATTGAAAGGAGAAAACGCCAAATAAAACACTTATCAACCCCTGGCAAGATTTGCCACACCATCATTTTGTTATTGTAGGTGGGTTTGTTTAATATCTTGCAATTATAAAATAATTTATTATGACTCAAAGTAACTCTACTTACAACTAGTGCTTTGCAAAATAATTTACCTATCATTGTAAACTTCAAATTATCACAATTGATTCTTTAGTGTTTGATGATATGATATTATGATATACATAATATATATATATATATGAAAGAATATTAGCTAAATATATTCATAAAACAAACTCGTCTACATATGATGTAAATAAATGTTAAAAAAAAAAATATGGTTGGTAAAAATCCTCTACATTATTCTAAAAAATTAACATGAGATTAATGTAGGAAGCATCTTGACAAAATTAAAGGCTTTTACGCCCCCATCAAATATCCAACATTACAAGGTAAACTTGATTTTTTTTTTTAATTGATTTGTTGTCTATTGGTATGCAAATGTTGAAAATTAATCTTTTAATAAAAGGGATTAACTTCAATTATATATTTCCATCTATAGTAGAGGAAAATAAATAAATAGATTTTGTGAAGTGGAACTACAACCAAGAATCGAATTTGTCAAATAAGTTTGTATACTTTCATTTATAGTTGCATTTATATAATTATCGTGATGATTATAAAATGAAATGAACAAGTATATTGCCATATTGGTAAAAAAAAAACAATAGAGAAACAAAAAATAGATAGATAGAAGGGGGGTTTAGTGCATTTTATTTTATGCTGAATGACACTTAAAGTTTTTTTTTTTATGAAATTGTAACAGTTTTTAATATTATATAAATCACAAATATAAAAATTGATGCAATTTCTGACAAAAATCTTCTTGTCATAAATTAAATAAAAATTATTTATAATAATATGACCTATTTATTGGTTGAGAGGTATTAATTTTTTTTAAAACAAAAGAAGAAGAAGAAAGAAAAAGATATTCTGAAACTAGGTTTTTTTTTCTTTATTATGCGAAGTCCAATGGATAAGGCCCTGCAGGAACAATAAATACCTGAACAATATCCAAACAAACTTCACAATATTTCAGTTTCTGTCTAACTTTCTGGGATTCATTAATTCGGTAATTCATATTTGGCCACGAACAAGGTGCATTTCTTTGGCCGCATTCATAACTTCAGTTTCCCCAAGGCCAGTATAACAGCTATATACATTTTTCCTTGATAATTATAGCATTCATTTTTTTTTCCCATTTATCTTCGTCTATATAAATAAACTAAAAGGAGGTATACGATTCTGTGCTATTTAATATATAATTTTTAAAGAAAAATATAAAGAATATAGGTAGATTGAGGAAAGATAATAATATATTTTTATATATAATTGCGCTTTTATATGAAATAAATATCTCAAGAATATCTTAATTATTTAGAGAATCACTACCTAGTTTTTTGTGTTTTTTTAAAATAATTTACAAATAAAATTTGAAACCACTAAATGTTATATCGTCTCTAATTTTTTATATATGAAATTCGAATTCACCAAATGTAATATCTAATTGAATTTTTATTTCAAAAATTTAATACCTATATAAAATAACATGTAAAACACTTACTAGTTAAAGAGTATAAATTAAAAATAAAATAGTAAATTTAATAAGCAAAAATTTAATTACATTTATGTATAAAAATTTAAATATAAATAGTTAATAATTTAGAAATAGGTAAATGCATTAAATCATTCAATATGACTTCTATGAATCTATCAATATACAATATATTTAGGAATATTGTAACTAAATCATATATAGATTCCGTCTTTATCAAAAGAAACTTTAAAAAAGTGGTATATATTTGTGTTAGCAATATGTTTGTAAAAAAAATTAAATATATTGGTATGGTTAAATATAAAACTCAAGACGAATACATTTCACATGTATTACAAAATCTTTTCTAATATTTTTCATCCAAAAGTTGCTACACACCTATAAAAATAATGAAGGAGTAATTGAACAACTTATTTTTCCACATAGCAAAATAAAATAAAACTATACTATCTAGTAATTAAGTTATTGGTTTTCTTGCCTATCAATCTATTGTGAATCTTATTATTATTATTACCCGCATATCTATAAGTGCAATTAGTAAGGGTATTCTTGACATGGCATATGATGGGCGAAGGTTAATGAAAAATGGTAATTAAGTTTTAAATAAAACTAAAATAAACAAGAATACTCCTTTTTATTTACATAGAATAAATCTTTAAGTGGATGTTAAATCAAAAATAAATTATTGGCTTGACAGTATAGATATAAATATGTAATTTTTTTTTAGATAAGTTGAGATTCATAATCTTTAGGATATTTAAAATTTTATGAAAATTTTAATTAAAAAAAAAGGAAAGATTTGGCAAGTATCGACCTTTTTATTTGTAGAGAACTTGAAAATCTCCCTTTCTAAGGTTGGAGCATTTGACGTGGTTAAATTTATCTATATCAAGGTGGCTGGGACACTAAATTGGCGCGAGGTACTACTAGGTTAGTGTTTATAGGATTTCTATATACTCGTTTGAAATATGGAAGTTATTTCTAAAATAGCATCCCTTTCTTTCTTTATTTAAATTTTGAATGAAAAATAATGACTATTTCCAAAAAAAAAAATTATTCCTTTTTTATGGAAATAATTATTACTTCTATTAGATGGTATTAGTTAATCTCTTTAAATAGGGCATGAGTACTTCTATCATGTAGTATTAGTTAATCTTCCTAAATAGGGAATAAATTTTATAATTATATAACAATTTTATTCTTCTCGAAACTATACTTTGATACAACCGGTATCACCACACCACTACTTCTATCATGCCATTGTCATTGCTATCGTCTTCATCATCACATCATCACCATTATCATAAACCCCACACTACAACCACCACCACCACCCCTACACCATTGTTATAGCCACTACATCTACACCGCACCAACACCTCTATATTGTCAACAACATTATCGACATTGCTACCATCACCATCACAATGCCACCATAACTATAATGTTATTGTTACCAACACCTACAACTACTGTTATCCTTACAATACTAAGGCTACAAATGAGTCAAATCAATATAATATAATACTAAGTTAAAGCTTTAGTTTAACTCAAAGTTTCAAAACTCGAGTTAGACTCCAGTTTGACTAAGTTTAGAGTTTTGGGCTCAATCTTAATTCAAATGGCACCTAATAAGCTTGAACTCAATTAAACTCAATTTATTGAAAGTTTTTTTGTATAATTATAAAAATATTAATACTTTAACTCAGTTTGAACTTGACTAATATTAATACTCAATTCGAGCTCGATTAAGTTTATGAGTTAGTCAAGTCAAATATTAAGAAGCTCAAGCTTGGTTCTATTTTTTTTGCATCGAACTTAAATAAAAATTAAGTCAATCTCAAGTAACTCATAAGTAATTTGACTTGTTTACACCCTAATATACCACCACCACCACACCCTAACAACTATTGCCCCATTATAATGTCGTTGTTACCATTGCTATAGAATTATTGTCCTTCACTGTCTCATCACCACTAGCCACTAAAAACCTATTAACCTATGTTGCTATAGAAGGTCATTTTGGTAATTGGGCCATTGATCCAAGTTAATGCTATGAACCAATTTCTTGAGTTAATGATAAGGCTTAGATAAGCCTAATATTTTTAAGAATGCCTTAGAGAAATTTAGTTTGATAGATTTGAAAGGGAAATCATCGAATCAATCCTCAATTCTCTTTTGTGACAAATGCCTTTTAATAGGCCTTTTTATCCTTAGAAGGCCTCATGAGCTTTTTTCTTTTTGTAAACCTTTGGGCTTCTTTATAAGCCATTGGGCTTCATTGGGCTTGGCTAGACCCATTTTCATTAAAGGCCTATAGGAGTTACGATAATATTAAGGAGATTTTATCTCATTCATTAATAATCAAATCTAGTACTTTGATCACATAACAAATAAACCTACATATGCACTGAACTTTCTCTCTCTAAAATTTAAACAATTATAAATACAAGAGCTTGTGCAGATACCTTAGGATCATCTTTCAAACGGCCCCCTAAAACTTTGTCATTCTTATAAAAAGGCTTTATGTATGATTTGGATGGTTCTTCAAAGCCATTCTAATGGAAATATGAAAAAAAAAAAAACTTTAAGCATTCAATTTTGTCATAGCACAACTCATTTCTTCTCTAGAAAATATATAAGATCTTTTCCTACAAAAACACACTTCAAAACCAAACAATATAATTGATTTGTCTCATCAAAACATAGTTGGACCCTAAGTTCAACAAATATAACAAAAAAAAAAATTACGTTTCCACATTTTGCATTTAAGCCATATTTTTGTCATGAACTATTACAAGAAAATTAAATCCCTATAATTTTTTTTTAGTAGTTTGTTCAAGCTATTAGTTTTGAATGCCCTTGAATCCATGAATTTGTATAGTTTAAAAAAGAACAATGTCTTATGTAAGGGGTTAATTCACCTTACTAACTTTAAAATTTTTATTTTCCGACCAATGGTTGGTGAAGATAGGGGTATGTGGATATATAGTAGGTAAGGTATTAACTCATATAGGTAACTTACTCTAGAAGGTACACGTTTTTTAATTTTAAAACCGAAATCCACCATATAGTACTCTTGAACTACTATAAAACCTATAGTGTATAAGGTATCTTATAGAACATGCGGATTTTATTTTTCTTTTTATAAATTTTCAGTTTATGAAGTATTAAAAAAGTAATTAATAAATGATATAACAAGTTCTTTAAATATAAAACTTATAGAACTTATAGCAAAATTTATAAAACTAAAAAAATAAATACCTTCATTATTTTAAGTTGGTATGATTGCACTACTTAATAAATGAAAAAGAATAAGAGGAAAAAATGGAAAGCATAAAATTAAATAGAAAAATGGAGAAAAACAAGAAAAAGAAAGAAATGCAATCTTGAGTTTAGCTGTTTAAAATTATTAATTTATGGACTTAAATTTCATTTTTGTTTTCTTTTTACCAAAATGTTTATTGGCTAAAAATATAATATTATCATTTATTATTCTTTTTTAATATAATTTAATAATTTTTTATAAAGTAGATACATAATTCTTTAGAACTTATACCTTATATATATATATTCTAAAATAGGTATTGAATAGGAAAACATTATATCCATACGCTAACTTATAAGAGTAGATCTCAAAAAATCTATCGTAACCCATGATACCAATTGAAACTTATCCCATTGAGCAAAATATGAATAAATACCTTATATAACAAGATTATTAGTTCATCCATAGATAGAATTACCATTTAAAAAATTTTGTAAAGAAAATTACTTTCTTTAGCTTTAGTCAAGCAATTTATAGCAAGTGGAATGTACCTCTATATATAAATTAAAACTAAAGAGACCATTAGGGTATTTAAGTGGAGACGCTAGAAATCTTTTCTTTTATACATAGTTATGCATATTTTTACTAATAGCTATTATCTTTCTTTTAGTATAGCTATTTATTTATAAGTTATGCTTTAAATTTAGATGCCACAATAAGGATGCATTCAAATTCATTTTCTAGTCCCCACAAGCATGATATTCTCCAAGGAGAACTGTAGATTTGGTGAACCTGTGCAGCCTAGATGCCCTAAGATTGGAAAAGTCATCGTGTAACCATCGGATTGTTATAGCTTATGCCACCGATTCATCGATGATTAGGCTTTTGGTTTAATGCATGAATCGTTTTAAAGAGGCTATAGAGTTGGACGACTCTGTAACAACTATCCTAAAAGCACTTACATCATTCATATATAACAGTTAAATAGATTTATTAAAATTTAAATTAATAATAAATTAAAAAATAAATCGATACTATTAAAAATATAAACAAAATTATACAAATGAAAAGCCAAACTGGCAGTCAAGAAGCTTAAGTTGATGAGGCCCACATGAGCCCATATTCGTTTTCGAGGAGACCTTAGACCACTAGTTCAAAAGGTTCCTCCAATTAAAAGCAACAAAATAAAAGATTGCCCCAGTAATATATCTCACAATTGTTGAGCTCCAGCCTCCAACGGCCTTTAGTATGAACAACAAAATGTTGTAATTCTCTTAAATTTGTTTCATCCTGGTAAAATGTCCAAATTACCATTTATTATTAACTTGTCTGTTATTTCTCAATTTTATTAATCATTACCAACTTTTCCTCTAATTTAGTAAAATTGTTATAAGTTTGATATGTACTATCCCTCAAATAAAATGTGATGAAAATTTAATTATCAAGGTGCTTTTTGATACAACATCTTAGTGTTCATCATAACTCCGTGGTTAAGCATGCTTAGAGAAAATGATAGGCGACCTATTGTTTGCCCTACTTGGTGTGCTCCTAAATTTGTATAAAAAAGTTTGGATAAAACTGCTTAATTATAGTAAACTTTTAAATTTATGTTTGATACATGTGTGCTTAACTTTTTATCTTCAAAATTAGACTCTTAAATGCTTGAAAAATATGCTCTTAGATCTTATTAGACTAGTTTGTCCTTAAATAAAATAATAAAAATAGTTAAAATTGAAAAAGGATATAATAGTCACATAAGAATTTAATTATACTTTTTCTTAAGATTTAGGTATACAAATACCCAAATTTTAAAGATAAAAAGTTTTGTGTACGTATATTTACAATTTATCCCTTTTAAAATGGTGAAATCTTGATGCGGCAAACATGAGAAGACAAACGTGTTAGAGAAGTGGGCGACATGAGCGTCAGCACACTCGTGCTAGTGGGCATGTTGAGTGGCACGGCGGCAAGCACGACCATGCAAGGGAGGGCGTGTTAAAGGAGCATGAGCATAAACATGCCCGTGTTAGGAGGCATGTCGGTGGGCGTGCTAAGGTGTCTAAGATGGAATTTCCACAGAATAATACACGAGCTTCTACAAGTTCATGCTGAAGATGATGTTGAGCCACGTCGACAAATTAGTGAAGGATGCTTAAGGTTTTTATAGTTTTCTTTTTGTTTTTAGGGATATCTTATCACATATTACAACTTGAAACGTGTTTTGAGAGACAGACTTTGTTACATTCTTGTAATTTCTAAGATCAATCATTGATTGATCTTGTGTTTTCACACTAACGCGCTATGTCAATTGGTATCAAAACGGGAAATTCTTGCAACGATGTCAGAAGATGGCAGTTTTGGAGGCGATCACACTTTGAACATTGCTCGAGATGTGGAAGCCTTGCAAACTGAAGTGCAGGCTTAAAGGGCAATGCTAAATAACATGAATCAGAAATTCTAACATTTAGAACAGCTCTTTGATGACTTGATCGGGCATTTCGATATGATGGGATTCAATGCCAATAGAGACAAAAATGGTGGTGGGATGCAACCTAGGGTAGAGCATGCGTGTGACAATCCTATTGCTAGACCTTTAGCTGCAAAACACGGGTTACAAATTATGAGGATGATTCAAAGGAGGAAGACCATATATTGTTTTAAGAGGAGCAACCACATAGGAGAGGTGGTGGTGTTGGCAAATACAGGAGGAACAATTACGGGATTGATTATGGAGATAGTGGGGAATTTAAGCTAAAGGTCGATATCTCCAGCTTTAACAGTAATTTAAATATTGAAGATTTTATTGATTGGATTGTTGAAATTGATAGATTCTTTGAATATATGGAAATTTTTTAAGGAAACTGAGTGAAATTAGTAGCATGTAGATTGAAAGGGGGTACGTCAGCTTGGTGAGAGAGGCTTTAGAGTAGGAGGTACCGCGAGGGTAAACAACTAGTGAAAACATGATATAGAATGAAACAATTGTTGCAGTGAGATTTCTTACCTCTCGATTATTAACAGATCCTTTTTCAAGAATATCAACAATGCCACTCAAGGTAGAGAACCATACATTAGTCTATTGCGGAATTCATGTGGTTAGCAGAGATGAATGACCTGAGGGAAAGTGATGATTAGTAGGTGGTTAGATATTTGAATGGTTTAAAACTATAGATTATGGACGAAATTAGAGCACATGTTCTGCATACTTTGAATGAGACTAAAAACATGTCTCTTAGGGCTGAATTTTTGTTGCAAGAAAAGAGTAGTCGGTTTGACGATGATAATAGTAGATTCGGGGCTAAAGTTCTATTAAATCTATGGTTGAAAAGAGTACGACTACCTTGGAGATGCAAAGAGGAGTTACTAAAAAGAAAGAACAAAGAGCCACAAGCAAGAAGCCAGTTGAGATGAAGGACATACAAAGGCAGAGCAATCCTTATGTAAAGCCAATGTTATGGAAATGTTACTGTTGTAATCAACTTAGCCATTGGTTTAATGAGTGTCCTAACATAAGAGGGGTTAACTTAGTAGAGAGAGATGAAGAAGATGGAATTTGTTGAAAGCCTGATGGGGGATATGAGTACAAGCCTATGTAATTAGGAAATTGATGATAGTGCCAAAACAAGAGGAACAAACTTGGCAATTGTTCCGCACTAAATGCACAATTGATGAAAGAATCTTTGAATTGATAGTGGATAGCAGTAGTTGTGAGACTATCATAGGCAGGGAAGCCATACAAGCATTGCAGTTACTAATCGAGAAGCATCCCAACCCATATGCCGTTGGGTGGATTAAGGCAATAGAGAAAATTGAGGTTAAAGAACACTACAAAGTACCCTTCTCCATTGAAAAATATCGAGATAAGGTGTATTGTGATGTACTGGATACGGATGCCTATCACTTGTTGTTTAGTAGGCCTTAGTAATGTGATGTCAATGCCCAACATGAGGGTTGGGAGAATGTGTACAAGTTGGAAAATGAGGGAATGAAGTTTACTTTCTCACCTTTGAACTTAGTGAAAGGTTTTAAACTTTCTAAGGTGGAGAGGTGTTCATTCCTCACAATCAAGCAGTAGAAAAAGAAGATGGAGGATACTATAAGGGAGTCCAAAACTATACATGCATTGAGTGTGAAATAGTTACTGATAGCAAAGGTGTGAGGGAAAGAAAATGCCAAGTAGAAAGCAGCAACAGATGAATATCATAGGAAAAAGTTGTTCTCAGGTGGTGATCAAGTGATGGTATTCTTGCGAAGAGAGAGATTTCCAATTGGACAATATAACATGCTACAATCTAAGAAGTATGACTCATACCAGATTGTGCAGAAAATTAATGATAACATCTATATGGTTGGATTGCCTAATAATAGTATGGGTATTTCAAAGATGTTCAATGTGGCCGATATATTTCCATTTTATCTAGATGATATATCTTGGTATTCAGAAAAGAACTCGAGGTCGAGTTCTTCTAAAGTAAGAGAGAATAATGTAGCAAACATGGGAAGACAAGCGTGTTGGAGAAGTGGGCAACACGAGCATCAATACACCCGTGCTGGTGGGCGTGTGAAGTGGCACGGCGATAAGCATGGCCGTACAATGGAGGGTGTATTAAAGGAGCATGGGCACAAACATGCTTGTACTAGGAGGCATGTCGGTGAGCATGCCAAGATGTCCAAGATGGAATTTCAGTAGAATGATATACTGGCTTTTACATGCCTGTGCTAAAGGCTATGCTAAGCCACATCGACAAGTTAGTAAAGGATACTTAGGGTTTTTATAGTTCTCTTTTTGTTTTTAGGGATATCTTATCATATATTATAACTTAAAACGTGTTTTGAGAGAGAAACTTTATTACGTTCTTGTAATTTTTGAAATCGATTGATCGTGTGTTTTCACGCTAACTCGTTACGCCAGATCTACTCATATTTTCCTTGGTTGTTAATCATTGTATCCCACCACCATTTAATGTTAAAAGCGACTAATATATTCAATTTCATAAAATTATTATAATAATATTTTTCATTTGAATAGTTTTGAATATATGCAATTTGGAAAAGTCAAAAGAAAAGATTTCCTCCAAAATTGTACACCCTTATCATTAGTGTTTCATGCACAATGAAGAACTTTTGTTATAACACTGGTATTGCTACCTGATACCAATAAAATTTTACCTGTTTCTAGATACCTTAAAAATCGTTCAGTTGATGTATTGTTGCCCACCTCTGAATTTGCTCCGAACCAACACCTTTTCTTCAGTCTTCTCTTTTCTCTGTAAACTTTTTTTTCCTTCTCGGAGTCTGCCATTTCTTAGAAAGGAAGCTTGTTTGATGCAGATGAGATGTCCGCCGTGAGTTTTCTCTTTTATTTCCTTCTAATAATAATAGTAGTAAGACATGTTTTAACATTATGAAACTCATACACAAAGTTCATTGGATTCTGGAATTATTTTTAAGAAGCAATTTCCTAGGGATAAATATGATTTAACTGTGTCCTAGATATCCCCTTTCTGCCAAGATCATTTTTGCAACATGCATGATTTACTATATTGTGTAGTTTTATAGGTTAGTGGTTAGGATATTTATATGATAGGAGATAGTGAGTCTAACTAGATCAGAATGTACCTCCATAAAAAAATTTGTCCATCTTCAACATAACAATGTTGGATAAATTCATTTTCCCTCATTTTTTAAAACTTAATCTTGCTCTCCAACCAGAAAATTCTGGTTCTGAAATTCGGGAATATGTTCACCTTCTAGCATATATAAGTCATCAGATTTATGTAAAAGGCAATGGATACTTCATCAAGTTGGCAATGTTTTTACTGTCCTGATAATCATCTTCATCAGGTTAATGGTCGGACCTTACCGAAATTCGGGGGGTGGGATGTAAATAATCCTGCCTCAGCGGAAGGATTTACTGTTATATTTTAGTAAGGAAAGACATGAGAAGAAGTCCAATGGAGCTCCTGCAAAAGGAGGCAACAACACTAATGGTCCAAGGGTACCTAAACCAGAACAAAAATTTGAGAGTGCCCCCATGGTAAGAAATTCTATAACAATTCTTGAACAAGAGCCTGTCTTTAGCATCGAGAGTGAAAATCGATGGAGATGGAAAGAAATGGTTTGGAAAGATTTCCGTTTTGAAGTTCATTTCATTTCTACCCAAAGTTTGGAGAGAAACGAGTGGAGAATGGTGATAAAGAGACTAAAATTACAGAACCGCGCTTATGACAATGTTTACTGCAACCAAACAAGAAGGTTAACTTTGCCAAATACACATTTCATTTCTCTTCTATAATACCAGCAAAAGAAACAAAATGATACATTTATCTTGATTTTCTTCAGTTTTCTTCCTGTATTCCATAACATGAAGTGAGAATCATACTTCCTTTTTTCCTTATTCCGTATGTTTCTCTTTTATCTCAAAAATTGCTGAATGTAATGCAGAAGTATCACTTGCCTCCGAAGTCTTTCTTAGAAGAAGAAATTTGGTCCATTTTGCTATTATGGTATGCCAGGGCTTATCCCCACTGACAAAAAAATTCTGTATCTGATCTTATTTGATTCATCAACTCCTACACGAGTGCAGAAAAAATGGTGGTGCTGCTTCTGAAACGCGCTATCTTCAGGGATAAATTTGTGTAGATGTAGTACATTTGAAGTAGTTCTTTTGGTATACCTTCATCAGTGCTTTTGATAACCACTGCTAACAATTTCCCAATGCTGGATAGGCGGGTGATATCGACTAACTGTCCTGTTTTCTTTCTTTTGATGATTTTTCAGCCCTACATGCTAACTCAGTCCGCTACATTCATGTGAATTCGGACTAAGGAAATGATACGAGCATAGAAAAAGCAGCAGTTTGTAGTATGCTTCTGTATAGCTTCTTCAACAGTGAAGTATATCCATTTAACACGGAACTGAATACAATTATTTGACAACAATGCATTTAATATTGTTGCTTTTTTTCTTTCTTACAACTTATGTTGATCACTGTTGTTTGACAATTCTAAATCGTATTTCAAATTGGATGCCAAAACGGTAGTTTCGTAGAAAATGAAAGATTATGATAGGAAACCACATAGTAAATATTGTTCAAAGTTGATATCGACAATGAACACCTTCGAATCTTCATAAATTCAAGGAATCGTCAACTGCTTAAACTTCCTAAAGACACTAAAAAGCCAATGCTGATGCATAGACTAACTAAAACATAAGCATTCCAATACTAAACTAGAAAAGACAGCACACAACATAGGCCAGACCAAATTGAAACATAGTGACAATGGTTACGCCAAGTGAAAATCCTGCACTATGGGAAGCGCCGCCACTCGAGTGGGAACCGTGATCACTGGTTGACAGCACCTTCACGATCATCCTTTGCCCCTTCTTGCAGTGCCCAAAAGCTCCACTGATGAAGTAGTAAGGTCCTGAATGCACGAGGTGGTAAATCGTGTTGCCGGTATTGGAGAAAAAGTTGGGGTGTGAGGAGTTGCATTTCTTGTAGTCTTCTTCACTCACTTCCATAACTGAATCTTTCTGGTACCTGAAGCCTGTTATCACAGCACATCAATCAAAACACTTTTTTTTCTCCCTCATGTCATCCTCCTAAACAAAGACAAATTAAATCAACAAAACGCGACACACAACATGATACTGCATAGTTTTGCGAATTATAATTTGCTCTTGTGAAACAATGTAACATGCCAAGTTACTTAACTAACAGAATTTCAACTTACGGATACTGTCTCCCGGTTCAAACCGGTTTTCGGAAGCCCAATCATTGTACATAATGGTGTCGTTAGCAGCAGGGACAACCCAACCTTGTAATCCTCCAACTTGGTACTCAAAGGAATACACATGATTGTGTTGAAGACAGCATAACATGGTCATGCAGAACAAAGCAAACTTGATGGAATTTCTGGACGCAAAGGAAGCCATTGAAGCAATGATGGTTCAGATTAAAGAACACCCTCTTTCTTGGAGAAGTTACACAATGTACAAGTGTGCTTTGAAAGTGAAATGGATACGAGTGAGTAGTCTATTAATAAGTCTTTGTTGAGTTGGATTTTTGGACGAGAAATGATAATGTTGAGGAGTTAATGGGGCTGGTTGGTTACTGGACGTGGGGGGAGTGGGAAACAGCCTGTTCGTTGGAGGTGCGAATTTTTCGGCTTAAACAAAAAAAGGGTTGAAATTTGGTACTAAAAAAGGCCCATAATGCTTGTAGAAGAAACACAAAGTCCATTAATGGCATTTCTCGGGATAAAACTCTTCTCAAAAACTGAAAATACAAGGAAGATCTAGAGTTGCTATATTAGTATCAAGTTGTGATATATCCAGCCAATAAATAAACAATTATTCATTTGATCAAGCCGGGAGCCGGTTTTGGATTAAACTGGTCGTACCGAGTACGTTATAGGGAACGGTTCAAGTAACCTTCTTAGAACCGTGGTTTTTTTGTGGAATTAAGATCCAAAGGTTTTACCAATTCCTTAAAGAAAATTTCAATATAGAACTAGTAGGAACCGGTTTAAGAACCAAAACCGGGAATGAAACAGTGGAAACCGGGTACAGGTTTAGAATGGAAACGGATGGTTTGCCATAGTTGACCACCTTTCAGGAGTGTGCTTCAAATAGTGGTGATTCAGGGAGAGGCAACTCAAGCAAACAAGTAAAGAAACAAACATTTGTTTATAACTCAATTGTAGACAGTAGACTTCGAAATGACACCATCTCCACTATTATTATTATCATTATTATTTTCATGAAGGAAATAAAAACTGCGTTATTTAGTTATATATATATTTATGTTAGGTAAGTCTTTGAAACTTATAATAAAATATTCATACACTATGTACACACAATGCGTTCATATTTGAATCCCTACTAAGATCAGGATGACCATTATTGGACAATAAACATAAATTGTGCCAAATCTAACATGTTTAGATTTTTAAATAAGTTGGTTACTGAATTGAAATTTATCAAGCGATTGAACTATTCTAGACACCCATGTGCAACTAGACTTAACTGGCTTAAGGCGATTTTTAACAATTCAATCTAGATAAGTTCCCAAGAAACTATAAATAGAGTCGAGGCCTCAAAAGGGTATTTTCTGTTTTTTCCCATCAAAACATGCTGCCCCCTGTCCATGGAGATCTTTTTTTTTTTTTTTTTTTCGGTTAGATTGGATATCGTAATTAACTTGAAAAACAATGAGTCAATTGCAGTACGAAATTTAATTTATATCGAGGAGCTTTCTGTATTTGGATTCCCTCCACAGAAACTAGACATGAACAGAGGTTGCATAGAAAAATAGACTGCAATGGGCTATCATTTTGAATTCAGGAGAAGAATGAAGATTTTTTCGAGGGAAAAATCAATGATACCTACTTGAACCATAGATAATTATTTATTTGATTGTTGCATTTCAGTATAACAAAGCTTCATACAAGAGCAGTTTTGCTGACTGGAGAAAAAAAGCCAATCCAAACAACCTATGTGGCACATTTACGCTGAATTACCTAAAGATGGACAATGAATACAAGTATACAACCTAAATGATTTCCTATATCTAGTAAATATCACACAACATGATCTACTGATACAACCTCTTGCAGCCGTTGATATATCTAGTAGTATCACACAGCATGATCTACCGATACAACCTCTTGCAGCTGTTGATATATCTAGTAGTATCACACAGCATGATCTACTGATACAACCTCTTGCGACTGTTGATCAGGGGCAGGCTTGTTTGTTTTGCCTCTGTTAGACCTCTGGCTAAATATCCGGGCGAAAGTGCTTCGGCTGCTCGATTTTGCCATTTTTCGGGTCTCATGTGGTGGCTCAATCAGTTCATTTGGCACGCTTGCGGCATTCTTCTTGGAAAGATCTTCTGAAAGGGTCTTTATAAGATAGTCAAAGCGGCGCCTAAATGTTGGATATCTTGATATAGACTTTGTAATCCCTTGAAGCCTGCTCAAGGATATGTTCAATTAATTAGAAAATAGAAAACTTCATGGAAATTATGAAAATACTGAAACTGTTTTCTCCCAATCATTACCTTCGAGCTAACGCATCGAGTTCAGCTTGTTTAAGCTCAGACTCGGGAGGTGAACCCATACTTGAACTTTTCAACCTCACAGGGTCACTGCCCAATAAAACAAGTCTACCCAGGTAATCCTCTTCATCGGTACTAAGATTTTGTGCTTTGATCTGTTCTTTAATAATCAAAAGGGGGTTCAGAAACCATTCAAAGAAGACATCTGAAGGTTTGTTGGAGCTAGTCAGTTCCGTGTCATTATCACCTGCATTATGAAGGGCAAAAGAACTATATATTCATACTAGTTTTGGTATTCGCCATTGAATAAAGACTTCAAGAATGATGCTCTGAACACTGTCATACTAAAAATTCCTCACTTACCTATTATTATACCGGAGGAATTGGCTTTTGCGGAGCGCACTAGAGTCTGAAGAAGGCAATAAACTGGCAAGCCTGTGCTAATTACTTGGCTGCTTTCACTCGATTTGGCATCTTCAATATCCTGAGATGTTATCACTCCCCTGGATACCATGCTTTCCCCATAGCACTGACATTTCTTGAAGAAGCCATCAAGTAGCTAGACACACAGAAAATTTTGTTTGACATCAGTGGTATGCTTACTGCCTCACTCTAACAAATGAATACAGCCTAATATGGAAATCTACAAGGGTCAGATAGAGCAGAAAGTAGAGACCTCAAGTGGCTTCAACTCAAGCAAAGGAATTTTCACTGAAGCAGCACGAGATGGAGCTTTGCGAAAAGAGCCAGCTTTAGAGGTTGCAAGAGAGCTCGTTCTTGACAACTGAGGATTTCTCCTGTATTTAGGTCTGCCAAATAAAAAAAGATGGATAAATGACAGAGATGGATTTCAAACCAATCCTGAATTGCAAATATTTTTAATGTGGAGCACAACCTGGGAAAGCAGGATCCTTCGGGCATGTCAAGGATGTCATTACTGTACTCATCGTAAATCGACAAGGATGCAACAATGTAGCAAAGCCCCATCCACAAAGAGGACTCCTGTAAATCATGGCCTTCAGAACTTACAATTCCCAAAGAAGCATAAAAATTATAGAACGTCATTGGTTGCATGAGAAGCACAAGAAAAGCACCAGTTTTAACTTTAATGTAATGAGAACTGAAATAAAGAAAAAGACTATTCTCGAGACTTGAACACTATTTTAGTCCTTTAATGGGTTTTTATGATTTGAACTTAATAGCAACCTCAGCAACAATTTCGGACGATTATTCTGTCTACCTAGTTCCAAGATCAGTACTCCATACAGAAGAACCATATATATTATACTAAAATGAGTAATTTGAAGAGCTCAAACCAATTCTAAGCCTAATTACATGCATTATAGTCTCAGAAAATAAGAGTCAAACCTGATAAACAACAACACCTGCATAGGCACCAATAAAAATGCTCGACACAATGGATCCCAACACAGCTCCTGCAACTGCTAGAGGCCAAAGTATAATGGCTAGACCAGCAAATGGTACACATATGGTTTCCAAGAAAGGGCCTTCACGGCCAAGCAGGTCATGAAACAAACGATGCCAACCCTTGAAGAGCATGTAGGGGCTTTTGCATAGTGAGATGATTGTAATTGAGGGGAAGTCAAACAAAAATCCTAGCACTCCAGTGATGAGAGCACCGGGAAGGTACAACAATCTACAAGAAAGTGGCATCAGGAAGTAGTCAATGATGTCTCTAGAATACAAAATGTACGTCTCCATCATTAACAAGAAAAAGACAATTAAGTTGAGTAACTTTTCCTTACAGAACACAAATGCATGCAAGCAACAAAGTAACAGACCTAATTTCATAGTATTTTCCATCTGTTGGTTCTTGATGACGTAGGTCACGCATAATTGAGAAGTAGGAATGAAAAGAAACATCCCAAAAGTCCCTGACAATATTGAGACTCCCTTTGATTGTGCTCCAGGTTCCATCCTGAAAAATTCACAAGACAGTAAATTTCTTCCTTGGATTAAGTGAATAAGTAGTAGGGTAGATTAGTATAAATTGATAAGACTGACATTTCATACATACATAGAAGCAGTGGAATAACTCTTTTGTCTTCCCTTCTCCAACTGCATCAAATGTAGCAAAAATAGGTGAAAGAAAGCCATATGTAGCACCACCTATTACACTTCCAGCAAAACCAAGGGCAGGCAATGGAATCAAGAGAACAGGTATGCATAAGCAGAGAACAAGCTTCAAGGCTGGCCCTAATTGTTTAGCTCTGTCCACATACAAATTATGTTATCAAAAAATCTCTGCCAATTAGTGTTGGAGCATCTGAATCCTGGAAAAGTAGATGAAGTATGAGAATATCACCTTAGTATAGAATAATATGTCCAGAAAAAGTGAGCCGGCCAAAGACCTAAAATGATTGCAGTGTTCCCAATAGTCAGAAGTAAGCATATGAAGGGGCATAAAATGATACCTGAAATATAGTTCACTATTAGTTTTCAAACTCGAATAGAGCAAAAACATGTCTTTCTATCACATAATGTAGGCATCCAATAACCCTAGAAGTGCACCCTACATTACTCTCATGGAACCCCATAAGCAGAGGCCAAACTCTATCTCACATCCAGCGTGCCTAAGATAGAATACATTTGTCAATGAAGTTTGATGATTTTTTTTTTCCAGTCACTCGTCAACATCCCATGCATTGGATGACCAAGCATTCTCAAAGAGTCATGTAATGGGGTCAACATGCACAAGAGTCTTCTGTCTCAATGAATCTTTTCCATGAACGAATTGTGAGAAGTAGAGGCTTGCTAGCCAATGCTTGCATAGACTCCTAGCTAAGTGGGATAAATTTCATCCTCTTTACCACATAATGAAACTATGGCAAAATAAATGAGAACAGTGCACATGTAAGTTTCCAGAATATATTTACCCAAAAAAGGTTTCCAGAATATAATCGAATTCAAAACTTGAAATACCACTCTCCATTAAAATTTATCACCGAGAAAAAAAAAATTAAAAAATAAATAAACAAAAGATGTCATGGAAGCAAAAATAGTAAATCCTCAGCATATTTCTTTATAATTGCACTTAGAGATTTCCTGTCAGTAAAAGAAATCATAAATGTAGTAAGCTAAGTGGCTCAAGTACGAATAGGAATCGGATATAACATGTACCTAATTTTAGATGCATCTTCTATTGGCAGTATAACACATGGGATATTGAAGTCCATGCGAAGGGACAACATGTGGCAAAAATTTAATGGAAGGTGCATCAATTTCTAGATATAAACCATCCGGCCTATTGAATTGCTCTTATATCCCAAATTCCAATACATTGAATTATCTCTTGTTAGCAAAATAGTTAGACCATCACAGTGCCACAAAATATCGAATTTTAGATCATTAGATCAGAATGGTATATTTTCCCAAGGGCTCTGGAGAATCTGCTCGTATATGAACATCCTAATATTACATATACCATAATTTCACTTTCTGATTAACACACTGTAAAGTGTTCCTACATAGATATGAGATATACAATGAAAACATAAAATAAGAAGATCATAAAGATTCCACCAGAACTGAAAGTGACTAGAAAGCAGCATAAATTTTATTGTTTTCCGCATCTAATATTTGCCCAAAACTTAAAATTTGGAACACAATAAACACAAATCCTGATTTCTAGGACCAAAACTTACTTCCTAGTAAATGGTGTTATCAAAGCAAAATTTATCTAGTGATTGTCTATATTCAGTAGCCTAAAAACATTGAACAACAAATTTACTCCTAAATGTGACATTTGTAGTAGTAGTAGTCAAACAACCTTAGCATTGAATTGAACAAAAAAAAGTATAAGAACTGACCACCAACTCACCTTTAATAGTCCCCAGCAATAGAAGTCCAACAAAGTAAGGTAAAAAGCAAATAAAATTCCATAGAGAAGCCAAAAACCCTCTTGGAGGCTCCATGTTTCTTCCTCAATCAAAATTTATAACCCTATTACCATTTCCCAAAAACCATACTAAACATAACCCATTTCAGAGTCGATTCTCTAACTCAAAACAAACACACCCACAAAGCCTGAAACCTTAAAAAATTGAACCAAAAAAAGAAAAATTAAAAGACACCCAGAAGAGTAAACACAATTTCTAGAAGCCAAGGATCGAAATTCGGATTTTGACACACTGCTAAGGCTAGAACCATATGAAAAGGAAAGAAAGAAAGAAACGAACAAACAAAAAAGGGGCATTCAAAGAGATCCAGAAGGATAAACAAGATTCACCGAATCTAAGGAATGAAATTTACTAAAAGTTAGTTAAAAAAGGGTACGATTGTGGCCGAATAAGGGATTGAGTTTAAGTGAAGGAGGGGATATATATTCACTTTTTTCAAAGCTTTGGAGTAGACCGGATAGAGAGTAAAATGGACAATCTAGTTAAAGGTCACGTTTCTTTGAGGATGTCGTACCAACACCAAGTACTGTTGAAAGGAGGTATATGTTTCAGAGTTCTGAAAAGAAATGCGCCGCTGGAATTCTGTTTGTTTCCCTAATCTGTTGCCTTCCAGGCGTTATACGTAGAAAAAAAACTTGTAAAAATAAATTACATATAAAACTATTAATGAAAATATAAAATATTTATAGTACTGAGGTCTTAAAAATATAAAAGTATCATATATTATAAATTTATTCTCATTTTTAGAAAAATTTGTATTAAGTCATTATCAAAAGATTATAAAGAAATTAGTAAGAGGCAAATAAGGAAAATAAATAAATAAAGTGATTGGACGTGTGCCAATTATGTGACTCCATGAAAATAAAGGAATTTAGAACTGTAACACTACATGTGAATATAAAAATGTAAGCTTAATTATTATTTTTTTAAATTTCGTTCTTGAATGTACAAAATAGTGGTTGCTTCTTCACCGATTAGTATATATATATATAATTTTATATTATTGAACATTGTTAGGAGACCTTCCGTAATTAAGAAAAATATGAAACTTTCTTTCATCTTTTGTTATTTTTCTCTTTAGTTATTCATTTTTTTAATTTTTCTGTTCTAACCCTCCATCTTTTATATATGGATGAAAATTTATTATATTAAAAATATTATATTTATATTGTATCGACTTATTAAAATATATCATGTAATATATAATTTTTTATAAAAAGTTTTTTTTTTCATATATCTCTATCTTTAAATTAAATTTTATACATAACATATTTTAACAACGTAATATAGTTACGATATCTTACCAAATTTTTGTTCATTATACACTATTAAGCCATAGTATAGTTTACCATTTATATATAAAAATAAATAAAACACAAACAAATTAGAATAAAATGGCGATGCATACGGAATCCACTTTATTAATGCCTGATGCTCTTTGATATAACCACGTTTCTTTTCTCTCTTTTTTTTTCTCTATAATTTCCCTAAATAATTACTCTATTTTAAAAATATAAACAAAAGACATCAAATCCCTTTCAAATATTTTAAATTACCTAGTGATATATATATATATTTATATAATACTCAAATTAATAGTATGAATATATATTTAAAGTTCAATCGAGTTCGATTTCTTATTCTCATTATTATTATCATGAAAAATACTTAAATAAAAGTATAGTAAAAAACAAAGAAATTAAATAAAAAACGAAAAAAGAGAATGACTCAAATAAATTAAAGGGAGAAAGTGCTTTCTGATACATTTTTCTTTTTTTTTAGGTTAAATATATAATATAATTAGATATAAAAGTAAATGAAAAGCTTTTTCTTTTTCTTTTTTTTTTTAACATTACCTTTACAAACGTACACGAAACGTTCATCCTGATGGGGCATGTGTCACCATTGAAGGATTGACAAACACGTCTTTTGGAAATAGTATTACTCTGTACCAATAAATTTTATTGTATTAAATTATATTAATTTATTAAAATATATAATGTGATATGCAATCTTTCAGGAATATAGTAAAAAGAGAGTGAGCTTTTGGGGTATCACGGTTTTTGCTTAATAATGAAATTAATGGAATACGTATCTATGATGAAGGAATCTAAAATAATGGAGATAAAACTATTTAATATTAAATGTGAAATATCTTGATTACACATAATTTAATTGTAATGACTAATAAAGATATAAATTTATTTTTTTTAATATATTGCTATTGTATGAAAGTAAAATATGGACATGAGAAGTATAGTTAAAAAGAAGGGCAAATTATACTTTACATATCATGTTTTCATGCATTTTATATTTTGCATGTCTAAGCTTTCATTTTTTACATTTTATATATTTGTTTCTTATGGATTATAAATTATCTACTAATGTTACTTGGACATGTGTTGACATATGTTTAGTTCACAATAATTAATATAATAAAAATATTTTTTATTATATAAAAAAACTTATAAAAAAATAAAAAAAGAAGCCAACAAAAAGAACCTAAACCACCATTTGGCCAATTGACCCTAAGCCCTAGAGTGGGTGGCCATGGCTTTGCATGAAACGCCAATAGCTATAGGTCACGACCTAAAAGATATTCAACTTTTGATCAACTACCTTAAGGTTTAGGGTAGCTCATTACCTCTTTAGCAAGGTCGTATGCCCATTCTACCCTACCACTAGTAGGTGGTCGATCATCCCTTGATCTTGGGACAGTTGATCAATTGGTGAATTAGGATTTTTTTTCTTAACTTCTTTTTATTTTTTATATTTTTTAAATTTTTATTATATTGCTTAATTAAATATATTTAATAATATTATTTTATTAAAATTAATTACCATCGAAGGTAAGTAACATCGGTAGATAATTATAAAAAAAGGCATGCAAATTGAGAAAAATAATAACACCAATTTGTAAAGTGGGAAAAAAGAAGAAGCTAAAAGATAGATTTCTAAAGTGTGGTTTATTCCAAAAACAAACTACCACCACATTCATTACCTTAATAACTTCCAGATTGGTTCAATTGCCTTTCTCCCCCCCGCCCTAATTTAAAGTATACTAGCAAACCATGAACCTATAATACTGATGCAAAATTGAAAAGAAATAATTTTATTAAAAATAAAAAATAAAAAAAATTATATACTTATTTACACATAAAATTAAAATTTTTGAAAGAAAAAAAATACACATTAAAGTTATTAGGAAAAAGAAAGTAAAATAAAGGTAAAAATTTCAACTGTGTGTGTTTTTCAATTATTTTAAATCATACTATGATAGAAAGTAGAAGAGAAATAAAGAAATTGAGAAATTGTAATTCATATGTCTCATTTTAGAGGAACGGGAAAAAAAAATTGCCTATAGAAACATGAAAATAGAGTATAGAAAAAGAGATTATATTAGAAAAGAAATCATCAAACAATTATACCAAATATATAAAGTTATATAGGGTTGTCTTTAGAAATTTTAGAGATAAAAATGTACAGTCCAAAAGTGGAGATATTTGTTTAATAATGTGTGTATATATATATATATATATATGTTATGGAAATGAATATGATGTTTTTATTTAATAATATAGATAATTAGATCTTATATAGCATAGTGCAATGTGATTAAAGATGAGTAAGAGTAATCCGCTAGAAATGAATTTGTATTTGAATAGAGAATTCCTTTTTGAGAAATGGACATCAAATGACTAAGTTTGGTTGAAAATTGACTTCTGTCTCTTCCAAGAACCTTATCATTCAAACATATTTTACACATCAAATAAAGCAGCGATACAATCACGTTGTCGGTTGTCGGCTTCGTTGCATGGGATTACGTGGGAAGTCATGCGAAAATAGCAGCCACTGTCCCTCGTGAAGTGCAATGCTGCTGGAAAGAAAAAACCTTCACGGAAAACACCAGCACCAGCTGATATTATTGACTTCCTCCCCAAATTTCACCAGTTCTTCTTCTTATATATATATTCTAAAGATAAAATATAGGAAATATTGTATTTGAATGTCGTACAAAAGAAATTACCTATTCAAATCTTAAAGTAAATTCGATTTTCCTAAAGTTCTCGGTAAATAATTACTATTATGTTACATGTCAAAAAAAAAAAAAAAAAGAAAGAAAAAGATTTCTTATTTTTGTTCCAAAACAAAGTATCATTACTTCTTAAACAATATAAATATATGATCTTTCAGCTTGACGATGAAAATGTTGATGTACTCCAACTATATATTCTTTTATAAATAAGACTTTTGTCAATTAAGTAAATGTAAATTAATATAACATTATCAGGTTAATTTTAAAGAAAGAAAGAAAGAAAAGAAAATAGGAATAATATTTTTTAAAAAATATTTTTCTTGAAGCACAAATCGGCCTAATTAGAATCAGATATTTATAGCAAACTTTTATCAACCAACTTCGTTAAACTTGTGCACCTTTCAACAAGAAAAATGTCTTCGGATGTTAATAATACATTAATGAGCTGCCCAGAAAAATAAATAAATAAATACATTAATGAAGTGCTAGCTATCATTTCTAAAAGTGTATCTTTTTTGGGTGGACCGACTGAGGGTATGACTATGTTGACAAAGCTTGGGATAGCATCTTAACTTATCTTATTCCAAACCCACTAAATTAAATTAAAAATCCTAAACATATTCTAAACTATGGGCATAATTGTTTGAATGCTACCACTAATCTAAATAATTAGTTTAAATATACATTAATGTATAAATCACCCACAACATGTGCTAAATAAACTTCATGGTGGTTACTTTAAAATTGGTCTTGTAATGCTTTTCAAATTCAGTATCTATATGATTTAAAGGGAGAGGTTAGTTTTGCTATAACAGATAAAACTTACTAAATTAACCATATTCCTAATTCTCCTAAAAGAAAATAAGTTAATAATTGATGATTATACATGAATCATACTTTACATCAATTTAAAATTTGAAAAAAATATTCTTCATAATAATAAAAGGAAAAGCTATTTATTCTATGATTATTTTGCATTTTTAAGCATCATTTTAGTGTCCCTTGTCACTAGTAAAATGTTTGATTAATTTCATAAGGGCAAAAAATAATAGCTATTTCTTCTTACAGATTTAATCTTGGATTTGGTTAGTGGGATGCCTATTCCACATAATCGGTATTTTTACAAAATAAAGAATTATAATTTCATTATGGATCAAAGAAATAGCTATTCTTTCATTATTTTTAACATTTTTCCATATCAATCCAAGAGATCCTAATTGATCAATCAAGTCATGTATTAGTATAAGGATATATGAGAATTTTTAAATATATATCTAACTAATTATTGATGCCATTTTAAGTATAACCCAATAAAACAATAGTTATTTTTTTAATTTATTTTTTAGAAGTTGTAATTTTATTTTTATCTTATATCATTCTACAAACGAGATATGCTATAATAATATCAAATAACTTTTTTTTTTTGTCTTGAGTAATTTCTAACCTTTTTCCCGTATAATTTGTTACTTTACACATTACTCTAGGCTAGCTTCATATTGTAAGATTGGTGGAGTTCTTGACAGTTAAGAACTTACCTCTTTTTCTTTTTTCTTTTTTTCCCCTGTTGGATCTTTAATCCAACGTTGGCCTTATATGTGAAACGATTATGTGTTGCGGGCTGTCATATTAAGTTAAGCTCAATTAAAAGTAATCAATAAAATTTGGTTATTTGAGTCTTAATGTATTGAATAGGATATAACCCCTTTTATGTGTAGAGACCTTATGGGTAGTTTCTATTTTTATGATGGGCTAAAATAGAAATATAAAAAAGGTAACATATAGTTATCTATATAAATAGTGGTTATGGTCCCTATGTCATACATACACCTTTCTTGTCTCTTTGTATCCCATCATCAAATAGACTATAGGGAAAAAAACAAAATGGATCTCTCTAAAAGAAAACGTATTGACCTAGAAGGCCGATCGCACAATTTAAGAATTGTGGAGCGCAATGGATTCAGGTACGCTTCCGCATATTTATTGTTTAATTCTTAATGATCAAACATGAAAAGATCTAATATTTTGTTTGTGATGATTTTCACATAAGGATAATTCAAGATTCAACAATTGGTATCGGAACCTACATTATTTGATAATTAGGAATTACTTTTATAATTTTTTTATAAGGTATTATTATCTCTAATTTTGGAGATTAGGTTTTGGACAAACATTAAAACATGTAAACGTTCGTCTCCATAAAAGAATCCTCAACTCCTAGATTCGTCAAAATCAATGGTCATTGTCTTGTTCAATATTGTCTCCACGAACAGTATTTAGGAATGACATGATTCTGATATGTTATCAGATCTTTACACAGTGATTTTGCTTTCCGTGATTGTAATTCACCACGGTGAATTAAGGTTTTCTTCACGGTCCGTTTTCGAATGAATTAGGAACCACATTAATAAATGATGCATCACGTTGCTTCCTCCACGGCCAAACCCTTTCCGTATACACGGTCTCGACCCATAGTTATACACGGCCGTGTACTCAAAATGTATAACATTCTATTAGTTTTTAGGTCAACATACACGGCCGTGCCTTCAGCCGTGTATTCAAACCGTGTAACATTCTGTTAGTTTTTTTGCCAACATACACGGCCGTGCTTTCAACCGTGTATTCAAACCGTGTAACATTTTGTTAGTTTTTTGGCCAACATACACGGCCGTGCCTTCAGCCATGTACTCAAAACGTGTAATATTCTGTTAGTTTTTAGGCCAACATACACGGTCGTGCCTTCAGCCGTGTATTCAAACCATGTAACATTCTGTTAGTTTTTTGGCCAACATATACGGCCGTGCCTTCAGCCGTGTACTCAAACCGTGTAAGATTTTGTTAGTTTTTTAGGCTAACATACACGGTCGTACCTTCAACTGTGTACTCAAATACATATTCATAATCACTTATAAATTGATATTTAAGTACACCGATTTTTCTTTTGAACTCTAATTTTAATGCTTGAATTATTGAGTTATGTTTGGATATGGGTGCTTAGACCCAATAAGTTTTTTTTTTTTTTTAGCTAATATTAGAGTTGCCTTTGACTCAATGTTTGATATAATTTTAAATTTGAATATTGGTATGTTTATATGTATTTTGAGATGAATTAATTGAAGCAACATACTGCCAAAGTAGTCCCTCTTGCAAAAATTAATTCATTTCAAAATATAAAAGGATGTGTGCTTACAATTTCTGTGAATTTTTAATCGGCCCAAAGGAAGGTTAATGTTTAACAGAATTGGAAGTGCACTTGTGGTAATAAACTCGTGATGATTATTTGGTTTTACATGTGAACAATAAATCGGCCCAAAAGGAAGCTTTATTGTTCGATATGTTCTTATTGTCAGTGTTTGATTACTACGCCAAGATACCACTTAGTAGTTAATATTTTGTCCAAAGATGAAATATTAATGGGCTACCCAATATTTTGAGATGGGGTTTACCTTTATTTGAATTTATTGTTATTTTGTTGTAAGGCTTATGTGTTTATTTGTTTGTTGTTCTCATTCAGCTATGAATAATCCTGCTAATATTACTACCAACATCAATTCCATTCCTACGCTAAATGGCACTAACTTCAAGTCGTGGAAAGATAATCTATTGATAGTACTTGGAGTTATGGATCTCGACCTTGCGTTAAGAATTGATTCTCCTTCAACTCTTACTGATAAGAGTACCTCTGATGACAAAAGGGAGATGGAAAAGTGGGAGAAATCAAACCGCATGTGTATGATGATCATGAAGAAGGCCATTCCAGAAGCATTTAGAGGTATAATATCTGATAAGATAACTAAGGCTAAGGAGTTCCTTGATGAAATTGAGAAAATGTTTGCTAAAAATGAAAAGGTAGAAATAAGTACACTCCTGGCAAACCTAATCTCAATGAAGTATAAAGGCAAGGACAATATTAGGGAGTACATCATGGAGATGTCTCATCTTGCTTCCAAGCTAAGAGCACTCAAGTTGGACCTCACAGAGGACTTGCTAGTGCATTTGGTTTTGATTTCTCTTCCAGTACAGTTTAGCCAGTTTAAAGTGAGCTATAATTGTCAGAAAGAGACTTGGTCTCTGAATGAGCTCATCTCACACTGTGTTCAAGAAGAGGAAAGGCTAAAGCAAGATAAGATTGAGAGTGCTCACCTAGCCTTAACCCCTAAGAATAGGAATAAGGATAATAAAAGGAAAAAGGATAAAGAAGCTGCACATATGGCACCTCAGAAGACACAACCAAAGAAGTTGGATGCATCAAATGGTATTGGTTGTCACTTCTGTGGAGCTGTAGGGCATTATAAGAAGCAGTGCACCAATTATCATGCTTGGCGTGCTAAGAAAGGTACACTTCTTAATTTGGTTTGTTCTGAGGTTAATTTAACTTCGGTACCCATAGACACTTAGTGGATAGATTCTGGTGCAACAACTCACATCAATGTGTCTATGCAGGGTTGCCTACATTGTCGAAAACCAAGTGATGGTGAAAGATACATCTATGTAGGTAACGGCAAGACAGTTGAAGTTGAAGCAATTGGGAAGTTTAGATTATTATTAAAGACTGGATTTTATTTGGATCTTAATGAAACATTCATTGTACCGTCATTTAGACGGAATTTGATTTCTATTTCTGCTTTAGACAAATTTGGTTATTCTTGTTCATTTGGAAATAAGAAATTTAGTTTGTTTCATGATTCAAAATTAGTTGGATTTGGTTCTCTATCTGTTTATGGTAATCTTTACTTGATTGACATTATTGCTTCATTTAATGAATCCCTACAAGTAAGTACACGAGGTATAAAGAGAAAATTAACTAATGAAAATTTAGCTACATTATGGCACAAAAGATTAGGTCATATCTCCAAACGGAGAATGGAGAGACTTGTGTCAGATGAAATTCTAAATCCCTTGGATTTTATAGATTTTGATGATTGTATTAACTGTATAAAGGGGAAACAAACCAATAAAAGGAGATTTGAAGCCAATAGGACCTTAGACGTCTTAGAACTTATACATACAGATATTTGTGGGCCATTCCCTATAGTTGCTTGGAATGGTCAACAATATTTTATAACGTTCATAGACGATTTCTCACGATATGACTATCTTTATCTCATTCATGAAAAGTCACAGTCCTTGGATATGTTTAAAAATTATAAGGCTGAAGTTGAGAACCAACTCGATGAAAGGATTAAAAGCATTAGATTTGATCGTGGTGGCGAATACTACGGTAGATATGATGGTTTAGGTGAACAACGTCCTGGACCTTTTGCTAAATTCCTAGAGGAATGCGGTATTGCCCCACAGTACACTATGTCTGGTTCACCCACCATGAATGGTGTTGCTGAAAGACGAAATAGAACGCTTAAGGACATGGTAAGGAGTATGATTTGTCACTCCACCTTACCAGAATCACTATGGGGAGAAACACTTAAGACTGCAGCATATATCCTTAACAAGGTTCCAACTAAAGCAACTAACAAAACCCCTTATGAACTTTGGACTGGGAAAAAAGCCTAGTCTAAAACATTTACTTGTGTGGGGATGTCCAGTTGAAGCACGACCTTATAAGCCCAATGACAAGAAACTGGACTCAAGAACAGTAAGTTGCTATTTTGTTGGGTATTCTAAAAAATCAAGGGGTTACAAGTTCTATGATCCCACAACTAAATCAATATTTGAGTCGGGAAATGCTCGATTCTTTGAGGATGTCGAGTTTGCCAGGGGAGATACTGTTAGAGATGTTGTCTTTGAAGAGGAATATGTTGATATTCCCATAGGTGTTATTGAATTTGGTCAAGATTCCATTCCTGATCTTCTTCAAGACACAATAAAACAAGAAAATATTGGAGATCCCATTCAAGATACTATTCCAGAAGAACAAACTCTACCACCTCAAGAACCTATGCCATTGAGGAGATCCACTAGACAAAGAAGAAGTGCGCTGCCAGATGACTACATCGTATTTCTTCAAGAACATGAGGTTAACATTAGAATGGAAGATGATCCAATCAACTTTCGTCAAGCCATTGAAAGTTCTAAATCTTAGAAGTGGATTGATGCCATGAATGAAGAGATAAAGTCTATGAAAGACAATGACGTTTGGGATCTTGTCCCATTGCTAGAAGGTATGAAGCCCATTGGTTGCAAATGGATATTTAAGACCAAGAGGGATTAAAAAGGCAATGTGGAGAGGTACAAGGCTCGTCTTGTTGCAAAGGGCTTTACACAGAAAGAAGGCATCGACTATAAAGAGACTTTTTCACCGGTTTCTTCGAAAGACTCTTTTAGGATTATAATGGCATTAGTGGCACAATTCGATCTTGAGTTACATTAGATGGATGTAAAGACCGCCTTCCTCAATGGTGACATTGATGAGACGATCTATATGGTACAACTAGAAAATTTTGTATCGGGAGATCTAAAGAATATGGTTTGTAAACTTAAGAAATCCATCTATGGACTTAAGCAAGAATCTCGACAATGGTATTTCAAATTTCATCAAGTGATCACTTCGCATGGTTTCGAGACGAATTTAGTCGATGATTGTACATACCATAAGTTCTATGGGAGCAAGCATATTTTCTTGGTTTTATATGTTGATGATATATTGCTTGCCAGCAACGATATAGGCTTATTGCACAAAATCAAGAGATTTCTAGCTGAGAATTTTGAAATGAAAGATCTTGGTGATGCCTCTTTTGTGTTAGGAATACAAATACATCGAAATTGCTCTCGAGGCACTCTTGGGTTATCACAAAAGAGCTATATCGAAAAGGTACTCAAAAGGTATGGCATGCAAAATTGCAAACCAAGTGATGCGCCTGTAGCTAAGGGAGACAAATTTATTCTTAGTCAGTGCCCTAAGAATGATTTTGAGGAAAAGGAAATGCAAAAGATTCCCTATGTATCAGTAGTAGGGAGTTTAATGTATGCTCAGGTTTGTACGCGTCCAGATATTGCGTACATTACAGGAATGTTGGGTAGATACTTGAGTAATCCATGATTAGACCATTGGAAAGCAGCCAAACAGGTCTTGCAGTACTTACAGAGAACAAAATATTACATGCTTACCTATCGAAAGTCAGATCAAATCGAGATTGTTGGGTATACTGATTCCGATTTTGCTGGATGCCAAGATAGTATGAAGTCTACATCAGGCTACATATATTTGTTAGCTGGGGGAGCTGTCTCTTGGAAGAGCATAAAACAATCCCTTGTTGCTTCTTCTACTATGGAAGCAGAGTCTGTAGCATGTTATGAGGCATCCAATCATGGAATATGGTTGCGGAATTTTGTCACAGGGCTGTGCATTGTGGATACTATTAATAGGCCACTTAAATTATTTTGTGACAATAAGTCAGCAGTTCTATATTCTAATAACAATAGGAGCTCGACGAAGTCAAAACATATAGACATCAAGTTCCTAGTTGTAAAAGAAAGAGTTCAGAGTTGACAGTTGTCTATAGAGCATATAGGAACAAACTTTATGATCGCGGATCCGCTCATTAAAGGAGTGCAACCCAAACTGTTTCATGAGCACACTACTCATATGGGTGTCAAGACCTTAAGTGACATTAAGTTTTAGTGGGAGTTTGTTACCTTGTATGCATTTATGTCATAGACAAACTATAATAAGTTATTTTAGTTTATTATGTTTTGAGGATATCTTCTACAGAAATAAAGTATTTTGTTTGCCTACACTTTGTTTTTGGTTTATGGTTTGATCTCACTAAGGTTTATGGTGGACCGATAGAAAATAGACATGTTAAGATCACATTGCATGGAATTTTCTTGTTATCCATATCATGATCCATGTCATTCAATTATATCAGCATTGTGACCATTGAAGGGTAGAGTTACGATAAATGTGATGAATACCTCTTTGATCTTATGTTGATATGACTGATGGACCGGATTGGTTATAGATACATTCAGTTCATGACAGCAAATTTGAGCTCATATGGTTTTGCAAAACATGATTGTAAAGTTATACATATAGTCCAAGTGGGAGATTGTTGGATCCTTAATCCAACGTCGGCCTTATGTGTGAAAGGATTATGTGTTGCGGGCTGTCATATTAAGTTAAGCTCAATTAAAAGTGATCAATAAGATTTGGTTATTTGAGTCTTAATGTATCTAATAGGATATGACCCCTTTTATGTGTAGAGACCTTATGGATAGTTTCTATTTTTATGATGGGCTAAAATAGAAATACCAAAAAGGTAACATATAGTTATCTATATAAATAGTGGTTATGGTCCTCAGGTCATACGTACACCTCTCTTGTTTCTTTGTATCCCATCATCAAATAGACTATAGGGAGAAAACAAAAGAGATCTCTCTAAAAGAAAATGTATTGACCTGGAAGGCCAATTCAAGATTCAACATCTCCTACTACTGGCGCCGTTAGAAAGAAGATTGAAATTAAAAAGTAAAAATTAGTTCAGAATTAATGGTCTTAATTGTGAATAGACCCTAAAAACTTAACTTTTAATATATTTGTTAAAGTTAGAATTAACATTAGGTAGAAGAAAAAGAAAAGCAGTAGCAAAGTGCTCAATTTCTTAAGCTTCGATTGGATCACATTGATGATAGGTATGACAGATGTCAATTGACATATATCATGAAGTACATCTGGTAATGAAATCTTGGATTGGGTATCATATTTGATTATTTCAAAATACATGTAATAAATCCCTAAATTTAAATCCCTTATCATTTTTTTATAAAGAATAAATGATCTTAATCAACTTGGATTTTTCTTACTTAGACTTAATTAGACCTAATTTATCAATTATTAAAATATTTTAGACCCTTAAATCATATGAATTTCACAACTTTGAAAATTAAGATAAATCATAGTAGTGTTGATGCATGCTAGAAACTTTCCATAAATGGCACTACAAATCTTTGCCTTTTCCATCTACACAAACAAAATGATTTATTTATCTAGAAAAGTATGATATTGATCTACAACTTGATGCTATTCTTAATCAAATTCTCAACCTCTTGTGATACGTTCTAGATCTTTTAAGCTTGTTATTTATATTATTTTACAAATTTTAAAAGGAATAATATCATATTTTATACCTGAACTTTAACCCTTTTTTTTAATTAATTACCTAAACTTTGAATGTATCAATTTAAATATCAATTAAAGTTTTCAAAGTCAATGATGTTACCTTGTCTAACTTCATTAATAACTATTTGCAGAATTTTTGACTAATGAGTGATACTATCACAAATTACTTAGTTTAATTATAAATGCTAGATAAGATGCCAAATGGCACCCCAATACCATTAATGACAATTATTATTATTCTTTTTCTTCT
The DNA here is from genome assembly GCA_037954665.1 of Laguncularia racemosa. NCBI lineage: Eukaryota > Viridiplantae > Streptophyta > Magnoliopsida > Myrtales > Combretaceae > Laguncularia > Laguncularia racemosa. The sequence goes on along the minus strand of JBBMOL010000001.1, from coordinate 3,427,423 downwards.
TCAAATCTCTCAAACATATCAAGGAAGAAGCAAGTTGAAGTAATAAAACTAGAAAAAGAGAAATTTTTACTTAAATATTTTAATACTAAAATACACCATTTTTCTAGTAAAGTCATATCAGAAAAGCAAGAGAACTTTGTGATCAATCTATGTAAACAATTTTCCAAGTACCTGTATGTGTTCTTTAGGTGACTAAATGTGTTCTAAGCTTGTTCAAGTTTCTATTCTTCTAATGCAACTCTAACTTTATTCAATAAACATCAAGAGATGAAATCATCTTAGAATACCATTTTGAATTTGAAGCCAAACCAAGAAAAAGTAAACTCTTTAAAGCTTACACCTTTAACATAATAAGTTATACCTAATTATAATGAATAGATATAAAATGCTGATTTTGTTGCTGGAGTTAAAGCCATTAGTCAAAAAAAAAAAAAAAGATAGTGAAGAAAAAACAAAAAAAAAAGGAACATTGGATTAAAGAAACTTAAACAAAGCCAAATAATGAAGAAAAGGGATGGAAAAATATTGATTTGAGCAAAAAAACGATGACATATCACAATTTCATCAACCACAAGAAAAGCAAAAAAAATTTGATAAACTACCTAGAAAAGAGTTAGAATCAAAGGATAAAAAGATGCAAAACACGAAAAAGAATAATTGGAAAGAAACCCCTTAAAAGCTGGATAAGTAGAAATAACACTCCTAGTTTCAAAAGAGAAAAATGAGGAATTAAAGATCAATAAATAAAAAAACAAGAGATTTGAAGAAACCAATGACGAAAATCAATTCAGAAAGATGAAGAACTACGGAAAGTTGTAAGCTTGCCCCCTAGAGATATTGGGAAAATAACGAGTTAAAGAGAAACTTTTAGATCTGAAAATATCAAAAAAAAAATGAAATAACAATTAAATCAACCAACAAGATAAAACAAAAGACTGAAGAGTGATAAAACGAGTTTATGGCACTAAGGTTTCAGATGAAAGTGATTGAAATACTTAGATTTGGGTACCATTGATCAGGGTAAAACAAGTAGAAGGGATGATGGTTGTTTTAATTTCGGGATTTAGGGTTTAGATTATTTATTTATTTATTACCAGAAGGTTTTAGTTTCTTAGGTCATTATTTGTGATACTTGATATACTCTTAGTTGGCATTAGATGGTTAAATTAATGGTTTTTGAGTAGTGAAATTAGCGCTTTGAAAGTTTAGGTAATTAATTAAAAAAAGGATAAAAATTGAGATATTAAATGTGACATTATCCCATTTTAAAACTCAATTTGGACTTTTCAAGGGTTTTAGGAATTGGAAAATATGACATTAAGCCCGAGGTGAGTAGGTTTAAGATTGGGAGGTAAGAATCCTTATCTTGTATTCTATTTTATAATAGCTATACATTTCAAAATATTGGAATCGAGACTACTTGTAATCCTACCATCCTAAAACTTACATTCTATAAAATCTATGGGTTTCTGGATGTTGTATGAAATTTGAAAATATTTTTAACTTTTTTTATCTAAAATATTATAATTATGTACACATAAAATCATGATATTTAAATTGAAAATCTATATAACTTTTAAAATGTAAATTGTAAACAATAGACATACAGTGAATTTCAATAAATAAACACAAAATCACAATATACATAAACCAAATATATGCTTAAATCAAAAGCATGACATAGATTCAATAGTTTGGTTAAATGTTGGCCTTAAATAGTGGTTTATATATAAGTTTAATCAACTTGGTCGGATATTTTCAAATTTAATTATATAGGTAGAGTACACGAAAAAAATCATAAAGTACCCTGTTGGGCCTGGCTTTATGAAATTGATTGGGCCGCTCACATATTTATAGAGCTTGCTTGCATGATGACGAAACTTATCAATGGTAAATCTACTTATGGAACACCTGAGAGTGCAATACTATTTATAGATAGTGCACTATGTTGTTAATAATAATAATAATAATAATAATTCCATAAATCAATTTACCCTTAAATTTTATCCAATTTATCTAATGTATACTATGTTCTATTTTGTAATTTATCAATAATATAAGAATATTTTATATAAAGAATTTACCCAGGTTTACTAAACTTAGAACAATCAGTAAAAATATAGCAAAAATCTTGAACATGTATTCAAGTCCCACCATAAGGTATTTCTCACACTTCTATTAGGGGAATATACATCGAATTATTAACAAGATAATAATAATTTTATGGAATAATGACAAGAAAAGAAATGAAAAAGATAATTTAAATTGCTTGAGAAATACATACCAAGATATTGATACATAAGACATCTTGACATAGATAATTGAAAGCTTGGAAAATAGTAATAAAACTTTGATACAAGGAGATGATTACAAATGATGGTTTAGCAGGGGATATTGGAAAGTAAAAGTGTTTGTCTTGAATTGCCTTTGCCTTCCTCCTTCACTTGCCTTCTTTTTTATAGGCCTTCTAGATCATAACCCATGTTTTCAAAAGATAGTTTCCATGTTGAAATAGTGAACCCGTGACTTCTAAAAAGTGCACATTAAAAGTTTGAACTGTAAAAGTTGAATAGTGAATCCCGTGATAGTTGCGCCTAGTGATGAACAGTAAAAAAGTTGAACAGTTTTTTCCTGTGACGTTGAACAGTAATTGATCAATTTTTCCTTATGTTGGTGGAGCAATAATTGTTATTTAATGCCTTGAAAATTATCCTGGATTTTTTTTATTATTATTATGGACTGCTAGGTATGTCTATCCCATAGCAATCGTCTTCATTTTGATAAAATGGATCATTGCTGTTGTCTCCTTCTTCTTCTTCTTCTTCTTCTTCTTCTTCTTCTTCAGTAGAGAGTCTGGCAACTAGTTCTAATATTTTTTGCTTGTACTGGCAAGGTTCAGAAGTTCCTGCCAAGTCAGCTTGCATTTTTTATTTGTTATTAAGAAAGGCCTGTTGTTCTACGTGACTCTTGGATGCTTGATTAAAGTAATCTTGAACAATTTTTAGTGATGCGAGTTCTGGATCAAATTTCTCCCACCACTTTACCCGGAATATTCTTTTGATGTAGAGGACCTTTTGATCATTTTTTTTTTCTTGAGTATATGACCAAGTCAGAATCCATCCAATTTTGAAGGTTGCACAGAAAAGAAGGTCCTTCATTTCTGATGGAGCTTTTTTATTATCTTGATAATAAATTGATCTTTAATAAATTTTCTCTACGAAAATCTTAGGACTTGGACCAAAGAACTCAAACCATTAAGCAAACCAAAAGGGAAATATTTCTTGAGTAGTCTTGAAAGAAAAATACCAAGAATGGGAATAATTTTTGTAATAAAATACATTTTCCCGTGCCTTGATATAATCATAATAATTGAAAACTGGTGGAGCAAATTCTTGAGGAAATTTCTTTTGAGTAAATGGATGTTGTTTCCATTCTTTTAAGGTGAGGACTTTGAGAATTTTGAGCTTTGAATATGTTATTTCTTGTTGAGCATTTTGCATATGAGTAATTTCAATACTATCAGTATCTACTAAGATATACTCATAGTAGGTTCGAGTTTTCTGGGGGTGATTTGGAATCAAATGAAAATTCTTAGGGAAATAACTGTTAATAATATGAATGCGATTCTTTTCTAAGAATCCTTTTGAACATTCTAGTTTTACTAGGAATACTGGTTTTGATAAAGGTTTTAGAAATAGTCTTTAACTTGAACATGTGGTTTGAAAGGGGTTACCAATACTGGTTTGTGGAGCCAGGGGAATTTTGGGTTGATAGCTCCAGCATAAGTTGATGGAGTCAAAGCTTTGGATTGAGCAGGAGATTCAGCTTTTGTAAGAGTCTTTGGAGCAAGTTTCATGGTGTAATCTGCCTTTGATTTAGGTTTTGATGAGCTGGCCATGGTTTTCTTATAAAAATTCCCTGGATAAAAAGTCAGGCAAAGAATTGGCATCTCCTTTAATAAATTCTATTTTAAAATAAAAAATAGATAGAATAGCTTGCCATCTGGCAAAATTTTGTTTTGAAACAAGATTTTTTACATCTTTGATTAAAATTTCCTTTGCAGATTTGCAGTCTACTTTTATAAAAAACTTTTTATAATATAAATCCTCTTGGAATTTTAAGACACAGAGTACTATGGCCAATACTTCCTTTTTTACAATGGAGTAATTTTCTTGAGCATCTTGCCATATTCCCGAGTGGTACCTAACCACCTATTCTTGACCATTAACTAATTGTTTGAGAATTCCCACATATCCTTCATTGAAGGCATCGGTTTCTACTATGAATTTTGATTTAGGGTTTAGTATCCCTAAACACGGGGAGAGTTTTGATTTCTTTTTTGATCTCCTAAACTATTCTTGTTATTTCAAGAGTCCATTCAGGAGGATTTTTCTTAAGTCTTTGAAACAAAAGTTTAGATTTAATTCTTAAATAAGGTATGAACTCAAAGACATAATTGTGACATCCTAGAAATCTTTGAAGTTGTTTTTTTATCTTTAATTTGATCTAAAAATTTATTTCCAAATTTTATGGATCGATCAATAGGTCTTATAGTACCATTGATAATTTCATGTCCTAAAAATATTATTTTTGTTTGGAATAATTTCATCTTTTTTAAAGAAACTACTAGCTCATTTCTTTTTATTATTTTGAAGAAAATTTCCAAGTGTTTAAAATGTTGATTAATATTTTTTGAAAATATTAGAACATCATCTATGCATACTATTGAAAAATAAGTATATGGAGAAAAAATGTCATTCATGACATTTTGGAATTCAGATGGAGCATTTTTTAATCCAAACGACATTACATTCCATTCGAAATGGCCAAATGGATCATTATAAGTAGTTTTGTATTTGTCTACTTCATCAATCTGAATTTTCCAAAAACCATATTTCATATCAAAATTTGAAAAGATTTTGGCTCTTAAAAGTATATTGAGCAAGTCTCTTTTATTAGGTATATGATACCTAATCCATTTGAGAACTGTATTTAAGGGTTTGTAATTGATAACAAGACGAGGAGCTTCTCGTTCTATCTCAATATTCTTTTGCACATAGAATGCAGAACAAGACTAAAGGGACTTTGATTTTCTAATTAATTTTTTATTAATTAAATCTTGGATTTCTTTTTTGTAATGTTCTAACAATTCTTGATTCATTTGAATAGGTCTGGCTTTAGTATGAATTTTTTCTTCCTTAAAGCCATCAACATAAGGTAGTTTGACAAGATGTTGTTTTCTAAACCAGAAAGCATTTGGAAATTCTGAACAGATTTTCTTTTCAAATTTCTGTTGCAGATTTTCAATCTTGTCTGAGACACTTTTAGAGGCTAAGGATTCTTTGATTCATTTTTCTTCTAGCTCTTCCTTGAGATAATCTATTTGCCTAATTTTATGAGTTAATTTATCTTGAAGAAAATTTATATGTTTCTTCTTTGTTGGAAAGATAAATTTGAAAAATACTTTCTTTCCTTTTACTTATGATTCTAAGGCTTCAGAAGTAACAATGAATGGGTAAAGCATTATTAGGAAGGGAGAATAAAAAATAAATGGGTTACTCATATCTTTGACCAAAATGAAAGAAGTCTTGAAATTTATTCCATTTTGAACAATTTTAGCTTTTGATAATTTATATTGAATATTCATCTTAGAACCATTTGTAGTTAATAGTTTTTCGGATGTTTTTTCAAAAAATCTTGAAGGGATTATTCCTTCTTGAGCATCGTTTAGATCTGCTCCACTGTCTAATAAAGCAATTAGATTAGTAGACCATTCATAATTGACCAGTAAATTAACCTTGACAAACCACTTTTGAATTTGAACACGGTTAATCATATTTATAATTTTTTTATCATTGACTTCCTCATTTTCAGAAGAAGTGCTAGATGAACTGTTTGAGTCAACAGTAGTTTTACCTAATATAGATTGAATTTCTTGATATTGATTTCTCAATGTTTTTAGTTCTTTTTTAAGATTGTTAATCTCTTTCTAGAGTAATTCTAAAGTTAAGGTTTTGTAAGCCTGAATTGATCACATATTTCTTTCATTGAATAGGGTTTTTTGGTTGAAGGTTCTTCTTTGAGTAATCCTAAAAGTTTAAGATAATCTTCTCTTTCCTTTTGATCAGGCATAGTGTTGACTAATTTTAATAATGCTTTTTCTTCTTCTGTTATGACCAAAAAAATTTTACACGAACAAATGTTATCTGACAGCAGTCATTACTTTGACTACTCTCAAAGCTAGAATTATCTGACAAATATTGAACAAGGTTGTCAGATTCTTGATCACTATTATATCCTAGAGAACTTTCATTTCTAATTTTTAACAATTCTCTTTAATGTCTTCAGAAATATCTAATTTACTAACCTTTTTAGCCTTTAAGCAATTAGTAGCAATGTGACCTTTTGCTCCACATTTGAAGCATTTTACTTCTCTTTTTGACCTTTTAATTTTTTACTTATAAGGTTTTTTCTTTACCTTTTGATCTAAGTTTTTGAATTTTTGATAATCTTTCTTTGATATTTTTATTTTTCTTTTGATTTTTGAAGATGGAGCCTGTATTTTTTCATATCCATATTGAAAACAGAAGTCTCCTAATTCTCTTTTGAGACTGGCTTTGTCTTGAGAAATTTTTTATTTGAGTTTTAAGTCATTGCATAAGCTTAGTCCTTCTGTGTTTATAATAGTGACAATCTGACCATAAGTTAAATATCCTATAGGAATATTAAACTCCCTATTTATTCTTTCTTTTACTTTATTTGAAAAAAGTTTAGGAAGTCCACGGATGAAGTGTTCCTTCCAATATTGAGAATTACAATCTTCTCTTGAAAAGACTTTGGTTAGGAAAACATCCTTATACCATCAAAAATCTTGGAGGGTTGGACATGTTAGATTTTGAAGGACATCTGCATTCTTATCCCTAAATTGATCTAGATTTCCTATAAAATATTTCATGATTGAGTATAAAAGTGTTGAAACAGCATCTTCAACATACATTGATTGTCCTTGATCAGCTGAGATTTCTTTTTTAGCATTTAAAATATAATGACTTTTTTCTTCAGTGAGATAATTTTCCTACCATCCTTTGATCATCCTTGTAAATCCTATTACTATAGCTTGAGCAGTTTGTTGATCAGTGTTGCCATTTTGTTTATAGGAATTAGCAGCAATGATCATTTGATTGATCATAGACAAGACTTGATATTTTGCTAGCCCATCAATATTCCATCCATATATGCCTTATCCAACATATACATTGGTGGTAGCAAAGTCTTGTTCTTCAATCATCGTATCTGGAGGAGTTGGTCTAGGATACCACCTTGTTTTTTATCTATAAGAAGTTAATTTATTAATATTGAGTTTTCCTTGAAATTGATTAGCTAGACTGTCTATTTCTTGATCAATCGTATCTACTGTTTTTAATTTTTCAACTAAATCATCTAATTTTGAATTGTTTTTTAATTTGAAGTCTTTTTAGTGGCTGGACTAGTATTTAAATTGTAAATTAGCTTGATAATTTCTTTACCTTTTGCTTTGGTGAGGTTTTCTATGATTACATTTTATATACGCTCAATTTGCATACTGATGATATGCAGTATCTGATTGGTATAGTTCCTCTGTGACCTAGCACTGGCTAGTTCAGATTTTACTATACTCGTATCTTTGAATAGAGTAGCTTTTATAGTAGTTTCTCTAGATTGGATTTCACTTCTTGAAGGGGTGGATGTGTTGAACAAGTTGGACCTAGATGGGTTTCCCATTTTTTGATTACTTTACTAAGAGTAAGAATGAAATGTCTCTTTTTTAGACCAAAATTTTCATTTATCCATTGGAAAAATGGTATAGTTTCCTTTATATAGTTTTCCATATCAGAATACCATAATTGTCCTATGGATTTTGTTTCCTCTTTTGTATAAATTTTGAAAAACTTATGCCTATTCTTTTTATTTTCTGGAGAATAGAAATTTTCTCTTAATAGGTTTTTATCGAATTGAAAAGGTTCTTCTAAATTAATGGTATTTAATTCATCCATTTGAGACATAGTTAGAGAGTTAGGTCTATAAATTGCTTTTGGAATATTTGGTTGAAAATCTACCCCTTCTAACTTGACAAGGTTTTCCTTTTGTTCAGATTTTTTTATCAGGTTCTATATTCCTTAATTTTTCTAGTCGATCTATACCTTCTTAGAGGCTTGGAGTTCGACTAGGAGCATGGCTTGATCTAGGGGATTGAACTAAATGTTCTGGAGAAATGGGCATAGATGGCCTTTTATCTGTTATAAAAGGAAATTTGATTTTTATACTTCCATCATCAAATCTTTGAATAAGAGATGGATTTTGATTTGAGACAGATGGTCTAGGAGGTAATACTTCCTGTAATAACCATTAATTTGGGAGTTGGATGTCATCCCATCTTAATGGTTTAGGAGTAAAACTCTTAGTATTTTGAGAGTTGGATTCGAGCAGGATAGTTTCTCCTTTAGGAGATAACCTCTTTGCTTTTGGAGAAATTGTCAACTTCATTGCCTTGTAAAATATTCTATATATTAAGGCAATAGTCTTGGTTCCCTCAACATAATTGTTGTTTTGGGATTGAAAATAAAGCATCAAGCTATCTAATATCCTTAGATCATCTAAGCTTATTGTAAAATTAGGGTAACACTGTGTATACCAGGGTCCCCCATGTAAGTTAGTTTAGAACATTGATAAGGTTGATTCGTCAAAATCAGTATTTCTAGCGTCCCTCAACCATACTAATAATGGCTGGTTTATGCCAGTTCTATGTAATGGAATAACAGATAATTTAATCAATCCTATGTGTAAAAAATTGTAATTATCTTTTCTATGCTTGATCAAAGTGTCTTTTGATAAAAGTCTTATAACTTCTTTCTTTCTTGAGAGGCTTATAGTTTTCTCTACTGTTTTGATTATGTAATCGTGTCGAAGACTAAAGCTTCCCATTTGATAAATTGATCTTGGATGTCAAATTTATCTAAATTTGATAAATTGGAATTGGCTAATTTTTAAGATCTTGTTCTATATCAGCTATTTTTACTTTATGTTCATTTCTAATAACATGATCAAATTATTCTAGATCCTTATCGTCTAGATTTCTAATGTCATATTTTGATTATGTAAACCTTTGGAAATGCTCTTCAGGCACTCTAAAAGTGTTCAAGACAAGATTTAAAATCTACAACAGAAATTTGAAAAGGAATTCTGTTCAGAATTTCCAAATGCTTTTTGGTTTAGAAAGCAACATCTTGTCAAACTACCTTATGTTGATGGCTTCAAGGAAGAAAAAATTCTTACTAAAGCTAGACCCATTCAATTGAATCAAGAATTGTTAGAACATTGTAAAAAAGAAATCCAAGATTTAATTAATAAAAAATTAATTAGAAAATCAAAGTCCCCTTGGTCTTGTTTTGCATTCTACGTGCAAAAGAATGCCGAGATAGAACGAGGAGTTCCACGTCTTGTTATCAATTACAAACCCTTAAATACAGTTCTCAAATGGATTAGGTATCCTATACCTAATAAAAGATACTTGCTCGATAGACTTTCAGGAGCTAAAATCGTTTCAAAATTCGATACGAAATATGGTTTTTAGCAAATCTAGATTGATGAAGCAGACAAATACAAAACTGCTTTTAATGTTCCATTTGGCCATTACGAATGGAATGTAATGCCGTTTGGATTAAAAAATGCTCAATCTGAATTCCAAAATGTCATGAATGACATTTTTTCTCCATATACTTATTTTTCAATAGTATGCATAGATGATGTTCTAATATTTTCAAAAAATATTAATCAACATTTTAAACACTTGGAAATTTTCTTCAAATTAATAAAAAGAAATGAGCTAGTAGTTTCTTCAAAAAAAGATGAAATTATTCCAAACAAAAACAAGATTTTCAGGACATGAAATTATTAATGGTACTATAAGACCTATTGATCGATCAATAGAATTTGGAAATAAATTTCCAGATCAAATTAAAGGTAAAAAACAACTTCCAAGATTTCTAGGATGTCTCAATTATGTCTCTAAGTCCATACCCTATTTAAGAATTAAATGTAAACCTTTGTTTCAAAGACTTAAGAAAAATCCTCCTGAATGGACTCTTGAAATGACAAGAATAGTCCAAGAGATCAAAAAAGAAATCAAAACTCTCCCATGTTTAGGAATACTAAACCCTGAATCAAAAGTCATAGTAGAAACCGATGCCTCTAATGAAGGATATGGGAGAATTCTCAAACAATTAGTTAATGGTCAAGAACAAGTTGTTAGGTACCACTCGACAATATGGCAAGGTGCTCAAGAAAATTACTCCACTGTAAAAAAGGAAGTATTGGCCATAGTACTCTGTGTCTTAAAATTCTAAGAGGATTAATATTATAAAAAGTTTTTTATAAGAGTAGACTGCAAATTTGCAAAGGAAATTTTAATCAATTATGTAAAAAATCTTGTTTCAAAACAAATTTTCGCCATATGGCAAGCCGTTCTATTTGTTTTTTATTTTGAAATCGAATTTATTAAAGGAGATTCCAATTCTTTGCCTAACTTTTTATCCAGAGAATTTCTACAAGAAAACCATGGCCAGCTTATCAAAACCTAAATCAAAAGCAGATTACGCCATTAAACTTGCTCTAAAGACTCCTACAAAAGCTGAATCTCTTGCTCAATCCAAAGCTTTGACTCCATCAACTTATGTTGGAGCTGTCAACCCAAAATTCCACTAGCTCCACAAACCAGTATTGGTAACCCCTTTCAAAACCACATGTTCAAGTTAAAGACTATTTTCTAAAACCTTTATTAAAACCAGTATTCCCAGTAGAACCAGAATGTTTAAAAGGATTCTCAGAAAAAAAATCCTATTCACATTATTAACAGTTATTTCCCTAAGAATTTTCATTTTATTCCAAATCACCCCTAGAAAACTCGAACCTACTACGATTATATCTTAGTAGATATCGATAGTATTGAAATTACTCATATACAAAATGCTCAACAAGAAATCACATATTCAAAGCTCAAAATTCTCAAAGTCCTTACCTTAAAAGAATGGAAGCAACATCCATTTACTCAAAAGAAATTTTCTCAAAAATTTGCTCTACCAGTTTTCAATTATTATGATTATATTGAGGCATGAGAAAATTTGTTTTATTACAAAAATTATTCCCATTCTTGGTATGTTTCTTTCAAGACTACTCAAGAAATATTTCCCTTATGGTTTGCTTAATAGTTTAAGTTCTTTGGTCCGAGTCTTGAGATTTTTCCAAAGAAAATTTATCAAGGATCAATTTATTATCAAGATAATAAAAAAGATCTATCAGAAATGAAGGACCTTCTTTTCTATGCAACCTTCAAAATTAGATGGATTCTAACTTGGTCATATACTTAAGAAAAAAAAAATGATCAAAAGGTCCTCTACATCAAAAGAGTGTTCTGGGTAAAGGGGTGGGAGAAATTTGACCAAGAACTCACATCACTAAAGATTGTTTAAGATTACTTTAATCAAGCATCTAAGAGTCACGTAGAACAACAGGCCTTTCTCAATAACAAATAAAAAATGCAAGCTGACTTGGCAGGAACTTTTGAACCTTACCAGTACAAGCAAAAAATATTAAAACTAGCTGCCAAACCCTCTATTGAAGAAGAAGAAGGAGAAGATAGCAACAATGATCCATTTTATAAAAATGAAGACGATTGCTATGGGATGGACATACCTAGCAGTCCATAATAATAATAAAAAAAAATCTAGGATAATTTTCAAGGCATCAAACAACAATTATTGCTCCACCAACATAAGGAAAAACTAATCAATTATTGTTCAATGTCATGGGAAAAACCGTTCAACCTTTTACTGTTCATCACCAGGCGTAACTATCACAAGATTCCCTGTTCAACTTTTACTATTCAAACTAACTTTTATTGTGCACTTTTTAGAAGTCACGGGTTCACTGTTCCAACACAGAAACTATCTTTTGAAGACATGGGTTATGATCCAAGAGGCCTATAAAAAAGAAGGCAAGTGAAGGAGGATGGCAGAAGCAATTCAAGACAAACCCTTTTACTTTCTAATATCCCCTACTAAACCATCCTTTGTAATCATCTCCTTGTATCAAAGTTTTATTACCATTTTCCAAGCTTTCAATTATCTGTGTCAAGATATCTTCTGTATCCATATCTTTGTAAGTATTTCTCAAGCAATTTAAATTATCTTTTTCATTTCTTTTCTTGTTATTATTCCATAAAATATTATTATCTTGTTAATAATTCGGTTTGTATTCTCCTAATAGAAGTGTGAACAATACCTTCTGATGGGATAATAATAATAATAATAGAAGAGGAAGAAGAAAAAGAAGACGACAACAACAACAATATAATCCCATAAATTATTTTACCCTTAAATTTTATCCAATTTATCTAGTGTCTAATATGTTCTATTTTGTAATTTATCGATAATATAAGAATATTTTACATAAAGAATTTTTAAAATCTTATCGATTCAATTCATTATTTGATGGTTGAAATTAGAAATTAATATTTAAGAAAACCAAATGATAAACTCAAACGGTCGAGTCGAGAGGATATTACAATAAGGCATCTAGGAATGAAAATTAGTAATAGCAGGCAGCTGCAAAATCAGGCAGTCTGCAATTTTTATTACCATCCGTCTCTTTCCATTCCATTTTCCTCTTGGTTATCTAGAACTAGAAACCCAGCATTCCTTTTCCTTCTCAATTTAGTCCTTCAAATCTTAAATTATTAAATTCAATTACGTGTTGTAATTTAATGGTATGAAAATGAGTTTTTCAATGAGATAAATTAAATTTGATTCTTTATTATTAACAGTTATATAATATATTATAATCGATAAAAAAAAAAAAAAGAGAGCTTATAATCGATCTATTAAATTACAATGATTAAGCCTAATTTTAGAAATTGAATTGTACACAAAAATAAAAATAAAAATAAAAGAAAGGAAAGGAAAGAAAAGAACTCTTTAAAAGCTCTAGAGTAGATCCAACAATCAAGTTAAAATAATTAGGGATTCCATGAGGTCCCTATACCCAACCAAATCCAATCCAATAAAGTATTGAATTGGGGTTTTTGAGAAAGGAACAGGATAATGATTGCTTAAACTGACACCAAGTACTTCATATTTTAAATTGAAAGACTATTTTATTTAAAAATATCCATATTATGGTTCTAAGGATATCTAGTCCATTTGTTTCGTAAAAAAGTGTAAAAACACAGATATCCATAGTGTAAAATCCTAAGAACGTGCGAACAAACAGGCAAAAAAAGAGACTGAAAACAAAGTCTCCCTATTCAATATCAATGAACAAATTTTTACAGCAGTAACCCCTGGATTCACATATAGATAAAAACTCCCTCCCATATTCATAGATCAAATCCTAGCATTACATTCACATTAACTTACTGGAAAGGGAGGAAAATTCTTGAATCCATGGCCGCACTAAGCGGGGTAGCATAATGTTATCTGTCACCTTCAGTAGAACAGTCCGCATAAATGTTATCCCTCGTGCTGCCTTTCTGTTGTATTGAGATTAGCTGTACCTGGTAGACCAAAAGATTTACGTGGTTTTGTATGCAAATTATCAAGAATAAGAATTCAAATATTTTGCAGGAATGAACAAAGACACTATTTGTTGCACCTGGCAAGTATGCGAGTGAAGGAATGTACAATAGATATTGGACTAAGGAATAGAGATCCATCCTCTCCATATTGGTTGAAGCAATTACTTCCCAACTTTCATCCACAGGGTTTAGCTTCTTTCTTGTGAAAAGATTGAGCCCGTCTCAGCACATAAACCAAATTGCCAAGTTCATTATAAACTCTTATAGTATCAGGGTGTCATCTTCTTATCCAAGGGCCAAGACCCTAAAACACTCAAATCAACAGTCGCACCATATGCTTGTGATGATCGAACAACCGCATCGTAAGCCTTATTGGAGAGCACAAGACCCTCATTATAAGCCCTCAAATACAGCTCATATGCAAGCCTCGGCTTACCATCTTTTGCTAGAGCCTCGATAAGCATTTCATAAGTAACTTCGTTTGGTGGAATTTTATAGACTTTCATGCGGTGAAACCATTCATATGCAACACTTCCCATGCCATTTCTCGCACATCCACTAATGATTGCATTATATGTCACCACTGTAGGTTCATTGCCTGTTGATATCATCTCCCTAATCAGGGCATCGACCAAATTGAACTTTCCTTCCCCAGTCAATATGGAAGCCATTATCGTGTAGGCATAAACATTCGGCTCAACCCCAATCTTCATCATATGATCCCATACCCTATGGGCTTCATCATAGAGCTTTCCTTTCTCTAATGCACTCAGCAAAGCACCATAAGAGATGATTGTTGGTTTTTCACCTCGTTCCACCATTCTTTTGAAGATCTCCACAGCAGCATTAGCTTCAGATGCTTTGGAACATGCAATGAGAACTGCATTCCATTCCCTGCTTCCAGGCTTAAGCCCCTTGTCTTCCATTTTGTCAAGCAACCTCATACCCCATTTCCAAATTCCTTTCTTTCGAGCTGCACTGAGTAGAATGTTAAAATGAGATACAATTAGCTCGTATGACATGTTGTTTGGCTTTGGTCCCTTGTCCAACAAATCCTCATATACTTCTAGTGCCGCCCACCATTTTTTAGCCTTTCCCAATATCCAAATTACGTGGTTGCAAACTGATAAGCTAATATCTGAATGCCTTTCTCTTATCCTAGTATATAATTCCTTTGCAACAACATAATGCTCTTCACGTGTACAAGCCCACACAAGCCGTTCAAAATCCTGTCGGCTAGGTCTGAGCCCCACATTATCCATATCAGTAAGAAGTTTCATTACATTCTTGCTTAAGTTTTCTTGCTTTACAAGCCACCTCCGCATTACTTGGTAGCAAACACGAATTGTGAAATTTTCAAGTTTCTCAAATTCGTTCGGCCAGTCTTCATCAGAATCTCTTCCAATTTCACCATTCAAACACTTCTCTGTTAACTCAATAAAGAACTTTAAGGCACCAAACCCATCTTCCATTCTTCTATACGCCAACAAGGCAGTAGAATATGATACCGGTGATGGAATGAGTCCTGCTTCCTGAATTTCCTCAAGGACATTAAGGGCATCAGAAGCCCGTCCTTGCTCAAGATAAATAACCATCAAAGTATTATATGTTACAACATTAGGATTGATACCTTCCTCAGCCATATCATTCAATATTTTATCCAACATCTCAAATTGTTCAGATTGCTTTACAGCCCCCAAAAGACTGTTATAAATGAAGAGATTCGGGAATAGTAAACCATTAGTTTCACTCTTTTTCCTTTTAAGCCATTCAACAACAGCTATTGCAGATTCTAGTTTACAATCTTTACCAAAACCTCTTATCATGGATGAAAACACTTGAAGGGGCAACTCACCCTTATCTCTAAGTACTTCTTCCACATCATCAGCAGTTTTGGCAGACCACAAACTTGATGCAAGCGCACGAACATCTAATCTTTCACTTCTCTCCCCTGGAACTCGCCCATCCATTTGTTCACGAATTTTGTCTTTTCCTTCTCCTTCAACATCACCATCACCATCACCTTTACGCGGATTCATTATACCATCAACTTCCTCATTATCACTACCGCCAAACACTTCGCCAACTCTCGCCAAATTCTCCTTCCCAAATTCACTCCCAGCTTCCTGTTGCTCCAATCCCCAAGCCAACGCAAATGACGCACTGAAACTACATTTCGGGTGATAACCCAATGACAATGAAGAAAACCCAGATAAGAACCTCATGCCAAGATTCAATCTTGAGCCACCACAGCAATACCCACATGAACAAAACCTTAAATTACACAAAGACGTCAAGAAACAACAACTACTCACACTATGGTTACTCATTCTATCAACAACCCTTTTCTTATTATTTCTTCTGTTGGTCTCGATACTACTAGAATAAGTATTTCCAAAACCCCATCTAGGTAAAAGAGAATCATCGATATTCAATACACCCAAAGATTGCATCTTTACAGTAAGTAGCTCAACACAATTGGAGAAAAGTCTCGATGATATAAAACTTAGTCATGTAATTACACTGCTTTATGTCTTATGTGTATGATCACAGTGTAGTATTGAAATATATTATGAAGTAAACGAACAAGCTTTCAGTCTTTACCTTGAGCTGGACGTTGAAGAACCAAGGGTGGGAAAGGGAGCGAAAGAGATGGAGGGGGTCGAAGAGTGGAGGCTTTTGAGCTTTGTTTCATAGCCACTCGTTTGTCCATGAGAGCCGTTAGCTAAAATCGAAATAATTATTTGAGAAAATACCCATGTTCCCCCCCCCCCTTTTTTTTCTTTTTCTTTCTTTCTTTCTTTTAAAATGGATATTTAAATTATTCTCCCTTAATTTTTCTTAATTTAAAATCAATTAGGAAGATTGTGTAGATTTTCCGAAATTTGTTATGATATTATTATAATGATGTATTTTTTTTTAATAATCCTAATCATCATTACACGTAGCAATATATTAAAGTAATAAGTTAAGAAAATAAAGAGAAGATAGTAAAAATCATCAAACTGCTAATATCCTTGTTGTGACCATGCCCCAACATGTGATAATGACTCCCACGGTTCTGAAACTGCATTGTAAACAAGTTGAATCCAATCAAGTTAACAATTTTAGGCTTGAATCTGATTAAAAGAAAAAATTAATTAATTTAAATTTATTAGATTAAACTTGTAAAATTTTGATTTTTTAAAAATAAATATATTTCATTTAATTGAAAAAATATTACTTTATAAACTTGATTTAAAAGTACTATGAATTAAATATCATAAAAATCAATACCTCTTATAAATTACTTAATTAACTTGAACTCGATACAACCATTATCGAATTAAACTTAAATTTTTTGCGAATAATTTAACTCGTTTTAACTACAACTTGTTTTTGTTATCCTCTATAACTTCTCAATCATGATAAGTAGTATCCTATGACCATCTGAATAGATACCTTTATTGATATTTAAAGTCAGAGAGCAGATAGGGATAATAAAGTGACGACACCATAAAAAAAATACTGCAATGTTTTTCAACTTGTGGAGATGCGTTTCTTGCGGCCCTATCGGTTGGCAATTGTAAGTGTACTGTGTTTTAGCAACTTCAGGCATTAAAATGAAAAGGGTTAAAATTAAATGTTATGATTTAGTTTGTAAATTTTATGAAATTAATTATGATAGTTATAGAAATTATATGAATAGCATTTTACAAATATTGAATATTCGATAATCTTTTTAGTCTTACTCATTCTTTTTATCTTTTTTCATCCTTTTGTAAGGTAAAACCTCTTTCCCTTTATTTCCTTCTTCATAACCTTTATTTCTTTTTCTTTCATTTCTCTTTCCAACTTAATTTCATCTTGATTTACTCCTTTCTTCATCAAACCTAGTCCATCATTCCTCTAATCAAACTCTATCAATCGTTTCCTCTATCCTCTCGCTCCTTATTATCCATTTCTCAATTCCAAGGCCCTCCCTTCCTCTCCTATCCATCGTGGAAGCTCATGCAATCCACTACAACGCTTTATCATCATTAATGTGTTATTTTGAAGAAACTCAAGGTTAGGATTGCATACATCTTGGCATTTGGTGTCAAGTCCATGTGTTTGAATTGGAAATTGGAGTCCAGAAGGATTGAACATAAGAAAAGCAGAGAATGAAAACAATAGAGAGCAAAGAAAAATTGTTGCCATATTTAATATTTTTCAATTTGTTAACAAGGAACATAAAATCCAAATTATGCTATATTACTAATGATTCCTTACTCATCTTGAGTAAATACAACCTTTGTTTCAACACCAATCAATTTGCAAGAGACTTAATCATATTACCAACTTCTTTCATAGTTTTAAAATCATTTATTCCCCCCTGCCAACACCTCTTGTCATACATAATTCATCAAACTTAGCTATATTGCCATCAGGACCTTCTCTTTGAGCTCTATCAATTCCTCATTTTGCATAGATTCCAACCACTTGTCCAAAATTTTCTTCAAGTTTAATAGCACAAAGAACTAGGAACCATTTCAATACAACCCTCTCTAGCTGCCACCAACACCCTTCGATTGGGACACCAAACACCCACACATCACCCTCCCTCTCTTGCTCACCCCTTCTCTAACTTGACTAATAACATATGCTATCGTAAACTTCTTGATATCATGTTTGATGGCCATCTATTTGGTGCGTACATCTCAAACTCTCAAAATCCTCTCTCAACCTTGCTCTAAGATTGAATTGTTAAAACTAGGGTTAGATCACATACTACATAATAAACAAGAGAAATAATAAGTAAATAAGTAAATACGATACATAAAATTTTCAATGAAAAGCCTCAAAAGAATGATAAGACTAACAGATATATTTGTGTGATTGTAATAGTATAATCTAGTTCTTTTACAATCATAGGACACTAATTTCTTCTAACCGAGTTACTAAGATTTTGTGCTCTCCTATGCACTATTCAAGCACTTAATATTACATATTTAGTGATTAAAAATAATATAAACTAGAAAAATATTTTACTAAAATATTATATGCCCTTTATCCAAATAATATAATATAGAGTCGTTACATTTGCATAACTCAATATAGAATCACACATTGTTTTACATCATGACATTTAGAAGTATTGAAACTCTTATTAAACAATTGAAGGTAGAAGGAGATTCAATTCTATGCTATATAATTTATGTGGACTGCTATTGCCACTCTCATTACTTCAAAATACTGAAGATTTATAAAGAACCTTTCCACATCATAGTTTTCTAATATTTAAAGCATAGCTTTTGAATATTATCCATATTCAACGAAATACAATATAAAATCGTTGTGATATATGTTAGATCGGGAAAAAATAAAAAATAAAAAATAGTTGTACTCAGATTCTTCTACCATATTGCATTAAATTTAATTAAAGACTTCTATAATAAATCAACCACCCGAGGAAAACTATTAACAAGATAATCTCCAAGATCTTGCAAACACTAACTTCTCACAATTTGGTATTGATTCTTATAAACAAATTATATATTTACGAGAAAAATCATGCATGCTTCATCACGATGATAAAATAATGTTCATATCAACTTAATTACAAGACCACGACTTGATATTGGTTCGATTGCATCAAAAATAGCACCCATTATTTTAGATTAGTTAGGCTCTCCTTAATTAACAGCTCCATTGTTTTAGTCTTAGATGATCTAACCTTTTATAGATGCAATCTTCATCGATACTAAGAACATATATCTAGATTGGTTTTGCCTATTTCTGATAGGTTGGAAAATGTTATGTTGGTTGAAATAGATAGCTTAAAATGCAATTAAGTAAAAGAGAAACTATATTGCTAGGAAAGGAAGGCAAGCATTGGGGTGTGTTTGTTTTGTGAAATATGTTCTTTTGAACTTTTTAAGCATCCATTATGACTCAATTTTTAGAAGTGTTAAATATTATCGTAATAATGTTAATAAAAGTTTATCGTTGAAAGTAATTTTTATTAGTAACTAATAATGAAAACAAATTTCAAAGTCAATAATTAATAATGGTAGTTAATTATTATGAAAAATATGATTAAAAATTATTTTAATTTTTAAATAAATGAAATGATTTCTCCCATCATTCATTAATATTTTCAACAATTTTTAGCTACTATTATTAATAGTTAGCAAATATTGTTACCTTTTATTATCACTTATAAATTGTAAAGCTTCAATTATGTCAATATCTAAAAAAAAATTAAAGTACATTTTTCGAGAAAAAAATACTACACGATGTAACTCGAATATCCGACATATTTATGGACTTATTGCTCTTCCATGTTCGACAAAGTAACATTAGTCACTTTTTTAATGTTGTCTTTCAAACATTCATTTAGTTCTTCCCAACATGCTAAGCATTTATGAAGACATGAACATGAATCTTTTTCCTTTTTTTTTTTCTTTTTCTTTTTCTCTTATATAGATGCCTTTGACAAACAACATGCCATTGGTCAAGCCGATTATAGACTAGGCATAATGGCTATGAAATCTATATTATGTCCCTTAAATTTGGGCAACAATCAAGGTTTATCTAAGTTTGTATTCGTATGAATTTAAACTTTGCTCTACATCTTACATGTGCAAACATGTGAGCTGTCACAGTGTAGTATATTTCTTCATATATATCTTTATGTACACATACTACTTTCAATTAGAATTATTCTATATATATATAGTGTACAAAATCAACTACAATAATAATTACTTTATCAATGAAAAAATATATTTTGTCCAACTAGAGTAGCTTATTTTCACATTATGCTTCACCTAAAAGGTCTAGTACAATAATAACATATTAAAAGATTTTATTGCTTTTCTTAAAGTTAAAAAGATTTTATGTTGTCAGTTTAAAGTAATAAAACTCTTTATTGTCTCTTTGCAAGAATAAACATTTTATTGCTTCTAAACAAACCAAAAGCCTTATTATCATATATTTCTTTTCGACATAGGACACATACGATAAAGATAGTTGACAACATACATTTTGGATACATAAAATTTCAGAAAAATTAATTTTAATCAATTTTGAAGATGAGAAAGTGATTTAGACATCATCATCTCGCTCGTACTTATCGAATTATCGTAAAATTTTTGTGATGATGGTAAAAAATTTGTATAAATGCTTTGCTAGCTTGGATAACTGTAACGGATTAGATTACACAAAATATATGATACTTTTGATTGCAATATATAAGATGTAATAATGAAATTAAAAAAAAAAAACTCTTTACAATTTAATACGATACAAAACTAATACAAAATAAGAATACTTGACTATCTAATACTTTTTATATAATATTATTATGATAATGAACATCCATGTAGAGTCATGGTGTGGATACAGGAAGAACTTGGGCTATAGTTGACTTGTTTTTCAGTATTGGTTGCCAGTAAGTTAATTTATCAGATAGATGTAAAGAGTGCATACAATATAAAATTCCTTAAAGATTGTTGCATGTCAAAAGAGACGATAGTAAGACACCCACCGTCTTTTTTGCTCACATGGTTTGATACCCCTACCATAAATCAACGGACTTCGAAGTAGTAACGGGAACTAACTTTAGTAATAACTAGGGACTAACTCTAGCCAACTGCCCTATGATAGGAGGCACAAAATCCCATGCAAATCCAATGATGACTTAATATTTTTTAGATAAAATTACAAAAAATTAAAATAATAAAAAATTATAAAATTAAGTATAAAATAATTATAAAAAAGTTTGAAAAGTATATTTTTTTTGAAAAAATGATATATTTTAATTTCAAAGACTTGAAGATTAAGCGTAAGAATATAATTGGTGTGTTTTTAAGTAATTCAATTTTATAAAATGGATTAAATATATAAGCATGCACAATTGATATTACAGCTATATCAATGCTTTTGATAACAAACGTGCATTAAAGGTGGTAGTTAAAATTAGTAGTTGATAAATGTTATTAACCAATTTCATATAAATATCCAAACGCAAAACTTCATATGACAATAATTAGTGTTTCTAAAAATGAAGAAAATAAACTTGCTCACGGCACTCGTTTGACATTGGATTTGATAAAGCAATTAAATAATTTTCATGACACAATATCTCATCCAAATTTACAGAACATGATCTTTGAAGACTTCCCTTCACAAGCAACTATATATATACAATAATATTAAATTTTAGTGGAAGTAGTGAAAAGGAAAATAAAAATTAGTTCTCCAACGAGCCTCGTCTTGCATACTTATTATATATTTAGTTTGCAAAAAAAAAAAAAGAATAGAATTGTAATTTTTAAATAGTAAAATAATGTAGTAATATTTATTCTTGTAATTCTTTTGATGTTTTATGGATAAATACAAAAATATATTGAAAAAGACAAGATAATATGGATTTGGATCTCTAAAGTTACTTTCCAAAACTTTTCCTATATTTACAAATTGATGATTGATATTGTCTAAAGTTTTGCAATCCTTTGTAATATAAGTATGATGTTATCTTCTTTATTGCAATATCTACCATTAATTACACATATCAACATTTTAATGAGATAAATTTAGGGTGATTTAGGGAGCATAACTTTAGAAGATCCATTTCTAAAGAATATAGTTACTTGTTTAGTCTTATAAAGAAATTGCAACTCCGTATTTAATAGTAATAGCAATTCCGTTGAATAATTGTTTCACCAACCAAATATAAGAAGAGAAATAGTAATCTCATCCCAACTTGATTATATCAACTAAATAGGCTATTAATGTATATCTATTCATGACCTTGGCACTTGACTTTGGAGTGATGTGTTTTCATCTAACAACTATATGAATTGAAGATTAGATATTGATTGATTGAAAAGGGTAGAGATCTAATTATTCTCTCCAATTTTTTATATAAAAAATTAATCTACCATCATGAGATGGATAGCCATTGTGATGGTAGTTTAGAATCTATTGGACCTAGCATCATTGAGAAGGTGAGTATTAAGTCATCTATGGGATCCTTAATGTGCTGTGTGCATTAATATTTTAAGAATTTTTTTACTTCATCCCAAAGAATCTTAAAAAGAGATTTTAAGATGTTTCTATATTATTTATTGACCATATTATAAAATTTAAATAAAAGCCCTAGAAAAGAGAAAGACGATTACAAGCAAAGGGAAGAAGAAACTCCAACATTTCATCAAAGCAATTAGAAAGGAAAAGGAAAAAGTTAGGCATTGATCATTTAACAAGGAAAGATATCCTAACGATATGCTTCTTATTATCTCTCAAGACCTTCACTTGGAATTTTTCTACCAATGACCTAGGGATAAAGATGCCCTTAGACATCACAAGATAAATTATGGTTACAAATTTCTGAAATATGTAATCATAGGATATAATACATGTTATAATCTCATACCTTCCTAAGAACTTGTTCAAAGCCTACACTCAATATAATATAGGCAAGTTCTAGAGTATCCTATAATTTCTTGATATGTACAAGACTCCATGAAGTTTGCTTGTCTAATATTTACTAATACATAGAATTTTATTTAACTCATATAATAAAAATTCAATCATGTTAGCCTACCTTATTATTTGTTAATTTATGTCAACAATTGTTACATTTATCTCAAAATCTCTAACTTAAGTTTTTATTGGTGGTTTATGTTTGTTGTAGTTCATTATTACTTTGTGCTTTATTGGAATTCTTTATATTTATATTTGCTATAATTTACTTTTCAAAATGATATTAATTTACAATTGTAATATCACGATTTTAAACATCAATGAATAATAATATTTAAGTTAAAAAACTTAAGAAACAAAGTTTCATAAATTCCATAGGACACTCTAGAATTTACAAATTTTACATACAAATTCCAAGCTAGTTTCAAAGTAGATTCTAACTCCAAAAATTTTAGAAGTTGCACTAGCTAATAAGATAGAATAAGAGATAGAGATTCTTACTTTTCCCATCTTGTATTTGCTCACTTATAAATCCAACGTATTTAGACCCACTTTGACTTATTTGGTTCGATTGGCCTAACCATGAACCTTGGCATAAAGTAAGTTAATTTGATCACAAGAACCTATGTTGGTAAAGGCCCCTCTAAACCGGTCAACCTAAATGGTTGGACCTCGACCTAGTTGACCCAAATGGGTCATATGCATATATTTTTGCTTCTTTTCTTTTTCTTTTTTTTTTCTTTTTTTGAAACATTGAAAAATATGAAAATTGTATCAATACTTACTAAATATGCTATAACAAGCAATGTTCTAAATAGTAAATTCTAAAATTAAATATATTTCTCAATATTTAATACTATGAAATCTAAAAAGTAAAAGCGAAAAACCAAAGCCTTATCATAAATTACTAGTACCCCACCTTCTCCGAGGTCTTGTCATTATCAATAACATGGACATTGAAGTTTTAATTTCAACACATTCTCATAACAGTTAGAGATACAAGAAATGATTCACAAGGTTTGAAATTAAGCAATGATGATGATGAGTTAATAATATTTGATCAAATCACATTAATCTAAATATATAATTCATTCATTTTTGTTTTATATCTGTATTTATTCTAAGTTGATGGTTTTATTTAGATATACAATTTGTTGAATTGTATTTCTTATTTCCATTTAAATCGATGTGCATTTGATTAAGTCTTGATTCATTTGAGTATATAAATTAATTGAATTTAGTATTTACACACATTTTACTTGTATACTAATTATATTTAGAAAATTTGATGACTTTGATTTAACTTGATCTAATGCTAATTCAACCTTTCAACTCTTGATCCTTAGCCTTATCTAGTCAAAGCCTTATTCGAGTCTAACTACCTTGTAAATGTTGTGATGGGGATAAGTATGGTAAAAATCCTATATATTTATGCTAAAGTTCAATGAAGTTTTATATATTTTAAATAAGTCAAACAAGTCTTTTATATTTATATATTTATACTAGAATTCAATTATTTTTTTATATATTTTAAGTAAACCATGTATTTCTTTTATGTTCATGTTATCATAATATCTAAGTCTTCTCTTATAATTATAAAAATTGATATAATTGATACAACAGCATAATATACAAGGCTTTGTCGGACTTTGGTATAAATCTAGAGTATTTAAATAATTCAATTGAAAAAAAAAATCTTAATTGATTGCTTATGTCTTGTCCTAATCCAATGTCTTGTTTATAGTCTTGAATAGAAGGATAAGTATACTAAACTATTATTGTCTGTTGATATATGCATAAGATCAATGTTATTATTGTCCTCAAAGTGATAATGTCTCACCAGCTTGGCCACTTTAGGGACATGAAATAAATGAAATGTAGGCAAGGTAATATCCCAGAAAAGGATCAATTAAAATAGGAAAAGTTTGATAGGAAAAAGTTAGGTACAAGAGGACTTGCCACGCATGGATAGGTCGGCTTTTTTCGAGAACTACTACTGAAAAAAAAAAAAAAAAAACACAACAAAGTGCTAAAGAAAAAAAAAATTAGAATCTCAATACAAAATCCAAACAATTTACAAACATATATTAAAGAACAATGCAAAAGAAATATTTGGGAAAATTCCATTTGCATCAAAAGACCAACCGAGTTGTTTTGATGTGATTGTATTTGGCCCGCCAATCAAGTAAGCGTGTTCCTTAGCACCCACCCCCATGTGCCTTAGCCCCCCACAAAATCAGCATAATAAACCATATGGCCATTGTTTAATAACCTTTAGTGTCATAATCTCATAACTCTCTTATTATCATATTCATTACTCATCAATTTTTTTTATTTGCCCGATAAAATTTTCTTATCCTCAAATGGTATTCTAATTCATATCTAACCAATTATGTATAATATTATATATAAAAGATATTTAATGCAATCATCGTTTTACATCTTTTCTTTATATATAGAAATATATAATTGATAAAAATACAAGCGATTATAAACAATTTAGTTAGGCTCGGATTATATTCACTTCCTTGCTTGTTTTATATCACTTCCCTTTTTTTGTCCTATAGTGCACCTTCCTTACTAGCAGTATATAACTAGCATAACCAGTATCTCCTTCCCCATTTCCCTCAATTTCAAAATTAGGTTGAAGAAGAAGTTGAAAAATTAGAGGCAAACATGTTGAAGCTGAGGCCAAAGAGGTTTTGTAGAAGCAATTCGAAGATCGGTAATTGTCTAAATGGTGGTAACCATGGCAAGGTGGAAGAAAAAGGGTGTGGAGGAAACATTGGTGAAATCAAATGGGAGCTTAGACCTGGTGGCATGTTGGTTCAGAAGCGCGAAAGCAGTGATACTCAAGGTGAAGGGATGATCACGGTGAGAGTCTCCACTGGCTCTCAGTGGCACGATATTCCAATTCAAGCAACTTCGACTTTTGGTAAGTTCATCACGATTTTCCTCGATCATTTTATCATCCTGCTTGGGATTTTCATTTCAAATTTCTATTAAATGAGATAAACCGTTGAAACCACCTAAACCGCATAACAAGATAGTAACAATATAAGCACCGTATTAATAATTAAAATTGCAATCTAAATGGATGAAAAAATGTTTAGATATAATTTTTTTTAGAAAATTATGAATTTAGATATATAATTTTACAAGTTTCTAATTTTATCAATTCTATCTATACCTTTTAATCTCATATAGAATCGCGAGTTTAATAACTATATTAATAATAGTTCTTTTGATTAATACAATTTTGATGCAGTGATTATAGTGGAAAATCCGAGATTGGAAAGGTTAACAACAACCATGATACCCCAATCATGTATTTTTGGTCAGGCATTTACATTTTTTTCGAATGATACTAAGTTGAACTGTTACATGTAATTTGCAGGGGAATTAAAGATCGTTCTGTCACTTGTGACGAGTTTGGAACCAAAAGAACAAAGACTGTTGTTCAAAGGGAAAGAGAGGGAAGACTATGAGTATCTACACATGGTTGGTGTCAGAGACAAGGACAAGGTGCTTCTACTAGAGGATCCAGCCATCAAAGAGAGGAAGCTTCATGGCCTAGCAGGAGGTCAAACCATGAAACCTCAGTATCACACCATAAGTGTATAACTTTTTTTTCTTTTTTTTCGTTTCTGAAAGCATCGAATGACACCCTTTATGCCAACTGGGGCACAAGTAATATATTAAAAAGAACAAATGCTGCTCTTAACTAACCTTAGAGAAAAATATGTTAAGATGTGATGATGATTGCAATGATCTTTCTTTACTTGTTTAGGTTAAACTACCTATATATTAGTATTGTAATGTTCTCTTTTCAAGATGTACTAATTAATATTAAATGTTTGGTGATATGTTGATGCATTATGTGCATCATTTTGCATAGTTTATGAATGGTTGTAAAACTTCCAAGCATATTTTATTGTGTGTTGTCTATCTTTATGTCTCTTTGGTTGATAAATTATGGCATGCGTGCACGGCCAAGTTAAAATTATTGTGCTAGTTAGGATGAAAGCCCACCAAAGTATTGTTTAACATATTAATTGATGGACATACTAGATCATAACCTGGTATTAGCAAATTCTGTTTTAAATAATCCGAAGAAACTCAACTCGCAAAAACCTGTTTTTGAGGCTTAATTGGATCTGTACAATTCTTGAGTGGCTTTTGAAGCCCCAAGACCTAGAATGATAAGAATGTGCTCAAGGTGTTGTTAAATCTTAACCACTTGGATATTCCGTGAGTAGCAAGAACACATATAAGTTAATGAATATGGTACGAGGTGCTTTAAGGTTTCTTATGTTTGAAGTGAAATTCAATCAAGATGAAACAATTATGACCATAAGTAGATGAGAAGGTGAGGACCAGATTGATGAAGTGGAAGACAAGATATTAGTAGGGAGTTTCGTAAGAGGTTCTCATGGGATATTTGGATGCAATTATAGGGGCATGGTAGTTTTCCGCCTTGTATTTGTGGGGCAAAAGGGGTCCCTTTGCAAGTACTGTGTTCTCCTTACGGGAATTGGCATTAATGTCCTAGAAAGCAACTTGAAGAAATTATGATTGCAGTGATTCAAAATCAACGAACCACATCACAAGTTGATTTACATCCTAGCTAATGGTGGTTGTGGATTTAGACAGTAATAGATGTAGGACTTGGGTAAATTCTACGGTATATAGTTAATGGTTGTTGTTGTGGAGAGAAGACAGATATAAATTTCATAGTTGAGGTGCTGACCGGTTAGTAAGATCGTCTCTATTGTCAATGATCTAGTAGAATTCCTTAAAATACCATATTAACATTTTAAGGATATCCCTATTTAAAGACTTCTATTCTTTACTCCTAAAAGCTTCCAAATTATGGATCCCAATATCTTTATCCCAACAAATAGTAGGTTTTGAGATTGAAAGAGAAAAGGGTTATAAGCAATGAGCTTTTGAAGTATCTCTTCCTACACGAGGACCGACATTACTTTTGGAGAAGCTTTTTCAAGAAATCTTTAATCTAGGGAGCTCACTGAAATTTTTCTTTATAAATGAGTTCTAAGTATCATTTAACTTATTGTGAGCCAATACGATAGATGGATGACCTATCCTTATGTAGGCTATAGTTTTCTTAAACTTAAAATTCTTCACGTATGACATAGTTCCATGCTGTGATAAAAATAAATCAAAACTACACTCAAAAGCTATTCAAGATTGATAAAATATTTACTCAAGTTTGACTCAATTGCAAATAATATTTGGGTTGATCGAATAGTTTATCTAATGGAATCCAAACTTTAGAGCTATTTAACTCAATGAGTATGCATCTAATCAAGTTTAAGAATGAATTTTGGATCAAACTTTAATATAATTTTAATTATAAAGATATAACGTTTCAAAGCAAACAAGGTTAAATAACTTAAACCAATTGAGTTCAAGCTCATGATGTCCTATTTCAAGTCTAGCTCCAATTGAATTTTGTTTTGTGCTAATTTGACTTGATTACAATCTTTGTGTTTGCATTATATTTTTCTCTTACTAAACCCTATTGATATTTAAAATTCAAGGTGTAACATTTCAAATATATACAATATATATATATATATATATATATTATATCTCCAATACGTTATCTTTTCCATAATATATATAAGTTATTATCCTTAATCATAAAAAATGGAGGTGGAGAGAGACGTTTGAGTGTCATTAGGAAAAAAAGCTTTGTAGGTATTGGTGGTGATAGTGCTTTTTACTTTTCCTTATTTTTTTTTTCTTTCATGCCTATTGATATATGCTATCTATCTATTTATTAAAGTTTAATCCATATGGCTAACTTCTTTTTTTTTTTTTTTTTCCAGTGACTAGGGAGAAGGGATTTGAATATGATCTATACAACTTGAAGACCAACATTTACACCACTAGGTTGTAAGCGTCTTAGCTATATTGTTAACTTTTCCATACTTATACAAACACAATGAAGCATTGAAAAAATCATCGCTTATAATTTGTTATCATCAAAATAAATTATTGAACACTAATGTTCAATAATTTCCTCCACTTGTATGGTGACCTTTCATTAGTCGCCAATACAATAATCATTAATAAATATAAAAATACTCATATTCATCAAGAAAACCTCAAGTTCCATAGGTTAAATCGATTAAAAAATGATAGATTTTAGCTGATGGTGCTCAAAGCATGTTCATAGGCAACATGCAATAAAAAATTACCAAAATCTTTTTTTTTTAATTAATTGTAAAATAAGTTGTTTCTTCCCTATAAAGAAACAATTTATGTAGAAATCATGAAAAATCCTATGATAAAGTAGAAAATATAATTGATGTGAAATCACCTCCATTTTTTTTCATGGATTATGAAGAAAAGAGATTTAAAAAAAATCCATCTCATTTAGAGAATATTGTTTATTGCATTGAGCTCTTAGCAAATTTCTTCTCATTTTCATTATAAAAAACAATCCATGCATAAGGTTGTTAATCTCGCGATTTTACATAGAATCGTTAAGAGTTTATAAAATTGGAATGTAGAATTGAAACGTAATAACATAAGTTTTTCTATAACTTATATAATATAGCTTTAAAAAATTGTAGATTTTTTTAATATAGTTACCAAAAAAAAAGAAATATAAGACAAAATAAAAACATTTAATGTAAATTTTAGCCACAATTTATAATAAAAGTTATAATTTGTATTATAAATAAATTAACATAAATTGTTAAGTTAATGTATAAAACTACAATATAAATAATAATACCAATATCAAATGCATTACAATGTAAATTATAATAATAAAATATAATGCTAAAAAAATCATCAACTCCCTTTTTATTATCAAAAGTTAAAACTATCGCCAACTCTCTCTAAATTATCATCGGCTCTCTCTTTATTATCGCCATCATCATCATTACCTTCATCATCATTGTCAACGTCGTTATTGATACTATTACTAATAATATCCTTATATTTTAATTTCAATTCTTTCCAAGAACTTATAATATTTATCTTGTAAAAGTTAAGTTGTATTTTTTAATTTTTAACTCATTTGGCTTAAATAGGTGTAAAATCAGTAAACTCGGTTAAAAACATAAAATTTTATCGATTTTATGTGTAAACTCATGATTTTATTACAAGTTTTACACATGAATTAACTCGAGAAGGTCTTCTAAAATCATAAATTCATAAAATGGTATAAGTAAAATCTCGATTTTGACAAATTATACATACATCTCAACAAATAAAGTCCTATGATGTCTCAACTCCGCAATTAAGCATATAAAGGGCCCTTAATTATCTAATATCAATTACTTATACCTATGGGTTATGTCTGCCACGCTCAATTTATAGGCTAATTATTACTCTAGAAAGATAATATAATCAATTCAAGCATTAATTATTTAATTAATAAATGAAGGAAACTGCACATTTTGATAAAGAATTGGTAGCAATTATGGCATTAAACTTTTCAAAAAACTTTAAAACTTGATGGGCTTCTCTACGAGCAAATGCATTATAAGAGCATATTTATCAAAAGTATTTGATATATATTTTCATATCAAGCATATCAATATCCTTCATAATTTACAAACACCCTCAAGGTGCTTAAAAATAATCAGTACTTTAACGAGCATTGGAACTTGGCACATACTTAAAAAATCTTTAATAAATATTGTAAGCATTGTTTGAAAAATAAAAATAATATATAACCCGTAAAAAATTTTAAAAAATTACTAAATAACTATTAATAAAATATAGAATTGTTTAGAATATTGACATAACATTTAAAATAATTTTTTAAGCACTCTATTGAGAAATATATTCTCTAATTTTGTATTTTACAATGTTTTTTTTCTTTTTTTTTGTCATTTTAGTATTTAGAATTTAAAAATAAAAAAAGCGGCTTCTATCTAAATGCTATCACGTGTCATCCATGTAAAGGCATCATGTTAATAATTCTAACAACTCTTTTAACAAAGGGCTACAGAAAAAGCATAGATCCTAAAGCGAAAAAATATCTATGAATATATATATATTATCTTTTATTCCTACTTATTTTTCTGGCCTTGTCTAAGCTGTCGAAATGAACTTACGAATTCGACAGGTGTTTTGCGGCCCAAGTTGGACAGGTGGACCAACATTTTATTTTATTTTATTTTTCTTGACCTTGAGACCAATTTGAACCTCCCAAGTGCTATTTTATTCCCTGAATAAACCACATCGCATATAAATCACCTTTTATAAGGCCCATAAATAAGTGAGATAAATTATATTACATATATTTTTCTTGTTTTTTACATAATAAAAGAAAGGGAAAATTGTAAGTTTATGGTCGGATAGTTTCGCAATCAATTGAGTTGTATTTTTTCTTTCAACAAGCTCATGATATGTGTTCTTCTACATCATATAACCCTTACATACTCTGTTAAAATCGTATACGATAAAAACATGACTCTAAGAGAATCCAAAATCATGGGTGTAAATTAGAAAACCTAAATCAATGAACTCGAAATCCCTCTCTTTTGCCTGATTTGAGCTTCTAGACCTAAGGTTTGGAGATAGAGGGAGGAATTTAGAGTGATTGATCGAGGGTTGCATGTTAGGTGCTTTTTTTAATAAGTACTTGACAATTGTGTGTTGAAAAAAAAAAAAGGATAAATAGGTCATAATGTTTTTAAAAAAGGATAATTACAAAGTATAGATCATGTGTTAGTTTTTATATTTTACTTCAAGAAATACATAAATATGAAAAGTGCCTTTTCAACGTCTTCTTTTATTTTTAAGGGAACTATACTCATTACGACAAAAAAATTCACAATTTGGCTGGAAGAAGCAAGGGCACATATATAAGTAAAGCTAATTCACAAGCTCTTCGATGCTGGCCCTTACATGTATTTGAGTTTATTTGCTATAACCGAAATGAATTCAAACTTAAACTGCTTAAGAAGCCTATTCAACTAACATTAAATGTGAATTGTGCAATTCAACGAGTTTGTGAGTTTAACTAACTTTAAATTGAGTTTATGTATATCAAAAAGATAGTCGAATTTGAATATTAAATTCGGAATTTAATATGAATATGAAGGAGTAATTTTATTTTTCTAAATAATTGAGTTTGAACAGATTTAGTAGGGTTGAGCTCAAGTTTAACATCTTGAGTCAACATTACGTCAAGCCTATTGCTAGGCTAACTCGCAACCCCAAGCAGGGGTAGGAAGACATGGAAGAAAAAAAAAAAAAAAAGTAGTGTGAAAGTGGTTGGAAGTTGTCTGTCAAATAATTAAGGAGAAACATATTCATGAAGGAAAATGATTGTAAGGTTTTCACATTAGGAAGCATTTTAAGGACATAAATGTCTTCAAGTGAGTGGAATGGGTCTACAATTACAAAAATGTTCAACTTATATTTAAAAAAGAAAACAATCTCTTTTGTATTTATAATTTTTTAACATCACAGTATGCTACTGAAATGGATTGTACTTTTTAAATGAAGAGAGTGATCTTTAACTCTTGAAGTTTATGGAATTCAAATTGTCATGAGCTAGTAGTAATTAGTTGAAATTCAAATAATTAAAAGGTACGTTTTCTCTTTTATGTATATTACAACTAATACACAGGAAGGTAAAAGGTTTATGTAGTTGACGTTTTAACAAATGTTTTCAGGTATACATTATGATTTTTTTTTTTTTTTTTGGTAATCATAATTATCATTAAGGTTTGAGATAGAACACAGATAATATTGCCTCTTTCAAAGGATTTCAACATCCGGTTGTTGAGTATAGTTCAAAATCTTGGACATTGGTAAAGCCTAAGCCTATTGCCGACAGGGAGAAATCTGTGAGATTTTTGGATCAATCAGCTAAATGGCCCCCACTGGTGGTTGAAATAATGATTGACCAAGTGATCTCCGATTTCCTATTGCCTTGTTTTCTATTTTTTTTTTTTTATTTCTTTTGTTGGCCAGATCTTGTTTTCAATTTGAAAATTATCTATTATATTTACTGATTTCCTACCGCAGCTGATGCTATAGATAGGTGCTAAGGATTCCTTGGCACTTCAACTAATACAGTTGATAAGTCTATTTGTTTAAAGTTTCGTATTGATCTCTAAATTGAAGGGATAAGTTATTTTTGTAATTTTGTTCAAACTTTAACAAGTGGTTATGATCATATTTCTATAAGTGCAATTACCGTACTCTATTAAGAGTTTTGTATACTATTATTTTGTATTCTTTATCAGTGAATATCATTTTGTTTATAGTTTTTATTTTTATTTTTTTTACTTATTGGGGTTTTCCAAGTGAAATACTTTTGCTTACCCCTTCTCTCATAATTCTCTATACATTTCGTTAATTTACTTGCTTTGATATTTGGTTTCTTCCGTTGGGAACTCCCCAAATTGATATAATAGCTAAGAGTTTGTGTTAATGTCTTGTCAATAGTAGATCCAAACAATTGTGTTATAATTACAACAAATTTTGGTACTAAAATGACAATGGAATATATGAAGTGTAAGTGGACATGCTTGCATTTTGGTGCCTACTGCATGATGTCGTGGAGAAAGTGGGGTTTTGGCTTCTGATCCCGTGGCAAGATTTATGGAGAAGGTCATTTTTTTAGCATTTATGGCAACAAGGGTGGCTTTGGCATAATCTCATTCGATGTAGAGATTTGTTGAGTATTATTGACGGCCCGTTTACTTCGCTGAATGGAATAAGGCTATAATAGAATAGTTATTACGATGAATTGGTTTGATACTGTTTACTTTGATATAATGAAATTAAGATTACATTATTTACTTGAGGAAATAAGGGTGAAATAATAAATAGTTCAACAAATGAATCCTTAAATGTTACGACGGAGTTGATGATGACTATAGCGAAGGACGATCGAGATCGGCAACAACGGGAGCAAGGGACAACCAACAATGCATAAGGCCAAGGGCAAATCCATGACGGCGAGGGATGATCGAGGCTACACAAGGACGAGGACAATGGAAGATGCATGAGGATGAGGGACAATGTACGATGTTATGTCGATAATCACCTGCGATGACAAAGGTGAGCCACAATCGACTTCAGCAACAACGAGGGCAAGGGACAACATTTGAATACGCGATGGTTGGGTAGATCAATATTTAAAAAAAAAAGTCTATAATTTTAAGTGGTTCTTTAATTTTACATAAACATATCAAATTGTTAAAAACAATATTCAATTATATTTTTATTTATTAATATTTACATTCCAAAGAAAATGCTATTAAATGTCAAGCTAAATGGAATTTTTGCTTTCAAATTTATTACCTCCTTTGTCCTTACAAGGATGCCATGGTCAAAGAGTAGAAAAGACAAAAGATGTTGAGTGACAAGTAGATATACCCAAAAAAAAATTGATTATATATTATATTTAATAATTTCAATTTAGATATAAATTTTTTTTAAAAGGACCAAAATTCATATTATTCCTATTAAAAATATATTTAACTTTCATTTTTTTTTAAATATAAACTATCTCATTTATCTATAACGAGCCTAATCTTTTAGATATATATTTTTATTAATAGCATCAAATTGCTATTACAGGGAATGAGGAAGGGAATGGTGATTCGGAATTTTGTAGAATTGTAATTCTATGTGAATTGCTATTTCGTGAAGCAAACAGTATAATAGATATTCTATCTGTAATAGATCCATAATAAAATATTTATTATGTTCAAGTAAACGTGCGTGAATTCTTAAGAGTTGACCAACCTGCTGTAGGATAAGAGCAATTCCACGTGATTTGCGAAGACAGTAAGGTATCAGCTGAAACTGGCTAAGGTTTCCTTGGTAAGACATGAAAATACGTATGGAATATCCATTCTTTATATAGCCCGGCAATGAATGTTACCTTTTTAATATATATAGGAAAAGGAAATTCCACCAAGCAAATATGATAGTAAATTTATAGGAAGGTGGGAAATTAGGTATAAAAAGATGAATATTCTATTTACTTATAACTAAATATAAAAGTAATGGTGCATAGATTTTCTTTTTACCATTGCAAGTGCGAGTTTTTATAACGAGGAAGTGTGTGGTGCCCATTCTCCACCGGTAAAATGGACCGAAAGCCATAAAACTAA
Source organism: Laguncularia racemosa (assembly GCA_037954665.1). Taxonomy (NCBI): domain Eukaryota; kingdom Viridiplantae; phylum Streptophyta; class Magnoliopsida; order Myrtales; family Combretaceae; genus Laguncularia; species Laguncularia racemosa. The sequence continues at coordinate 3,392,239 of JBBMOL010000001.1, read as the reverse complement.
TCGAAAAGATAGGTTTTGACCTTACAAAGGACAATCAAGTCTCTTTCATGATTTAGTTAATATGTATTTCTTTCCCTCTCGACTTGGCCATTAGAGAATAATGGACATGGGACCCTACCCTCCTAAAAACCTCAAGCAAATTTCTTGTAAGTTGACATTTACGTGATTGGAACTATTGTTATGGAGTAATTAATTGCACAGCATCGCGAATCCTAAGAAATTAAAGAAGTAAGAAACAGACACAGACACACATATGAACGACCCTTAGTCATCATGGACATACGACTTTGACCGTATGGCACCAACATCCCTTTTTTTCTTTTTTTTCTTTGGAACGAACCACGCGGTCTTTGTCCGACACAGAGAAAGTTCGAACATGTCTCAAATGGTGATGCTGTAGGCATACAAAAATTTTCCTTCCATTCGCTAGGGTTTCTTCATTAGAGGCATTTGGTCCTCTACTCTATCACACGATGGTTTATCATTAAGGAGAGAGGTGTTTCACCAGGATATGTTGGCATCACAATTTAATATATATTAGACTTAGAAAATGTCGGTTGAACGGCTCAATTAGGTTCAGAGTCGATCCGAGGTCCGAGGATAGACAACTGCTCTTTTAACTTTGGAAATTTCTTATAACCACTATTAAAATTAGTGAAAATTTTCAAAATGTTATGTTTTGATTTTTAAGTCTGTAATTTAGATCCAAGTTGGAAAGTAAATTAATGAAGGATTAATGTTCGATAATACGTGAGCCAATAATAAAGAAGTGCTAAAATTTTCTCAAAAATTTCCATAAATTAAAGTTAATGAAAAAGATTCATTTGGATATTACTTGATATATGTGGTAAGTAAGTATCAATTATGTATGAATATATAGTAATTATAATGAATGGATTTTTAAGAATACCATTTTTAATTCACATATCCTACCATATCTTATAATTTAAATTTACTGATATTTATCCATCTATATAGGCGTGTAATACGGAAAGTATGTATTCCGTGGAGGACGGAGCCACGCAAGACTTACAAAACGATCGAGAGTCAAAGTTTTCTCCGCAGTCAGTGGATAAAAGCGAAGGTGGTGACAGAAATAATGGGTTGAGAAAAGAAGCATTTTTCAATGATTTTGTCACTGCCACCGGAATGAAAAAGGATGGGACCTACATAAAATTACCTTTGTTATTTTGACGTAATAGTTATTCATCTATGTATATTAAAATTTTATTATCAGTAACTATTAAATATTTATTGTTAATATATAAATAAATAGTAAAATTAAATATTAAACTTATTTTATTAAAAATATAAATAAAATCATAAAAAATTAAAAAAAAATTATTTATTAATATATGCTATATTATATATATATATATATATATATATATATTGATACTTATGATAATAAAATTAATAATTTTCAAAATAATTACTATATATATTTTGGATGAGCAAAATTCTCATATATTTGCTTCAATATTTTGAAGTCAGGAAAACATTGAAACAAAAACGTCTGAATTTCTTTCTATCTCTGGTTAAAAAAATTAAAAAAAAAAGGGCAAAGTTGATTATTGTCGATCAAAATTACATTATTATTAAAAATAACCAAACTCCAAATATAGTTAATTTATAGTGCGATTGGGCAAGAGATATTTAGATACCATAAAACATTAGTATATATCTTCATATTATACTTTTCTTTTAAGTGAGTTAGTTTCTTCTTCACCCATGGATATAATATCTTGGATTTAGATCCAAATTAAGTAGAGAATGTTATGTGAGCTATATTAAATGGTTGTGTTTGGTATATTATATATTGGAACAAAATTATTTTGAAGATCCTCAATTCGCAATTAAATTAAAGTTTTTGTAATCATCAATTTAGTCATAATTCATTTAAAATTTAAGATTCTAAACCTTTTAGCACGTGGCATATAAAATGTATAATACCTAACCGACTCACACTGTAGAAATTGTATTAAAAATACCAAATTGAAAGCTGTAGATGTGTGACGTTTACAAATACTATGTCTAACTTGAGTAAAAATTTCTGCTTGGATAATTCTAAACTAGGGATGATCTAAAGAATGAACAACCATACAGAAGATACATGATGAAAGTGAATGAGAATATTCGTAAGTTCTAAAACATTACTTAATTTATACTTCATAATACTTTGAATAAGTTTAAGAATACTAGGTAGTTTAGAGCAAGTGGTCCAATTTATCCTTGGTTGCACTAGATTTCAATGTCCCTCATGGTGCATTTCCACATTTATGAATAAGAATCTAAACCAAGGACATGTAAACAATTTTTCCAAACGGGGGGAAAAACAAAGATTCAAAGTAAATGGTCAGAAAACTTGACTTAATGTCACTTCAAATTTTACTTTGCCATAATCCATGGTTAGGTAGTTTAGTTAGAAGGAATCATTCATACATGCAATGCAAATGCCTGCAATTACGATTTTTGGCTTTTGGCCCCACCAATAGATTAATCACGCCATTTCTTTCGGCTCGAATTCGATTCACCTATATATATATATATTCCACTCCGGCAAACCCTACCCTCACCATCTTTCTCTCTTTGTTTCTTGCATTTAGAAGAGAAAGCGAAAAATGTCAACCCTAACATTATCACTTTCGCTTCTTGCACTCTTATTTCTAGTTGCTGTGCGCCTTGCTCAATCGTCGCCCGTCCAAGATCCAGAAGCGGTCGTTGAGGAAGTTCATAGGTAAATTTTTCATCAAAACTACATCATATATAGTATCAAATTGTGCGTATATTGTATTTATATAACAAAATAGGATCTAATTCTTTGTAATTGAGTTGTGTTTTAGCTACATTGTCATTTATCTTGGTCCATTTTACTAAGAAATTTCACATTTCTATTCTATACGAAAATATGTGAATTTATATACGTACTAAAGTGTAACTTCTTCTTTTATTTATAACTTTAGTAATTACTACTTGAAATAATGTAGAATTTCAAAGTCACTAGAAGTAATAAACAAACAAATTCAACATTATCGGGGAAAACGCCTGTTCATGGCGTTACATAAACTGCATTTGATGCTAATGCTTCCATTGCTATATGAATTAGGCATATCAATTCGTCAAGGAGAAATCTGGGCTACTTTTCTTGTGGAACCGGCAACCCGATCGATGATTGCTGGAGATGTTATCCGAATTGGGAGCAAAATCGCCAACGGTTAGCCGATTGTGCCATTGGATTTGGCAAGAATGCAATGGGAGGTAGAAATGGGAGAATATATGTTGTAACTGACTCTGGCAATGATGACCCAGTAAACCCTAGACCGGGGACCCTTAGACATGCTGTGATACAAGACGAACCCTTGTGGATTATTTTCAAAAGGGATATGGTGATCCAATTGAAGGAAGAGCTAGTCATGAATTCACACAAGACGATCGATGGTAGGGGTGCAAGTGTTCACATTGCTAATGGACCATGCATTACAATTCACTATGTTACCAACATTATCATTCATGGAATAAACATCCATGATTGCAAACCAGGTGACCATGCCCTAATTAGGGACTCTCCCGAGCACTACGGGTGGTGGTTAGTTTCGGACGGGGATGGAATCTCCATCTTTGATAGCAAGAACATATGGATAGACCATTGCACGCTCTCAAATTGCCATGATGGTCTCGTCGATGCCATTCACGGGTCCACGGCTATCACAATTTCTAATAACTACATGACTCATCATGACAAGGTCATGCTTCTAGGGCACAGCGACTCTTATACGCGAGATAAGGACATGCAAGTCACTGTTGCTTTCAACCATTTTGGCGAAGGGCTCGTCCAAAGAATACCTAGGTAATTATTCTTAATCACATTAATAATATTAATTAAAACTTCCATGTATATATAAACATGTAATTAATGCATGATATTTTCTCTTCATTAAATCAGTACCAAATCATGCTATTTAGTATATATCACATTCACATTTAATACTGCTAGCCGTCCTTGGCATTTAATTTAATTTTTTTTTTTTTTGCCAAAGAAAGTAAAATTTTGGTTATGATATTATTCTTTCTTTTTTTTTTCTGTTTCATTAATTATATAGCTATATTGAGTTATTTCTCCCTGATCAGACCACGTGAAAACCAATGGTTTTTCTCCCCCTTTGTATACCCTATTAGCTTTTTGAGTAACTTGATATGGAACACCTTATTTAGATTAAGTTTTCCTCGTCAAATGGTATCTTCCATATTTTATTCAATTATATATTAATATGTATATAAAAAAACTTAATGTGTATCTTATTTTTTATTTTTATTATTATTTTTTACTACATAAAAGCATGTAATTAAAGGAGACAACACAATTTTATTTGAACAAAAGGAGACTTTGCCCTTTTTGGACTATATGCCCAGTCTTCTTCTTTTTCTTTTTTTTCTTTTTTTCTGTGTCGGTAGATAAGTCCAACCTTAATTGGTCTATACTATAGACAAAAGGGTCTCTTAATTGATTGCTCTCAAACACTAGTAAAGAGAAAGAAGAGGAAGTTTTCACATTCTAAATTTGATTACACAATTTACAAAAAAAAACAAGTGCATAAAAGGTGCAAAGTTTTTTATTTTATCTTTTAATAAGTGCTTTCAATGCCTGTAATTAATAATTTCGTAAAGGTAGTTTTTAACTTTTGAAGATCCTTTACTTTTCTTATTCCGTATCTGTCACTGAGAAAAATAAATAACTTTTTACATTATTAAGGTAGTATTCCGGAACAAAACATTTTTCGATTCACAAACGATTCCATCGACTGTAGTTGCTTTTACTTAGATTATTTGGTCATGCAAACTAAGCTAATAAAAGTAAGATGGGTCCACAGATTGACAGATTTACCCCCTCTTTTTCCCGTTTGTCCCCTATAAAAAAATTGCCGAATTATGAACCCACATCATGATGTGACAACAAGTTAGTCTGTATTGATGTTATATTGTAACAAACAGCAGAGAAACAAACAAATAAAATATATATATATATATAAAAGAATATGTTAACCTTAAGAAGTTAAATTAAAAAATTTTATTATATAGTTATTTTTTTAATAGAAGTGTGTAATAAAAAGTTTATTTTATACTTTAATGAATACCTTGGTAAACATCAATTAACGAAACCTACTAAAGAGAAATCTTGGTTAATTTTAGTACATGCTTTTACACAATGAACGACTAAAGTGAAGGTGTGTTTTCTTGTTGTGTTTTCAGGTGTAGACATGGGTACTTTCATGTTGTGAACAATGACTACACTCACTGGGAAATGTATGCAATTGGTGGTAGTGCAAGTCCTACCATCAATAGTCAAGGCAATCGATTTCTCGCACCGGACGATAGATCAAAAAAACAGGTAAATACTTTTTTAAAAAAAAAATAAGTTAATAATTTTTTAGTCCTGGATCTATGGCTAAGAGTAGAAAATTAATATTAATAATAATAATAATAATAATACTATCTTATTGAATGGCATAGTGGCAAGTAAAGGAGAAAAATTCCAATGCTATCAAAAGGTTAATTAAGGCAAACAAATCCTTGATATAATTATTTGTCCAAAACTTTTACTAGATCTTGAACATTTTTGTTTAGCTTACATAGAAACTACAATGTAAAATAATAATTATTTTATCTCCAATGGCTAGCAATATCAATTTTTTGTCAGTTAGAAGATGACTTTGTTGGAACTACATGAAAGGAAAACACTTTTTCTATCTTGTTATAGTTAAAAGTGACAAAGCGTTCTCTTATTGGTTTCGAAAGCAGCTAGTACTGGTTGCTCATATTTGACATATAAGTACGAAATTTTTACGGTTATAATATGAACTGTATTATCTAAATTATACTAATAAAAATAATGTATTTATTTCAGGTGACAAAGCATGAGGATGCGCCGGAGAGCGAGTGGCGGAGCTGGAACTGGAGGTCCGATGGTGACCTAATGTTAAATGGAGCCTACTTCCTCCAATCCGGTGCAGGTGCATCTTCCTCCTACGCTAGGGCTTCTAGCCTTAGTGCTCGACCATCTTCTCTTGTTGGCTCCATCACCATGACAGCAGGTGCACTCAACTGTAGAAAGGGCTCCCATTGTTGATCCTTAATTATCCTCATAATTAGCATCGTTTAAGCTAATTTAGTAAGGGGATTAGTATGGGAAAAAAATGAATTAAGGGTAGTCCTGATCAGCAATATATGATTAGGTTAAGGTTAAAATTAGTTTTAACTTTATTGTTGCAAGTACATGTTTTTATTGGACAATCTCTAGGCTCTTGGATTTATATTATGTACTTTTGATGGGAGTTTCTGACCATATATCATGAAAAATGTAAGAGCAGAAGAGTTCATTAAAGCTTAAGAATATGCTTTTTTGTCTATTTTCACTCTCTCTTTGTGTTATGCATGCGTAAAAAATATGCTTCTCGATCCATTATTAAGAACTATATAAGATAAATTTACTTATTACTTCTATAAACACTAATTAATAAATTAATGTCACATGCAGTTGTCTACTTACATTATTTTTTATTGAACAGATAAATAAATTTTAATTTTTTACCTGGTTCTTGTAGAATGCCACTAAAGCATGTGTCTTCAGTACCACAATAATAAATTCTAACGTTAATTATAAAAACGAAATAACACGACTAAACAAAATGATTTCCACGAAAATTCAGATATGTTTTGTGTAATTCATCCTAAAATCTATGGAGCCGAAGAAATACGAGAATGTTGGAAAAATATGAGGCTAAAGGTAAGTTTTGTACGGTGACTTCCTTGGTTGGGCCATTTTTGGCATCAACTTCAGGTTAAACAAATTCGGACATGATAAGGTAGTACAAATATGAATATAATATAATTAGAAAAACAATTGAAAAAAAGAATTATGAAAATAAGACAATACATAATATGAAAGATACAATTATGATATATATAAAAATATTAAATATTATAAAGTAATTATTTTTAAACTTTATTTATTTTTATATTTTTTTAGTATTAATACGAATTAAATATCAAATAAAAAGACGAATAACATCGGCTAATATCAGTTGATACATGGCAATATACAAAAGTATAACGTTGTCCGCAGCAGTTGGCATTTGACAATATTATTTTGTTCGCATATTCATAAATTCTGTCGAGAAGAGATACAAGCTCCTTACTCATGATGTTGGATTTTAACTTTTACCTACAGCTAATCATTCTTTCTCTTTCGACAGTTCACCGCGCCTGTTGTTCGACTCAAATGATCTTACCAAATCTTTATCATTAAATTTGGAATTAATAATGAAATTGCAAGATCAAACCTAAATTTAGATATCAAAGTTGGAAAGCTTATGACATAAAGCTGGTCAATTAGGAGCTGTTGCAAAATCTCGAGATCTATGTTGCATGGACATGCTCATGAGACAAAGCAATGACACTGTAACAATGGGCAATGGCTTGTGGTTCAGCATGAAGTATACAAAGTAAAAGGAATAAAAACAATAAATTTTATTTTGCATACCTATATTTTAACCACTTTAATATTTTATGTATTTTTATTTTTATTTTTTTATATATAAATGTATTTATCTCTAACTATCATTATTAATTAGCAGATATATATTAACTTTTGATTAATCTATAATAATAAAATAATATTTTAAAATATATTCACTTAAATAATGTAATAAAAATTTAATAAAAAAATACAAAAATGATAAGAAAACTACTTAAAAAAAGTTTCCAAACCCTAGCCACTGGTTGGCCATTCTCAAGTACCAATCAACGCCAAAAACTAGTTGATGAGTCACAATTTGCCATAGTCGCGAGTAGCTATTTGCCTTGATGGAAGGATGATAGAACTTATATATATTTAGAGTGATGCATAGTCATTCACCATAAAAAAAAAAAAACAAAAATAAAGCAAAAGTGTTGGATGTACTTGAGTATTGCGAATATGCCAAAATGCTTAAACGTTCATACAAATTTAAATATATGATCATTGGTGGGGTTTTCTTTCTTGTGTTTTAGAATGTAAATCGAAATGGATCAAGGTCAACATATTTTCGTTTTCTTTGTTTAACAGTTTATATAATATAAAACAAAGTCACAAGTGGCACCGACTTATTTTTGTTTTCTTTGTTTAACAATCTAAATCATTAAAAATATAGTCAGAAGTGGCATAAAGCATCAGTACACCCTTTTAAATGTGATGAATAAATATCATAATTCATGCTCAAATTTTATTCAAATTTAAAAGTTTTAATATATTACCTATAATCTTTTTAAATTTAATCTATAAATTAAAACATATTAGATAGATTAGTCCAATTAACTCACTTATCCACTTGTGCAACTCCACTGAGGCAAATGTACTTGGAATGTATCTAGACTCATAGTCTTAATACTCCGAGGGTGCTGCATACCCTTTTGAAAGCAAAGTATCATACAATAGCACAACATCTATTGCTTTAATAAAGTTTTAATTTTCAAAACTAGAACTCCGAACGATTCAATAATTTGAGATTGAAATGAAGCAGATTTTTTCGATTGGGACGTGTATATCAATGCAATTTTCTCCATCAACAGGGACGTTTAATATTTAAAATACTAATAATTATAGGAAAGACTGGACAAATTCTAAGAACAGATTGTTTTCCCGTCAATCATGGCAGCCGGCAGGAAACACATGCTGGCGGTGGAGCTTGCCTTGCTTTCAAGGCAGTATGCACAGAGCAGCCATTCTTGTCTTTAAGAATGTTACATATATTATACATTGTATATACCTATTTTATCAGGGCAAATTACTTTGATATCCTCGACGAAGTGATGGAGCTCAAGAAATGTAATATGCATCTTCCGTTGAGATTAGGGTTTCACTTCATTTAATTAAATTATTTTAGTCCTATTCCATAATTCTAATATATATGGGTATAGTATTGTAATTTTTAAATTCGGAATGCTCAATTCATCCAAAGTTTTACAATGAGATATCAAATATGAAACTATGTCCTAAGAAAATGAAGATGAGAGGTATTTCCACCACCACCATAAAAATAAATTAATAGTAAAATATCAAATGTGGTATTATTTTAAATATAGGTTTTAGCAATAATTCATGTCAACGTCAATTATTTGATGGATAACACTGGGTGCTATTAAATATTATTAAGAAGATGAAGATGAGAGGTATTTTCAACATACCGTTTTCCTTTTCAATAACCTTACAATGGTAAAAAATGTTGTGCTTTTAGAATTTTTGAAAACATTTTGATTCAACCTTTTGGTTTGGTTCATTTCTCTCCTCCGAGCAAAATTATAATATTTGTTGTAAATATTGCCTTTAATAAGACTGAATAGAGTAAGACCTACAACCAATAAATTTGAGAATAATGATAATGAAGGAGATGGATACACGGATTTTATGTGGAAAACTTCTAAATAATTTTGGATAAAAACTATATATAAGGATAGAAGAATTTCACTATAAGAAATGATTAGGAACTACAACCTCTTTATATTATAAGGAAAAGCAATTAAATTACTCTCTTAGACATTTGGAGAAAACACACCTATTCTCTCCATTTTTCTTTGTATTTTTTTGGATGATTTTAGGATTGATGAGGAAAGGCCAATTTATAGATTTTTTTCCATGCGTGTCTTTTACATAAATCAAGGTGCTGCCAATTTTGACATGGAATGCATGAATTGTACATCTTTTCCTATTGCATCTCCTTTTGACATGGAGTGCTTCCCATTTTTGTCTCCTTTTGATATTTTCAAAAATGGTAGTAATATTGACAATATTCGATATAAATTTGGACAATAGTAAGTATAATCCAATCTATACTAAGATATATAGCAATAGTTCTATAAATAAGGCTAATAATGTAATCACCATATTGAATTAACAAAATATGCGAAGAAATTAAAGGATCACACGGTTGGTGTTACGAATGATTTGTTCATTTCATTGTTTAATAGTCTCTCTCGAGTATCAATCATGTATATATTTTTAATGGTATTTTTTATTGAATTTATAAGGATAGAATAAAATAAATATTTTTTTTCCACTAATCCATTTTTGTATTTGATTGATGAAATTGCAATTCCATGAAATTACAATTTCTTTACAAAATTAAAAAATAACTATTCTTTATATTTTTATATTTACGAGACTTAAAAAAACTATAATTAATAATTATTTTTTATTTAATTATTTAATTACTACTTTATTCCATTCTACATAGTGGCATACAAAAATCGACAATAGAATAGCACTATGAAGAACCTAGGAATCCCCACAGTCGCACAAACCGTGTCAGATATTCTTATCTTCATCGTGATTATGATGTATTTTACTATGGTGTAATTGTGGTTTTACCCTTCGGCCCACTCTTCCACAAGTACCAATTGACTATATGAATGGCCACTTTAAGTGTTGATAAAGCTAGTGTATTATCCCAAGTTTTAGTCAAATTAGATCTGGCATTTGAAGTTTAAATTTCATTTAGTATTCAAAGACGTACAAACTCCAATTATAATCACTTAATATTTTTGTCTCTATAATTCTGATCGCATATATATATCTTAAATGCTTCTTAAATTGAATCAAGAGTATCCCACTATACACAATTCGAAGTAAAGGAAAAATCCCAATTTCATAATATCGCATATATCATGTCATATTTTAGTCAATGGAAGATAAACATTCAGAATGCATGGAGAAAATTTTAATTTAATGGAGTCATCAAGAGCAACAAAATGATTTGCTCTTCTCCATAGCAATAAAGTTTGCATCTCTCTATAGCTTTAATTTAATTGAAACCGGCTGATCACATGATCTCTTTATCTTTTGATGATCCAAAGAGAAGTGCAAATTTTAAATTCATTGTCATGGAATACCTAAAACTAAATTTCATAAGATAGAAAAAGGATTTATTAAATATTACATATCATGTATTTTACATATAATATATATATATATCAATAAAATAATTTTAAATACATAACATATGGTATATATAATATTGAATGAATCTTTTCTTGGATATGGAAACACATCCACATGTATTCAAATACATAGATGAAGCTCCATGTGATGGCAACAATATCACTTTATCCCTTTATTCCAAAAATCTATACAACTAAAATACAGAAAGAACCAAAAAGATAACAACCCAGTATGCTATGCACGCAAATTTAGAATAGAAGATCCTTCTTTAAGAATTCCAAGGATACCTAGATTCACCTATTACACGTTTAGGGTTAGACTCTTCTATAGAATTACAACTTTTTTAGCCTTTGTGGGTCCTAAAGGCCGTCTTCCATTATAGTGCCAAATATTTGTATATAAGAGCTAAGCGCTTGTACATGAACATATTGAGAAAAAAAAAATGGTTAGGCTTGGAAATAGAAGGATGGAGAAGTAACATGAAGGTAGTTGTGGCTGTGGTGTTATTAGGTTTCCTCTTCTTGCTCGTTCCTCAATGTATAACAGGTATTAAGATAGAATCTTGGTACTTATAATCAACTCTTATTCATGTTAAGTGTTTATATATATAATTGTTTAGTCGTTTTAAGTTTGTTGTATTGGGAAATTTTCATTTTTGTAGGAGTAATACATACTAAGTATCAGCAAGTTCATATGAAAAAAGGGCAACGGAATGAGCAGCAAGTGGTGTTGCCACCACGATGGTGGTCCGAGGATTACTCTCAACCACGGAGGCAAAGGCCGGTGCACAATAAGTTAGACCCTTGATTTTGGCAAGTGGTTGTGCTGATTTGTGTTCTATATGAAGTGGGATGTTTAATGTGAGACATTTGCTAGTTTTTTTTTAGTACTAGACTTTCGGAACATCTCCTCTTTTTGCATAGATTGGGTTCTCATTAATCGGATTAAGATTAGGTACAAGTATTACAAGCTTTGGTTTTTGTTGAATATGATCTATGAAGTCATATACGGTTTTTCTTTCAAACTATAAATTGACCTAAATCGAGCTATGATCATTATTACTCTATCGTATGCATACCTAATAAGTAAAACAATATATATTCTTCTTGACATTAAATCCAATGTATTCTATGAAAACAAGAGATATAAAACAACAAATTAAAAGCATTGTCTTTTCTTTTCTTTTTTTTCCAATTAACTTCCACGGCATATAGATAACTATTCTTAGTTAAATGGAAACTTAGTAAAGTTGTCAGTTGAGATTCGAGCTTAGAAAAGAAAATAGAACGTGGATTGCTTCTAGCTCTCCTATTCCCAATAAGGTTGATGCTAATTAACAATGCATGAACTGTACTTTACTGCCATATTCAATTTAAAATCCACATATTCATCGCCAACTTTTGACTAACGAGTGTGAGTTTGGGCAAGAGCATGTATATTATATAACTTCTATTGCTGGCTGCTGCTGCCGATACTTATTATAAGGGGTGGGTAATAATGATACTTTAGAGACAATCGAAATTATAAAGATATCTCGAATTTTTAAATAATGCACTCACACCTCTTAAAAATATTGAAACCATTAAATTATTTTATTAATGTAGAATTAACTCAATTTTTTTGTATCAATATGTCTCATTCGATTTGTATTAATCACTAAATATTAAGTCGGTTAAGAAAAATCCTAATAGATTGATAAATCCGAAATTGGTTTGTTAGTGTATTAGAGAAGAAGTTTTACCACGTTGATGCTTTTTAAGTGATGTAGATATTTCATATCTAAAGTTCGGGACATCTCTATAACTTTACTTCTTTATAAAGAAATGTTACTATAAATATCCATTTAAATAATACCTTTTTAAAAAAATTAATTATTAAAAAAAATTCTAAAAATTTATTCTAAAAATAAATGATGAAAGCACATATCTAAAATACACTTTTAGTTAAGCTAATTTTATTAGCTCAATTAATACAGTATAAGTAAAGGTATATTTTAAATATATATTTTCGTTATCTATTTTTAAAATAAATTTTTTGAATATTTTTTTATAACTAATTTTTAAAAAATATATTATTGAAGTGAATTCATCCTAATCACATGCACTTACCAGTTGAATTCAGACTCTTTGAAACGTTTCTATCACAATTATCTTTGAGGGATTCATTACGTACGTGTAAAGTTGCTTTGGGTTTGACCAATGTGAGCATTCGTTGTGTGAAGAGCATATCATGCATAGATTTCATATCATGTGAAATAGTACGAAAATATAAAAAAAAAAATTATAAAAAGCTACTTGATTTCACGTGGTTCCATAATAAATGCACAGGAAATTTGGAAGGAATTGGATAGGTAATACGTAAGGTTTAATCAAAGTATTATACTCTCGTGAATTGTGTTTTAAAGTTGTAATTTAGGTATTTTATATTGTAAACTAGGTTTTGTCCTTATTTTTTTAAATTAAAGTATGTAGATATTGTAAAGAAGATCATTCTTAAAGTATACAGCTATGATCGGGGGCGGACCAAAGGGGTCGAAGGGGATCTTGGCTTCTCCGTACTAGAGAAAAAGTTATTTTAGTTAAATTTATTTTAAAATTAAATATATATAAATATATTATATTTATATTTTTAAGTATAAATTTTATTATAAAATTTATTATAACTTAATAATTAGATATTTATTTTTATATACATAAAGTTATGGGCTCAACTCCTATAAAAGTCATTTTTACTTTTTAAGTAGTATTTATTATCTTTCTTTCAATAAATGATTTTCATTTTTTTTTTCACTATAACATATAAAATTAAATTTCATTAATAAAAAAGATAATAATCAACTAAATAAATTCTTGATAGATAATATTTATTTATTAGTAATTTGACGATATATAATAATTATATTCAATATTATACATGTTTCAATCATATTATATAAAATAATAGTAAATAATAGTAGTTTATATTATTTAAAATATTAACATTTTCTTTTACTATTAATATTATGAAAAGAAATGAGAATTATTGTTAATTAACTGTCTAATCACTTATATTAAAAAAAACATATATATATATATATATATATATATATATATATTACTAATGAAATAATCTTGTAAAGTTCATATAAAAAATTATAAAATACTATATTATTTTTTATAATTTTGTTAAAAAGTTTATTTTCTTAACCTTTTACAAAATACATCAAATGCCCATAATCAATATATAAAAAATGTTTAAATTTACTTTTTTTATTTAGCATTAGATTATATTGAGAATATATTTATTTCTATATATATGTGATGCATTATTATAAATGTAATTATAAGTTAATATTCTTTTATAAATAATTTTAATATTAATTTTAATGCTATATATTTGACCCTAATAATATGATTCTTCACCACCCTTGACTATGATAAAAACATCTATCTTAAAAAAACATGATTAAATACGAGGAGATTTCAAAATAGAATTGCTGATCAAACCATAAAACATCCCCATATAGATATGTTGTAGAGATTTTTCAAGTATCTACATCTTCGTTCTTATTAAATCGGACTTTCGACGAGTACTTATGAGAGATTATTTTTACCCTTTAAAATTACAAGTATTTACTTCGCAACTGCTCCAAATAATGGGCAGAATAAAACTTATTCTACCTTGTTTAATTTCTAAAATAAGTTCATTGCCAATAGATAAAAACCTTAAATTTTTGTCTTTGCCATTATCAAGTACAATAAAGTAACTCAATCAAAACCCTGACTTAATCCTTATTTTTTATTACCACCTTATTACTATTACTAATATCATTTGCTATCATAACCCCCACTACTACCCCATATTGTGATAGCACAAAATATAAAGGAGAAAAGAATTCGTAAACTTTAGTAATAATTTGTTGGTTATACTATTCATAGAGTATTTATAAGCTAAAAACTCTAGACTTATTAAAAAAACTAAATAAAAAAATTTTAAAAAAAAATCAAATCAATCAAAAACCAACTTTCCTAGCTAAGCAAAGATTCTTTAATTCTTGAGACACATCGAAAACATGTGATTTTGACCTCAAAAATTATATCAAATAGTAAATTAATTTGTACTAGCTTGAAGTAAACTTAAATCAACTTTTATCAATATATTATGAGTTTTATAGTTTTTCGCAAGCAAAAAGTTATAACATTTCAAAATCGACCCTTCTTCAAGCTCAAAAATCAAGTTTCTTCTGCTATATTAGTAGCTTCTAGCTTATTTGAATTCTGATCAATATTGCTTCCAATCAATTTTTGACTATATTTGACCAGCTTCTTGTTTCTTCCTCTAATTATAATTCCTCTACTTCTGATAATTAAATTGTTTCATAAATTATAAACTTAACTTCTAATAATTTAGATGGACAATATTCAATATTTGGTATTATATATAGCACATTAAACATAGTACAAGAGATATATGATATGACATTACTACCCTTGTATTGACTATATTATACTTTAAAGCAGGCGCAACCTTAAAGTTAAGAAAAATAAATAAATAAATAAACCTCCATAATTGGAAAAACAACCATTCCTAAAATCAATGCAAGGACAAATCTTTTGGCACTCTTAACCTTCCACCACCATAAGGATAAATAAATATTGAAATAAAAGTAAAGGGTCTCGTATTGTTAATTATTTCCCCCATCCATGTCTTGGCAAAACATAATTTACTCTCTCGCTCTCTCTTTTTTCCTGCCAAGGCAAAATATACTATAATTGGTTATATTAAATAGAGATGAAAATGGAGATCTATATTTATAGATGGTAAATGCTACATTTAGTGTGAGGCCACTAAATTTTATTTATTTGAACAATTCTGTTGCCTAACTTTTATTTTAATAATAGTAGCCACTAAGATATGACAAGAAGGACAATTTCTCCACTCTCCTAGACCATATTCTTAAGTTAATGAAGAGGCTTTAAGTGTGGTGGTTTGTGTTTTTTATGCTTACACAATCATATATGCAAGTCGACAATAAGTTAGATCTTTAGGAGACCATCTATTTATAGAGCATTCTTCTACTACTTTTTTATCATATCGGAAATATGGACTCGTATAGGTTTCATAATCCTCGCTATGTTAATTTTGGCACCATAGTATTTCCTTTTTTTTTTCCTTGGGGAGGTTAAAGCTAGTGGTAACAAAGTGCTGCATGAATTGGAGATAGTTATGTAAACCGTTGGCTTTGTAGACCGCATCAAGACAAAAGCTCAAGGTTTATACAAGAATTTCTGACCTACACTAGCTTTTAAAACAGGCTTGCAGCATCGTCATGATGGCAGCAAAGAAATGTCACATACTTTTCCATTGTGCGCGTACACTCGGGACATTTCATGTTTTCGGGAATTCTGCCAAAAGCGCTAGGAAACTCGAAACGACAACATGGATGGGCTGCACCATAGAGCTTGTCATGGTATTCCTTAAATGCAACTTCATACCCTTTGACAGGCACATTATCCTTCCAAACTTCATACTCCAACAAAGCAGGAAGCATAGTGGTTCCATGACCATTGGCAATCATAGTATAACCTTTGCTCAGCATAGCCCAACAACCTTCCTTGCCATAGCTAAGTAATCTCTTGATGTCCTGCATGACAGGGTCGTTTTCATCAGCTTTTCCTAGTCGGATTTTGGAGAACAACATGCTTTCTAGTCTAGTCCAGAAGAACCATATCATCGTAAAATCTTCCCAGCAATGACTAAGATTCTCCAGCATTATTGTTACAATGGCACGCATCACTTGCTCCCTTTTCCCACTCCTCCCCACATAAACCATCTCTAGAGGTATGCCCGCGGATTGTGCTACTTGGCGTGCTGTAGTGGTGAACCTACGGATCCACTCTATGTCGTCTCCACCATACGTGAAGATGTACTTTCCTTCCCTTGCCTGATTCAACACAATGTATGTTCATGAAAGTAGTGATATGCTCTGAAAATCTAACCATGTAAGTGTACAATTGTGCTATCCTTGTGCTAGTGTTTTAGTGTGAAGAAAACTATGTTTTTTCTTATTTTAAAAACATAAATACATTCTAATATATATATCCTAAGATGGCTGGCATATCAATCCATAAAAAAAGAAATCAGATTTTCTTTTAATCGGAAATCTCAACAAAATGGGAAATTATACAATATTTGAAAAAATATCTAATCTAAATAAAAAAACAATAACTAATTCTCTAAATAAATAAAAGTTATAATCTTTTCTACACTCCTCCTCAAGCTAGGTTATATATATTATATAAGCCCAGCTTGGAATTCAATTCATCAAAACTAACTCTTGGTAGTGCTTTAGTAAGAATATCAGCAATCTAAAGTTTTGTTGGAACATAACTTAGCTGAACAATCCCATTGTTGACCTTCTTTGATATAAAATGTCAATCAATTTCAATGTGTTTTGTTCTGTCGTGGTGCACAGGATTTTTTGCTATACTAATGGCTGATTGACTGTCACTAAACAGCTTGATAGATTCTTTTATCTCCACCTTAAGTTACCTTAATAGTCTTTGAAGCCACATTCCTTCACATATTCCTAGTGCAAGAGCACAATACTCTGATTCTGCACTACTTTGTGAACCAACAGTTTGCTTTTTGCTTCTCCAAGTGACAAGGTTGCCCCAGACATATGAACAGTAAGCAGTAGTTGACCTCCTATCAGTTAACTCTCCTACCCAGCTAGCATCTATGTAGATCTCTACTTCACGGTTTTCAGATTTTTTTAAACAGCAGTCCATACCTTGGAGTCATCTTCATATATCTCAAGATTCTATTTACTGCTTCCAAATGATCCTCACTTGGATTATTCATGTGCTGACTCACTACACTTACTAAGTATGCAATATTTGGTCTTGTGTGTGATAGATAAATAAGTTTGCAAACAAGTCTTTGATATCTTCCCGTGTCAACCGGAATGCTTCCTTCACTTCTATTCGGTCTTTTATTGGAATCCATTGGTGTGTCAGCAGGTTTGCACTTAAGTAGGCTAGTTTCATCTAACAAATCCAAGACATACTTTCTTTGATATATGACAATTCCTTCCTTCGACCGAGCCACCTCCGTTCCTAAAAAATACCCGAGAGTCCCAAGATCCTTAATCTCAAATTCTATTGCCAACATCCTTTTGAGATTGATAATTTCCTTTAAATCATCACTTGTCAAGATGATATCATCTACATATACTGAAAATAGCAATCTTACCTTCTGGTTTGGTCTTGACAAATAGTGTATGGTCAGCTTGACACTGATGGTACCCATTTGCAATCACAGTTTTAGTGAATCTGTCAAACCATGCGCGAGGGGATTGCTTTAAGCCATATAAGGATTTTTTTTAACTTGCAAACTATCCCTCTGTTTGAACTATTTTCATATCCCGATGGTATTGTCATATAGACCTCTTCTTCAAAATCCCCATTCAAGAAGGCATTTTTAACATCAAGTTGGTATAGAGGCTAATCTTGATTCACTACAAGAGAGAGTAGAACCCGAACAGTATTAAGTTTGACAACTGGTGCAAAAGTCTCTTGGTAGTCAATCCCATATAACTGTGTGAAACCCTTTGCTACAAGATTGGCTTTGAATCTCTCGACACTTCCATCTGCTTTATATTTGATAATGAATATCCACTTGCAACCTATAGGGTTTTGATTGTGAGGGAGTTTAGTAAATGTCCATGTATCATTACTTTCTAAAGCTCGAATTTCTTGCTCAACTGCTTATTTCCATGCTGGAATCTTTAGCACCTCTTGAATAGAATTGGGAATCTTCACACTATCAAGATTTGACACAAAAGCCTTGTAAAAAGGTAGTAATTTCCCATATGCTACATATCGTTCGATTGGATGATTAGTACACCCTCGGACACCTTTCCAGTGTGCAATTGGTTAATTGGAGTCATCAACCATCGGTACCAAAGAGTCATGAGTTGAGAAATCCATACCATTATGATTATTAGATGCAAGAGGACTTGGTTTCGATTCTTGACAGTCCTGGGTCTGCATAGTGGCCTCTATATGCTCAATTGGTCTTCTCCTTCTATAGACACAAAGTTCAAGATTATTAGTATCAAGTTGTTAATTTGAGACTATTAGGACAACTTCAATAGTAGGAACTAAAGTGACAACATTTGGTTCAAATGAAATTAAGGCAAAGTTTGGTTGAGTGTCTTGAATGAGATCCCAAATCTAATATTCCCTCAAATTCTCCCCCTGAATGTCGGATTTGGGAAAGTAAGATTGCTCTTCAAAGAAGGTGACATCCATGGAGTTATATATTTCTTGAGTAATTAAAGAGTAACACTTGTATCCTTTTTTATTAGAAGAATAACCAAGGAAGATGCATTTGATGAATTTGGGATCAAGTTTGGTGCGATGCTATTGGTGGATAGATGTAAACAAAGGAAGAGCAACCAAAAATCTTCAATGGTAGATCAGAAGAAAAACACCAGATATGTGGGTATGCTTGCATGAGAACATGACGAGGATTTTGGAATTTTAGGACACAACTAGGCATCCTATTGATGAGATATGTGGCTATGAGAATGGCTTCCCCCCAAAAGTGTTTAGGCACATTATTAGAGAACATAGTAGCATGGGCCACCTCAAGTAAATGTTTGTTTTTTCTTTCGGCAACACCATTTTGTTGAGGTATGTCAACACATAAGCTTATATGAATGATCCCATGTTTTGAAAGATAAGAACCAAGGACAGAATTAAAATATTCCTTGGCATTATATGTTTTAAGAACTTGAATGTTGCTTTGGAATTGAGTGGAGACCATAGAATGAAGGGATTGAAATATGGTTGTCGTTTTGGATTTTTCCTTCATAAGAAATGTCCAAGTAGTTCTTGTATGATCATCTATAAATGCTTTAGGCAATATAAGTGTAAGATAGAATACCTTGGTGTGTTAATAGGCTGGTATATTGCTCAACCAAAGATTGAGATGCTTGACTAGAACTGGAGATGCCACTAAACATTTTTTGAAGTGCTTTAATTTGCTCCTTGGTGAATGGAATGGTTTCAGCATTATCATCAGTTGTAATAGTGGTATTGGCATGAATTTCCTTGTCATATCGACTATTGGACGACTTCCAATTTACAGGTTTTCCATGTAATTTCCAACATGTTTCCTTCATATGACTCAGCTTCTTACAATGGTCGCACCATAGTCGTCCTTTCCTAAGCTTATTATTCTAAGATGAATTGTGAGTGTACAATGCCGATCCTTCAATAGCAGGTGTGTTGGCTACAATCATCAATTTCCTTCTACTCTCTTCTCTCCGTACTTCTGCAAAGGCTTCTTGAAGAGTAGGAAGGGTTTTAATTCCCATGATTCTCCGCCTTACCTCATCTAGGTCTCTATTTAGACTGAGAAGAAAAATGATTGTCCTTTTTTGCTCAACAATTTTCCTATATAATGCAAAATCTTCAGTACAATTCCAAGAATGAGTCTCATACATATCCAATTGCAGCCTACAGCGAGTGAGAGTGTTAAAGTGTTGAGTAACACTCAAGTCTCCTTAACGTAGATCATATAATTCAGTCTCAATCTCAAACAATTCCAAGGAGTTTTCGATGCTAGAATATGTTTCACGTACTGCCTCTCATATTTCCTTAGTTGTCCTAAAGAGTAGAAAGTTTTCTCCAACCTCTATGGTCATTGAATTGATTAACCACGACATGACCAGGTGATTATCAATTTTCCACACTCTATATTAAGATCTGTAGCTTCTAGAACCGAGATTTCGCCAATGAGATGTCCATCATTTCCTCTACTGCAAATATACATTAAGACTAATTGTGACCATTGAAGAAAATTATGGCCATGGAGTTTATGATTTGTGACAAGATGAGAGGAAGTATCGAGAACAATGGTGGTTTCTAAGGAGGAAGATTGTGAGGCCATGCTTTATTTGGTCATAATTAGAGAGGTAAGAATGATCTTTCTCCAAAGAAGACAGTAGAAAGGCAGAAGAGAGGACGGCGATGCAGTAGGGTTTAGAGACAATAAAAGCAGGGTTTAGAGAGGACAGCGGTGCAGTAGAAGGGAGTGTAGTGATTAGGGTTTAGAGACTAAGCTCCGATACCATGAAGAAAACTATGTTTTTCTTATTTTAAAAACATACATACATTCTAATATATATATCCTAAGATGATTGGTATATCCGTCCATAAAAAGGAAACCAAATTTCTTTTTAATTGAAAATCTCAACAAAATAGGAAATTATACAATATCTGAAAAAATATCTAATCTAAATAAAGAAATAATAACTAATTTTTAAATAAATAAAAGCTGGAATATTTTCTACATAGTGTAAGGAAAGGAAAGCACATCATAACAATATTGACACTCAAGCCTTATTTCCAATAGAAGAGGATGGACAACGATGAATTTTAAATCTACCATTGGCTGATCTATAAGGTTATGCCTATTAGATCTAGTGTGGTTTCTATAATATTTACCAGTGAGCGTATGCAGTTTTAATAGGAATTCAGCTATTATCAAACAACTTTTTCATCAAGACACATAGTGTAGCTTTGTGAGCTAAAGATTGGACCACATTTGATTTTGAAAAGGTTTAAGAGCTTAGAAGGACAAGCTTAAATAACACCAACTAATTTATGGAACTTCAGCACACTAAAATTCATAAAAACTATCAAATCATGATGTACATGCAAATCTTGCATCGAAATTCAAGGACTACCTCCACTTGTAAACTTTCAAGCTACAACACTTCATGTTTATGAGTGTGCATGAGTACATATGGATTTAAAGAGAAGAGAAGAAAGAAACATACCCAAATGAGAATTTGGGGGTCAATGTCATCAACTAACAACTCCAGCTTCCAAGTCTCTTCCCTCCATAAAGCTTCCTCCCTTAAGCTAGTAAAAGGAAAGGCATTACTTCCCCAAATCCACATCATATGGATTGCATTCAAACATACAATCTTTCCTTGAGGATCCAAAACCACAATAATCGGCTTATTCTTAAAGTGCCGTTTCTCTTTTATGAATCGTATCACTTCCCTATCAATGAACCGCGGGTGGTAAACCGAGTACCATGACATATTTGATTGCAAACTCTCAAATTGCATCTGTGTTCCATCAGTCCACTGAACTGAGCTATCCACCATAGGGATCCAGACAATCTCATACCGATTCTCAAATCTTGATGCATGTGTGCTGGACTCATTATAGATTTTCTCTAGGATTGCAAGATCATCAGAGGAGATGTCGAGTCCTGATATAAGCAATAGTACACTCTTCCTCCTGAGGACCTCAAGGTTAACCTATTTATTCCATGATCAAAACCAAGATTCGAATCATTATTTGCAGGAATTTTCTTCAATCCACCAAATTTTGGGTTAACACAAGGATGAACCTATGTAATCAATGAGAATATCCAATCTAAACATCATAAGCTTGACTATATAATAAGAGTACACTTGTACATATGCAATATATATGCCCCACCTGCTCAATGAGCATAAAACTAGAACAAACCATGTGCAAGCTGTGGGAAGACTTCACGAGTTATTGGACAAGTCTAATCTAGATGAATTTATACCAATAATAAAAAGAATTAATGACCTATGGTTGCAAAAATGATAGAACTGCGATATACCCTTCTTTTGTTAGAGCCATCAAGAAGTGGAGGCATGTCATCTTTAGCATATATCAATGCCTTCAAAATTTTCATGTTGTCAATGTGGATCATATCGAAGAGACTCTGAAGCATCTGGTAAGCTTCAACATGCCTCCTTTCCTCTGCATGATTGGTTACATATGAAGTGATTAAGAAGATATAATTTTGTTCAAATTCAAGTAGAGTCATTTTGATAAGTGTATAAGAAACTGCTATTGAACGAACTATGACTGACCTATGTGCTGGATGCAAAAGGATATCTGCTTCTGCAAGTGCTCATAGATGTTCTTGAGGTTATGGCCCAATGTCGAAAGCTCCCATGCCTCGGTTGTTGATATCACGAACCTGAGTTAAGTCCATGACATTACATACCGTTAATGTCACATTCAATTAAAATTATAAGGAACAAACCACTCTACTAAACCATACGTTTACAATTCAATATGTAATGTTCTTCCAAATTAATCTAAACGCCTTTGCCTCATGTTTAGCGTAACGGACCATTCTAACAAAATCAATAGCCAAACAAACAAGTGAATAATAGACCTGTTTAAAACTTGGCCTGAAAATTCCGAGTAAGTATTGATTTAATATTCACTACCCTAACAATATAAACTATTATCTTGTTTCTCCCACAATCCATGCGGGATTTACAATCACTTAATATCTCTATTATCCACTTCCACCATATTCTTAGCATCTATAAGACAAGGAAAGATAGAATATGAAGTATTGATACATACTCATGCCCCATGCTAGTGAGGTTTATGATCTGAGCAGCACAAGCAACAATGCCTCTAATGGTCCAATAGACAGCAGTAGGGACATGCGTCATTGCGGTGGACAATGCTGGCTCGTCTTGTGACATGTAAGCCGATGGCAAGTCCTTCAGCTGCCCCACACACCCGGTTACTTCCATCATGGCCCTAATCAGGTTGTTGAGTGCTTCAAACCTGGATTTCAAGTGCCCTTTGTTCTCCATGATAAAAGGCGGCTGTCTCAATATTGCCATTGAATTGGTGAGCTGGTTGGATGAGTAAATCTGGGCAAGGAGCCAAAACTTTCCATAGTTCAAAGCAAAAGCTGCTAGTGCTAGCACCAATTTTGCATCCCAGTGGAAGTTGGAAAGCAAATTGAGGATTGAAACTGTTGTTGAATGAGTATCACCACCACTTAGAGCCTTGTAAGAGAACTGATGAAGGATTGTGTTAATACTTCATATGATGTCAATGATTGTTACCAGACAGATGTGATGCCATAACCAGCTAGCACTCGAAATTGCTTATACATATCATTGTATTTTTTTGGTAATTTAGTATATGTCAAAACAAGTGGAATTATATGATTTGATTTATCTCATGATCAGGTTTCAGTTATGTCATAGCACAGAATCTAAAGTGCAGGAAATGGAGACCTTGAATATTTTTATTTAAGTTATCAAAAAATTAAATAATATAACAAGAAAAGGAACCCCCTAATAAGACCTAAATGCATTGGAATTTAGTAAGTAATCTCATATGCAAAGATCTAGCAGCATATAAACCTATAGAAAAAGCTTAAGTGGAAATAACCTCGCATGAAATTCGGTCAATCATGTATGATAAGGAGTCAAGCATAGTATCAAAAGCAACTTGCTCGGTCTTGTCCTCTATGCTTTCTGTTATATGTGCTGGAATACCCTGCATCAAGTTGTCAGACAATGGAATTATCAATGGAACAAGATGAAGTGATAAACTTTAACTCCACAACTATATGATCTAAAATCCTTAAGCTCTCAAGGTATGAACTCAAATTCCCTAAATGGGCACCATGTTGAATGTAATTCCACAACTAACTGAGCTAATAGATTAAACTTGATAAATCTGATGCTGTCTCATATTTATAAGTCAATACAGGGAAAATGCACCTCAAATGAAGGAAAAGAGAAAATAAACTTACGAATACCGATATAACATTGTCAACATGCGAGGTTGCATGATTGAGAATGTCCTCGACAAGGTGGAGGAGAGGCTTGACATTAACCTCTCTTCCATCAGAAGCATGAGTTGCCATAATTTGCTTCATCATGGTATTGTAATCATTCATTGTTATCATGCTCCTTTGATCACCACCAACACCGGCCTTAACAAGCTGTTGGAGGGGATTTAGGGAAACCTTAGAACCACTGCTCAAAGCCATGATAGATAGTTCAATAAGTTAGGAAACAAAAACTTATTGAAGATAAGGATTCGTTTCTCCGCTTTCCATTGAGTTTTGGATGGTCTATATATATAAACAGTAGATTAAGTAAAGCTCACTTGAATCTACTTCCTTGCTTCCAAACCAATCAAATTATTTGAGCTTTAGATTGAAGCTCTCTTTTGCTGCTTCCTAGCTTACATGTCTAAGTTGAGAACGAGTGAACATGCTGTACCCTTCATGTGATCAAAAAAGTATAAACTATGCTACGTAAAAATATTAGCCAGCAAAAGCCAAAAAACAAAACCTGCAATGTAGCAAGATTATGAAGTTACTTAGTCAATATTGCAGTCCTAGTGAGCTTCCCTTCTCATAAAACTATCATAGCTATCATCATAATCTATATGTGAAACATCCTTCAGAAATTTTTTGTCGAGGTCTTGAAATATTATGATTTATGAGTTATTAGCATCACAAGTTTCAATCTGTACTCATTGGATCGAATAATATGCATCGAAGCTACTTTTTAGATTTTTTAGTGTGCTTTTTAAGTCACGATCTTCTAATACATTTTTGAGATAATGGTTTATAAGTACTAACAAACAATTCGCCAACAATACTAATTCTAAAAAATAAACATTCTAATACCATATTTATTTATCTAGTAACATCCTTTTGTCTTTATGTTATATCCGTGTGGGAACTTTATAATTTCCAATAGTGATATACTTTAGATTTATCTTGTCATTAAAGTTTAAGGATTACACAGCAAATGACTTTAGAATCTAGATCCAAAGAAAGTAGGAAGGGTAATTTATTTATTATTAGTAGTAGATTTTATATTGATAACTGAATATGCACGTACAAGTAATCATCTCAAAAAGTTGTCAATATGTATAATTAAAAAAATATTCTTCCCTTTTGTTTCCTCCAAAACGATGTGTATGCCACTATGATACAAAAAAGATAATATATATATATATATATATATATATATATGTATACTACAAAATACTTCAAGGTCAAATAACTGCTGAGTACAGCATTTTAGATGAAGGAAGCACTTCGCTATAGGGAATCAAAAACGTGTTCTGTGGGTGAACAGCCTTTGCCCCGGTTTGTTTCCTTGCTTGATTCTGTCTTTTGTAGCGTCAGTAGTCAGTAGCACTATGACAAGCAGCTAAAGAAAGGGGAAAAAATATAAAAAATTATATAAACGGACCAAAGGTACTTGATTCCTTGCTTTTGGATAGTTGAGAGAACAATGTAACGAAATTAACCATGTCTGGCTTAAATGTGTCTTCAGCAAGAGTTTGGGACATCCCAAAAACAATAAGTAAGGTACTTCAAATTAGTCCGCTTTAAAAGACGGGGATGCGTTTAATCCGAGTGTTGCCCTATTTTCTTAATAGGAAGACGGATCACAATACAAAAGATTGCAAATGGTAAGAGTTAAGGTCGGATCAACAATGGCGGACCACCAGTGAGCCAACTGGTGATGAAAATGTTTATTCCTGGCGTTGGCAGATCAAAATGGTGTCTACTGACCTGTGGCCCCTATTACCAGAAAACAACTCCAACTGTGTGAGCAGGAAGAGCCATCTATCGGTTGTTAATGGAGACAATACAGGATCCAGGGTTAACATGCAAAATCTAAATTATGTGAACCAAATGTTGCCAAGCAACATATGCTTGTGCTAAGAAACAATTACGATTTATAAGAAAAGAGCCCTACATTTTTTTGCACTAAATGTATCATAAAGACAAACTCCGATCCATTTCCATAGATTATCTTAGAAGCATGAATTGAAAAGGCGTTCCGTAATTTTTAAATGCCAGAAGTATATATCACTATATGGTATGATGTTGGCCAAAGGAAAAAAAAAGTATAGGGCCGCTATTGTTGTTGTAGATCACCCTACAATGGTTGCTCCTGCTTCAGACAAACTCAAGATACATTTGAACCTCGCAATGGTGTATAGCAGGCTCGGTGGCATTAATAAACACAAGCTACCTGCTACAGTCATCTGCAACATTCTCATAACTTATTGAAATCATAATTAAATCAAATCCTTGAAAATGACTCAGGAATAAATAGGAAACAGGAGCAGATTATTCCCCCATAATAACACTTCCAATTCATCCTCAGGACAATTTGGGGCAAGAACTCCGAAAATTAGATGTCAGATAACTTGTGATTTCACATGTTCAGAGTCAGGAAACTCACTATCATGACAATTTTTACTAGATTACATCCACTATCAAAACCCTTTCTTCAGACAACCGCAGGAAAAGAATTCACAGGTCAGTAAAAGTAGCAACAACCTGGATGGATCCACAGGTATAAAATGAGACACAGTGACCTACCCACATTCTTGAATACAGCAACTCAGAACAACCTTCTTTTCTTTTTTTGGTAATTAACCAAGCTCAAGACAACCGTTGCTGATCTGAAAGTTGAATCTTTGAAACTGTATTCAGTCTGCCTGTATTTTAATAACATACTCACTGAAAGTTGTGTGATCTCTTTGCTGAGGTGAAAGTATTTGATAGAAGCATTGCTATGGTCATAGGACCAACACCACCAGGAACTGGGGTTATGGCCGAGGCAACTTTGCACACCTCTTCATAACAAACATCTCCCACGAGCTTGTAACCCCGAGAACTGTTTGTGTCCTGTGGCAAAAATCAATAGCATGTAAATAGAATGGGGAAAGTAATACTTGTCGCTAAAAATTATCATGCTTTTGGGGAAACAAAAACAAAAAAACTAACGAAAGAGGCTGAGTCCAAATACCTCAACTGGATTGATTCCAACATCAATGATCACTGCACCAGGTTTTATCCAGCTTCCCCTCACCATATTAGCTTGCCCTGCCGCAGCAATAACTATATCTGCTTGTCTTGTTATTTCTTCAGGATTGCTTGTTCGTGAATGTACTATACTAATTGTAGCATCCTCCCGCTATTCAAAATATTAAAAACAAAAAAAAAAAGGATGATAAAAAATTGAACATAAATAGGAGTACAAAAACCTGTAAGAATAAGTGATTATAAAGATAGTGAATACTTGGAGCAGGAGAGCAGCAGGCATTCCAACAATATTGCTTCTCCCAATCACCACAGCTCTTTTTCCCTTGATTTCAACACCATATCTATGCAATAATTCAATGCATCCTTTTGGAGTGCAGGGGACAAATAACGGTTCTCTACCTCGCATGGCAAGTCGGCCAATGTTCAAAGGGTGAAATCCATCCACATCTTTCTCAATGTTTACAGCATTCAAGATCCTCTGCTCATTCATATGCTGTAGACAACCCAAAAATATTGTGAAAAACAAATCCCAGACGGAGGGAAGTACACTCTAAACAATAGAGATATCACAAAAAGCTTTCATCTCCAAAATATGCCACATTTGTCGTATCATTTTTTTGGATAATTCATAATTTATTAATTTAAAAACGACATACATCCGTCAAAGACAGTTAAGGATACAAATACAACACTAAGACCAAACTCATTGGTATTGGTACAATAAAAGCACTACCAAACTACATCCTATAGACGTAAAATTTGATTTGATTGGCTAAAAGAGAGATGCTAGGAGGACTACTTCCAAGTCGGACTTTGTTGTGTATCCTAACTCACATCCCATGGGTCCCTTAGACAGCCTATTCAGTTCAAGGCAAATCTGAAGCTCAGGTATCCCGATGATGGCTACCCCAGGATGAAGGCGGCTTGCTCTCTCCCAATCAAAGAAGGTAAGACCTTCTTAAGACGGGCAGCAAGTACTTTGGGCGCCGCCTTGTAAAGCACATTGCAGCATGCAATGGGTCTAAACTCTCCTAGGTTGGTAGGGTTGGGGGTCTTCGGAACCAATGTAAGGATGGTAGAATTTATCTCCTTAAGTAGGTACTATGAGTTGAGGAATTCCTTGATGGCAGAGGTGAAGTCTTGCCCTGTTATCTCCCATGTTTCCTTAAAGAAAAGAGTTGTATATCCATTCAAACCCAGAGCTTTCTCATTTGCTTGGGAGAAAAAGCCCCTTTTGATTTCCTCTTTCGAGTATGGCACTTGCAATTCTTCTTTCTGCTGATCAGTAAGCCTCCAAGTTACCAGGTTGCAAATCTCCTCCTTGTTAATTGAAGGGTGTGTTTTGCTATAGAGTTGTTGGAAATGGGTGACTGCTAGATCCCTTACCTGCTCTTCGCCTACCGCTTCACTACCATCCTCTCGGCAAATACGATAAAGGTTGTTTCTATTGTGGTGGTTCCGCATGGCTTTATGAAAGAAACAAGTGTTCTTGTCTCCAAGCTTTAGCCAATTTATTCTTGACTTCTGCTTGAAGAAGCATTCTTCGGCGTTTCTCAGTAGATAGTACTTCGTAAATACTGTTCTTTCAGCTTCCATTTGGGACGTATCGCCAGACCCATGAATATTGGATTGTAGTTGGTGAAGGGTATGCTTGGCTTCCTTTACTTGGTTGGACAATTGGGAGAACTTGCTGTGGTTAAGATGTCTTAATTTCTCCTTGAGTAATTTGAGCTTGCTTACTACTTGGTATATCTTGGAACCAGCTATCTCCGTTCTCCATACATTGGAGACTATGTCCTTAAAACCTGCATGATGGATCCAAAAATTGAAAAATTTGAATGGTATCTTCCTTACCCTCGGGGTGGAGTCTATGTGTATAATGGTTAGTGAGTGATCGGAGAGGAGGGAGGGATAGGAACTTGGCTTGGGCATTTGGAAATGTTTGCATCCAGGATTGGTTGATCAGGGCTCAATCTAGTTTCCACAATATGGGATTGTGTTCTTGACAATTTGTCCACGTGAAGAAGTCGCCCGTGTACCTTAGGTCCTCGGCCTCCTTACTTCTCGAAGGGATTTTGGGTTGTATTGAAATCTCCAAGAACCAGCCAAGGGAGGGTGGTGAAGGTTAGGGAAATTTCTTCTAAGCTTCTCCATAACAATTTCCTTTCGCCATCATTGTTAGCACCATAAATGAAGGTCACATTTAATTTGGAAGTGGTGCTGCGATGGGTTGCTATGGAATGCGAAAGTTGGGCACTTTCCTTGACAATGCTGATGTCCCACACTCTCGGTTGCCATGCTATCCATACACGCTTGGGTGCGACTTGGTTGATGGCTACTTGCCATTATGGACCTAGTCATTGCACTACCGTTGCTTCATTAGTGGTGTTAACTTTGGTTTCCAGAATCCCTATAAGGGATACCCTATAAATGTCACACTCCTTTCTCATTTCCGCTGCTTTAAGAGGGTCGTTTAGCCCCCTAACATTCCATGCTACTATATTCATGAGTGTGAATAGGTGGAGCCGTTAGGACCTAGGTGAAGGTGCGGCACCACTTCCTTTGTTTCTTCTTACGCTTACCAAAGGAGCCGGAGCCTTTGTTGCCCTTCGAGCTGCTTTTTGGGGTTTTGGACACTTGGTCGAGAAGCTTGCAAAGTGGGGTGTTGTCGTGTTCACTATCATCATGGTCCCCTATGTTGCATGCTTCTGCTGGGGGTGGGTTGAGAGCTGGGGAATTGCATGGAGGCTTGTCGTGCTTGGATGGTTCTTGGGTGTTCTGTGTGTTGGTATGCAAAGGGGAGTTGTTGGCTTCTTCCATATTCATGTCGTTCACTTCGGGAGTGGGGGCTGGGGGGTTGCTTTGGGTTGCCTCGTTCTGCCCCTAATTAGGGTTGTTTTTTGGTAGGTCCTGGGATGTTGCAGACGTGGGATGGTCTTGGTTGGGCAATGATTGAGTCCCCTTAGAGCTCTCCGCTTGGGAAGGAGTGACTGTGGCCCTTCTCTGTTTGGCCTTGGTTGCATGGTTGGCCTGCATCCATTGGTCCTCTGAAGGTTTGGAGGAGCTCACCAAAGTAGGTTGTGTTGGTTTAGTTATCGTCTGGCATATATGGCCAAACACCTTGCACTTGTTGCACTGGGGAAGGATCCATTGGTAATCGACTTGGACAGTGGACAAGGATCCGTCAGCTTTTTCCACTTCAATCTACTTGATCAGCTCCCTTCTTCCATCTATCTCGACAAGGACACGCGCTTGATTGGGACGCTGTCTGGTGGCCGTGAGGGTGTCAACCTTTATGGGCGTGCCCACTCCACTCGCTATATGGCTTATCCCTTCAACGCAAAGGAGCTCACATGGGATGCGGTTGAACATGGCCCATACTGGAACGTGGGTAGGTTAGGGCTTATCTAGCGTCATTCCTCTCCTCCACCGTTGAAGAATCAAGTAGCGTTTGGAAAAAAACCATACCTTTTCTAGGATTGTAGTAATGTCCTCCTTGTCAAACTGGAAGTAACAGAAGCCTTCCGGATTGGCTAGGACACTTAGAAGATCGTATTCCTTCCACAACTTGGATGCTATGGTGTGGACTAAAGTAAAAGGTATTTTGTGGCTTATAAAGTAGCCTACTAGCGTGAACTTCCAATAGGCCTCTCCTTCATCCTCGACGGTTATTGGGATCCTGACCATGGGGATCCCGGTGGTGGTTGCCGGTGGGATGAAGCAAAGGGGGAAGTCCAGCGTCGCCGAAGGGGCTCTGTGGAGACACGCATTGGCATATGATTTTGCCGGCGTGGAAGGAGTTGGAATCTGGTTTTCTGGATGTTTTGGTTGGTTGGTATGGTGAGTAGGCTGGTTTGTGGATTCCAATGTGGTTTTGCCAAAAGAAGTGCTTTAGGTGTGGGTAATGGCAAATGGGACATAGGGATAGCTGGGTTTGGCGTAGGGGTTGACAATGTCTCAGTTGGGCCTGCTGCAGCAGTGGCACATGGCTCCAAGTTTGCACTTTTGGGTTGGTCAGAGCTGTCCTTTCCTAATGGCTGGAAAGGTGACTTTGCTTTTTCCTTATTGGGTTGCCTAAGGAGTTGTGTTATTGTGGGGCAATCCAGTGAAGGTTGTGGGGGCTGGTGATCGCCTAGGGTACTCTGGTGACCGGAGGAGGTTTTTCCGATTTCACCATGGGGGTGGTGGTGGTCTTCTGCCAACATTTTCAGTGGTGGTCAGGGCGGATGTGTGTCTATGTCACATCATTTTTATAACACTCAGAAATGGAACTGCATCGCTCCAGAGTAGTGCGCCTACTTAGATTGATAATGTTGGCAGACATTATGTCATATTGGACAGAATGTGAAAAGAGTTGCATGATTGTGAGCTTTGGTGCTTCAACATGCCATTGTCTCACTTTGGCATGTTGAAGCACCAAAGCCTCAACATTGAACTCGATGTGTGGAGGAGAATAATACCACTTACTGGAAGAACACAAGTCATAACCAAAATCTCTCATATAATGTACCATCAAGTATCCATGTGTTAAACATACAACAATGTACTATAATTCCATACACAATTTGCATAAAGTAGATGCTCACCGAAGGTAAAGGCAACTGAACAAGGATGCCATGAATGGAGGGATCATCATTGTACCCTGCAATAAATTTAAGAACCTCCTCCTCTGTTGCTTCTGCAGGCAAATGGGCTTCAAATGAGTTGATCCCTACAGATTCACAAGCCTTCTTCTTGTTATGCACATAAGTCGCAGAATCCTTCCTATCACCAACAAGAATAACTGCCAACCCTGGTACAACACCAATGTCCTCCTTCATTCTGGAAACTTCAACAGATATCTCATCTCTAATTTTCTTCGCTACAGCTTTTCCATCAATCACTTCTGCACATGTTTCACTTCCGACAGAAGCTAAAACAAATAACATTTTTAAAAAGTAAGTTCCCAACTAAAGCACGACAATATGCTTTTCTTTCATTCATATTTTAGGATTTTGATAATGAACATCCACGATGATTTTTAGTTCAACTTTCACACACAGATTAACATTCTCATCAAAATCCATGCAATGACTTTCATAACAAGAAGACAATTGGTTTAAATTCACCTGAATCTAAAGTTTTTGTAGCAGCATACATCCAAAGTTTTTCTCTCAGCATCTCCAATCTTTCTTTTCATTTTGTGTTCCTAAGTGTTTGTTAGCAGTTGCGGTTTGCTAATGTGTGTGTGGTCGGTGGGGCTCACTAGAGGATGCCTTAGCCGTAGAGCCGGCCTTCCATCCTAGCTTTCCTATGGTGACTTAGTTGTTAGGCTCGTTAAGAGAGAACCTAAGATCTCAAGGGAAATTCTTTTGTTTAAAACTCGATACCATTCCATTCATTTCCATACATATATATAGCTAGAGTTACATGATTTTCCCTCCCCTTTCTTCCTAGCTTTCCTATTCCGGAACTTCCCCCCACTACCCCACTACGTTTATTCTTCGTCTACCCTTGCCCCTACATGTGCCGCCCCAAAGACCTATTTGTTTGAGTTGCCTTCCCCACTATCTCCACTACTGCCCACGTCCTCTTGGTGGTCATCCTGGTCCTTAGTGCTGGTGATTTTGGCCCGACGTCTGTGGTACACATGTTCGTAGGGTGTGATTGCTGACGTGGGACGTGTAACATCACACCCCCCCTTCGACGTGGCACGTGACCTCAGGCGCCATGCTCGAATAGCGAATACACATCATTTCGACTTCTTCCCAGGTGGCTTCAGCAGGAGAGTATCCTTTCCAATGGACTAGGACTTCAGGTCTTGAGCCCGTGTGGCGTGCTTCTAGGATGGCTTGGGGTGATGGGATAAGATGTCCCTTGATGAGTTTAGGGACTGCTGGCTGAGTCATCCAATTCTAGCCAGAACAATTTCTTGCACCTGTGTCCCACGGTAAAGGGTTCATCACAATTGAAGCAAAGCCCTTTGCTCCGTCTTTCCTCCATCTCCGCCTTGGTCAACTTCTTGGCGAAAGAGGGTCTCAGAGGAACCTCGAGAGGCATAGCTTGTCTCCTCTTGCCCTCCCCTTCGTCTCTCGGTCCAAGAGTCCTTTTCTCGTACAGCCTTGCGAGGCTCATGGCTTAGGTCAAACTGGTGGGGTGGTGGAGCTCCACTTCTACCACTATTGCCTCCTTAAGGCCACTAATGAAGACGGCTACCTCATGCTTCAGAGCTAGATCCACTACTTGGGTTGCCAATTGCTTGAACTTGCGCTGGTAGCTCTCCACAAAACCCAACTGGTGAAGTTTAGACAGTTCGCCCACCTTGTTGCTCCGGATGGGAGGTCCGAATCGCAGATCACACAAATATTTGAATTTCGGCCATATCAAGGAGGGGTGTTCCCTTTTCAGCTTGAGGTACCATAACCGCCCATCTCCTTCCAAATGGAAGGCAGCCAGTTTAACCTTGTCTTCCTCTGCTACGAGTTGGTGTTCGAAGAATTGCTCGCAGCAATTGAACCATCCAAGAGGGTCTCCACTACCATCGTACCTGGGAAATTCCCACCGAACCATCCTTGGCACGATGCTTCCTCGATCGGACATTCCATTGTCCGCATGCATCTCGCTCATTCCTTCCTTCTCCATTCCCTGCTCTCTCAGCTGGGATGTTTCTTTCGTCAGGCTTTCCAGCTGGTTGGCGAATTGGTCCTACCTAGTCTCCATCCTTTCCAGGCGAGCCCGGTCGTCTTGATACATTGCTAGCAGGGCTTCCAACTATTGGTGTACCTTGTCCCAATCGGCCATCGCTTCTTGCTCTGATACCAATTTGTTAGCAGTTGCAGTTTGCTGACGTGTGTGTGGTCGATGGGGCTCACTAGAGGATGCCTTAGCCGTAGAGTTGGCCTTGCGTCCTAGCTTTCCTATCATGACTTAGTTGTTAGGCTCGTTAAGAGAGAACTTAAGATCTTAAGGGAAATTCTTTTGTTTAAAATTAGATACCGTTCCATTCATTTCCATACATATATATAGCCAAAGTTACATGATTTTCCCTCCCCTTTCATCCTAGCTTTCCTATTCCGGAATTTCCCCCCACTACCCCACTACGCTTATTCTTTGTCTGCCCTTGCCCCTACATGTGCCACCCCAACAACCTGTTTGTTCGAGTTGCCTTCCCCACGATCTCCACTACTGCCACGTCCTCCTGGTGGTCATCCTGGTCCTTAGTGCTGGTGATTTTGGCCTGACGTCTGTGGTACACGTGTTTGTATGGTGTAATTGCTGACGTGGGATGTGTAACAGTGTTTCTAAGAATTTCCAAGCAAAATTTTGAAATATACAAATTACACTCAACATTTATTCTTTCTTTATTTGCTCATTCACTGATTACCAAACATTGTCTTTACTATTGAAACTTTTCACATCAACCTTCCATGATCACAAATTACACCCAATAGTATAGCTTTACATTTTCTCTCAAATCAAGGAATTTGGGGAAGACAAACTCTTAGGAGTTAGGATCCACCTTCCTTGCCAAACCCGGACATATTTCCTTGTGACTTAGCCCACAAGCCTATTCCCAATTTAAGAAGGGAAATTTGTTGGGTCTGTCTAATAAATTATAACGTGGAACTGATCTTCGTGAACCATGTTAGTAGAAGATACAGTTACCTTGTGTATGGTACCCGTACTTTGCTCTAATGTAGTCTATAACGAAATTTTTTTCTATTCCAAAGAGCAACCACCCAATCATGCAACTCCATTCATTGAGTGATTGATACACAGGAAAATGGACCCCAATGCAGGCCACATTCAGGTCCAAGGAACAACTTTCGCTCATTTATCACGCTTGGCATGGTGGAGAATCAAACACAGGTTCTCAACAGCCCATGATCAGTCCAATGCACTAATTAATTGAAATTTTAAACAATAGACAAACCGTTCGATGAAATGCCCCATAGGCATAATTAGAATATGACAACAAAATAAAGCATTAGCGAATCTACCGATACAGCAAACAGTTAAGCAGAACGAAAAAAAAAAAAAAAAAGGTTGAAACTTTACATCAAACAGCCCACACAATTTGTTCGATGAAATGCTTGAGAGAGAGGATTGAGAAGAATTTAAATGAGATACCAGTAATTAAACGAGACGGAGGAGAAACAGAACGTGCAATTGGGGTTTTAAAGGGGGTTTTGGAGAAGTGCAATTGGTAAGGAACCCTAATTTGGCGGATCAAAACAGCGGCGTCTCGTGAAACGATTTGGCGGGTCATGGGGAATAGCCGTAGCCCAGGAGCCGTGGATGAAGTCGAACAGTCACCGAAGATGACCGAAGTCATTTTCTTCGTTTTATTGTTCGGTAAACGACGCAGTATCAACGTTTTGTCTGCAGGTTAGTGAGTTAAGCCACTGCTGCTCGGTGGGACTTCATGGACAGAGCGAGAGAGGGTTTAAGACGAGGACGAGGGTTTAAGAGCGTTCAAGTGACAAGTAGCTTGTCATCAAGTCGTATATTTGGTCATACAATCCTCATTAGAAAATATATATATATATATATATATCTGTTTAGTCTTAATAATACCCTTAATTCAGATTGTAGTATAAAAAGAAAAAAAAAAGTAATTTTTTTTAAATAAATCTTAAAATATATTATTTATAAAACTATTCTTAACAATATAACACTTAATATTAATACCAATATAGACTAATGCAATTAGTATATTTTAGGAATTTTCTTTCAAACCTTTTCCCCATTAAAGCCTAACTTTTCATCGCCTTGCTTGCCTTTTGCGCATCTCCATGCATTCCCATCCACAACCTATATATAAGTTATACAATACAGTAAAAAAACACCGATCCCAACACAAGTACACAACCAACGTCGGGCAACCCCGCTTCATCACCCAAAAACAAAAAAGTTTCGCCTTTTTTGCTTCTGATTTTTGTTTTTTCTTCTTTTCCCGCAGAAGTCCTTCTCCCATTTTTGGGAATTCAAATTATTCAAGACTGAGGCTCGGTCTCTCCCTCTCCCTCTCCCTCTCTCTCCCAGTGTGCGTTCCATTTCCTTCGTGCCACTGTCCCCGTTAATTAAGGTAAAGCTTCTGGGTTCTGCAATAGATTTTGTTCTTTCGCCTTAACTGAGACCTTATTTCGACTTTAGGCTATTATCTGTTAGGAGGAAAAAAAAAATTGTATGAATGATTCTGTCAAGTTATTTTCTTTTTGGTAATTCATTGTCCTTGATTTAACAAAATGGGTTTAATGTTTTTCTTAATTTATTTTAGTATGTCATAATGTTTTCCAATATTTTAGGAGCATGTTATGGTGATTATTGTGGTTTATATTCTTCATTTATGTGATGAAATTTGTGGGTGATGATTGGATACCAAGTTGTTGATTTAAGAAAACTGAGTTTGGAGAGTTTTTTTTTTTTTTTTTTTCAATTGTTAGAAAAGCTCATGCTTATGCTAACTGGGTGCATCCCAGGGCATTATGGACTTTTGCATGTGTTATTTACTTGATCATCATGTATTTAGACCCAGATGGTCTATGTTTTAAGTAGCATTTATGATGAATAAAATTCTTGTTTCTGGCCAAAAGAAAGAGGAGTATGCTATTGTGATTATGTGTTTGTGAAGTTTTCATTCACGTGACAAAATTTGTGGGTTTTCTTATTGGTATATGTGGTTTGAAGCTTTCTAGGTATGTTTCATTGGATCATAGTCATAATCCTATATCCCTGTTAAATATTTAATGTTTATTAGGCTATAATATTGGGATATGTTCAGTTGTGAGCTTTTAATTAAAATAGCACCCACAGTTCATATATGGATTATCAGTTGTCTTTTTTCCAGTCTTGCGAGGTGATTTGTATGCTTGGAAGTAGTTGTCTAATTAAGGGCTGTGTCTAAGGTTGTCAAAATCGCGTTTCAACTCGTACGATTCTACGTTTTTACGAGTTTATATATACAATTCCAATTAACTCGTATACAAAATCGGAAAGAATCAAAATCGGAGTAAAATCGCGATTTTAAACAGTAAAATCGTTCAAAATCGCGATTCTGCACGTTTCTACCAATTCCACACAATTATCCCAAGCGCAACCCAGCACATCCTTTGCTGCTGCTATTGTTGTTCCTGTACGTTGAAGAGAAACAGTGAGAGACAGACAGTGAAAAGCGATGAGAGAGGAGAAGCGAGCAAGGAACCGTGTGTACTTCTGTTCTGTGTATTTTTCAAGCTCAACACACGGCCGTGCCTTCAACCGTGTGTTCAACCGTGTGTACTTCTGAGTATTTTTCAAGCTTAACACACGGCCGTGCCTTCAACCGTGTGTTAAACTGTGTGTACTTCTATGAGCGTGTTTCCTTGATACACGGCCGTGCTCTTCCCTTATTCCTTCCAAAAACATTTTTCTTCGTGTTTTCTTATCACGTGCTTTCCTGTCGTAGCGGAAATATGAGTCATACCCCGACATGTTTGTCGGTCATCACTCATCTCTTGTCAGTGTGTTACGTTGCATTGAAGTCTTTGTGTTTGTGTTCGTCAATTATTAGTCTTCTTATTCCTATTTGTGATCATGTTCGTATTAAAGCACTTATGTTTGATTGCTGCAACTCTCCTTATTTTAACT
Organism: Laguncularia racemosa; assembly: GCA_037954665.1. Lineage (NCBI taxonomy): Eukaryota > Viridiplantae > Streptophyta > Magnoliopsida > Myrtales > Combretaceae > Laguncularia > Laguncularia racemosa. The sequence goes on along the minus strand of JBBMOL010000001.1, from coordinate 3,353,991 downwards.
AATATTTTTGTAATAGTAAATAAAATAAATGGTAGATAACTTTACCTAGTAACATATAATTTTGAAGGTTTTCTTGTTATAGTATCTTCTTTATTATATACTTTTAGTCATTTTTTAATATTACTCCTTTTTAATGGTATATCTTCATTATCAATTTTTATTTATTAGTAATTTCTTAAAGTCACAATTGATTTTTAAATTTTATCTATTATCTTTTAGTTTTTGTATATAGAACTAGGTGAAACTAGTTTTATACATGATTTATCATTTTAGAAATAAAATATTTATATTATACAACTTATGCTCGATTATCTATATTATGACTTTTATTGCAAATTTGTAATTTATGGCTAAAATAAATACTTAATTTTCTTATTTCTATTATTAATTATATTTTTAATGACTATTGTAAATAAATTTATAATATTTGAAAGTTATTTTACATAGGTTGTAGAAACTTACGTTTCTACATTCCGTTTCTACGTTCCGATTCTACGGACCCCTTCACGATTCTACATAAAATCGCGATTTTGACAATCATGGCTGTGTCTATTAAAGAAGATGTGATGTATAACCTGATTTGTGCTGATATATCCTTTCTTTCTTTTCTTTTTTTTTTCTTTCTTTCTTTTTCTTTTTTTTAAAGAAAAAAAAAAGAGAAAAAATTCTGTAGTGGGGCATTGGCTTGGTTCGCTACAATATAAAGGTGAAATAGGATCCATGTAACCAATTCCACCTGCTGGAAATAAGGCTTGAGTGGTGCTGTTATACTCAGGTAGGGCCGTATTCTATTCGGTCTTGATAGATATATTTAAAAATAATGTGCTCAAAGGAAAACATATAAGGTAAATGTCAATGGTGGTTTTGCTATTACATAGGATATCATGGGATTTTATCGTGTGTATTAGATAAACTGATAGGGCATATTCGTTTTCAGTTTTGCATATTGATTTCTTTTTCTTTGAGTTCTGATTGTGTAGTTAGATTGTTAAATTTCATTTGACTCTTTGAATCATGGCAACCTGCCTTTGATGTGCAGAAACTTCAAATGGGTTTGTCTGATTCTCCAGAGCAGAATGGAGTCCAGCCTGATATCTTTGCCTTTTACTCTCATGCCATAGAGGAATTGTTGCTGGAAGAAGATTACTTCCTGCCTCTTGGTTCTAATGCTTCTGAGTTGAATTCTGTGGATGGTGTAGGGAAGGGTTCGGCTGATTGTGGTAGTGGAAATACCAATAGCTTTCCTAGTTCTAGGTCTTTGTTTGATAGTGGGATAGATTCTGAGCTTTCAGAGTTCAAAAGAGAGAGACTCAAGTCGATGCTTAGACAGAGTGTGATTGAGCTCACACGTGAAGTTGATGAGGTACATGGTCTATCCTCATTTCTAATTTTAAGGACTTGCAATATATAAGGAGCATGGGTTCACCTGTTATTGTTAGTCCTGAAAACTTTTGGGTCAGTCTGATGCATCTTAACATGAAACGTTCGCAAGATTATTTAGCCCTTTCTCTTGTCAGCACATGCCTACCATCGCTAAGCTCTAGTTAGATTGAGATATTTACTGATTTGATCACATTCTTTAATCAGCATACAATGTGCTTTTTTGTAGTCCCTTTGGAACTCAAGTTTTGATATCTTCCTTTAACCATTGATTGATGGAAGCACATGAATTAACACATACTAATTATTATAAGGCATGCATGTTGCTTAATGCTTCACATTAGTTAAACAAATGTATATGGTTTTTGCTCTATATAATCGTACATAAAGAAATTATGAGATAGCTTTTTAACTGGAAGCAACTGCATTAATTGATTATGGAGTGTCTGTCTCATGTAATGCATAAAGTGAAACTTATATCCTTTTTCCTCAAAAGATATTTCCTTTTCAAATAACTTGTATCCACTCTCTTCATTGTGCATTTATCATAATTGGTCTATCCCTTTCCTAAGCACAAGTTGGTAGCAAGAAGCAGCAGGCACAATGAAAAATAGTTTGTCTGGGATTGTATCTGATAAGGCCAAATTTCTAGTTGCCACACAAAAGCCGGATGTCAATGTCCTTAAGTTAGTTGTGATAGAACCAAGTTGCATGAGCTTGACCAAAGAAAGAGACAATCTACATCTATGAAATATGAACCTTTGTGATTTATCTTTTGGCCAGGTGACAACTGTCCTTATCCTGAGCAGTAAAAGGGATTATGGATCTTTTTAAAACTAATATTGCAATGGAAATAAATGTGATATAGATGGTTGGGCCAGTTCAGAGGATGCACCACCTGCAAGAGAGGCTGAAAGATGAGAGGCAAAAATTGGTTCATTCAGGTGATCTACCTAATGGCGATGCAATGGAACCCCAGTTTAAGAAGCTGAAGACTTCATCGAGCATATCTTCAATAAGCGTACCCGGACAAGCAAGTCCTGTTGGAGCGGGCTCCTGCAAGGAGGTATTTTTTTTCTTTCCTGTGTACCTTTAGGCCTGCTTTAGGTTATGACTAACTCCTATTGGAACTACTTTATATCCACTATCTGATGCAGGCCACTCGTTCTAAACCCACAGAATCAAAGTCTTCTGAGATGGCAGCAACTGAGAAGAAAAATTCTACTACAATTGCAAAAAACTGCACCTGTTCTCAAAGTACAAGTACTTCCAAGGTCGAAAAAGCTTTTTATTTGAGCCATTTAAGGTTACAGTGGATGCCCTATTTTACATATCTTTCTGTGCCCATCTTTTCCAGTCCATCTGCAGTGCTTGTGGAGCTACCTGTGAAGGGCAGGGAGAACATCCATTGGTCTCAATCAGGGAAACTGACAAAAATGACATGGAGGTAACGTTGGATCTAACTTCTTTGTTTAAATTCAAGTCTAATGACTCTAACTGGCCAAAGGTGCTATTTTTTTATGATTGATTGTTACTTTTATATGTCAGAGCTTTTTATCTACACTTTAAAGCATTGTAGCTTTAGCAAGAAGTATAGAAGAGTCCCTTTGTTTACTGTTCATTGTCATATCAATTCAATTCTTCATTTCCTAACAGTCATATCAACTCAATTCTTCATTTCCTGCGTCACAATCTAATATGCAGATAATATAGCAGAAACTGTTTTTGATAGGTAAAGACAGGGAAGTGATTATGATTTGGCATCTATTGATGAGGTCTCTCTTTCTCAATCCTTGTTATAGGAGGACAATGATTGGCAATTTTTGCTTCAGAATGATAGCTCAGAAGTTGACAAGCTGGTGCAGAAATATTCAGATGAGTTATTATCTAATGTAATCTTCTAGAACATATGCATTTTTTGAATCCATCGGTAGGGCCAGTTACAACATAGGGAAAAGCCCACAATGTTTTTGCATTATTGGCTTGAAGCATGTGTGGGGTTTAAATGGTTTATTGTTTTGTGCACTCTATTTACAGTTGCAGTACATGGAACAGCACCTAGAGAAGCTCCTTCATACTGCAATGTCCAAGTGCAGGTTTGTAAAATTTGCAAGAATTTTGTTTTAGCTTCTTTCTGAATAATTTTTTGTTGCCATAAATATTACTAGAATGACAACTTCATATTCTATTTCTTGATGAGCCTGGGGAAACTGGAATTTGTGTACTGATTTAAGACGGTGATACGGCTCCCAACATAAAATTAAATACCAATCATCCTTTGAAATGAACACTTAAGCAATAAATCTTGTATTTTTGCATTAATGCTGTTTCACTCATTAACAAAACACATTTCTTGGTGATCCTAGCTAGCTGTAGATCATTGCTCGTAGGCGTTTAGGATCAAGGATTGTTGGTGTTATGGGGAATCAACGTGTTCAAGTTTGAAGTTGATAAACTTTCTTGGTGTTGGTGGGGTGTCAGCAGATATTTTGCTAGAAGCCAAAGTAGTTTGGCATGGTTATGAAGTTTGTTTGCTAAAACCTTGATTTGAAGAGGTTTGCTATTCAAGAATGTTCAAGAAGCGGTTGGAGTGGTGACGGATGGCATAGTTGTAGGAGTTAAGAGGAGTTGCAATGGTGATGGCATTGGCGTTTGTTGAGCTTTCTATACATAGATATATTTTACATAGGCATTGTTTTAATTACTTGGAATTTCAATTTCTTTTTCTGTTTTGTTGATTACTTTTAACATAGTAAAATTTCAGGCTTAGTCAAAACAAACAATTTTGTGGAAAAAAATTCTACTTAAAAGAAATGTCATAAAAGTCAAGAAAAACAATTGCAAGTTAGAGGTAATTGAGTTAGCAAGCCAACTTAAAAAGTTCATGGTAACTATTAGGAGTTTCTTTTGTTTGCAATACCTCAAGCTCTTTAGTAACTTTAGTATGTGAAAGTAGTGGAGTCACCAAAAATGTAGGTGTAAGGATTCTATGTAATTTGATCACGAGCGTGCTACATGATCCTTGTGTTACACGTGAACCTAGAGGAGTGACGTGTAATGAGACATATAAGGATGAGTAGAATGAGGAAAAGGAGTAGGCAATCTCAATTAGGCTCAAACATTTTGTGACAAACAAATGCTCTTCACTAAATTCTCAATTTGATTTTTTGAGAGGGTAGTCCGGCAGAGTAACGGTCTTTTTCTTCCCAAAAAGCCCTCCTTTAAATGAGAATGTCTTAGGTATTTATAGGGTCCAATTATGAATTTCGTCCATCAGATGATGATGGCGATTGGCAGTCACAAATGAAGAGGCTATCATATGAGTCTTTGACAAATCTAGGCTCGTTAAAGGCCTTTAATGCGCAAGCCTTATTGAAAAAGGTTGGATCGGACCGACTAATCCAACGGGCTCTAGTTTAAACCTATCATGCTAAATTTCACCCGATCATCTTAAAGGTTATGGGCTTGACTCTCTGGACTCTATTACCTTAACTCAAAAAGTCAAATCCAATTACTTGATAAGCATAAGGCCTTTGATTGCATTTAGTCATCTATATTGCCCCCTGACCAAAGTCCTTTAAGGTGTATCTAGCCCCTAGGTGAGTACTTTTAACTAATTTTCTAATTAAAAGATGTTTAAATTGATTTTCATTAGTAACAAATTAAACGGTGTGGAGTTTGGTATACCTGATAATGCACACTGTAAATATTGCATCCACAACTGTTGATCTTGCAAATTTAATACCAGGCCAATGACCCGACCAGAAAAACAGCGGCTTCAGAAGCTAATTCAGAAGTTACCATCTGACAACCTTGATCGTGTGGCAGAAATCATCAGTCATAATAAACAGTCAGAAATGATGTCAAGTGATGATGAGATCTTTGTGGATTTGGAAAAAGAGGTATGCTGGGGATAAAGTTATATCCCTGTGTATCTACTGATGTTTACTTATGTACTTGAATTGCTCAATTTTGCAGGATAATGTAACTCTTTGGAGATTGTATGCATATGTTCAAGCTGTTGAAAAGGCAAAAGAGCTTTCCGCCAAGACCCATGTAAAATGAGTCAGGCACGGTATAGTGAATTGTTCTAATCTTGCTAACCCTTTTCCTTTTGGCTGAAGAAATGATCTTGCTGGTAATTGTATCTACTCATTGCCAGGGAGTGATTAAAGAATTTTTTGTTGATATTGCGGCTTACTGGGTACCACTATCAAAAGTCATTGTTTTGAGGCTGAAACTTAGGACATCTTCAATCGAGCACGTTACATATGGTCACATGTCGAAGAACTTGGAAATATATCTTGCAATGTTTTTTGTATAAGTCTGTAGAATAGTTCTTGAGCGTAAATTTTATACTAGTCTCGCTCTCTGTGGCATGATTTTGTACCACAAATTTTGGTAGATGTGGTAGAAATCTTACATGCTATATGCATTGATCAGCAGCTGTGGCTTGAACTCTTGAGTAGCTTTGTAGAGGATAATCTTTTCGTCAACTATATTTCCTTTATAGCCTCTTTATACGTAAAATTTCTTTTTACATTACCTGTGGAGGATGCGGAGATAATTGATGATGGAACTGTTAATAGTTTAAGGGGAGTCATATATTTGCTCAATGCATGTTGTGAATGTTCACCTCTTGCAATGCATAATCTCAATGACTCTTTCTGGGTCAAGTCTGCTTCAACTTTTTCTTTTTTGTCATGTGCAGTGGATAATGGATACTGGATACACGTTCTTCACTTCAATAAGTTGTGACCTTTGATGGAGACTAAAAAATGGTTATCTTATATTATTTTTTAGGTTTTAAGTAGGATTGTAAGTGAGTTAAACTTACTTGTTATATTATTGAAGTTTAGTTTAGTGTTTAGTTAAGTTTGTTTGGATAATAATCGAGCTAGGTTCGAGTTTAAACTGCTTGAGCAGTTTATTAAGGCAAATTCAAGCGTTGATGTTAGGTTGAATGATCTTGTGACTTATGAGTTTAATTAAGTTTAAATTGAGCCTGCATATAATATAACTAACTATAAATTGCAATGTAATTTTTAGTTAGGAAAAGAAAAAGCACCGAAATAAGCTTTATAGTTTTAGGCTTGAGCTATTCAAACTTATGTTCAATACTATATTGATTTTGACTTTTCTTTTACATCCCCAACGTAAGAGATGAAAAGAAAAAGTAAGATATGGCCATTTGTAATTTTTTTTTAATTATTATAATGGAGGAATGAAAATTCAATCTTCATCCAAATCAGTATTTATATTATTAAATTATAAAAGTCTTAACTAATCTTTATAATATTCTTTCTTCTAGCCATTCCATGAAATGGACTTGGAAATAGTCTTTTAACAATGATTAGAGGGAAGTTGGAAAGTTATCTCCTATTGATATATGCAAACGTATTTTAGTTTTTGTCCAGCTTTTACGCCGTTTCCAAGCATGCTTGTTATCTTTACAAAGCAGCGAACTGGGTTTTATTGCTCCTTAAATTATGAAAATTTGTTGAATATAAATGCAATTTGTAAAAGTAAAAAAGTTTTGCTCTTTATAAATTGAATTATAACTTATGTTACGCTTAGTATGTAAAAATGATCTAAAATAAAATAGATCGAAATGGATTGAAATGGAATTAGTAATAAAATATTAAATCCATTTCTATATTTGGAAATATTTACTTAATAGAATGATATTTATTAAAAATACCTTAATTAATTAATATAATAAATTACATTAATATGGCAAAAAGGTAATTTAAATAATTACCGTTAACAATAATAGATTGGAACTGTAATTCCCCTCCTTAAAGGCGAAATCAAATTCTCTCACAAAGTTAGAATCATCAATTTCAATGAATTATGATTCTAGATTTTAAAAATACTTTCAAACATAGAAAAGTCAATGAATCTAGAATCGTGATTTTATTCTAGATTCATTTTAGCATATCAAACGTAACATTACATCTTTTATTTATACTAAATATTTATATGATATTAAAACAAGAAACCTTATTTTTATTGTTCATTCACTTTATTGTAATAACAATTCTTACTATAATTTTCTTTCTCACAAAATAACTAATATGATATTTAGTTAGTTATATTTTAAGCTCATAATAATTATTTCATAAGAAATTACTATTAGAAAATATTGAATAGTTATTTAGTATTCAAACCTATGAATAGCGATTCATTATTGGAGTTGAGTTTTTTTCCCATAATACACTAATTAAAATCAAAATCAATAAATAACAATTTTAAATATCGTTTGGTTGTCATAAATTTATAATACTGTATTAAATAAAACATTTTTATTCTTTGTTTGATTTACATGTTTTTCTTGATTATTGTACAAAAACAATCCTAAAATACTAGATAAAATGTTATATTTTGCATTATTTAAAATATGATATAAAAATCAAATTTACAAAGACAAAAATACAAAAATCCTTATCCAAACTTTATATATCATGTATTAGTATAGTACTTTGTTTTGTCCAAATAGTGAGCATAAAAAAAAAAAAACTTTGTCCAATACAATGCATATCAAATGTGGTACAAGAAAAATTATACCGTCTTAATTTTTTTGTTTCGTGCTATTTAGTACTGATGGGAATCAAATCACGACTATTACAACATTGTTTGATGCGAGAATCAAATCATAAGAGTCGGAAGTGGACATAGGTCAATGGCTTTGCCCTCTAAGTTGGCCATTTAGGCCAGGGGTGTAGACTTCCAAGGCTAGCGACCTTGCCTTCCTAAGCCGACAGCTTACTTCTCCAAAGCTGGTGGCTTTCCATTCCAAAGCCAATGACTTACTTTGTTGAATCAGTTGATTTTGTGACTTTTCACATCTTGTTTCATTTCCCTACAAATAGGTTTGCAATGTAAGTATTAGGAGACTTTTAAAACATTTAGGAATTTGAATATTGATGTTGATCTTCATTTTTACTCTTACAATCCGTTGGATTGTGGTGAGTGACGATATTAGATTGTTGTGCGTAATATCAACAAATTCATACTAGGACTACTCTCTTATCGGTGCATCATATCTAGTAAGGGTTTAGGGTTTATTATTCGTTATTGTTCGTTAATTTGATTGTTGGTTTCGATTACTGTGGATTGTTGCCTAGGAATTAGAATCATCCAATTGTATCATCGATTGTATCTTATCATCTTTTGGTATCAGAGCAATCATTTGATAATAGAATCGTCCTTGTCTTATCAAGTACTATAATCCAAACGGTATCTTATTGCAACTCTATTCTATTAATCAATTATACTTATTATATTACAACTTCATTCCATTCAATAAAGTGAATAGATAATATTTTAAGTTTCTAAATAATACACAAAAATTACATATATTAATGATATATAATACGAGTGAGGTAGTGGTAGGTTAATTTAATATATACTAAGTGTTAACAAAGTACTAGTCTCTTAATTAGATGAATTAAGTCTGATTCTTTTTCTCTAATAGTTGTAAATTGTAATATATATATATGTATGTATGCATGTATACATACCAAGTGTGAGTGAGGTAATAGAGGATTAGATTTACTTTAAGTGGTTACATGAGATTCTTGAAAACTATGCAAAAAATAAAAAGCCACATATATATATATATATATATATATATAAAAGGTCATGTTTATTTGATTAGATAATTATATGTTATTTTAGAGCTTTATTATTTGAAACCAAAATTATCTATAAATGATATTTAATGAATTGTGCTGTGAAAAGGAAGAGTAAAAAGGTGAGGATGTCTGAGCCCGGGTTCGAACCGGGGACCTCTAGTGTGTGAGACTAGCGTGATAACCAACTACACCACCCAGACAATTTCGCCAGCTTACTTTGACTTTATTTATTTAAAATAATACAAACCCTTTCTTGTCCGTTGGGTCATCTGGCGAAAAGAGTAGTACTCGCCTATCAGAAGTAGCCTTAAAGGCTGATTTGTGTTTTCTGTCGTGCTGGAGTCGCCTCAGTTCTTAACTCACTGCTACTCCATTATTTATAAAGGTAATCTTTTCTTCGTCACCTTTCATTATTTATTTTTGTAGTAAATTTTAATACTTATATTAGATTGGATCAAACCAGTGCTCCTTTTCTACAAAAAGATCACATCTTTGATGGTATAGTGCAAAATTAACTCCTGGGTTTTGGTTTGATTTTTGAACTGTATAAGGAAAATGATGAGATCTTACATTCATTACGTGAATTTATTTTTATTTTAAATTTTTATCAGCTGAAGGGCACAGCTGTAATTGGACCAGTTACCTTGGGTTTAAATTTATTGCTAGTGATTATGATTGAGTAAAGAAATTTGTTGTTCTTTGCAGTCTTGTAGTTCTGTTAGTAATTTAAAGAATCGTTACTTTATGATGTAAAGTAAAGAAATTTTAGTTTTGCTGTTCTTCCTTCAGAACTGAATTAGAAGTATTGCCTCTTAATTTATGGAAACAATAGAGAGAAGTGTTTTCGATTTAGATGAGTATATGATTAGTTCAAGTAATGCATGTTTTTACATCTTTCTGTTGAGAAATTTATGTTGGAATAGAAATACCCTTTTCTTGTTTATGGTCGGTTGATTTAAATGTAATATGGGATAAAATTTTAGTTTTGTTCTTCTTCTTTTGGAACTAATTTAGAAGTGTTGCCTCTTAATTTATGGAAACAATATAGAGAAGTGTTTTCAATTTAGACGAGGATATGATTGGCTCAAGTAATGTATGTTCTTTATCTGTCTCCGTTGAGAGATCTATGTTGGAATAGAAATACCTTTTCTTTTGTTGATTGTTGGTTGATTTAAATGTAATGTGGGATAAAATCTTCGCACTTGGATTTATGGCAGGAAAGATTATGAATTTTTGTAGTCTATCCTTGGTCTTTTTCGGTTATGTTAGTAATTTATATAAGAAGACAAGTGTCGTATGTTAATTGTTTAAGGTATTCTACAAGAAAGGTTGCTTTTTGGTGTTTTGCTATTCTGCCTTCTAATTTGATTGGTTCTTTCTTTGAATCTAGATTTATAAGTAGAGATGTCTCGAGAAACAGTAGCTGTTCCTCCCAGGGGTGGATTTAGCTTCGATCTTTGCAGGAGAAATGAAATGCTTGTGAAGAAGGGGGTTAACCCCCCATCATTTCGCAAGACAGGAACTACTATTGTTGGTTTGGTTTTCCAGGTAATTGAACTTATTCATATGTGTCTGCCAAATCTAAAACTGAGTTCTGCAAAATTTCATGTTGCATGTTTCAGAATAACTATATGGGAAAAAGGATTATCTGATACTACTGTTTAAGCGATTTATGGGAGCAGGCCATAGTGCTCTCATTCATAAAACATTATTACTGGCCTTTTGCATACTTTTATAGTTCAAGGATAACGTGACAAGAAATGTTCGGCTGAAAATTGTGCTATTGAACCGAGCTCTTTTTTTTTTTTGGGTAATTCATAATTTATTGATTGGAAATAAGGTTATATCCATCAAAGACAGTTAGGGATACGGATACAACACTAAAACCAAACTCATAGTTGTTGGTACAATGATAGCTACCAAATTACATCCTATAAACATAATATTTGATTTGATTGACTAAAAATGAGATGCTGGGAGGACAACTTCTATGCCGGACTTTGTTGTGTGTTCTCTATATGCAGTAGACTGCGGCAACAAGACTTGCTCTCTATGTCTGATGGAGCTTAGTGGAAGACTAAGCCATTGCTAGTAGTACTCGTTTGGCGCCTTGCCAATCCCTACATTAAGGAGGACATTGAGCAAGGTCGCACACTTGCTACCACACTTGAGATGAGTAGTTGCAATTGAAGAAGAGGTGTGAGTGGTCTTCAGCTGCTTGTTGACATAGGTAGCATGTTAAGGGTGTGGCTGTTCCCCATGCAATCGGTTTGTCAAGAGTAGATAATTTTCCTAACCAAGCTAACCATAATATGAAGAGTGCCTCGGAATGGTAGACTTGTTCCATATTATTTTGTACCAAGGGACTGTTGGTCCTGCTGGTTTAAGGAATAAGTATCCACTCTTGATGGTGTACTCCCTTGATGTTGTGTGGATCCACCAAATTTGGTCAAGAGTTGAATGATTAGGTGGGATGTGGGCGGGGATGTAGATATTTGACTATGGTAGGTTATTTGGTAGCCACCATGTGTTGTTATCTACAATAGAGCATAGCTTGGCCAATATTGGGATGCCTGAGCTTTTGATTTGTCTTGAACTGAATAGGTTGTCTAAAGGACCTATGGGTAGCTAGAAGTCCGACCAAATTGAGATGGATAGGCCGTCTCCTGGTTGCCATTGAAAGCTGCCATGTACTTCTTCCAAGTGCAAGAACATATGGTTGGGGCTCGTGACAATCGGAAACTTTTGCTCTTCAATAATGTTGACTACACCCATTCAGGCCATAAGCTTCGGTGTCCGCTCTTGCATAGGTGCCAAATATGCTTGATCTGTAGAGCCTTGTTCCATAAGTGAAGGTTAGGAATCCTTAGGCCATCGCATTTGATTGGCTTGTAGACTTCCTCCCACCTGACTTTGGCTTTGGAAACTGTGTGAGGGTTTCCACTCCAGAGAAAGTTCCTGATTAGTTATTCTACCTTGGCCGTTATCTTCTTAGGTAGGAGAAAGACAGAACACCTGTATAGAGAATAGGACTGATCTAACTAGTTGTAGTCGACCTGTATAAGATAGGAATTTCGAGGTCCACGAGGTGATGTGTGCTATGATTCTATCCACCAAAGCGTTGTAATCCTCCATTTTTAGTTTAGTGGAGAGGAGTGAGACTCCTAGGTATCGTACTGGGAGTCTACCTTCCTGGTAATGGGTGACCTGTAGGATGCGTTGCTTGATCCTGGACCTATCATTAGGGCCCGAGCTAAGGGCATGCACAACTTGGCTTTGAGAATTTTTCATGAGAAACCTATTCCTGAGGAAGCTAACTTAATTTCTTTATTCTTATCATATACTTGTTATGCATTTCAACAGGTTCATTTGTCAGTCCTACAGGGTGCCAAATCACCTACACTTTTGAGTGAGTTAGGATCCTCATCAGGGCTTATTTCGAAAGTATCTTAAAGACCGACATCTTGAAGACTAATTTATATATATATATATATATATATATATATTATATTTGTTATTTACTTGAACTATTTATGTTGTAATTTTATTTTAGGATACTTTCATTTGTTTGTAATTGTCTTTTAGGACCGACCACCCTAAAAGTAGCATAGTTGTAATTTTATAAACTTTTTAACCTTAAAAGAAGCAAGTATAAATACTTGCTTAAGTGGGGTTGTAGGGAGCTTTTGGACATTTTGAGAAAACACCCCTTTTGTTGCCGTGAGGTTCCTCTTTACTTGCAATTGATCTCTTATCAATTTCATCCTTGAAATTGTGGCGAGAATTGACTTGAAATTGATTGTGAATAATATCAATCATTTCTTATTGTTTACAAATTGTACTTAGTGAGTCATATCTAGATGCTTTTTGTTGTTCCTTTCTTTCACATGAATTAGGGTTCATAATTTTCATATTTGAAATCAATTCAATTTGATTGGAATTCTAATTCATCCATATCTGATCTATTGTTCATTTCGCTATTACATTGATCCATATCACAATTTTGTATCATTTCCATTTGAATCCATGTGAATAGGGGTTCTGGTCAATTGTTGTTGATCACGCCAATTGTGGAATTGCTCCCATTTGTTATTTGATTGTGCTTAGTCGTTTTTAGGCACATCATGGAGGGTGTGCTTAGCTTCCTTTACACGGTTAGACAAGTGAGAGTAGTTGATGTGATTGAGATGTCGTAGTTTCTCCTTGAGTAATCTGAGCATGCTTAATACTTGGTACATCTTGGAGCCAACTATCTCTGTTCTCCATACATTGGACACTATGTCATTGAAACCTGCATGATGGATCAAAAAATTGAAAAATTTGAAAGATGTCTTCTTTACTTGTGAAGTGGAGTCTATGTGTGTGATGGTTAGGGAGTGAAGAAGTCAACCGTGTATCTAAGGTCCTCAAGCTCGATCTTGGCTAAACATGCTTGGAAGTCTGACATGGTTGGTATCATATGCCCTCGACCTCCTTGTTTCTCAGAGGGGGTTCGGGTTGTATTGAAGTCACCAAGAGCCAGCCAAGGGAGGGTGGGGAGGGTTTGGGAGGTTTCTTCTAGGCATCTCCATAACACCTTCCTTTCGCTATCATTATTAGCACCATAGATGAAGGTCACGTTTAGTTTGGTGATGGTGCTGTGGTGGGTAGCTATGCAATGCGAGAGTTGAGTGCTTTCCTTGATAATGCTGATGTCCCACACTCTCAGTTGCCATGCTATCCAAATACGCTTGGGTGCAGCTTGGTTGATGGCCACTTGCCATTGTGGACCCAAACGTTGCATTACCATTGCATCATTGGTGGTGTTGACTTTGGTTTCTAAAATCCCTATTAAGGATACCCTATGAGTGTCACACTCCTTTCTAATTTCCGCCGCTTTAAGAGGGTCATTTAGCCTTCTAACATTCCATGCTGCTATATTCATGAGTGTGACAAGGGAGAACCATTAGAGACTAGGTGAAGGTGTGGTGCCTCTTCCTCTGTTTCTTCTTGCGTTTACCAGAGGAGTTGGAGCCTTTGCTGCCCTTGGTGTTGCTTCTTGGGGTATTGGACACTAGGTCAATTAGCTTGGACAGTGGGGTGTTGTCATGCTCACTGTCATCGAGTGCCACCATGTTGTTTGCTTTGGTTGGGGGTGGGTTGGGAGTAGGGGAGTTGCACGGAGGATTGTTAACCTTGGATGGTTTGTGGTTGTTCAGCATGTTGACATGCATCAGGGAGTGTAGCTTAGGTGTGCCTCGCTTCTTCTTTGAATTGGGCCAAACTTTGCACTGTCCTAGGGTGTTGCAGGTATTGGGTGGTCTAGGTTGGGCGATGGCTGAGTGCCCTTAGAGTTTTCCCCTTGGGAGGGAGTGCCTGTGGCCTTATTCTATTTAGCCTTGGCTGCATGGTTGGGCTGCATCCATGTGTCGTCCTTTAGCTTGGGGGGATTTGCGGGAGTGGGTTCCGTCAGTGGGCTGGGCGTTTGGCATGTGTGTCCAAGGGAGGAATCCATTGGTAATCGACGTTGACAATGGTCGAGGATCCATTAGCTTTCTCCACGTCAATCTACTTGATCGGCTCCCTTCTTCCATCTAGCTCGACAAAGACTCGCTCTTGGTTAGGTCGTTGCCTAGTAGCCGTGAGGATGTCTACCTTTATAGGCATGCCTACTCCGCTAGCGATATGGCTTATCCCTTCAGCGCTAAGGAGCTCACATGGGATGCAGTTGAGTGTGATCCATAGTGGAACATGGGTGGGTTGTGGCTTATCAAGCTTCATTCCTTTCCTCTACTGTTGGAGGATGAGGTAGCGTTTGGAGAAGAACAAAACTTTCTCTAGGATGGGAGTGATATCCTTCTCCTTGTCAAACTAGAAATAATAGAAACCTTTGGGGTTGGCGAGGATGCTTTGGAGGCCGTAATCCTTCCACAGCTTGGACGCTATGGCGTGGACTAGGGTGTATGGCATTTTGCGACCTATGAAGTACCCCACTAGTCTGGACTCCCAATAGGCGGCTCCTTCATCCTCCACAGTTTGTCGAATCTTGACCTTGGGGATTTCGGAGGTGGTTGCCAAAGGGATGAAGTGGAGGGGGAAGTCCGGTGGTGTCGATGGAGTTCTATGGAGGCAAGCAATGGCGTAAGATTTTGATGGCATGGAAGGGGATGGGAGGTGGTTTTCTGGGTGTTTTGGACGGGATGTAGGGTGGGTAAGGTTGTTTGCGGAATCCAATGTGGTTTTGCCAAAAAAGGAAGGACTTTGGGAGTGGATATTGGTAGGTATGTCAAAGGGGGTGCTGTGTGTAGTGTGTAGAGAAGACAATGTGTCAAGTGGGCCTACTGCAGCAGTGGCACAAGGCTCTAAACTTGCACTTTTGGGAAAGTTGGAGACGTCCTTTCCAAGTGTTTTGAAAAGTGTTTTTTCTTTTTACTTAATGGGTTATCTAGGGAGTGATGCGTTTGTGGAGCTGGTCGGTGAAGGTTTTGAGGGATGGTGATCAGCTGGGATGCTTTGGTGATTGGAGGGAGATTTTCAAATTCACCTTGGGGATGGAGGGGGTTTTTCGTCGGCATTTTCAATGGTGGTCCGGGTGGGTGGGTGACTAGGAGGTGGGTAGTGGTTGTTTACCTAAAGGAAGTGGTCCTCTAGGGGAGGGAATAAGGGCTCATATGGTTGTCTTGGTTTGACTATCCTCTAAGATTTACTAAACCGAGCTCTTCTCTGAGGAGAAGTCGAAACTTGGTGAATATTTTCTGAAGTTTCTGAAAGCTATCTATTAAGAGAGCTTCATCATCTAGAAATGTTAGAAAAAGGGCAAGCTCTTACGTTTTTATGAGTTGTATCCAAAGATCTGGAAAGTTTTTTTTTTTTATAAGTGAAATTTTATTGAATGAAAAATAGTACAATCGACAAACAATAATAAAAGTTATAACATTGTGCTAAGCAAAAGCTAGTTGCTTAGCATAATGCTAGATTACAACGATTAATATAGGATCTAATATGATGATTTAACAGGCCAACCCCTAGGAGGATCTTCCCTATTCTCACTTTGTTCTGAGTATGCTATATATAATAGACTAATGCCGTTAATGCTGCCCTCCAATTCTGATAGGTCGAGGAGTCCCCCCAATGCCACCAAGTGACTAGTGTCTCCCTACCAGTTGCTGAATGAAGCTACACATTAGATGCCAAACCTGAGAGGTATAAGTGCATTCGAAAAATAGATGGGCATGGTTCTCCAGATTTCGGTTACAGAGAAAGTAGCTAGTCGATTGCACTAGTCCCTAGTTATACACTTTGTTAGAGGTGGAAAGTTTTCCTAGCCAGGCCAACCATGGGACAAAAGAGTGTTTAGATAAAGAAGATTTGTTCTATACTACTCTATGCCATGGTATGGTGGGCCCAGGAGGATTGAGAAAACCATAGCCACTTTTAATGGTATACTCTTCTGATGATGAGTGTATTCAGCAAAAACAATTTGAAACTACAGCATTCAGTTTGAGGGAGGGTGGGATGCAGATGTTAGTCCAAAACGGGCCATTAGGGATACACCATTCATTCTCATCCATTATGGAACAAAGCCGCATGGTATGAGGAAAACTTGTGCTTCCCATAGCTTGAGCACTGAATAATGTATCAAAAGGTCCTAATGGGAGCCAGAAATCTACCCACAATGAGATTTTAAGGCCATTGAGGAACCCAGATCTTACCAAGCCTCTCATATGGCAGTTGTTTTTATGCTGGCAACGGAAGCCCAAACTCATGGAATTGTTGACCTTGTAGTGATTGAATAAAATAGCACCAATCATATGCAAAAGAAAATCCTGAATATTGAAAAGAGAGATGGAATAGATTGGTGGCTGAGTGAAAAATTTATTGCTGCTATCTCGGATACTATTTGCTTATATAAATATATTAGTCTTAGAAGGTTACTTTTATAATGTTCAAGCCTTGCATGTATGATTTTTACAAAGAAATAGATTCGTTCAAAATGCCCCCATAAGATGTTGACCATAAATGACAAGAGCGAACGTCCTCTGCCCTGTTTTCTAAAGGACAGTAAACCTGTAATTGTTGTCCTTTCCCATTTGGTACTTGGTTGCCTAACCTGTATATGGAGAATGACTGTTGTAAAGGTCTCCTGCTGAGAAATAAACTACTGTTTTCTAAAGGACAGTAAACCTGTAATTGTTGTCCTTCCCATTTGGTACTTGGTTGCCTAACCTGTATATGGAGAATGACAGTTGTAAAGGTCTCCTGCTGAGAAATAAACTATAAAACTATCACTAAAGCATTGGCTGATCTAGGATTTTGCCAAAAATTTTGAACGTCACTGGGGCCTTGATCACCCCCAGTCTGCCACTTTACCAAAGCAAGATACTCCCCATTGCTGCTGCTCCTTTCCTGATGGTCTACTGCTGGGTGACAAAGTTTATTTCAGCTTCATAATAGAAACAATAAGCTTTCACTTTTATCTTTTAGATGAGGACCTATGGTCCTCGTCAACATCTGCATTAGAAACCAATTATTTTTTCTACGACTGCTTCCATTTTTTTTCCTCAAGAAGAGTAGCTCAGCTGATACCGGATTCTTTTTGCATTAGTCATTACTCTTTATTTAGATCTTGGAACACATCATGCTTCAGAGTTGAGGTTTCTTATTTTACGGTAATTACTTTTCATAGTAATCCAGAGCACAGATTTAGAGAAAGGTGATTTGCAGCTACATATTAACATTTATAAGCAAGTAAATTTGATGGATTATGCATTCATTCTTTGGCTGTGAAGATTTTTCTTTTGTCATACAGGATGGTGTCATTCTTGGTGCTGATACAAGAGCTACTGAAGGACCTATAGTTTGCGACAAAAATTGTGAGAAAATTCACTATATGGCGCCAAACATTTACTGCTGTGGAGCTGGAACTGCTGCTGATACAGAAGCTGTAACAGGTCTTGAAGCACTCTGAAGTTTCTTACCTTATGCTAACCCTTTGATTCATCATCAACTAGCTATCTAAGGTGATGCTTTGCTTTGTGTGATTGTGACTTTTCAGACATGGTGAGTTCACAGCTGAATATACATAGATATCATACTGGCCGAGAATCCAGGGTGATTACTGCTTTGACTCTACTTAAGAGACATCTTTTCAGGTAGAAAATTATTTAACCTTCCTATGCGACTAAATTATTTCTCATCAAAACGATTAAAACATTTGACTCCAGAGTTCTGATTGCAGCTACCAAGGGTATGTTTCTGCTGCTTTGGTTCTTGGTGGGGTTGATGTCACTGGTCCTCATCTGCACACAGTTTGTTTTCTTCTTCTCTAAGAAATCTTCTAGGAAGATGCTTGTGTTTTCTCACATGAAATTTTGCTTATACATTTTCTTGACCTATTTCATAGATATATCCTCATGGTTCCACTGATACACTGCCATATGCTACTATGGGTTCTGGTTCGCTTGCTGCAATGGCAATCTTTGAGTCAAAGTATAAAGAAGGCCTGACAGTAAGTATTTTCATCTTGTTCTTTAAGCACCGTCCCTTGAAACAGTGTGACGGAAGTATAATCTGACGTGGCACTCTATTAGTACACTAGCAATACATTTCATCTCCTCACAAGTCTTTGTTGTGTTGTGACAATGTTACTTGATAGATATATCATAGTATAAGACAACAAATTTGGTAGGTGTAGTTGTATGGAGAATTAGGACCATCTTCCATTGATTTTCTAACATATAAGACAGTGAGACACATAAGGTCCCTTTTTTCTACATTTGGTCCTCAATATCCTACATGTTGAAAAATAAATGAAAGATACATCTAATTCTAAGTGCACCTGGTTGCACCTGCTTTGTACTCATTTCGTACTTGTGAGATTGTAGTGGTTCTTGCATCTGCAGATATTAGTCATTATCTAGCACAATATAGTGGTCGCTAATGCAGTTTAATATTGCTGTAAAGCATAATAAAAGTAGTTGGACTCTTTTCCTTTTGAGCATACCTTTATGTCATAGTGTCAAGTGATGGTGTACATGGCTCAATGCACGTGTCTGCTTCTACTTTCCTATTTCGATGTCCTTTTATTGGGTGAAGTAATCAAGACAGGATATGGTGCAGAGATTTGTTCTTAATCATTTTGTTATTTGATATGATGAAAATGGCTACTCATTACTTAGTGTTAATATGGTTTTTACGTTGTCACTGATTTTTAATTCCAAATTTGTTCATGTAGAGAGATGAAGGCATCAAGCTCGTGGCTGAGGCAATATGTTCTGGTGTCTTCAATGACTTGGGTAGTGGAAGCAATGTAGATATTTGTGTGATAACCAAGGTTGGTCCCTCTTCTTAGAGTTGACTTGTCAATTGGAGCCAAACTCTTGAGCTCATATCCCCCTATTTGTTTCCTGATGTAGGGACATAAGGAGTACCTTAGGAACCACTTATTGCCAAATCCACGAACCTATGTTAGTGCAAAGGGCTACTCTTTTCCAAGAAAGACTGGTAACTGATATTTTTTCCTTGCTTTTCTAATTATTCCTTAGGGTTTATTAATCTTTGTGCATTGAAGAACACTCATGATTTGGAGTGATTGAGCTTGATAGATGCTAAATAGTCCTTGTTCATCCTGCGGTTCATGGCAACATGATCAGTCTATTCCGATAACGATAGCTAGGCTGATTTTACTAAATTCATACATGCAGAGGTCCTCTTGACAAAGATTACCCCATTGAAGGGGAAGGTCGAAATAATCGAAGGAGGAGAAGCGATGGAAGAGTAACACCTTGTCGCAACTCAAGATTCACAATTGTTGCTCTTTGGTCTTTATCTTGTTAAGAATTTTGCTTTTGTATTATAGGCCGTCTTCTTAGACCGTTGGCACCAGTTAAGTGAAAATGTAGTATTTACTCTGGAAATCCATCTTTGCATTAGTATTATAGAGAAATGCTTTAGAGCCTGTGTGACTCTTTTTTTAGATAAATAATTAATTTTATAGCTCCAACCTGCGTGACTTTTTCTTTTAATAGATTCCCACGTTCTTCTTCAACATGAAGTTTTTTCTATGCAAATTGGATCAGCTGGTTATGGCTGCATTCAGGCAACACCAGCTGTTGGTCCATCACGTAGCTATATAAGAAATCAAACTGAGATGGAAATTCGCATGAGATTGGAATAACTCATAAGAATCTAGGTATAATAGCATCTTTAATAGAAAGGACACAACACACGTATTCCAATATCATTGCAACATGTAGCAAAATTACATGTGCACTAAAGGATGCCCTACCGTCTAATTCATGCTTCAATTTCGTTAGACCTCCAAAGTTTTCTTTCTCATCTATGTGTGCAACCGGATACATAATCAAATTTACCTGCTACAAGAGTGGATTTAGAGCTGAGACTTAAAAGCTACTCGCCTTTCTGGCCCTCCTCCTCCCACAGGAGAGGAAATACACTCAAAACAAATTAACCATCAATTTTTGTACACAGATACAGGGCGTTTATCTTAAATCACATTGGCTTTTCTTTGAATAGTCCACTGGTCCCTAAGTCCACAGCTTATGAAATTCTCCAGTATAATTATCCACCCGTAGCATAAGAGCAAGTAAAACATGGACAGATAATTTGGCTACCAACTGCACTCTATTGAAAAGTGATTTCTACTCAAAACAAAGCTTCCGAGTTCAGTGGCATGCCCATTGTTGTGAGAGAAATAATTATCTGACAGTCCACTATAAAATTGAATTTGGAGCTCTACAAATTCAATTCTAACCAAAAAGTAAGAACTGTTTGGTTTATTACATTTAAATTCATGGAAAGGACTAGCTTTCCAAAATGGAATTTTTACCTAAATCGCCACAACCTTTGGTCTATGTAATACCTTCCTTGCGCAAAAGACAGTTTGCATGCTTGATCTTGCCCAAGGTGATACTTGCTGGGACATTCTTGTCCTGGGACTAGAGAAACACATCAAGTAAATACAATGCAATTTAACAGCTTTGATCATGATCGTGGGGATCTGTTTCCTGATCTAGGGCGAAGTGTATCATAGATCCTGGAAACTGTTAAGAGTCGAGGGTCGTCTTCAGGTATCTCACGTTCCTAGAGAGGACAGATAGTAGGTGAGATGTGCATCTTTAAACATCACTATGGCCAGCATGCATAAGATAAGTGACTCTAACGTGAACACTGTCAAGCTCCATGAATCACAGCATTTACTTATGAAAGATATACTCTGATAATCCATCTGTTTTGCATGAACATATAACTTGCGAAGCAAGATCCATGCATGACTTAGTTCAGTGAGATTGGCTGAGCTCTAACGCAACCCCATGGTCTAAGAGATTCAGCAACATCCACTTGCAGCAGAAAAAAAAAAAAAAAGCAAGCTCAAGACTTTAAAAGTTCATTAGAGTACTTATACACTGGACCTAGTCAATCAAGAATAATTTTATTTTCTTGCCATAACAAAAAAGAATAGTCTTTTTTTTTTTCTTTTGTTTACAGTTGATTTTCTTTTTCTTTTTCTTTTTCTTTTCCTTTTCCAGAGTACACATTCATTAAGTTCCTAAAACCATCTAACTCCCCAGGATACTAGTGTCTGACAGCTAGTAGAGAACCCATCAACAAATTCTGAATCTGATAAAAAGGTTGCCTTGATACTAATGTATCAAGTACGTGCCTAGGACAAAGAACCATCCACATAATACCCTATATCAGTTTCTTTCCTTTTCATTAGTTTTTATTAGCACAACTCAGAAATAGTTCAATAAAAGCTTCTTACATTTTGTTGTGAGAATTTTAAATTCTTTTATTTTTTGTTTCATTTTGGGGCGAAGGGATTCTAAATGGTTGAGGAAATAAAACGTTTGATCACAAGGACTGGAACTTACTTTCAAGCCATTGTAGTATGCTTCAACGGCGGGAAATTGTGGAGTCATCTTGCGAGCTTGCATAAGATCCCATATGAAGTTGGCAGTAGTGTAGCCACCAGCCTATGAAGAGCCATCAATAACCAGTCAAAAGGAGTCTAATCCAAATGACGCAATTGGCCAATTAAAAAATAATTTGAATGACGTACAAAGGATGTCTGAACTTGAGAAGACAACATGGTCTAACCAAGACAGAACTTATCAAAGTATAAAGTTAACATCACAGAAAAATCAACACCACCTTTTCTCCAGCTGCAATGAGGAGGAGTTCGCTACCCATTTTTGGGGTCAAGAAAATATTCCTGGAGTTCATTTTTACCTGCATAATTACAAGAAATGCACTTCAGAATGGCAATCACTTGCTGTTAGTAAGCAAATCAACTAAGGAGGAACACTGCCCAACTATACCAGCATATCTTGAGCAAGTTCCATTCCTCTTGGTGTGTATCCAACCATTGCTCCTTCTACAAGGGTCTAAACACAGTATGGTTTAAATGAGTTAACATGGTCTGGACAGTAACAGTATGACTTGAGAAATAAAAGATAAAAGAGGATGCACCAAAAGTAGATAAAAATTAATGAGTAAAACTCTGAAGCATAAAGCACATCAGTTTTCTTGACACTTATGCACAGTATGTAAAAACATTCAATCAAGCTCACCGCATAAAGTTCTGCAAAAGGAGGAAGATTCCTTGATTTCATATGGTCCTCAAATATTTGAAGACCACGATCAATGTCCCCAGCATGTAGATAGCACCTGCTCAAGTATATAGCATTATCATTCACAACATTATCAGTAGAAGCAGTTTGTTTGTTCATTGTGAGACTCTCATGGATTAATTTAGTATACTACTTGAGACAACCCGGTGCACTTACACAAGACACACAATGTTGTTGGCCACGATAGTATGGCATAGATTCTCAAGGCAATCAAGCAACTTATAGATGAAGGCTGTTAATGCACAAGAGGATGTTGCTCCTAAAGGCAAGGCCAAATAAAATAAGGAGTCTGGGAATACTGCCGAAATAGATAAAGACAAGGTTATGGTTATTCCTTAGAGAACATGAGATCATCTCAAAACATAGATCAGTCAAATAAGGAGTTTGGGGATAGTGCTGAAATAGATAAAGGCAAGGTTATAGTGATTCCTTAGAGAGCAACATGAGATCATCAATAGTAGCACTAGGGTTCCTATTTAGGGCAAATCAGGTAGTTTTATTCATTGAAAACAATTTGTTACACAGCTGCCACCTATGACAGCTCAAACAAGAGCAACCTGCTCTTCTCTAACCCTCAATTCTATACAAATGATTTGCTTGCCCTATTTATAGGCCTAGCTATCCTAAATCCCAGTAACTAACTTCCATCTCAAAGTCTCAAGAGAATTCTATACATATAACTGCATGAAAGAAGTAAAAGACAAGTACTTAAAGCTATACAAGTAGTCATAACAAATATGAGTATTAAAGCTATATGTGTATTAAAAAATATCGCTGCTAAGTAACTAAAACTAGCCAGTGCTCCCTGCTGTTATCACGTCCTCTATGCCCACAGCCATGGTCACGCCTCCTATACACACAAAGTATGGGATGGCTCACTCTGGGAAGTGTTGTGCTAATCTCAAAAATATAGATGGGTTAATCTTTCAATTTGCATCTCCAGTTGGAAAAGTACCATAAAATACAAGGAAGTGTCCATGTTATATATAGTCAGCCATGCCATATAGATACCCTACATACTCCATGGCTAACTTACTGTGTACTTGTTCTCAATGATTAATACTTTAACTATGCTACTTACTAAAGTAATAGTGCGCATGTGTGTGTATGTGTTTGGGGGGGTTGTGGCTTGGAGTTGATAAATGTTTCAATATCATAATTGATTCAGTGCAACTTGTCCATGAAAAACATGCATAAGGATGTCAAAGATATACATTTGTCAGAAGTCTTACCTCATTGTCTGCATCACAATGAAGACATCTGGAGTTTTTCCATCCTTCTTCAGCATATCCAAAATTGTTTCCATTGCCTAAAAGAAGAACATCTGTGACTAAAGCATGAAGACACATAGGATGAACATGTACAGAAAGAAAGTAGCTTCTTCCTCCAACCCCAAAGAAGAAAAAGCATGACCATATAGGATGGGAAAAGCTTCTTGCCGTAAATATATAATCCAAAAATCATCTTCTCACAATTAAATAAAGAAAACAGGATAAAGATCACAGCACATGGAACAATAAATCCGTAAGTCACTACTTTCAACTAAAATATCATGGCTGAATTCCACCTCTACATTCCGTAGATCGGCACAAGCATGAAGTGCAACGTGATAGACGGTGAGTGGCCTGGCTAGAAAGCCACCACGTCGGTTTACATATTCAGCAGTAGGTAGATTGTACAACTCTTCCTCAGTAACACCCATCATCACATTTTCAGCAACATTATTTGACCCTCCTTCCACAGATGACCACCCTTTTGACTGCCCAACAAGCTCAATGATCTTGAAAAGGAGTAAGGCAAAACAGTTACAAAACTAAACTGACACTTGATAGCACAGAACACATAAAAACAAAAAGATAATTGACATACTTTTGTGGCCGTATCATCTGTTAAAGTTATCTTATTCTTGTGTGCTGTTATGAGCCCAGCATAACAGAATTTGTTTAAACCAGCTCCAGCAGCAGTCATGTCACGTACAATTGCATAACTAGACAAGGAATCACATTGTATCATAATCTTTATTTGAAAAAATAGCTATAGGCAAGACCAGCCAACACACAAGTGGTTACTATGTTTGAATGGATTCCACTACCTCTAAACATTATTCTGTGAGGTACACATAAATCTGGTTTAAGTAACTTCCAGCAAAAGATTAGTCCGACTAACAACTTAACAAGTAAAGGAACAAAGAAAAAAAGAAGCAACTGATCACAAGTAAAGCATTTCTACATACACTCTGCAACTACATAGCTACTGGAGCAAGAAACTAAACGCAGAATATCATTTTCAGAAAAGAAAAATTTACGACCAGAGTAAGTAAGGAACTGCTATCATACACTAGATCTAATCGGCCTGCTGCAGCACATGCATTGAGTAAACATATATAAGTCTGTCCATTCGGCTTCACTTCATATTTCTTCATTTCTTCCAAAATCTGGAAGGAAATGCATAATTAAGTATAACAATTAAATGATGTTAATACCACAAATTCATGCCCCATTAAATCAAGTATAGGATGCCAAGTACCCGAATAGCCTGGTCTGAGTTTTTGCATTTTCCACAGGTAGAGATCAAAAAATTGAACAAAGTAACCTAACACATAAAAGGGGATACTTAATCAGCTGAAAAAGGAATCATTTAGATGCACTAATCCATGCAATGAGAAGCAAGCCTGAAGAGAGGGGTCTAGATAAATAAAGCCATGAAAATAAAAAAAAATAGAAGTATCCACATATATGACTGATGAAAGGATAACATGAGTGAAAAATCTCCATAATAGAAGTGCCTTGCATTGTTTGCTCACAGATGATGGATCCGAAGTGAAAGGTGATGCCTAGGTACATGAGGAAGTTGCTTCTTACTTTAAGCAACTATATGGCGGTGTAAACTAGTTACGCCAACTTAATGAAATACAAACTCTTTTTACCTGGAAATTAAACCAGCAGCAAATTGATGATCTAAATGCCCCCTTCATGGATGAGGAAATTAGAAAAGTGTTTTTCTCCCAAGGAAATGATAAGGCCCCGAGCCCTGACAGATATACAGCTAAGTTTTTTAAGGAAGTTTGGGATATTATTGACAAGGATTTTATAGAAGTTGTGAAGGAATTCTTAGTTTCAGGCTATATCCTTAAAGAAATGAATGCTACGGTTATTTCTCTTGTTCCTAGAGTAGCCAACCCAACAAGAATTTCTGAATACCGGCCCATATCTTGTTGCAATGTCATTTATAAAAGGTTGATCTACAAAAGGCCTATGACACAGTTAACTGTGAATTCATCCTCAAAGTTCTACAATGTATGCTTTTCCTGGATCATTTTGGCACCCTCATCAAACAATGTATCTCAACTCTAAGATTTTCTATAGCGATTAATGGAGAATTGCTGGGTTTCTTCCCTAGCGATAGAGGCCTTAGACAAGGAGACCCCATTTCCCCTTACCTTTTTGTCTTGGGCATGGAAATCTTATCCTTTCTTTTGAGGAAACTTGCTTCCAATTCTAGGTTTTCCTTACATTGGAGATTTAAGGTTGAGCGTCTAACCCACCTTTATTTTGTAAACTATTTATTAATTTTCTCTAAGGGTAATGTGGAATTGGTTTCCCTTATCCGTGATGCTTTACAACATTTCCATTCTCTTTATGGTCTATTTGCAAATGAAAAGAAAAGCAGTATATTCTTTAGTAACGTCTAAAGAAGAACCAAGGACAACATCTTGTATATTACCCAACTCCAGGAAAGTGCTCTACCTATATGATACCTAGGTGTTCCTCTCCTTTCAACAAAGTTGAGGAAAGAGGACTGTGAGGCTCTCCAAGACCGTATTCTTGCTCGCATTAATTCCTGAACTTCAAAGTTCCTCTCCTATGCTAAGAGATTGCCACTTATCAAATTTGTTCTTTTCTCCATGTAAGTCTTCTGGAGTTCAATCTTTATGCTTCCAAAATCCACAATTTTGAAGATAGAGCGATTGCTTAGAAATTTTCTTTGGAGTGGCAAGCCTACTATATCTCTACTTAGGCTAAAGTTAGATGGGAAATGGTTTGTCAGCCAAAGAAAAGTGGTAGTTTAGGCATTCCAAATGTCCATTTATAGAATAAAGCTGCTCAAATCGAACATATTTGGTACTTATGCAAAAATGGCTCCAAGGGCTAATGGCCGGATTGGTTGAATTCCACCATTTTGAAAGGACATAACTTTTGGACAGTTAAAGTGCCATCTATTTGCTCATGGTCTTGGAAGAAACTTGTTATAAGATCTGTAATTTAATGTATAATTGTCTTTCCTAGATTAGAGAGTAAAATTATAAGAATAAATTAGGATACTAACTTAATTAGAATTGATTTTATTTCCTTTTTTAGCTATACTGTAATTGTATATAAAGTCTTCATTCTATGATTAATATAAAAGTGAGAAAGTTCTCTATTTCACATACTAATTACATCACATGGTGTCAGAGCCTTAGGCTCGTTTTCTAATTTTTCAAATTTCTGAATATTTGGTTGGGTTCCTTGCGAGTGGGCTTCACGTGCCACTTTTGTCCTTCATCTCTCTCTCACGCGCCGGCGAGTGAAGGCGCGTAGTTGCTCCGGTGGTGGTCTAGTTTCTTCTCCGGCATCGTCCAAGCATCTCCGGTCACATTTCGGTGTTGGTTTGGTGTTTGGAATCTGGGTTTGAAATGGGAACATTTTTCCAAGTATTTCTCGTAATGTTTTTGTTAGTTTTTACGTTCTGGTGTTGCGATTTGGGTATTGATCTGTTCTAGTGGTGTCGTGGTGATTGAGATTTGGGTGTATTGGTCTCTTTCGGTGTTTTCGTGGTGGTTGGGATCTGAGTATTGATCTGTTCTTATTGTGATAGACAATCTAAGTACTGTTACTCGCGATTGCGGTTGCTGGTGTTGGGTTGATTTTGATTTTCTGTTTGGAGGCTGTGACATTGGTTTTTGCCTAAGATGAGTGATATTAAAAGTGAACCGGTGCCCACTATGTCTAAGATTATGGAGTATAAATTGAATGGTACTAATTATGTGGAGTGGAGTAAAACTGTTAAGCTTTATCTTCGAAGTGTTGAAAAAAATGATCATTTAACTGAGAATCCTCCAAAGAATGATACTAGAAAAGCTTGGCTGCGAGATGATGCTAAACTGTTTTTACAAATTATAAATTCTATTGAACATGATGTTGTTGGTTTGATTAATTATTGTGAGTTTGTTAAGGAGTTAATGGAGTATTTAGAGTTCTTGTATTCTAGTAAAGGAAATGTGTCTAGAATGTATGCTATATGCAAGGCCTTCTATCGTGCTGAGAAAGAATCTAAGTCTCTCACAGCATATTTTATGGAATTCAAAAAGACGTATGAGGAACTGAACATGCTCTTGCCATTTAGTACTGATATTAAGGTGCAACGGACTCAAAGAGAACAAATGGCAATAATGAGTTTCTTGAGTGGTCTAAGTTCTGAATTTGAAACTGCCAAGTCTCAGATTCTTTCAAGTTCAGAAGTCAACTCACTCCAAGAAGTTTTTAGTTGGCTATTACGCACAGAGAATACTCCATCTAATCAGCAGTCTAGTGTTTTTGTTGCTAGAGGAGGAAGGGGGAATGATGTTGGAAGAAAGAATAATAAAGGAGGAAATAACAATGATATTGTTTGCTATTATTGTAAGGAACTAGGACATACAAAGCGATACTGTAAGAAATTACAGAATCACAACTACCAGAGGATTCAGAATGCTACAGTGGCAGCCGCAGTTTCTAGCTCACCTTCTGAGAAGACTATTACAATCTCAGTTGATGAATATGCTAAATTCTCCCAATATCAAGAGTCAATTAAAGAATTTCCATCAGTTGCAGTTGTTGTTAAATCAAGTAAGAAATGCCTTATTTCTTCCTTAAACAAATGGGTCATTGATCCTGATGCTACAAATCACATGACAGGTAATCAGAAACTCTTCTCTAGCTTTCAATCTCAAAAATCGTCATCTTCTGTAACTATAGCTGATGGCTCACACTATAACATTAAGGGGTCTAGAACCGTTGAAGCTACTTCCTCTATTACCCTATCATTTGTCTTGAGTTTACTTAGTCTTGCCCTCAATTTGATTTTTGTGAGTAAACTGACCAAAGACTTACTCTGCAGTATCTCATTCTTCCCTGACCATTGTCTCTTTCAGGATCTTATGATGAAGCAGATTATTGGTAAAGGACATGTATCAAAATGGACTCTATGTTCTTGATGATGGGGTATCTAAGTCGGTTGCATGCTCTAATATTGTCACTTCGTTTGAACCACACTATAGATTGGGACATCCTTCTCTACCTGTTTTGAAGAAGTTATGCCCTCAATTTTATGATTTAACTTCAGTGGAGTGTGAATCATGTCATTTTGCCAAACTTCGTAGTGTTACTTTAAGTCCTAAAATAAATAAACAGGTTGAGTCTACTTTTGTATTAGTTCAGTAAGATATTTGGGGTTTATGCCGAGTTTTGTCTAAAACTGGGTTCAGATACTTTGTTACTTTTGAGGATGATTTTTCTAGAATTACCTGGATTTATTTTATGAAGAACCGTTCTGAAGTTTTTTCTCACTTGTCTGCTTTTTGTGCTAAGATTAAGACTCAGTTCAATGCTTCCATACATATATTGAGAAGTGATAATACTAAAGAATATATGTCAAAAACATTTCAGCAATACATGACTCAACAAGGGATTCTTCATCAGTCCTCTTGTATTGACACACCAGCACAAAATGGGGTGGCAGAGAGGAAGAACAGGGATCTTCTTGAGATGACTCGTGCTTTACTGCTCCAAATGAAAATCCCTAAGCAATTTTGGGTTGATGTTGTTTCTACAGCAAACTTCCTAATTAATCGGATGCCTTCAACTGTTCTTGGTGGAGACATTCCCTATAACGTTTTATGTCCTAACAAGGCATTGTTTTCAATTGAGCCAAGGGTGTTTGGTAGCACATGTTATGTTTGAGATGTGAGACCTCATATTACTAAATTGGACCTTAAAGCATTGAAGTGTGTATTTCTAGGCTATTCTCGCCTTCAAAAAGGTTGTCGGTGTTTTTCTCCAGAGCTTAACAAATATGTGGTCTCAACTGATGTGATCTTTTCAGAGACAACTCCATTTTTTCCTTCACCAACTATGCATCTAAGTCAAGGGGAGGAAGAAGAATGGTTGATTTACAAATCACCAAGTAAGCAAGTAGAAGCTGAACCTCTAGCCGAGCAATCTCATATTGAAACATCTTTTGTTGAGCAATCAGTTCCAGCAAGACCACCAATTATTCGGGTCTATTCCAGAAGGCAAGAGGCTAATGATACATGTCCTACACCAGCTCCATCGTCATTTGATCCTCCACCAAATGACCTTGATCAACCTATTGCAATTCGTAAAGGTACACGACAATGCACCCTTTCCAAACCTAATTATTCCATTGCTAATTTTGTTTCCTATGATCATTCATCTCCTTCATCTAGATCATTGATTACTTCGCTAGACTCTGTCTCGATCCCTAAGACAGTGAAAGAGGCTCTATCTCATTCTGGGTGGTATGATGCTATGGTTGAGGAGATAAAAGCTCTTGATGATAATAATACGTGGGAACTAGTGGATTTTCCTAAAGGCAAGAAGGTTGTGGGGTGTAAGTGGGTGTTTGCAGTTAAATGTAATGCAGACAGTTTAGTAGCTCGGCTTAAAGCCAGATTGGTGGTTAAAGGTTATGCATAGACATATGGAGTGGATTACTTTGATACTTTTTCTCCAGTTGCCAAGCTTACTTCTGTTCGTTTATTTATTTCTATAGTTGCCTCTCAGAATTGGCCTCTGCACCAATTAGATATCAAGAATGCCTTTCTGCATGAAGATCTCGAAGAAGAAGTATATATAGAGCAACCACCCGGTTTTCTTGCTCAAGGGGAGTATGGGAAGGTCTGTTGTTTAAAAAAATCTTTATATGGGTTGAAGCAGAGTCCCCGTGCCCGGTTTGGCAAATTTAGTAAGGTGGTTCAAGAGTTTGGGTTACAAAAGAATAAATGTGATCATTCAGTTTTTTACAAACACACAACAAATGGTAGTATCCTCCTAGTCGTGTATGTTGATGACATTGTTATTACAGGTAGTGATAATACAGGGATTTCTTCTCTGAAATCTTTTTTGCATTCAAAATTTCACACGAAAGACTTAGGCCAGTTGAAGTATTTCTTGGGAGTAGAAGTAACAAGAAGCAAGAAGGGTATCTTTCTATCTCAGAGAAAGTATGTCCTTGACTTGCTTACAGAAACAGGAAAATTGGCAGCAAAACCTTGCAGTACTCCAATGATTCCTAATGTCTATTTGACAAAAGATGAGGGTGATCCATTTGATGATCCAGAAAAATATAGGAGGCTAGTGGGAAAATTAAATTATCTCACTGTGATGACTCAACCTGACATTGTTTTCCCAGTAAGTATTGTTAGTCAATTCATGTCTGCACCTACCGTTAAACATTGGGAAGCCTTGCAGCATATTTTGTGTTACTTAAAAGGAGCACCTGGTCTTGGTATATTGTATAGCAATCATGGACATACTAGCATTGAGTGTTTTGCAGATGTCGATTGGGCTGGATCAAAAACTAATAGGAGGTCCACTACTAGCTACAATGTATTTGTCGGAGGAAATTTAGTATCATGGAAGAGTAACAAGCAGGATGTTGTGTCTCGGTCTAGCGCAGAATCGGAGTACAGAGCTATGGCACAATCTACATGTGAAATCATGTGGATACACCATCTCTTGATTGAAGTCAAATTAAAGCATCCTATGCCAGCAAAGTTATGGTGTGATAATCAAGCTGCTCTTCACATTGCCTCAAATCTGGTGTATCATGAGAAGACCAAACATATTGAGGTTGATTGTCATTTTATCCGGGAAAAGATTCGATAACACTTAATTTGTACTGGACACATAAAGACTGGAGAACAGTTAGCCGATTTATTTACAAAGGCCTTAAATGGAACCCGTGTTAATTACTTTCGTAACAAGCTGGGCATGATTGATATCTATGCTCTAACTTGACGGGGAGTGTTATAAGATCTGTAAATTAATGTATAATTGTCTTTCCTATATTAGAGAGTAAAATTATAGGAATAAATTAAGATATTAACTTAATTAGAATTGATTTTATTTCCTTTTTTGGCTACACTATAATTGTATATAAAGTCTTCATTCTACAATTAATATAAAAGTGAGAAAGTTTTCTATTTCACATACTGATTACATTACAAAACTTTTGAAGTTAAGACTTATTGTTCGTAATAGCTTTCAATGGGAGGTAAATGATGGTTTATATATTTCCAGTCGG
Source organism: Laguncularia racemosa (assembly GCA_037954665.1). Classification (NCBI taxonomy): domain Eukaryota; kingdom Viridiplantae; phylum Streptophyta; class Magnoliopsida; order Myrtales; family Combretaceae; genus Laguncularia; species Laguncularia racemosa. Next base: position 3,321,998 of record JBBMOL010000001.1, on the reverse strand, counting down.
ACGTTCGGCTACCAATAGGATCTCTTGACTTGGTGCATAGTGCCTAGGTTATAGCTGGTTCAGGACTCAACTTAAGTGCAAGGCTATGTTCCATCATGGAGGGACAGGAATGGAACCTTCCTTTGGCTCCATTTTGGTCTTCTTTCCAAATCCCTTACAGTGGATCCATTCAACATCAAGAGACTATTCCATTGGGAGTGATTATGGATTACTCTTTCCACCTAGACCTTCTATTCCATGGTATAAAGTGGTCTAGAATAAGACTTCTTTGCCAAGACATTCTTTCATTTTGTGATTAGCTTGGTTAAGGAAACTCCCAACACTTGATAGATTGTGCAAATGGGGTATTGTGGCTTCATCTACCCATCATTTATGCTCAAGAGGCATGGAAGACCACTCTCATCTATTTTTAAGCTGTAGCTATTTTTAAGCTGTAGCTTTGTATCTCAAATTTGGACTATGGTTGTAATTGTCTTGGCTGCCATCCTACCTTTCTTAATTGGCAAGGTGTTACAATGACTCTCATTGCATCTGCAAATTCTAAAGCACCTGTTTTGAAACGATGGAGAACCTCCTTTTCTGCTACTATCTATTGTATTTAGAGAGTCCGCAATAGAGCATGACTTGGGAATCCTATCCCTAGTTCTAGTTCTATAACCAACCAAATTTTATCTTACTCTAATAGCTCCTTAGGTTCTTGATGAGTTCTCCTTGTTTCACATACAATGTTTTTGTTTACTCTTTCATAAGGGTAATTGTGTTTTGTAAACCTTCCCATCTTTGATGATTGTACATTTTATGATTAATAAAATTATTTACTTATCCAAAAAACAGGAGGATACTGCTCATTTCAAGAGAACAACTACATAGAAAACCAGCAAAAAATAGTTATCATGGTAGTTGCAATGACTAGCATGTGAGTAAGTTGAGGCTCGTATAGAACGAAAAAGAGAAAAATAATACAATGCTTTTAACTCTCAGCTATTTAAGCAGCTTTTCTTCTCATAAGATTGGTATGCTTGAATAGATAAAACAACTTCACAGCCTGTATAATAAAACGGCAAAAATGCTCTGCTCTTCCTGCTGTAAAGTAGAGACCTTTTCTTACTTGACAACATACTTAGAAGTTAGATCTTTGCATGCTATGATCATACAACTTTAGTTCATTAGAAAAGTAAGAAAATCCTTGGATCTAAGACCAAGGGTTAGTCTTTTTGTACCTTCAGTTTTATGGGTACTAACAACCGTAACCTAATACACTGATATTTATATTTGGTCCAAGACCCTCTCTTCAAAATTTCCACCTCCCTTTTTATAGATATTTCTTTCAAGGTAATTGTTTACAATGCATAATAATTATTCAAAAAAAGAAAAGAAAAAAAAAAAGATGGCTGGAAAAATATAATAACCACTTACATCAGGGACTAAACCCATCGATTTCATTTCATCTCTGAAGAAGAAAGCATCCTGCAAGCGAGCACCTTTCATTGTTCCCACCATCAATGAATGGAAAACATCTCTTGTAGGTTGCACTCCATCCAACACCATATCACCATATACATCTCTCAGCAAAAAGTACCTATAATCAATAAAACCAATCTAATTCAGATGACAGTATTAATTCCATCCAAAGTAACTCTTATGGAAAAAATCCTGATCCTATTGCTGCTTGAATTACCCTCTCACTCCTCAACTGTCATCGCACCAATTCAAGAATCCTGTCAGACATTATATCTTATTGTTTTCACTGGTTAGTGACTCAGTATCAACAATAATCATACTTTGCAGATATGAACCCATACATTTCTGAATTACAATTAGACCAGCAATATCGAAAATCACCAGAATAAGATGGCTCAATATGCAATATGACTAAAAGCACCACTTAAAATGACGAAAAGAAAATCAAAACTGAAACAGCATAATTGGCACACTGCCAAAAGAGAAATGTAAGGTGTTTAGCTTAGTCTGAAGCACTGCACTAGCCAGGTGGGGATATAGAGGAGGATGGTTGCATGTGTACACAACCTCACCCTGCATTTTGCGAAGACAGCATCTCCATGCTTGAATCCATAACATTTTGGTTACAAAAGGAGCAACTTAATCAGGTGCACCAAGGCTCTTCTCATTAATTATGTATGCATGTGCTCCAGCAAGTTTATATCGAAAAGGATGAGTTTGTTTATAACAAATTGTCTTCTGGATCATGTAATAGAAAATATAACTGTGGATGAAAAATTAGAGATGTTAAAATAGAAATGAAAGTACTTCCCTTTTCTTTCGAAGAAGGAAAAAAGGAATAATTTCTCTCATTTCAGAGTCACTTCTCATGGCAGCATAAATTACCATCATCTACACTCCCAAAACAAGCTTTTAATTCCCACCGTGAACCTACATGACTCAAGCTTTACTTATTTGGTGCAAGGGTCTTACAAGGTTGTCCATGTGTGCATAGGTGATTCATCCAGTCACAACCCCAAGCATCCATCAAAAGGTAAGTTACCACTTTAACATTTGATGAGTATAATGACTACATGGTGCAAACATTCAACAAATATGGGACTCTTCATGAAACAAATGTAAATTCATAGACAGAGATTCTCTATTCTCATGTTACATTACTTTCGTGTTTATACCAATCACATATTGTCATGTATGAATGAAAAAAACCAAAGATCAGAGCTGCATTAAGTGACATTTGTGATTGGCTGAAACACTGACAATATTCAGCATGATAATCAGCACGAAATAACATGTGATTACGACACAAACACATGAATTGCAGGGTAGAAGGTGAAGGTAGGCCCAACAACCAATGGTGGTTGTGAAAATGTCAATGGAAAATACAAAATATGACTTCAATTTTCAAAATGCGGAGATCATCTTCCTCTTTTTCTACCAGCATTTTTATGGTTGCAAAACACCATCACCGGCGCAACATTTATAACTGCATGACGCTCGACGAAATTTGATAATCCTAGACAAAATTACAACATAAATGGAAAAAAAATGCTCGGAAAACATTTCCGTAAAGCAAACACACTCTAATAAGAAAGAATACATATTCCGCGCAGAATACACGAACTGCCGGCCATAACTAACATACCAGAATAACGGCTTCCCAGTCCACCAAACAGCTCAAATAATTCAACTTACATCTCCAAAAACCTAACGGAATTCACAGAAGAATCAAATCGCCACCAGCATTTACATGTCCATACCTTCGTTGAAAATTAACAGTACCAATGACAGAGTTGTATCCGGTAGCATCATCAGCATAGTTCCTCTTCGTGAGCTCTTCCGCCGAAGCAGCGAAGTAACGGCGACCTAGGGTTTTAACAAGCCACGATCTCCGGGGACCTGTAATACCTGCTAGGGATTGAAGAAGGAGCTTCATGGTTTCGAAAATGGAGGTGGAGACAGAGAGTGCGTGAAGACTGATGTTGAAGCTTTAAACCCTTTTGGGTTTGGGATTGGGGTTTTTCTCTCACTTCTGCAGCTGAACCGAATTGGACCGGTCAAATTTGATTCTAAGATTAATTAGTTTTTCTTTTTTCTTTTTTTTTTGGTAAACTGGAAACAGGCCTCCTCGTAGGAGCTTTGTAGTTTGTGCAAGTCCTAAACCTTCAAGTACTATTTTATTAATACCATGCATATTAAAAATCCACATTTTACATTTATATATATATAAGATATTTTATGGCATTATATTTTTAAAATTTTTTAAGGTTTCTTTTTTAAAAAAAACTATAATTATAAGTAAACATGATCATATTAAATTTAAACCAATTATTGATTTAAGAAATTGAACTTAATTTTGATATAAAACAAATTAAATTTATGTGTTTATCTTTATCTTTTTAAATTGATGGATAATAAGAAATCAGTCTTTCATTTTACTTTTAATGGAAGTGAATGAATTAACTTCCAAAATTGAATATGGTGGAATGAAATAGATTCTCATTTTAGCATTCTAACTAAATCGGCACTTATCTAACTGGATACCATTCTTAATGATGGACTATAATGGAGAAAGTGAGCCTTTATTAGGTTGTATAATTCAATATCTAGGAATTTAAAGTATTAAATTTCTAATACATATTAGTTTTTTTTTTGTTGGAAATTTTCACATCTCTTTTAAAATAGAGGAAATTAACATAGTCCTTACACAAGAATAATATGTATAAATAGAGAAACACCATGAAATAATTATTTCATTTCCCCTCTATTTCTTATTGAAAGCCCATTACTAATTAGCTTTGGTGATTGCTATTCAACTAGGGAAGAAAACCTCATAAAATAAGAAATAGCTATTCATTTTGATCCCATACCATTAGTACTGTTTGACTCCCTCCGTAGGCTCTTATCATTCAAGATGGTTAGGTTAGATGGTTGATTAATGGTTTTAAAGTGGTTGGCAACTATTATGAGATGGTGTTTGGCAATTAAGATTTAAGTTAGGGATGATAGTTTTAAGGCTTAGGGTTTTAAAAAAAAGTTATAAGCATTGTTGTAATTTCTATTTTGTAATAAGCTACTCTCTTTATAATTTCAGTTTATTCTTAATAAAATAATGAACTATATGGGATAATTACAACAGATGTATATTTGCTTTCAAGTATAAGTAAATGATGCATGTTTTAAGTAATGCAAACTAAGAATAAACATATAGTTTATATAGAGAACATATATTTTCCATTAGATTCAAGTAAAGGGTAAACATTTTAATGTGGTACATACAAAGGATGTATGTTTACCTATAAATGCAAATTGAGAATATTCTTTTGTAAAAGCTAATGCAATTATAATAGAAAATTGTCAATATACTTGATAAACGCTACGTATTTTAAATAAAATTTATTTTCAATTTGCACCTTTTAAATAAGTACATCATTTGTTTACACCTAGAAGCAAACATGCATCCTCTCCGTTATAATTGTCACATAAGTTATTACTTGCATGTTTCTTTCTCAAAGAATAGGAATTTTATGAGGGTCTTATTCTATTTTTTGAAGTGAATATCAAGTAAGTACTCTTTTAGGTTGAAATAACAAATCTTCTTTTGAGCTTATTGCTTTTCTCTCTCTTAATTTATTTGGTATATAGTGCCGCATGTATTAGATTGTCTATTGGTCTAACTAAATTCAGCTATTAAATAATCAATATAACAACCAAAAAGTTCAAGTGGCAAATCGCTAAAAAAGCTTAAATTCCCAATAGGAAAGTTAAGTTATCCCCTTAATTTAAACATGCATAAGAGTGATGCCACCGATGGTTGATCATGTGTATGTTGTGTGACTTTGCATTTCTAATGACCTTGCAAAAGTGTTAATCTGATGGCATGTGGAGAAATGTGATTAAAGAGAGGTGTGGGAAGAGAAACAAGTGATTTGAATAACCTACTAGGGTGCATGATAGGTGAATGTTCTTAAGTGTTCCTCATTAGATGGAGTATTTAATATTCAACATGCAATTGTAGTAGCATAACAACGTTTGTCCGAATCCTCTAAACATGTCAAATTAGGAGAAGAAAAGCACTTGTTATAGATTTTTGAGCTCATCCTACATTGTCAAATGGCTTGATAGATCTATAGTGGAGATGGGCATTCCGTGACATTCATTTGATCATTTTGTTAATGGACGGAATGCATCCATCATTAATACATATACATGACTCATCTTTGAGTTTAATGTGCATGTAATTTATTATTGGGCTTCTTATATCCCAAGCCCATAGGCAAGCTTATTAAGTGTGCAAGCTTATCAAAAAGGGCTACAAGTGGATCAAGCCAGTCTAAAAATCCTGTTTTGAGCCTAGCAAATTAAATCTTTCTAAGACATCCTTCTTTTTTTTTTGTTTTTATGGACAATCTCTAAGACATCCTTAAATAAATGAGTCTAATTCTCTAGGTTTACTACTAGTTATAAAGTTGGTCCATAATATATATCGAGGCTAAGTCTATTACCAAATAAGCCCCTTGCAAAACATACATACTTGATTGATGTTACATAAAATCCACACTCAATTTTGAGAAAAAGAAAAAAAAAATCAAAACTTGCTAAAAAGTAATTAAGAAATAAATTATGTAAGTTAGGAAATTCAACCAAGTTAAGAACTTTAGTCCCCATAGACTTTTCCCCTCTCTCTATTGAACATAATATGATCGGTTGAACAAAACCAAGAAAGATATTCTAATTGGCTCAACTCATGCATTGCTGAGCAGCATATGCTAAGTTAAAGGCAGTGATAGTTTGGACGCATATCTACGAACTACCAGTGGAATATTACTCACAATTTGCCATGAAAAGAACCGAAGAAGCAATTAGCCCGGTATTAAGACACTCACGAACCAAAATGAACTATTGGCTTACGCAGTTGTAATAAATAATATATCATACAAATAGTCTATGAAGGACTACCAAACTTGTACACTAGGTGTGGGTATGTAAATCACGGTTGAACAATGTATCTATTGAAGAATGAAGAAGAAGGAAAGGAGAAAGAAGTGCCCAAGGAAGGGGCGATGGAAGATGGAGATGGAAAGCGAGAGTAAGAAGCTCTTGGAACATCGGAAGCAGTAGAAAGGGAGCAAACAAGGAGTAAGGAAGGGAAGAAAAACAAGGAGGTTGAATATGGGGAGTGGATAAAGGTGCACAAGAAAATAAAGAAGGTGAAAGAAAAAAAAAGGGTAGAATGGACATTACATAACCCCAGAAATAAAGCAGATGATGTCAAAAAAAAAAAAAAAGGAGGGAGAGAGTAAGGAAAAGATAAATGAAGTGACGGATAGTGATAAGGGTTTATGGGAAATAGAAGAAGGGATAGGAAATTTATCGTAGGGTATAAAGAGAATTAAGGATCGAGTAAATGAGAAGGAGGAACAAAGGAAAGAAGAAACAATGGATAGAGGTCGAAAAAAAAAAAAAGGAAAGTTAAACAATCACGAAGAAAAAAAAAGAGAAACTCATTGAAAAAGATGGCAAGAGAACATGAAGTGATATCGTGTGGAAGTGTTAATCCGAGGATTACATTTCCAATCAGGAAGCCTAAATCTCAATAAAAATGCGATATTGTAGACGATACTAATAGAACATTTCCAAAGTCGAGTGCTAGTGGAAGTGGTGGGAAGAACAAAGATGAGGAAAAGAATACAAAGAACACAGGTACCAAATCTACTATGTAGCTCGACCTTTTCGCAAGCGGGGGGAAGGGGGGGAGCAAAATGTAGAGATCATAGTAGGGCAAATCAAGACAATATGTGAGGGATTGTTAACGGTGAGCATGCCATTCAGGAAGGGGCACGAGGAAGTGGAAAGAGTATGGAAACAAATTGAATGGTCATGCAAAGCTTTAGTGGAGCAAGCACTGATGAACCCGACAATATTTGTGGAGCAATAGAGGATAGCCTATGTAATATAGATAGAGGACGGAGAACGCAGACAACTACTCTACCCGCCATGGGAGATGCTAGCAACAAAGATCAAGACAAGGTTCAGGCCATGCTGGGTGCACTTGGAAATCAAGGGGGTAAGACAAACGAGGAATGAAAAGCAGTGATGAAATATAAGTGATACAATGGAAAAATAGAAATTTCTATGTAAATAAGCATTCTAACATCTCATAACTTAGCAAGTGTTAATGTTTCACCTAGGAATCTATCAATGCAATGCTGTCGAGTTGTTCTTTGGTTTTTCAACACTTGAAAAGTACTATCGAAGAAGCTCTATGGGATCGGGAAGGAAGCATGTCAATTATTATTGTTTCTCATGAAGCATGTTCGATCCAACGACTATTCGCTTGTCTTAGCCTACATGACCACTTGAGCAACCATTTGTGGTGGCACATGTTTGGGTAATGATCATTAAGATGGAGATTTCAATAGAAGTCCTTACCATGTCAGTTATTCGCAGAACGTGAGAAGAGGATGACTATCATCCGCGTTAGATGTCCAAACAAATAAAATCCATTTAATATTAATCAATAAAACTCAAATTCGCGTTCATATTATTTTCCAATATAAGAAAGCATTCAGGGATCTACTTTAAGTTGGTAAATAATTTAGACTGTATCTTGATTTGAAAAAAAAAAAAAACCTTTATGTTGTACTATAATGATGATATTATTATGGTAAATTGATTATTTAAATCATTTATAAAAATTTTTATTAAACTCGATATAAAAAGGATTCTTTCTTGAAAAAAGATTCATTAGATAATACATATTAAATATTTATATATGATATAAATACTAATTATGTTTGGATATTATGATGCATGCATTAAGCTAACCCAAAGCACAAATTCCAAAACTTCCAAATCCACATGGAATAACGAAATCATTATTAGGTAGCATGTAGTTTGCAACTTTTAGAGGTTTTGGAGTATAAGATCTATTGTGTTGTATTATTTAGTTTACAAAATAAATTGATTAGCAAACAGGATTCCCATTTATAGCACTAGAGACATCTCAAGGGTTTTATCTATCTTTTTGGGGCACAAAAGCATTGGTTAAATATAAAATAAAGTATCTTCACTAAAATCTTAAAGTAACATTTCTTTTCAACTACTATGTTACCATCCACCTCACCACTACTATTACTACAATCATCACTACTATGACTACTACTACTACTACTATTGTCACTACCACAATTACAATAACCATTATAATTGTGGTATTACTAACACTTCCCCTACAATGCACAACCACTACCATTGTTACTCTCATATAGCCACCAACCCATCATCACTATTATTATTATTAATGAATAAATACATGTCACTATCAGCACAATTATGTTATGTAAGTCTTAGGAAGTTAACAATATTGATAGTATTACAATGGTGATGAGGGTGTAATGGTGATAATGATGGTGGCAAAAGTAGTAAGTTAGTGATGAAATGTGAAAATGTAATTTAAAAAAAGTATAATCACAATAACTATTCTAGTATAATATTTGTGCATAATAAGAAATATAAACATCAAGAAAATCTTATGCTATACTTAGCATACCATATACAATATAAAAAAAACTTATGTTGTACTATGTTTCTTATACTATGATGTACTCTTCTCCTTGTGTTTGAAAACCAAACAATACCTAGCTTTAATTAATGGAAATCAATTTGAAAGTTTATAATTTTTTGTAAGAATTTGATGATGCAGGTTTGGTAAGAAAAAAAGGTTGACTATCTAACTATAAATTACTTCAATTTCTAGTATCTAAAAGAGATAAATCAAGAAAAGATGGATATTGATGCTGAGGAGTATCTAGTCAGATACAATTAAGATCCCATTGAAGACTCAAATTACTTTATAAAGAGTAATTTATCTTCGTCCCATGAACCAATACAGTAGTTGGTACGCTAACTAGAGCTAGGAATGTGGGGTCGACCAAGCAGGTTAGCTTACCTAACTCGCAATTTTTTGCAAGTTGGGCTAAAAAAATTTAGCCTACACTAATTGCGAGCTTTTTGGCCCACCCTATGTGGCCTGCGAGCCAACCTAATGCCGGGTGGGTTAGCCTACGTTGGCCCACTAGATTAAAAAAAAAAATTACAAAGACAACCGGATAGGATAGGAGGAACAAAACAAAGGCAGTCCACAGTAGCAACTTTAGAACAAAGATAGCTAAGACTAAAAAAGAAGAAGAAAGAAACTAGAAAAAAAACCCTCGCCCTCCTTTGCTTGTTGCCGTCAGTAGTTCTCTATTGTGTTCGTCCGTGACTCTTAAGTCTTCATCTCTTCTTTTCTTGCACGATATTGTTAGCATCCACGCACCAAATCTAGAGCTAGAAGTTACAATTTGCAAAACAAATTAATAATAATAAAAAAAAAATCCTCTACTCTAACGATTCTTCCTCTTCCTCTTCCTCTCTACTCTCCAATCTCCTCTCCTTAATCCTCAACTCCTCACCCCTCTACCATGACTTTAGTTCTTCAAAAAAAAAAAATTTGTAATTTTGTGGGTTAACCGACCTAACCCACATTTGCCCACATGGTAGGTTAAGCTAGCTTTTTCAGCCCACATTAAGTGCAGGCCAATGTGGGTTGGCCCACTTTAACTTGCGGACTAACTTGTTTGGCCCTCATTTCCGACTCTACACAAAATTGACTTGTCAACATCTTGTGATCCAAGGAGTACAATAAAGAATCCAAGTAGAGAATTGCACTAGCTTTATTGAAAGCCTTGTGCACATATTCTACTGGATTTAATCATAAGACTTGTGGTCTTAGATTCTCAGTAGAGAATTGTAGCAACTTTGTTAAAGTAAGTGTTACAACCTTGTTAAAGTTTAGAGTCATGTGTAGTAGCTTTGTTAAAGTATGGGTAGCAACCTTATTAAAGTTTAGAGTTGTGTGTGAAGAATCTTATCCTTTCATCTGTATAAGTCATGTAAGAACTATGGCTAAGCCTTATGCTACTTGTCTTGTCTAGTTATGTATTGGTTTCTCTATATAAGGGGCAACAAAATGAAAAAATTCTATGTGTTTTCTTTATTTATAGCATTCTAAAACTCCTCTCTTCTCCCTAACTCCTTTATAAAAGAAATTATTTGGATACTCGGTTTATCTTTTGATATTCTAAATATATTTTATACTTGTCTCTTATGAGAATCTTGTATATTAAAAATAAATCTAATGGAATAACAAAGGCTATATATGACTTTTTAATGTATTCCATAGAACATAAAATTTTGTAAATCGCCACTCAAGACAAGGTGGCCATTAAAAGGCCTAGTGATGAATAGTTTAATAGATTGGGATATTGTTTAGAACCTTATATTATTCTCATTCTATATTAAGTAAGTTGAAGAGTTGAATCTCGCATGATCAAGCCTCACCTTAGTCTCAAAGTCAAACAACTTTTTTTCTTTATGGGGATGGGATAGATAATAGCAATGGAAGATATAAACACTAACATATCACCATTGTAGAGGCAATGAGAGTATAATGACAATGATAATAATGGCAAAAGTGATAAGATAGTGATGAAATGTGAAAATATAATAAAAAAAGTATACGATAATATAAATCATATAACTATGATAAAACTATTCTACTATAACATTTGTACATAATAAGCAATATATATGTAACATCAAGAAAAGTATGTGCTATACTTAGCATACTGATAAGTGTTGGAAGACTATTAATTCTAGTATTTATTAGTTATAATTTTATATGGATTTCATGTGATTTGTGAAAAAAATGGTACCTATATGATTAAATTTTAATTTTAGGTGTTAATGGAGACAAAAGAAAGGTTTAAGGATGATATGAGCAAAAGTGAGGTGAAATTTAGTGAAAAATGAAGAAAATTGATTTTTAGTTTAGCACAACCCATGCAGACACCGGTGCTGAATGCAAAAAATGACCAATAGCTATACCAAAGTGTGCCCTAGGTTCAGTACAACCGTGCTGATGTCAGTAACAAGAATACAAGTTTGTTTGTTTTTTTTTTCAACCCTGTCCCAAGCATGGTCATGCTAAAGGCCGTGTTGAACTAGGTAATGAAGATAACGTGTTTCAAAGTTAGTACGACCTCGAGCATGGCCCTACTAACGCCCATGCTAAACCTTGTTTTTGCATAACTATAAATAGATGCCTTGTTTTATTTTTTAAGGAGATTTTTCTTCTAGCTTCGTTCTAAAAACCCTAGAGGAGCATTATTACAAACTTCAAGAGGAGAATTGTTTGAGCATCATTGGAGATCACAAAACAACATAAGAGATTACTCTTTTTATCATGAATCAATTATACTTCTCTAGATTCTTTGTTTTTATTGAAAACTCTATAGAGGAGTAATTTTTTATATCTTTTATTTTGTGAAATCCTAACCATGTGTTGAACATTGATTGATTAATGGATTGTTTATATCTTTGCATATATTTACGTGTTTCCATTGTTCTTGTGATTAATTTATACACACGAATTGATTGCATGTCTGATTTTTATTAGATTGAAAGAAGTTTCGTCTAGTAAATTAGATCTTCATGAATAGAGAGATAACATGTTTTGCCTAGAGATAGAAAAACATTGATTTTCTGCAATTAATCAGAATCTGTGAACTTAATGAAATTTTGCATGATGGTAGTAAGGAAGATGTCTCCATTATCTTGTGCAAGATTAAGAATTGGTTAACTTGAGAGAGTAATTAATTTTACTTGAGAATTCTTATGGTGCAAAGTGTAAATTGATTTGTTAATCGATATCTTATTTTGAGAATTTAAGGGTTAGGATGGAACAAGATGAGAGGTATATTTTGCTATTAAATATATATATTTTTTGATAATATCATTTAATTCTAGGATTATTAGGATTTGTTAATTGTTAATTTAAATCATAATTTCCATATCATAAATTAGACTAGATAGTAGAGAAAGGTAATACTGGTACTTGTTTTTTACATTCCAAAGGACGACACCCGTTAAATATATACTATAATTGATAGGTACACTACCTAACTGAATAGTAGGTTTTATTTATTATAAATTTAAAACTTAAGGCAATCGGTTAAATTCGAGCGGATCAAGTTTTTGACACCCGTCATATACAATGTACAACACAAAAAAAATAAATTTATATTATATTATTATATTTTTTATACTATATTATACTTTTCTCCTTATCATATGTTATATCTGAAAATTAAATCCCACATAGCTTTTAATTGATGGAAAGCAATTCCATATATTTAGAAGTATATAATTTTTCATAAGAACCAGATGATGCGGTTTGGGAAGGAAAAGAAAAGAAGAAGAAAAAAGTTGACTCACTAACTGTAAATTACTTGAATTTCTAATATCTAAAAGAGAAGAACGTAATTAAAAGCTATAAAACCATTAGTTATATTATTAAACACTGCATTTTCCATCACACTCTAAAACACACACAAACGGAAAAGGGTCATAAATCCTAAACCCTAAACCTGTCAAAACCTTGTCGTGACAAAGGAGGACATGAACCAACTGAAACCGAACAGGGACGATGGCAAAGTCACTCTCTCTGGTTCTATCCCATAAATCCCTTCTCTCTCTTCGCCCAAGCCTTATTATCACTTTCTCTCTCCTCCCAAAGTCTCACACGACAGCCACTCTCTTCCCTCTGTCGTCACCACCATCGTTCTTCTCTACAACCTCCACTCCATACCCACTTCAGTACGACCTCATCATTAACCGCCCAACTAAGTCCTCAATCGCCAGACCCCGTTGTCGACTTGCCCCCGATGACTCAGCACCTGAATTACCCGAAACCACCGCAAACGACGTCGAATTGGGTTTCGACGACTGGGTTGATAGGAAACTTTCCAAAACAAACGGGCCCAGATCGTCAAAATCCGATCTTTACGACTCTAAGACAAAGCTTCAGCTCACTGAGTCAACACTCCGTGACTCTCCCGAGTCGGACCCAGTGGAAAACACCTTAAACGACGTTGAATTGGGTTATCAAGATCGACTTAGATCGTCAAAAGAGGAACCTGATAAGTCCAAGAGGAAGTATTATAATAAAAGGATGAAGAGGATGTATGGTTCTGATTCGGATGATGAATATAGGAAGAAGTATGAGGAAGGTTATGTTGAACTGGAACCTGAAGTTGTGGATTTTAAAAGACTGCATAAGAGAGAAGAGGAATTGTATTTTTATGATGCTTTTGCTTACCCTTGGGAAAAGGATAAGCATTATAAGATGGTTTATCAATTGGAGAAGAAGTATTTTCCTGATCATTGTCTCGATAAGGCGTTTCTCGAACCTGGGGATTCCAGTAATGTAAATGCGAGTGTTGAGGATGTGAGACATGAAAGGAGGAGGACGAAGAAGGAGAAGAGAGGGGAGGATGATAGAAGATTGGTGTTTTTTGAGGAAGAGAAGGAAGTGGTGAAAAAGGATGTGATGGAGAAGAAGGTGGAGGATTTTTTTAAGAGTTTAAAGAAGGTTTCGAATAATAAAGGAAGTGATAACGTGAATGTGAATGTGACGAGTGATGAAGGAGAACCTTACATTTTGAAGAGAAGTGGTGAGCTTCCTCCTAGGTGGGATGGTCCATTTGGTACTATGGTTTTAATCAACAAACCCAAAGGTAATCAGCGTTACATATGTGATATATATGTCCTGTTGACAGTTGCTTTGCACATTTTCACATTATGGAGAATGATTACATACTTTACAAAAAGGCAACTGATTGAAAAGTTGAGAAGCTTTTTTATTTGGCCTCTTAATAGGTGTCTGGACACCCAATATAGGAGCTTTTGATTGTTATGCAATGGTGCTGTTTTGATATGTAGTGCAAAGAAATATGCATATTTTGGTTTTAGTCTTGTTGCTGCTGTATGTGGAATATATAAATGCCTGAGTCTTTACTTTGCAAGCATGAAGCAAATGAGACAGCATTGGGTGACCTCTATATTACTATAAGTTCATAAACAAAGATCATCAACTAGCATTGCAACCTTTTCTGGAATAAGGCAGCCACTTTGGTTCTGCACACAAGCTAAACTTGGTGTGGTGTCTTGTCCCATTGCATTTGCATATTGGTGATTACTGTATAACATTGATAGGATCCCGTAATTAGCGAGAATCTCAAGAATTCTTATTAGCCAAGGAGCAAGTTTACAAGAACTCTAGTTGAGAGGACCAGAACCTCCAGCCTACGGCTCAACTTTCAACTCTGTCAAAAACTACTCTAACAGAATTACTTTCTTCTATTTATACTAATTCCCTATGGCTAACAAACTTAGGTATCCTAACCACCTAGTGGTTAGTAGTTAGTAACTCCTTCTAACCAATTACACAATTAACAACTCAATACTAATCTGCCCTCTTATGCTTGCGCCTAACATAAACTCGAGTGATGTCGGGTCTATCATTACTCCCCCTCATAGTTTCACCTTGTCCTCAAGGTGAAATTCAAGAAATCTGCCAGCAATATCCTAAAAAATTTCCCAAGTTGCTTCAGAAGTAGAAAGACCCATCCATTGTATTAATACTTCCAATCCTGGACCAAAGGGAAGATTGCGAATTGCAAGTAATGCCATAGGTTTCACCTGCATGCTATCCAGTATCAACAATTGATTAGGCACTGCTGTAGCCACATCATTTGGGCCTAGAACTTTTCGAAGCTGAGAGATGTGAAAGACTGAATGTATCCGAGCTGTAGAAGGTAGGCGCAGCTGATATGCCACTGCCCTAATGCGCTTGATAACTTCAAAAGGGCCAAAGTAACGAGGTGCTAACTTTTCATTATTTCGCTTGCCCAATGAATGCTGTCTATAGGGTGCCAACTTGACAAAAACTTTATCACCAATCTTAAACTCCACCTCCCTCCTTTTCCCATCGGCCACTAACTTCATCCTCTGTTGTGCAAGCAAAAGATGATGACGTAACTCAGATAAGAAATGGTCACGTTCTTGCAGCAAAGTATCCACGGAATCATAGGCAGTAGAATGAACGTTGTAGGTAGTAAGCATAGGAGGATCTCGACCATATAGAACCTTGAATGGTGTTGTACCTAAAGTGGAGTGGAAAGAAGTATTATAGCAATACTTAGCCCAACTCAACCAATGACTCCAACACTGAGGTTGCTGGCTAGTAAAGCACCATAAATATGCTTCCAAACACCTGTTCACCACCTCGGTTTGGCCATCTGTTTGGGGCTGATAAGCTGAGCTATGCTTCAAAATGGTCCCTTGTAATTCGAGCAATTCTTGCCAAAACTTACTGAGAAAAACCTTATCTTTATCCGACACAATGGAGTGTGGATATCCATGCAACCGAACCACTTCTTTAATAAAAAGAGAAGCCACCGATTGAGCTGTGTAAGGATGCTTTAATGGAATAAAATGAGCATACTTACTAAGTCTGTCCACAACGACTAGGATAGCTGAAAACCCTTGCGATTTAGGAAGACTTTCAATGAAATCCATAGCAATGTCCTCCCATACTCTCATTGGCACGGGTAAAGGTTGCAACAGACCAGCTGGAGAAAGGGAGAGATACTTATTTTGCTGACACGTAATACACTCGGCTACAAACTTATACACATCCCGCTTCATCCCTTCCCAATACAACTCACCAGCTAGTCTCTTATACGTCTTAAGAGCTCCTCCATGACCAACTATATGACTTCGGTGACTATCAGCACGCAACGCTGGAATCAAAGAAGAAGTCCTTGGAATCACTAATCGATCTTTATAGAAAAGACGACCTTGAACCACTGTATATGGAACATGCGCTCCACCATCTATCAAAATGTCTTGTTTTAACTTGGATAGTTTAGGATCAGCATCAATCTCGTCCAATATCTTATCTATATCCACCAGTCTCACCACTGTCACAAACATCAACTCCCCACTACTGGAAATTCTGGACAGTGCATCTGCTACCATGTTCTCTCTCCTAGCCTTGTATTCAATGCTGAAATCATAACCCAACAATTTTGACAACCATCGTTGATAATCCAAATGGATCTCTCTTTGTTCCAACAAAAATTTTAGTAATTTCTGATCTGTTCTGATAACAAATCGATGTCTCAACAGATAGGAGCGCCATCTCTTTATTGCCAAAACTATAGCCAACAATTCACGTTCATAAGCTGACTTATGACTTCTTGCTCCCGATAGAACTTGACTATAATAAGCAATTGGCTAATTATTTTGCATCAAAACAGCTCCTATGGCATGGGAGGAAGCATCAGTCTCTACTACAAATGGTTTGGAAAAATCAGGTAGTGCGAGGACTGGTGTCAACGTCATAGCTTGCTTGAGATGTTGAAATACCTCTTCACTGTCTTTGTTCTACTTGAAGCTCCCTTTTTTAAGCATCTAAGTCAAAGGCCATGCAATTTCTCCATAATCCCTTACAAATTTCCTATAATAACCAGTTAAACCAAAAAAACTTCGCAACTCCTTAACATTTCTGGGTCTTGGCCAATTTACCATCACGTGAATTTTCTTCATGTCTGTTGCCACTCCTTCACTGGAAATGATATGATCGAGATACTCAAGTGTAGCTTGTCCAAAAATACATTTCTTTGGATTCGCATATAGCTGGTGAGAACATAAAACACTCAATACCACTCTTAAATGCTTCACGTGATCATCAATGCTCCCACTGTAGATTAGAATATCATCAAAAAATACTAATACAAACTTCCGTAGATAAGGTTTAAAGATATGATTCATAAGAGATTGAAAAGTAGCTAGAGCATTAGTCAATCCGAAGGGCATTACAAAAAACTCATAATGTCCCTCATGAGTCCGAAACGCTATCTTCACAACATCCTCCTTCTTCATTCGTATTTGATGATATCCGGATTTCAAATCAACCTTCGAAAAAATTGTCGCCCCTTGTAATTCATCAAGCAACTCGTCTATAATGGGAATCGGAAATTTATCCACAACTGTCACTTTATTTAAGGCCCTATAATCCACACAAAAACGCCAGCCTCTATCCTTCTTCTTCACCAATAGTACTAGGCTTGCAAAAGGACTAACACTTGGCTGGATAATACTCGAATCCATCATCTCCTTCACTAATTTTTCTGGAATTGAGAATATTTGTATGGCCTTACTGATACTGCATTAACCCCCTCCTTCAACACAATAGAATGATCTTTAAATCGCTCCGGGGGTAATTGGTATGGCATGTTGAATACTGCCTCGAATTCCTCCAACACAGATTGAATTTCCCTTGGAATTAGATACTGATCCTTCAACTCCCCAACGCCCATCACTCCTAACTGCAGTAAGTAGACTGCATCATCTTCCTCTATTGACCTCATCAAATTCTTCATACTCACAGGGGTCTTTGAAAGAGTAGAAACTCCTTTAATGATGAAACTCTGTTCCCCTTGTGAAAATTCCATGGTCATCTTACTCCAATCATTCACCACCTTTCCCAAAGTCTGTAACCACTTGATTCCCAGAATGATATCACAACTTCCTAACTTCATAGGTAGATATTCCTCGTCTATCCATACTCCTTGTACTGACAATATTACACCCGTACAAACCCCTTCTCCTTTAATTTTCAACCCATTCCCCATTGCTACCACATACTTCTCAGTTTTATCCATCCTACAATCCAACAGCTTCAACAACTTGCAAGAAATGAAATTATGTGTAGCCCCACTATCAATTAACACAATTACTTCTCTACCTTCTACCATTCCTCTTACCTTCATTGTTCTGGGAAAAGTAAATCCCATAACTGACCCTGCTGCCAACTCTATAGTTTGAAGAGTTTCCTCCACCTTTTCCTCACTATTTACTTCACCAAACTCTTCTTCATCATCCATTGCAGCTAACACTTGTAATTCCATTCTTTTGCATCTATGCCCAGGACTAAACTTTTCATCACATCTAAAACAAAGGCCTTTCGCTATCTTGTCTTGTAATGCCCCTAAGGTTAGCCTTCTATATCCTCCTGTATTTTGACTCTTATTCCCTTCTACTATCTTATTATTTGACGACATATTAAATCGATTTTCACCACTTCCCAACTATTCCTTCCTTCTGCCAACTCCCCTCGATTCCAATTTTAGTCCCATATTTCCCACTCTACTTCCTATCCCGTTTCGACTCCATCTACTTACCCCCATCCTCCTTAACTTCTCTTCTACTTGTTAGGCTAACTCCATCATTTCTCCCAAACTCCTAGGCTTCAAAATTTGTATTTCCAACCTTATTTCATCTACCAATCCATTCATAAACGTGCTTTCAAGCATGGAATCAGGCAACTCAGGCAGTGGAGCAGCCAACTCTAGAAACCTATTGATAAATTCCGCTAATATGCCATTTTGCTTGATTGCTAATAACCTTTAACATTGTGTTCCTTCATGAGCAGGACGAAATTTTTGTATTAGCAACTTCTTACACTCTTGCCAATCTACAATCGGTCTTCGCCCTTCCATCCAACGGAACCAAGTCAGTGCATCTTTCTCCAAACTCATTTCAACCAATTCCATCTTTTCCATCTTCGAAAATCTCCCTACTGAAAAGAATCGTTTTACTCGATAAATCCATCCATCAGGATCTTCTCCTCCAAATACAGGCATCTCAATCCTTCTTGTCCGACAATCTCTTCTGGATTCTCCGTGACGCCCCATCCCTATAGGTGGATCAATTTGGCATCTTGAATCATTCTGCATGTCATTACTTTCATATTGCTCATCTAACTCAATCGGATCTTTCCCTAACTCCTTTCTGCGATGAGGTTCCGGTCGAGCTTCATCCACTTTGTTCATCACCAGACCTTCCACACCATCATTTTTTTTCCACGACAGTAACACTGTCAACAACATACTCTGCATCTCCGACTTCATCCGTTCACACATCTCTTGATTCGAACGTTCAAGTTGTCTCTGAAAATCATGATGAACTTGACTAATTGCTCTCTGGATCTCTTCCTTATCATTTCTCCTTTCCTCTCGAAAAACTTCCAAATCCCTCTCTATTCCTTCTATTCGGTTGTCAGCCTTCTTAGCAGCCATCTTCTAGATTCGACGGCTCTGATACCAATTGATAGGATCCCGTAATTAGCAAGAATCCCACGAATTCTTATTAGCCAAGGAGCAAGTTTACAAGAACTTTGGTTGAGAGGACCGGAACCTCCAGCCTATGGCTCAACTTTCAACTCTGTCAAAAACTACTCTAACAGAATTACTTTATTCTATTTATACTAATTCCCTATAGCTAACAAACTTAGGTATCCTAACCACCTAGTGGTTAGTAGTTAGTAACTCCTTTCTAACCAATTACACAATTAACAACTCAATACTAATCTGCCCTCTTATGCTTGCACCTAACATAAATTCGAGTGATGTCGAGTCTATCAAACATATGGATGTGTTTTGGAGTATCACTTCCAAGGAATTGATGCTGTTGACTTGGATTTGAGGCAACTTTGTTGTTTGATGGCCTGTTGTATGCTGATTGATATCAAGGCTATAGTTATTGTACTTGAACTCTTTAATGGATATGTGGATAATCTTCCTGATAACAACACGACAAATCTGGAGTCTGATTTTTGTTACTGTTTAGAGGGGAGAATACAAAGTGGTATTTATTCTATGCCCTATATAAATGGGATACCTTTCATATGTTTGCATCAATATAGCACTAGGGTCGATGGCACTAAAAAATAGGTTTATTTAGCTGGCCTTTATGGGATAGTGTTCATAAACTGTCAAATCTATCTGTTCATATTCAAATGGTCTGGCTGTACTAGAGGTTGCATCTCTGTTTCTTTCATTATGTTGATTGTAATTCGTTTTAGGAGAAATCTTTTTTTTTTTTTTCGATAATTAATAATTTATTAAATTGTAATATTGAGTAATACAATACAGGAAAAGTAAATTACAAGGAGCACATCAACGATGAGTGTGCTAGCATACTAATCCTAGGCACTAGTGTAAAGGATGGTGATAGGATTACAATGGCCTTATGTAGGCTCATATGTGATTTGCTAGTATGCTAATTCCTGGGAGATCATTCCCTAGACGCAATTGGTTTCGGGTGCGCCATATACAATAGACTGCTGCTGCTAAAGTTGCATGCCACCTCTGATGTGTCGGTGAGTCTCCCAAAGTCATAAAAAATCTAGTCACTTGTTCCCAGTTGTTGGAGTAAGCTGGACAATTCATGTATTCACAGACTATACTCCAGACTTGCGATGTGTAATCGCACTGGAAGAAAAGGTGGGCATGATCCTCCGGAAGCCGGTTAAATTGGAGGCAAGTAGTAGACTGCACTAGTCCCCATCGGTGTACCCTATCAAGGGTGGATAATTTCCTTAACCAAGCCAACCATAGTACGAAGGCATGTCTAGGGAGGGGGGTTTTATTCCATACTACTCTCTGCCAAGGCACACTGGGTCTTGGGGGGTTGAGGAAAGTATAACCACTTTTTATGGTGTACTCTCCAGATCGTGAGTGCTTCCAACAAAGTCGGTCCTGCTCTGTGCTATTCGGTTTAATGGAGTGGGGAATGCTAATACTATTCCATGGTGGTCCCTCCGGGATACTCCATTCATTGCCACTCATTATGGAGCATAGCCTTGTGTTATCTGGAAAGCCCGTGCTGTGCATGACCCGAGCACTAAACAAGGTATCCAAAGGTCCTGTCGGGAGCCAAAAGTCTGCCCATAGGGAAATATCAAGGCCATTATTTGGTTCCCAATAGAAGGAAGATCTAACCAAACCTCTCAGCTTAAGTAATTTCTTCCATGCCCATGAACAGACGGCTGGTGCCTTGGAAGACTAGAAATTCTTTCCCTTGAGTAGAGTGGAATGAACCCATTCCGGCCATAAGCTCTTTGTTCCCTGCTTGCAGAGTCTCCAAATGTGCTTGATTTGGATGGCTTTGTTCCACAAGTGGA
The DNA here is from genome assembly GCA_037954665.1 of Laguncularia racemosa. Taxonomy (NCBI): domain Eukaryota; kingdom Viridiplantae; phylum Streptophyta; class Magnoliopsida; order Myrtales; family Combretaceae; genus Laguncularia; species Laguncularia racemosa. The sequence continues at coordinate 3,300,622 of JBBMOL010000001.1, read as the reverse complement.
TGTCCAGTAACCCTAGGCCACCACTTCCTTTTGGTTGACACACTTAAGCCTATTTGACTTTGGCTTTAGTGAATATGTGCAGGTTGCCGCTCCAGAGGAAATTCCTAAGTAGCTGTTTTATTTTTGTAACAACCGACTTTGGAAGGATGAAGATGGAGCACCAATAGACCTGCATGGAGACAAGGACAGATCTGATTAACTGAAGCCTACCCGCATAGGATAAGTGCTTTGCTGTCCACGAGGTGATTCGAGTCAAGGTGCGTTCCATTAGCATCTTACAATCCTGTCTTTTGAGCTTCGACGAGATGAGGGGAACCCCTAGGTACCGCACCGGTAGTTTGCCTTCACTGAACTGAGTGCACTGGATTATGGCCTCATTTATACTTGTTGGGACCTGAGAAAAGAAAATGCTACTCTTGTGGTTATTTATTGCCAATCCCGAGATGGCCTGGAAGTCCTGCAAGGTTTGTCCTACCAAAGAGATAGATTCCTTGTTCCCCCTGGCAAATATGAGGAGGTCATCTGCAAAACAGAGATAGGTGAGGCGTTCATTTTGGCATCTCCAATGAAGTGAGTACCCCAGATGCCGTATTAGTTGTCTCAATTGCATGGAGAGAATTTCCATACAAAGGACGAATAGGTAAGGAGATATAGGGTCTCCCTGCCTTAAGCCTCTTTTGCTCGCAAAAAAACCCACTAACTCCCCATTGATGTTGATAGAGTATTTTGGCGTTGATATGCACTGACTCATTAGCCTACAGAAATGGGAAGGAAAATGCATAGCCGAAAGAACCCCTAGCACAAAATCCCACCTCACCGTATCATAGGCCTTTTGGAGATCCACCTTCATCATGCAGCGAGGAGCTCCTGCTTTGGCATGATAATTTGTCATGAGTTCCTGGGCTAAGAAGATATTATCCGAAATCTTCCTGCCCGGGACAAAAGCCGCCTGTTCCCGCCCCACTAGGGATGGTAAAACCGATTTCATCCTTGCTGCAAGCACCTTAGATATCGCCTTATAAATGACATTGCAACATGCAATTGGCCTGAAGTCCCCCAATTTAGTGGGGTTGGCCACTTTGGGTACTAGAGTGATGGCCGTGTTGTTTATCTCTTTCAGTAGATGCCCTGATGTCATGAACTCTCTATTGGCAATGATCAAGTCCTCACCTATAATGTCCCAAGATTTCTTGAAGAACAGAGCAGAGAATCCATCCGGGCCAGGAGCCTTTCCATTCTCTTGCGATGTGAATCCCCACTTTATCTCCTCGTCTGAGTAGTCAGCAACGAGGTCAATTTGTTGTTGGTTTGTAAGAGTCCGTGGTAACAAACTCCCCACATCGACAGTGGTGGTAGGAGCTGTAGGTGGGATATATAAATGTTGGAAATAGTGGAGTATCTCTAGCCCGACCTCCTCTTCCCCTACCACCTCACTGCCATCCTCACGGGTCAGTCTGTGGATGGAGCTTCGGTTGTGAAGACTCTTCATGACTTTGTGGAAGTAAGCCGTATTTTTGTCCCCCAACTCCAACCATTTGGACCTGGACTTCTGTTTGAAAAAACTCTCCTCTGCCCCCCTAAGGGTATAGTACTCTTTGTACGCTATCCGCTCCTCTTCTAACTGGTTGGTGTCCCCAGCCTCATGTATGGCTTCTTGCACTTGCACCAATCGTCGCTTCGCGTCTTGTACTCTTTGCGATATGTTGGAGAATTCAGTTCTGTTTAAGCTTTTGAGCCCTTCCTTAACTAGCTTTAATTTCTGAACTACCTGAAACATAAGGGAGCCCTGGATATCCCTCTTCCGAATGGCACTAACTAGGTCATGGAATCCTTCATGGTTGGCCCAATAATTGAAGAATTTGAAAGGGCTCCTTCGGGTCCTCAATCCATATTCCATACGGACCACAACTAGTGAATGATCGGATATGATAGGTGGAAGGAACTGGGCATGAGCATTTGGATGCAAATTCATCCAAGGTAGGTTAACCATGGCACGGTCAAGCTTCCTAAGGATAAGCGCCTGCTGCTGGTTGTTGGTCCATGTGAAGAAATCCCCAGAATATCTCAAATCTTCTACCTCTACTTTAGCTAGGCATCTCTGGAACTCTAACATTGCCTCCGTGACTGATGCTCGGCCTCCTTCTTTCTCTGTGACTAGGCGAGTGGTGTTGAAATCGCCCATGACCAGCCACGGCCTATCACCTATAGCCTGAGCCAACCCCTCAAGATGCAACCATAGGTCCTTGCGTTCTCTATCATTATTGGATCCATAGACAAAGGTGAGTGCCATAATACTGTTCGCTCTCAAGTTTGTCACGGTACAATGTAGAAATTGTGTGTGTTCCTTTTCCATACATATATGCCACTCCCTTGGTTGCTACGCTATCCAAATGCGCTTCCGTGCCATGGAGTTAACCCATACTTGCCAATTCGGTCCCAATCTATTCTTGACGGAAGCCTCATTTGCTGCACTTACTTTAGCTTCCAATAGGCCAATCAAACTGATGTTATGCATAGCACACAACTTCCTAACCTCCGAAAGTTTTATGGGGTCATTTAGACCCCTAACATTCCATGCTGCCACTGACATGGAGATGTGAAGACAATACTGTTAGGTGAAATTCCGACTCCTCTTGCGCTGCTTCTTCTTCCTGCGACTAGAGGAGCTAGAACTTCTGTTGGCCATGGGTTGAGTTCTCGAACTTTGGTTCATATGAACCAATAATTTGTTTAGTGGGGTATTCTCAAAATCAACATCCCCATCTGCCACGTCTCCTCCTTGATCAGCCATTGGCGTGTTCGTGACACGGCTAGGGGAGATTGGCATCACGGCTGTTGCCAGGGGCTTCTCTTCTGCTGCTAGGGCTACTGCAGACTTCACGCCAAGTGCTTGACAGCCATTGTCCACTTCCATCCGCTCGACCAATGTTCTCCTCAGATTATGGGGACCGTCTCCAGACTCCTTGGCAATGCAGGCTTCCTTTGGTGGCATCTCGTGCCCTCCATTTGGTGCCCCTCCTGTAGCTACTGTCTTGCACTTAGAAGGTGTCAGGCTTGGTGCACTGGTGGGATGGTGTTGGTGGTCATCGCATGACTCTGGCCTGACCTTCTCCTCACTCCGCAGCGCCTGCTGGCCAGCGTCTGTTCGTGGGGCGACCGAGCTGCTTTCCGCAACCTTAAATTCTCCCTCTTTCCTCTGAGTGGTCTTTGCAGGTTGACATTTATGCCCAAACACCTTGCATGTCGCACAACGTGGAGGCAGCCATTGGTATTCCACCTTGACTTCCACAGCCACACCGTTCTCACCCTCCACCCTTACTTGTTTGACTAGTTCCTCACGAGCATCAAGTTCCACCAGCACCCTTGCATGGTTTGCACACTGCCTCCTAGCCGTTAGGACATTAGCCTTGAGTGGCACTCCCACGCCACTGACTATGTGGCTCAAGCCTTCCGCCCCTAGGTATTCGCATGGAATTCGTGAGAAAGTAGCCCACACGGGGATGTTGGTGGGTTACGCCTTATCTAGTGGCATGCCCTTCCTCCATTTCTGCAAAATAAGAAAACGTTGGGCGAAATGCCATGTCTTCTCCAAGACTAGTGTTGTGTCGCTCTCCCCTCCAAACCGGAAATAGAAAAATCCTTCCAAGCTGCCTGGTACATCCACGAGGCCATATTCCTTCCAGAGTTTGAAGGCAATGGAACGGACTAAAGAGTATGGTAGCTTGCGGCCAAGGAAATAGCCCACGAGTGTGGTGTTCCAAAAAGCCGCTCCCAGGTCCCCAATTGCCTTGGGTATGTGCATTGTTGGGGAAGGGCCCTTGGCGGCCGGCGGCACGTATTGCATGGGAAACACCGGTGTGCTGTCCTCTGCCTTGGAGCTGCATGCTGGTGCATAAGTTCTGGCGGCCGGAGACGCCTGTGCAGGTGCAGGTGGGTGACCGTTGCTAAGTGGAATCCGATTGGTCTCCTCAAGGGTCCGAGAATGTGCTGTGTCTCTTCCCCATGCAATATTTCCAGAAGTGGAATTATTTTGGCCGGCACGTGGGGTGTGGCTAGGATGTGTGGCTATTTTGGTGCTTGTGGGCCTGCTGTTGCAGGTATTAGACCTGCTATGGTCTGTGTTGGCACAAGGCTCCACATTGCCTTTCCTAGCTATGGTTTTTCCTTTCTCTTTCCTAGCTGGAAAAGCAGGGCATTGACTTGTCATATTTGGGTTGACATTAAATGCCACCTCAGAAACCGTGCTCACCTCCGGATGAGCTTTTTGGTCTTGCACTCCCAAGTGTAGTCCACTATCGGTGGCATTGTTCATAGTCACCTCCACAAGCGGTGATTGACGGCTGTCCGGCACAGCTGCATTGGCCGGAATTGTCATGGTGGATAGTATACTGGTTGGTGGTGTATAACTACTGAACTAGGCTAACGGGGTTGGTTGCGGTGGTTCCTAAGGGTCCTATGGGTGAGTGTGTATAGGAAAGTGTGGGGAGGAGAGAGAAGAGAGCATTTTCAAAAGTTATTAATGCAGCTCTTGAGCATCTTTTCTTTTTAGGAGAAATCTTTGTTGCTTCCATTTTTGTTTTTCCTGAACTCAAAAGTAAAATGATTGTACTGATTGCAACACAGGATGGACATCGTTCACGGTTTGTGGAAAGCTTCGGCGTCTGGTCAAGGTGAAGAAGGTATCTGTTTATTATCGAGGGCAATGTGCATAGTTGCAATTTTTTTGTGACTTTTCCCTTCTAATTTTGGCTCAACTCTCCCTGTTATTTATAGAGTTCTCATGCAGGTTGGGCATGCTGGGACTCTTGATCCCATGGCAACTGGTTTATTAATAGTATGTGTTGGAAAAGCAACAAAGTTAGTGGATAGGTAAGATTTAAATATCCAAGCAATTTTTATTTGCTTTTACTTCCACATTGTGCAATAGGTGGACCTTTCGTATGCAGTGGAATGAACTGTGTCCCCTAGTGATTCTACTTATTCTCATTGCAGATATCAAGGTATGATAAAGGGTTATAGTGGGGTTTTCCGTTTGGGGGAAGCCACATCAACTTGGGATGCTGATTCGCCAGTATGTACCATCCATCTAACTGCTGCCATTTACTTTTATTCACTTATTTCAATCACATTGATTATGTTTCACTAATTGATTGTCATCAGTACAAGTGGCAGAAATTATGGGTTGAATCTTTGTTGGTAATTTTGGAGGATGAGATGCACCATTTGGCTTTATTTTTATATGACCTTCATGTAATGTAACCTTGAGAGAAAGCCTAGGAATAGCTAAGAGACATTTCAAACAGATATAATAGGATTTATATAGCTGCGAGTGGGATAAGATGTCCTCTTCTTGTTTCTGTATCCACAACTTTGTTTTTTGTTAGTGTCAATTATTATGATTTACAAGACACTTGATTTGAACTATAGTAAATATGCAATGGTCATCAAAAAGTTTATAGAAAGGGACTGAGTTTATGATTTCTTAATTGGTATAAATTCTGAATTTGATCTTGTACAAATTCAAATTCTAGGCAAACTTGAATTTCTCCCTCTAATTGAAGCAATATCTTTGGTTCGGAACCAATTGGTGTCAGCAAAAATGCTCTCTTCTCTCTCCTCCCCACACACTTCCCTATACACTCTCACCCGTAGGACCCTTAGGAACCACCGCAACCAACCCCTTAGCCTAGTTTAGTAGTTTATACACCACCTACCAGTATACTATCCACCATGACAACTCTGGCCAAGGAAGCTGTGCCGGACGGCCGTCAGTCGCCGCTTGTGGAGGCGACAATGAACAATGCCACCGGTAGTGGCCTAAAATTCGGAGTGCAAGACCAATTTGCTCATTAGGAGGTGAGCACGGTTTCTGAGGTGGCATTTAATGTCAACCCAAAAATGGCAAGTCAATGCCCTGCTTTTCCAATTGGGAAAGAGAAAGGAAAAACCATAGCTAGGGAAGGCAATGTGGAGCCTTGTGCCAACACATATCATAGCAGGCCTAATACCTGCAACCGCAGCCCCACAAGCACCAAATTAGCCACACATCCTAGCCACGCCCCACGTGCAGTCCAAAATAATCCCATTTCTGGAAATCCTGCATTGGGAAGAGACACAGCACATTCCCAGACCCTTGAGGAGGCCAACCGGATTCCACTTAGCAACGGTCACCCACCTGCACCTGCACAGGCGTCTTCGGCCGCTAGAACTTATGCTCAAGCATGCAGCTCCAAGGCGGAGGACAGCACACCGGTGCTTCCCTTACAATATGTGCCGCCGACCGCCAAGGGCCCTTCCCCAACGGTGCACATACCCAAGGCAGTCGGGGACCTGGGAGTGGCTTTTTGGAACACCACCCTCGTGGGCTATTTCCTTGGCCGCAAGCTGCCATACTCTTTAGTCCGTTCCATTGCCTTCAAACTCTGGAAGGAATATGGCCTCGTGGATGTACTAGGCAGCTTGGAAGGATTCTTCTACTTCCGGTTTGGTGGGGAGAGCGACACAACACTTGTCTTGGAGAAGACATGGCATTTCGCCCAACGTTTTCTTATTCTGCAGAAATGGAGGAAGGGCATGCCACTAGACAAGGCGCAACCCACCAACATCCCCGTGTGGGCCACTTTCTCGCGAATTCCATGCGAATACTTAGGGGCGGAAGGCTTGAGCCACATAGTCAGTGGCGTGGGAGTGCCACTCAAGGCTGATGTCTTAACGGCTAGGAGGCAACGTGCAAACCATGCGAGGGTGCTGGTGGAAGTTGATGCTCGTGAGGACCTGGTCACCCAAGTAAGGGTGGAGGGTGAGAACGGTGTGGCTGTGGAAGTCAAGGTGGAATACCAATGGCTGCCTCCACGTTGTGCAAAATGCAAGGTGTTTGAGCATAAATGTCAACCCGCACAGACCACTCAAAGGAAAGAGGGAGAATCTACGGATGTGGCGAGCAGCCCGTTTGCCCCACGATCAGATGTTGGCCAGAAGGTGCTGCGGTGTGAGGAGAAGGTCAGGCCAGAGTCATGCGCTGACCACCAACACCATCCCACCAGTGCACCAAGCTTGACACCTTCTAAGTGCAAGACGGTAGATAGGGGAGCGGCACTACATGGTGGGCATGTGATGCCAACAAAGGCAGCCTGCACTGCCAAGAAGCTTGTAGACGACCCCAGTAATCTGAGGAGAACATTGGTTGAACGGATGGAGGTGGACAGTGGATGTCAAGCACCTGGTGTGAAATCTGCAGCAGCCCTGGCGGAAGTAGATAAGCCCCTTGCAACAGCTGAGATGCCAATCTCCCCTAGCCGTGTGACGAACACGCCAATGGCTGGTCAAGGAGGAGACGTGGCAGATGGGGATGTTGATTTTGACAACACCCCACTCAACAAATTATTGGTTCATATGAACCAAATGTCGGGAACTCAACCCATGGCCAACAGAAGTTCTAGCTCCTCTAGTCGCAGGAAGAAGAAGCGGCACAAGAGGAGTCGGAATTTCACCTAACAGTATTGTCTTCACATCTCCATGTCAGTGGCAACATGGAATGTAAGGGGTCTAAATGACCCCATAAAAATTTCGGAGGTTAGGAGGTTGTGTGCTATGCATAGCATTAGTTTGATTGGCCTATTGGAAGCTAAAGTAAGTGCAGCAAATGAGGCTTCCGTTAAGAATAGGTTGGGTCCGAATTGGCAAGTATGGGTAAACTCCATGGCACGGAAACGCATCTGGATAGCGTGGCAATCAAGGGAGTGGCATATATGTGTGGAAAAGGAACACACACAATTTCTACATTGTACCATGACAAACTTGAGAGCGAACAGTATTATGGCACTCACTTTTGTCTATGGATCCAATAATGATAGAGAACGCAAGGACCTATGGTTGAATCTTGAGGGGTTGGCCCAAGCTATAGGTGATAGACCGTGGCTGGTCATGGGCGATTTCAACACTACTCGCCTAGTCACAGAGAAAGAAGGAGGCCGAGCATCAGTCACGGAGGCAATGTTGGAGTTCTAGAGATGCCTAGCTAAAGTGGAGGTGGAAGATTTGAGATATTCTGGGGATTTCTTCACATAGACCAATAAACAGCAGCAGGCGCCTATCCTTAGGAAGCTTGATCGGGCCATGGTTAATCTACCTTGGATGAATTTGCATCCAAATGCTCATGCCCAATTCCTTCCACCTATCATATCCGATCACTCACTAGTTGTGGTCCGTATGGAATATGGATTGAGGACTCGAAGGAGCCTTTTCAAATTCTTCAATTATTGGGCAGACCATGAAGGTTTCCATGACCTAGTTAGCGCCATATGAAAGAGGGATATCCAGGGCTCCCATATGTTTCAGGTAGTTCAGAAATTAAAGCTAGTTAACGAGGGGCTCAAAAGCTTAAACAGAATTGAATTCTCCAACATATCGCTAAGAGTACAAGACGCGAAGCGACGGTTGGTGCAGGTGCAAGTGCAAGAAGCCATACATGAGGCTGGGGACATCAACCGGTTGGAAGAGGAGCGGATAGCCTACAAAGAGTATTATACTCTAAGGGGGGGCGGAGGAGAGCTTGTTTAAACAGAAGTCCAGGTCCAAATGGTTGGAGTTGGGGGATAAAAATACAACTTATTTCCACAAAGCCATGAAGAGTCTTCACAACCGAAGCTCCATCCACAAACTGACCCGTGAGGATGGTAGTGAGGTGGCAGGGGAAGAGGAGGTCGGGCAAGAGATACTCCACTATTTCCAACACTTATATAACCCACCTACAACTCCTACCACCACTGTCGATGTGGGGAGTTTGTTACCACGGACTCTTACTAACCAACAACAAATCGGCCTCATTGCTAATTACTCAGATGAGGAGATAAAGTGGGGATTCACATCGCAGGCGAATGGAAAAGCTCCTAGCCCAGATGGATTCTCTGCTCTGTTCTTTAAGAAAGCCTGGGACATAATAGGTGAGGACTTGATCATTGCCACTAGAGAGTTCATGACATCAGGGCATCTACTGAAAGAGATAAACAACACGGCCATCACTCTAGTACCCAAAGTGGCCAACCCCACTAGACTGGGGGACTTCAGGCCAATTGCATGCTGAGGCGATATCTAAGGTGCTTGTAGCAAGGATGAAATCGGTTTTGCCATCCCTAGTGGGGCGAGAACAGGCAGCTTTTGTCCCGGGCAGGAAGATTTCGGATAATATTTTCTTAGCCCAGGAACTCATGGCAAATTATCATGCCAAAGTAGGAGCTCCTCGCTGCATGATGAAGGCGGATCTCCAAAAAGCCTATGATACAGTGAGGTGGGATTTTGTGCTAGGGGTTCTTTCGGCTATGCATTTTCCTCCCCAATTCTGTAGGCTAATGAGTCAATGCATATCGACGCCAAAATACTCTGTCAACATAAATGGGGAACTAGTGGGTTTCTTTGAGAGCAAAAGAGGCTTAAGGCAAGGAGATCCTATCTCTCCATGCGATTGAGACAACTAATACAGCATCCGGGATACTCACTTCATTGGAGATGCCAGAATGAACGCCTCACCCATCTCTGTTTTGCAGATGACCTCCTCATATTTGCCAGGGGGAACAAGGAATCTATCTCTTTGGTACGACAAACCTTGCAGGACTTCCAGGCCATCTCGGGAATGGCAATAAATAACCATAAGAGTAGCATTTTCTTTTCTCAGGTCCCAGTAAGTATAAAGGCGGCCATAATCCAGTGCACTCAGTTCAATGAAGGCAAGCTACCGGTGCGGTACCTAGGGGTTCCCCTCATCTCATCGAAGCTCAAAAGACAGGATTGTGAGATGTTAGTGGAACGCACATTGGCTCGAATCACCTCGTGGACAGCAAAGCACTTATCCTATGCTGGTAGGCTTCAGTTAATTAGATCTGTCCTCTTCTCCATGCAGGTCTATTAGTGCTCCATCTTCATCCTTCCGAAATCGGTTGTCACAAAAATAGAATAGCTACTTAGGAATTTCCTCTGGAGTGGCAATCCACACATATTCACCAAAGCCAAAGTCAAATGAGCTGAAGTGTGTGAACCAAAAGGAAGTGGTGGCTTAGGGTTACTGGACATCCACCTGTGGAACAAAGCCATCCAAATCAAGCACATATGGAGACTCTGCAAGCAGGGAACAAAGAGCTTATGGCCGGAATGGGTTCATTCCACTCTACTCAAGGGAAAGAATTTCTGGTCTTCCAAGGCACCAGCCGTCTGTTCATGGACATGGAAGAAATTACTCTAGCTGAGAGGTTTGGTTAGATCATTCTTCTATTGGGAACCAAACAATGGCCTTGATATTTCTCTATGGGCAGACTTTTGGCTCTCGACAGGACCTTTGGATACCTTGTTTAGTGCTCGGGTCATGCACAGCACAGGCTTTCCAGACAACACAAGGCTATGCTCCATAATGAGTGGCAACGAATGGAGTATCCCAGAGGGCCACCATGGAATAGTTTTAGCATTCCCCACTCCATCAAACCGAATAGCATAGAGCCGGACTGACTTCGTTGGAAACACTCACGATCTGGAGAGTACACCATAAAGAGTGGTTATGCTTTCCTCAACCCCCCAAGACCCAGAGTACCTTGGCAGAGTCGTATGGAATAAAACCTCCCTCCCTAGACATGCCTTCATACTATGGTTGGCTTGGTTAAGGAAATTATCCACCCTTGATAGGGTACACCGTTGGGGACTAGTGCAGTCTACTATTTACCTCCTATGTAACCGGCATCCGGAGGACCACGCCCACCTTTTCTTCCAATGCGATTACACATCGCAAGTCTAGAGTATAGTCTGTGACTATATGCAATGTCCAGCTTACTTCAACGACTGGGAACATATGACTAGATCTTTGATGACTTTGGGAGACTCACCGACACATCAGAGGTGGCGTGCAACTTTAGCAGCAACGGTCTACTGTATATGGCACACCCGAAACCAAGTGCGTCTAGGGAAAGATCTCCCAGGGATTAGCATACTAGTAAACCGCATACGAGCCTACATACGGCAATTGTAATCCTATCACTTTACTTTACATTAGTGCCTAGGGTTAGTATGCTAGCACACTCATCGATTATGTGCTCCTTGTAATTTGCTTTTCCTGTATTGTATTTCTCAATATTACAATTCAATAAATTATTAATTACCCAAAAAAAAAATATTATGATTTACAATTTCCTTTAAACAAATTTCTCCTTATTGTGCTCATTTACAGGTTATCCAGCGGGAACCATGGGAGCATATTAAAGATGGAGACATAAAAAAAGCTGCTGCATCATTTCTTGGGGAAATCTGGCAGGTCCCTCCAATGTTTTCTGCCATTAAAGTAAGTTGGTGTATAATTGCATTCAAACTGTGTATTTACTTTATAATGCAATCGGATGACTTTGTATAGCCCTCTTAAGTATGACATTTATAATGTTGTTGAACATGGCTTAAAATTTAGCACACTGGTGCAAAATGATTTATCCAAGGCTATGTAACTACTTTGTTATGATCCGGTCATTGTTTTTTAAAACCATTGCCCTTCAAATCGTTCCATGGGCATTTAATTGAATGAAAAAAAATGTAGTCTCTGGTAGTGCATCTCTTTGGAAAGATATATCTTTCTGATTTCTTTCTAAATAATTCATACCATGGTAGGTGGGTGGTGAGAAGCTGTATGATAAGGCAAGAAGAGGGGAAAGCATTGAACTTTCTCCAAGAAGAATTTCGATTTTCAAGTTCGAAATTGAACGCAGCTTGGAGGACAGGTTTCTTGTTAAATTAGTTGTATCAGACTATATTATGAAGACATTGTTTATTTTTTTTCCACTTACAGCAGAAAAGAGTTCATTAGAAAACTGTACCAATAGTTATTTTACTGTCAAGACGCTAATTGACCTACTAAGAATGCCAAGCATGAGAGGATGCTAGTCTTTTCTGGGGATTGTTAGATTCTCCACAAAGCAAAGTAAAAAATACAATACTATGAGATATTCCATCAACCTTATGTTGCCATGGTGATAATGGGCTTCTTGACAGAGTGGCGGAAAACATTTTTCTGAAATGAAACAATCTTAACCTACACATTTTTTGGATTAGAATTTACATGGTCTCTTCTGCCCATTCTGTGGTTTTACTTATAGTGTACTAAGCTAGCTGTTTTGATTGCAACACCATACTTAACATTGTTTTTTCTTTCATAATAACTTTTGATAAATTCAACATGAAAGATGGTCATTCTGCCAATAGCTGCTGGATGCATTCAACGCAAGCATTGTTTTTTTCTATCCAACTCACAACTTTACCCCCTCTTTTGCAGACAAAATTTGATATTCCGGGTAACATGTTCTAAGGGAACATATATCCGGTCCTTGTGTGCAGACTTTGGAAAGGCTCTTGGCAGGTTATCATTTTAGGCATAATTGTTATCATCTTCTTGTCTCCTAGAAAATGAAATGTACTTACTTCTGCAGAATGTCTTTTCCCAGTTCATGTCTGCATTTCTGACTTATATTACTTCTCTTATGATGCAGCTGTGCCCACTTAACAGCTTTGCGCAGAGATTCTATTGGTATGAGTCATTTCTCTATGAATATCTATGAAATTGTTTTTAACATGGGACCCATAATTCGTGTGGGCGTTGGGAGTGTTCTACACTCTTCAAAGGGCACTGCAAGAAGAAAAAGTGCCTATTGTAACCTTTGTGCAAATTTCTTAATTACCATGCATGATATATACCTTCAGGTGAATATTCTGCTGATGATGCTTGGGACTTCAAGGACTTAGAAGATGCAATTACCAAAGGCTACTTTTAGATGATGTTCAATTTTGGATGGTGCAAGTTCCGTAACTGTAGCAGTTTTCACATGAGACAGAAGTGCCCCCGCTACCTTATGTCAAGAGAAATACAGAGTTTTCACAATTTTTACCTCGAGCAAGTGTGCAACTCGCTTTGGAGATGGAAGATCATGGCCAGTAGCTGTAACATTGATAGGGTCTTCTGACCAATTAATACCTTCTTTTAACCTCCAACGTCATCATTTTTGTATTTGGTATTTAGCCCAAGCATGATGTAATTTGTAGTAATTTTACTAAGAGGCGCCTATCTCTAGCGATCAGATCTCTTCCCTTTATATATGCTCTTCTTGGTTTCACGGCTACTGCCAGTCTCAACATGTTCCGCAATATAAAGGTGCTATAGATTTAGCAGTCATCCCTAAGTGGTCTCGCAGGAGTTCATCCGCCTAATAAACGGGCGCGTTTTTTATTGATGCATTCTAAGCATTCGTGTCTTGCGAACATATGACCAATTTACCACGATGAAAAAGATATCCGAACTTGGCACAGCTGCTCAAATTTCATTTGAGTATACGTCACTTAACTTATCGAATTAAGTTCCATCTTACACCTATGTGGCTACAAATATAATTAAAAGGAATGTAATCAAATTTTACATGTTTTAACTAACAAATTTAATCTAGATAGCGCTTGAATCGACTTTAAGCTGAGATTTTGACTTGAGTTCGAGAATTGAATGTTCAAATTTAAGATAACAATACAAATGGAAGACCAAAATATTAATGTTTCTTTCCCCGGTGGGAATCTATGAATGTTCTTTTACAAGATTTATGACCATTGAGGTAATAATGAATGAAAACTTTCATACCATCACCAATGAAACTCTCCCAACACCTGAAAGGAAAATTTTCTTGGCGTGGTTCCACCTATTTCGAGTTGAAAACACACCATTGTTGGCTCCTTACTGTGAATAGAGAGTAAAACACAGGTAAATACACAAAAAAATTGTAAAATATGGCATTCGTGTACTATCTTCAGGCCGTTGTGTTTGGAGGAACCATTCCCATGGCTAAAAAATATGCCTTCTCCGCATTCAACATACGCTCTTGAAATATTGTCCATTCTTTCTCGCACCTTTCTCTGACCTGAAACCAGAACTATTCAGATTGGATCCTTCTATACAGGTAGCAAATCACATAAAAACAATATCGCTTATCCATACCCCTTCCCATGGAGCCCTTCCTTTTTCTGCTTGTCCCTGCCATAAAGATGATGAAGATAAACATTCAATATCAGCAAATATCTAATAAGAAGACATATAAACTGGTTTAAGGTTTGAATTTAACCTGGTTCCCAAGTGATGGAATACCTTGATGCACAATCCATTGAGCATCAACAACTCCTATCTTCTCATGAGCAGGCTGTATTCATATATAGATACTCTCTGAGCATGCAAGTCGTAGGTGAGGGAGAAATATGAGAGAAGCGATCACAAACCTCTACACATCTTCTTAAAGCAAAATCTAGGCCCCATCCATGGACCAGGTCATTCTGCAGTAAAAATTAAAATTTATTATCAGATTTCTTAGAGCCAAAAGGAAGACCGAAAGGAAATAATGGGTTCGGTATTGAGAGGTTTTGACAAGTGATGATGCTAATCACCTGAATCATGTGCCAAAAACAACACCACGCATCACGAGAGAAAATGGTGGCCATGATCTCAACAAACCTGATAATGTATATATTAGTATAAAAATAAACTTGAGCTGTATTACAAGGGCCAAAAGACAGTGCCTACACACATACGCTGCACATGGTGGAAGATGAGGGTCCGTGCACCACCCTGGTCTCTCCTGTGTCTCTCTGGAGGGAAAAATTTGAAATTATTGGGAGAGCTAAGAAGTGAAGGCTACAGGGATAAATAGCTGGCTTTCTTACTTATGAACTTCACCACTAGGTCTCCTCTTTGTCATTTGCCATGTCAATTCCTCATCTGGTTCTAAACCAGGCTGTGAAATCTCCAGCCCATGTTTCCGCACCAATTTTATATATCTGGAACATGCATGTGGTCAAACCATCAACAGCAATGGCTCATGCACCAATTAAGCATTTTTGAAGTTTAGCATGACTTACTCCTCTGCATCAAAATGCTCTACTCCGAGGTCCTCATCCCACATAAATATGTAGTCATAAGCTGCCACTATGTCAGGATGCAGAAAACGCTTGGCATACCACCTTCAACAATAATTTAGTTATTGCTTGATAAAAATCTAAAGGGAAAATTACAAAAAAAAAGAAAGAAAAGGAAGACCTGTCTTTTGGTGCTTTTTTAAGTAGCTGCCTTGTGTTGTTTTTTCTTTTAATAAACTCTTGATCCATGTTTCACACCGTTAAGCAATAGTCTATTTGGCCATTATTAGGGTCACATGACATGCACGTGGGAACAAATAAACGTCTTCTTCCTCACTGTAAACAGATGCAAAAGGATAGAGAATTCCAAATCCGAATTTATCTTTAATTGTCTTTCATGCTAGAAAATAGAAAGTTCTTTGAAATCATAATAACAATTCCTATATATATTTATACACGTATATTTATTATCTGGCATGCATTCAACGCTAAAGAGAAAGTAATTTAGAATGGGAAAACGGCTAGTGCAGCAATGAAAAAGTTGCTAGAGGCTATGAAGTACTGCAGATTCTTCATTTTCCAAAAAGAAATCAGGGATGCTCCCTGAAAATGCATCAATTGATATGTCCAAACGAACAAGTTCATGCATGATGGAAAAAAAGGGGTTGTGTTCTATGTTTTGGGATTCATTTCTTTCCACATACATGTCATGTGATCCCACTAACAGTCAGACAATCACTTAACAGAGTAAAACACAGACCCTAAACCCTAAACCCTAAAACCTAAAACCTAAAACCTTTATTAATATAAAAAAAAAATGCTAGCTAATTGTAAAAGTGCTATAACACGGGTCAGCTTGTAATTTTCCCAGAACTAAATGC
The DNA here is from genome assembly GCA_037954665.1 of Laguncularia racemosa. NCBI lineage: Eukaryota > Viridiplantae > Streptophyta > Magnoliopsida > Myrtales > Combretaceae > Laguncularia > Laguncularia racemosa. The sequence continues at coordinate 3,284,837 of JBBMOL010000001.1, read as the reverse complement.
ATGACCTAAAAAAAAACAAAGTCCTGGATACTACGTAGGTGGATATCACATATGCACTGAGTGGCAATTACAAATATCTCATAGTGATCATTGCAAATATACTAACCATTTGGTTTGCTTTGGAGCACTCACATGAATAGCTCGCTTTGACCACTCAAACTTGTTCCATTCACTTGTCCGACCATCATAGTGGAACAACATAATGGTGAAATTTTCTGAGAACTATCAACACATATATTTTAGCAAAGATGAAAAGGTGGAGGAGAGATGGAATAAGGAGAGAGAGAATATAGACCTTCTTCACTGCAGCATCAATGTTTTCCATCTGATCATAGCCAACAGTGAAAGTTACAAGGTACTTTGGTTTGATCACCAAGTCCTGCAGATTTACTCTTGTATATGTCAGAATCCAAAGCCAATACAATTACTTCAAGGTCATGATAAAGGACATCGTATTGATTTTTTATTATTCTTGAATCTGGATAAATATGATTATAATCTGACTTTACCCAAAAAAGAATTGAATATGATCATGGCCTTTCAAGTTATAATTTGACATATTAACTAGGTGCTTTGATGGCTAAACACAAGCATAGCTAGGAGAAACAAACCTTGCCGGGGTGACCCCACAATCTGCGGAGGTAGAAATCTGACTCTGATTCTACAATGCCTGGCGGTAGCCTTTCAGCACCACGAGGATTTGCAGGAACCCAAATCTGTAACAGAATATAAGTGTGAGGCACCACAAGTAAAACAACTCATACTACCCATATCTTAAACACATCGATAATCTGACTTCAGAAGATATGGAAGCCAATCAAAATAAGATACACTGCATACTTGGAATCTACAAAAGCAATAGAAGGAAGAGGCGGGCAGAACTCCAGAAACTAAAGAACTATTGCATCAAGACTTTTGTATATACAATCATTTTCAAAGAAATCTGCTTCAACCATTTATGGTAATATCAACATATCCAGGGAGAGGATATTTGCAGTCATGGGATATCTTGTTTAACAAATAAGGAAAATTATAAATGCATGACTTGTGTTTGGTATTTTTGCAAATAAGTGACCTGTGTTTTGATTTTTGATAAATACATAACTTGTGTTTCTTCACTTCATGTCAATAGTAAATAGGGCATACATGGAAGTATTCTATTGGTAAATAATATTATTATATGATTTGATTAATTAATATAAAAAAATTAACAAATACAAAATAAAAAAAAAAGAAGGGAAAAACATAGAAAACAAACTATGCACCAATGGAGCTTTTTCTCCATAGCATTGCTTTGCTCGCACCAGAAAAACCATTGACCTCCATAGCACCAAGGAGGCTTTTCATCAAAGAAAGTTTCCTTGATATAGTACTCTAACCTAACAATGGAAAGCTTTTTTTTTTTTTTTTTGTTAATTCAGTTTCATTCAACCAAAAAGAAATTTACATCCGCAAAGCATTTATTGGGCATTGCCTACTATTTACAAACTTTTGTCGGGTGCAATGACCCCTAATTTATTTCAATCTATATGTTGTGTGTTGCTTTCACTATTATCTATTATTTGAATGCATAAATATAATTCAAAATAAGTCTAGCTAAGCTATTTGTACTAAGGGTTCTTTGCCCTAGATGAATTGAGTTCCTTGCATGCCAGATACAATAGACTGTAGCTGCTAACGTTAATTTCTATTCTTCTGTTTACAGGTTTTATGGGGCATTTGATAGAACATCTAATACCTATTGCCATGAAATATGGGGCGTTGACCATCCCAACTTAAACATTACTTCTTTCCATACTACTAATGAAAAGGAGCATTGGAAGAATAAATGTTAATGGTTTTCCATGCTTTGGTTGCACAAGAAACTTGTTATTTGGTTTGTAACTCCCCACTAGTTCAGTTTATCAAAAGTGTACAACTTGCCATCATTTGCTAGCCATAAGATAAAGCTATATCTTGGTATGGATTTGTTGTTCCATACTAATTTGGTCCAAGGTATAGTATTACCAATAGGCTTAAGTGTTGAATATGCACTCTTGATAGTGAAAACACCATTTGGAGATGGTCTCCATATAAGTTTGTCTTCTACAACTTGATTCAGGTAGATATTTGGAGGGATACTAAAATTGTGCTAAAACTGTCCTTGAGGTAAAACCTATTCTCCATCCTCAATTAGGCTGCAAACCCTAGCATGTTGGGGTAAACCCGAGAAAGCTATTTCCCTTGCATTCACTATTTTATCCAACGGACCTTGTGGTTTAACCTAAAGGGTTTTTGTGTTTGATTTAACCTAAAAGAAGCGGTCTTCTAGGGGGATTTGGTTTTGAAAAGTTAGAAGGGAGAGCATTTTCTCTCTCTAGGTAGGTGACTTTTTTTTTCAACAATGGAAAGTTTTCCTTTATAACATTAGCCAATTGATTTCACCCAAAGTGATGATGATGAAAGCTTTGAAGGACAAGGGAAAAAATCTTTTTGGACACTTTATATTTAGCGATGCATTGAGATGGTGCTTCTAGAAGCATTGAAACAAAAATCTTAGTCATAATCTCTCCTCATCAACTCCTCACACTTCAATTGCCAAACTTTATGGTCTTTACTCAAGGCTTCTAAATCTTCTCTTTAGGGCTCTGATAGATACTAGCAAGAATCTTTTTGCAAAATCCATTTCAACTTCTCTTATTTATATTTAGCGATGCATTGAGATGGTGCTTCTAGAAGCATTGAAACAAAAATCTTAGTCATAATCTCTCCTCATCAACTCCTCACACTTCAATTGCCAAACTTTATGGTCTTTACTCAAGGCTTCTAAATCTTCTCTTTAGGGCTCTGATAGATACTAGCAAGAATCTTTTTGCAAAATCCATTTCAACTTCTCTTATTTTAGGAAAGAGAACATGAAACCCTCTAATGCTAGTGAAATAATAGTGCACTAGCAATCAAGAAGTTTTATCCGGAGTAGTATTGAAGACTTACCACTTGTGAAGGAAGAGAAGTCATCACGATGACATTCTTTGAAAAAACCTCCATCAATGATTTTTCTACTACTAAAGGTGCTGTAGACAGAAGCTTTGTTGGTGGTCCCTGTTTCTTTTTCTTTCTTTATCATTTTTTAAAATTATTTTATGTACTTTTAGTAATTTTTTATTTACATTATTTAATTAAATCCATTTAAAATGTTATGGACCAATAAAAAAATTGCCATGTGTCAAAAATAAGGCCTTTGTATCCTTGTAAAGAAGAGAGAGAAAATGCTCTTCCTTTAGGCATCATCTATTCTCTTCTCTCTCCTAAATCTCCCACTCCAACCCCTTCTTCTCTTTCTTGCTTGCAATCTGTGATTTTCCTTTTCGTTCTTTCTTTGTGGTCTCCAGCAACTCCAAGATGGCCGGTGGTTCCTCTCACCGGAAACTCGGACCTCAGCCTCACTCCCTTGATGACCACTTTCCAAGTAACTTTTTCAAAAACCAGTCAAAGGACAAACAAAAAGAGGTCTGCCAAGGGGAACCACAGCTTTCTCCTCTAGGCAAAAATTAAAAAAATACTCTTTGCCCCCAAAAGTCCAAAGTTGTTGACCAAGCTAATCTTGGCAATGTGGAGCGGTGTGATGCTACAAAGGCCCATACTTGTCTTTTTCAGACCGAATTTTAATCCTTCAAAGGGAAAAGACAATCAACATTTCCATAATAAGCCTACTGCAGACAACTCCTTTGGCAATACCACCCTCAAAGAACTCCCAAGAGCTTTTGGACAAAGTTGAGGCCAGAAAACAACCTCCCCCTCTGGACAAATCCTTTGCAAAAGCTTGTGGAGAAAGCCCTCACTCCCATCACTCTTCCTCGGGTTTTAAGCTCACCTTTCACTCGCTGGTCTCAAAGGGCCCTATAGCTAGGGTGAGACCTCCTCTAAACATCGTCAAGAAAGATGCAAGGTACTAGGAAAGCACACTCGTGGGATATTTTCTTGGACACAAAATCCTGTTTTCACTTGTTCAAGCTACCGCCTTCCGTCTATGGAGAGATTATGACATCATCAACATTTTGGGATGCAGAGAAGGCTTTTTCTACTTCCGGTTTGTTCCTTTCAGGAGCCTTGATGTAATCCTTGCATAGCCATGGCATTTTGCCCAAAGATATCTAGTGCTTCAGAAATAGCGATCAGGTATGTCCCTAGAGAAGCCTCAACCTTCTATGGTATCGACGTAGGTCCTCTTCTCTAAAGTCCCATGTGAATATCTAGATGAGGAGGGGATTAGCTACATTGCTAGCAGAGTGGGGAACCCTCTTCAAGCTGACACACTTACTGCATCTAGCAAGAGGGCAAATCATGCTTGTGTGCTTGTGGAGATTGATACCAAGGATGAGTTGACCCATCGAGTTGAAGTCATGAAGGATAACAGAATATCGACTCTTATTTCTATAGACTACCAATGGTTACCTCCAAGGTGCTTTAAGTGCAAGGTCTTCGGCCATATATGCCGTTCGAAACCCTCGCCTCTTGACCAAGAGGATCCTTTGTTACTTAGAGGTAAAAAGAAACAAAGGAACACACCCACTATTGAGGTAAACCCTTCTCAAGATGACACAATAGGGACACCTACAAACACTCAAAAACCACTGGAAAGTGAAGAGCTCATATCCTCTCTCAAATTTGTGAATGTTGATAGTAACAGAGGAGTTGGATTAGACTCTAAACCCCCCCTCCTCTCTCCTCTTAGTCCGCTAGCCGAGGAGAATCAACCTTCAATTCCTTCACCAACCCATATCTCAAAAACTCCAATCTCTACTTAGATGGAAGGAAAGCAAGAGAAGGGAACCAAAGACCCAAACTTGAATGATTCCACCCAAGCTCCTTCCATTATGAAGCCTCCTAAGGCCAACCATGTGAGAGTTAAGGAATCTAGATGAAGGTCCTCTTCAAGCATAGGGAATAGCTCCTCGAGTAGGAAGAAAAAGAAAATATTCTTCAAAAGATGGAAGCTCTCCTTCACCTAGCATTAAATATACTTCTATTTTCTTCTAAATGAATTTTGCGGCTTAGATCCCATCAAAGCAATCGATGTAAGATATGTGTTGAGAATAGGATTTCTATGGTGGAACTTCTTGAAGCTAGAGTAAACCACTCTAATGAGGATTTAATCAAGCAATCCATTAATCATAATTGGAATTTTGTCATTAACAATCGAGCGAGAAAATGCATTTGGATGTGTTGGGACCCTGCTATTAGGGATGTAGTGGTCCTTGACGAACATGTGCAGTTTATCCACTGCAGGTGCACAAATTTGAGAGCAAATGTGACTTTTTTGGCCTCTTTTGTTTATGCGTCAAACGCAGAAATAGAATAAAGGAAGCTGTGGGTAAATCTCTTAGGTTCTGTTGTTCTAGCTTCCAATAGACCTTGGATTCTATTGGAAGATTTTAATCTCACCAAGTCCATTGGAGAAAGTTCGGGAGGTAACAGGAAAGGAACCTAAGCTATATCAGATTTTAAGCTCTCTTTAGAAAATGCAGAAATTGAAGACCTTCGGTGGGTGGGTAATTTCTACACATAGTAATTATCCAAAAAACTTTCTACACATAGACGAATAAACGTGAGGTAAATCCCATCTTTAAAACACCTTTTAAGTTCTTTGACTTTTAGACATCCTGTGATGAGTTTATTAACATAGTTTCACATGTTTGGTCTAAATAAGTGGATTTAAGTTCTTTGACTTTTAGACATCCTGTGAGTTTATTAACATAGTTTCACAGGTTTGGTCTAAAGAAGTGGAAGGCTCAAAGTTTTTCCAATTAGTCCACAAGCTGAAGCTCCTAAAAAATGAGTCAATAAGTCTATATAATAGGGAGTTCTTCCATATTACATCTAAAGCTTTGCAAGCCAAACAGGCCCTCTCTGCTATCCAATCATCAATTGGACTTGGAGACTATTCACGGGTTGATGAAGAGAGGTTAGTCTTCAAAAAGTACTGCTTGATGAGAAGTGCAAAGGAAAGCTTCTTCAAACAAAAATCAAGGGTCAAATGGCTTACTTTAGGTGATAAAAACACATCCTTTTTTCACAAAGCCATGATTCTCTACCACAACCGCAACTCCATCCGCTCTCTTCAAAAGCAGGATGACTCGATGGCTTTTGGTGACCAAGCTGTCTGTGAGGAGATCATCTCCCACTTCTCCAACCAATTCAGTTGCCCTAGCACAACTCACGACCTAACTAAGGTTGAAGAGCTAATTACTTGGAAGCTTAATAATGAGCAAAGCCTCTTCTTGGATTCTCCTTTCTCTAATGAAGAGATTAAAGCAGCTTTCTTTAAACAAAAATGGCCTTTTAAAAGATCAGAGAGAGAAAATGCCCCACCTCTCTCTAAACATCCCCTTCCCGACCCCTAAAGAACCACCTTTCTAGGAACTGCAACAAACACAAACCCCTGGACACCCATCCGCCTTGATAACCACCGGAAATGTTGGCAAAAGACTCCCACCACCCCCACGGTGAGACTGGAAAAACCCCCTCCGGTCACCGGAGTACCGTAGGTGATCACCTGCCCCCACAACCTTCACTTGACTGCTCCACAAAAACAACACTCCCTAGGCAACCCAATAAGTAAAAGGCAAAGTCACCTTTTAAGCCTCTAGGAAAGGATAGCTTTGACCAACTCAAAAGTGAAAACTTGGAGCCTTGTGCCCCTGACGCAGCAAGCCTTCCAACTGAGACATTGTCAATCCCCTACGCCAAATCCAGCTATCCCTTTGTCCCATCTACCAATACCCACACCCAAAGCACTTCCTATTTTGGCAAAACCGCATTGGAATCCGCAAACCAACATACTCACCCTACCAACCAGCCAAAACATCCAAAAAACCAGATTCCACCCCATCCCAAACCGGTAAAATCATATGCCAATGCGTGTCTCCACAGAGCCCCTCCGGCAACACCGAACTTCCCCCTCCGCTTCATCCCACTAGCAACCTCCACCGGGATTCCCAAGATCAGGATCCCAAAAACTGTTAAGGATGAAGGAGCGGCCTATTGGAAGTCCACGCTAGTAGGCTACTTTATAGGCCGCAAACTACCTTTCACCTTAGTCCACGCCATAGCGTCCAAGCTTTGGAAGGAATACGGTCTTCAAAGCGTCCCAACCAATCCGAAAGGCTTCTATTACTTCCAGTTTGATAAAGAGAAGGACATTACTCCAATCCTAGAAAAAGTCGGGTATTCCTCCAAATGCTACCTGATTCTTCAACGGTGGAAGAGAGGAATGATGCTAGACAAGCCCCAACCTACCATGTTCAAATATGAGCTACGTTCAGCCGCATCCCATGCAAGCTCCTTTGTGTTGAGGGGATAAGCCACATAGTGAGTGAAGTAGGTTCGCCTATAAAGGCTGACACCCTTACGGCCACCAGACAACATCCCAACCAAGCTCGCGTCCTTGTTGAGATAGATGAAAGAAAAGAGCTAATAAAACAGATCAAAGTGGAGAAAGCTAACGGATCCTTGGCCACTGTCCAAGTTGATTACCAATGGATCCCTCCTCGGTGCAACAAATGCAAGGTGTTTGGCCATACATGCCAAACAATAACCAAACCAACACAACATACTCTGATGACCTCTTCCAAACCTTTAGAAGACCAATGGACGCAAGCCAACCATGCAACCAAGGCCAAACAAAGAAGGGCCACGGTTACTCCTTCCCAAACGAAGAGCTCTAAGGGGGCTCAAACACTGCCTAACCAAGACCATCCCATATCCGCAACATCCAAAGACCAGCCAAAAGAGAACCCAACCCAGGGGCAGAACAAAGCAACACAAAGCAATCCCTCCCTAGCCCCCACCTTCGAAGTGAATGGCATGGATATGGAAGAAGCCAACAGCACTCCTTTGCATATCAACACCCAAGAACCATCCAAGCATGACAAGCCTCCATACAACTCCCCAGCTCTCAACCCACCCCCGGCAAAAGCATGGTACTTGGTGATTTCAACACAACCTAAAACCCCTCCAAGAAGCAAGGAGGCCAAGGACGCATGACACCAACGATGAGAGACTTCCAAACATGTTTAACCAACATTGAGCTTGAGGACCTAAGGTACACAAGCGACTTCTTCACGTGGACAAATCGTCAAGAACACAACCCCATATTGAGGAAGCTAGATCATGCCCTGATCAACCAATTCTGGATGCAAACATTTCCACACGCCCACGCCAAGTTCCTGCCCCCCCTCCTCTCCGATCACTCACTAACTATCATATACATGGACTCCACCCTGAGGGTGAGGAAGATACCATTCAAATTTTTCAATTTTTGAATGCATCATGCAAGTTTCAAGGACATAGTCTCTAATGTATGGAGAATGGAAATAGCCGATTCCAAGATGTACCAAGTAGTAAGCAAGCTCAAGTTACTCAAGGATGAACTAAGACATCTTAACCACAATAAGTTCTCCCATTTGTCCAACCGAGTAAAGGAAGCCAAGCACACCCTTCACCAACTATAATCCAATATTCATGGGACCGGCGATATGTCCAAAATGGAAGCCGAAAGAACAACATTTGAGGAGTACTATTTACTAAGAAATGCCGAAGAATGCTTCTTCAAGCAAAAGTCAAGAATAAACTAGCTAAAGCTTGGAGACAACAACACTTCCTTCTTTCATAAAGCCATGAGGAACCATCACAACAAAAGCAACCTTTATCGTATTAGCCGAGAGGATGGCAGTGAAGCGGTAGGCGAAGAGCAAGTTAGGGACCTAGCGCCCACCCATTTCCAACAACTCTACAGCAAAACACACCCTCCAATTAACACGAAGGAGATTTGCAACTTGGTAACTTGGAGACTTAATGATCAGCAAAAAGAGGAATTGCAAGCGCCATACTCTAAAGAGGAAATCAAAGGGGGCTTCTTCTCTCAAGCAAATGAGAAAGCTCCTAGCCGAATGGATATACAGCTCTTTTCTTTAAGGATACATGGGAGATAATAGAGCAAGACCTCACCTCCGCCATTCTTAACTCAGGGCACCTACTTAAGGAGATAAACTCTACCATCCTCACATTGGTTCCCAAGACCCCCAACCCTACCAATCTAGGAGAGTTTAGACCCATTGCATGCTACAACGTTCTCTACAAAGCGGTGTCCAAAGTACTTGTCGCCCGTCTTAAAAAGGTCTTACCTTCTTTGATTGGGAGAGAGCAAGCTCCCTTCATTCCAAGGCGCAAAATCACTGATAACATTTTCATCACCCAAGAATTGATGGTCGGTTATCAAACACAAAAAGGAGCGCCCCGTTGCACACTTAAGGTTGACCTCCAGAAGACTTATGATTCTATAAGATGGGATTTCATAATCGAAGTGCTCAAGACCATGTAGTTTCCACCTCACTTCTGTACCCTCATAGAACAATGCATTTCCACAACAAAGTTCTCCATCAACATCAATGGGGAATTGGCAGGCTACTTTCCAAGCAAGCAAGGCCAAAGGCAAGGGTGACCCAATCTCTTTATACTTATTCGTTGCAGGCATGAAAGTCCTCTCCACCCTACATCGAAGGCTCTCTCCAACCCCGCATTCTCCCCCCACTAGAGGTGCAAAACCGAGCGCTTAACCCATCTTTGCTTTGCAGATAACCTCCTAATATTTGCAAAGGGTAATGTTGAGTCCATATCCTTGATCAGGGATGCTCTCCAGCAGTTCCAAGAACTCTCAAGCCTCGTGGCTAACAGCTCTAAAAGCTCCATATTCTTCTCCAATGTTCCCACTAGGATCAAACACCATATTCTATAGGTCACCCAATACTAGGTAGGCAAACTCCCAGTGTGGTACTTAGGAGTCTCACTCCTCTCCACTAAGCTCAAAACGGAGGATTGTGACGCCTTGGTGGAAAGAATCCTAGCTCATATCACCTCGTGGACGTCAAAGTCCCTATCTTACACAGGCCGATTATAGCTAGTTAAATTCGTTCTCTTCTCAATGCAAGTCTATTGGAGTTCCATCTTTCTACTACCCATGAACATAACAGCCAGGGTAGAACAACTTCTCAAGAACTTCCTATGGAGTGGAAATCCACACACGGTTTCAAAAGCCAAATTCGGGTGGGAGGAAGTCTACAAGCCAGTCAAATGTGGTGGCCTAAGGATCCCCAACCTCCATCTATGGAACAAGGCCTTGTAGCTTAGACATATTTGGCATCTATGTAAAAGTGGAGCCCGAAGCCTATGGCCTGAGTGGGAGCAGTCAACATTACTAAAGGGCAAAAGCTTTTGGTCGTCAAGAGCCCCAACCATATGTTCCCGGACCTGGAGGAAGCTCCTAAAGTTAAGACCCCTAGTATGTGGTAGCTTTCAATGGCAACCAAGAGATAGCCTATCCATCTCTATATGGTCAGACTTCTGGCTATCCATGGGTCCCCTAGACAGTCTGTTCAGTTCAAGACAAATCAGAAGCTCAGGTATCCCGATGATGGCCAAGCTATGCTCCATTGTGGATAATAACACATGGCGACTACCAGATAATCCGCCTTAGTTAGATATCCACATCCCCGCAACAAAGTCCGACTCGGAAGTAATCCTCCTAGCATCTCTCTTTTAGCCAATCAAATCAAATCTTATGTCTGTAGGATGTAGTTTGATAGTGCTTTCATTGTACCAATACCAATGAGTTTGGTCCAAGTGTTGTATTTGTATCTCTAACCATTTTTTATAGATGTACACCGCTTTTAAATTAATAAATTATGAATTATCTAAAAAAAAAAAGCAGCTTTCTTTAGTCAACCTAATGGGAAAGCCCTCAAACTAGATGGATACTCTACATAATTCTTTAAAATTGCATGGCCAATAATTGGAATAGATATCATAGAAACAATCAAAGAACTATTTCAATCGGACTACCAATTAAAGGAGGTAAATTGTACTATCATTGCTTTGGTTCCTAAAGTTTCTAATGCCTCTAATTTGTTGAATTTCAGACCTATAGCTTACTGTAATGCAATTTATAAAGCCACTTCAAAGGTTCTTGCATCTCACCTAAAGCAAGTTTTGAGCTCCCTTGTTTTGGAAAAGAACAATCCGCTTTCATCCCGGGGCATAGGATTACAGACAACATTTTCCTTACTCAAAAATTAGTCAATAGTTAACATCTTAACCAAAGGCCGCCAGATGGGCAATCAAGGTTGACCTTATGAAGGCATATGATATGCTGAATTGGAATTTTATTGAGAGAGTTCTCCAATGCATGAACTTTCCCCCGCACTTCTATAAGCTTTTGGCTCAATGTTATTCAACACCAAAGTTCTCCTTCAACATTAATGGTGAGCTCATTGGATTCTGGCAAGTGAACATGGAATTTGACTAGGCGACCCCATTTCACCTTATCTTTTTGTTCTTTCTATGGAAGTTCTTTCCTGTCTATTCCATAGAATGGCTCAAAACATTACTTTTTTCTTTTCATTGGAGGTGTAAAGAGGAGAAATTATCCCACATTTGCTTTGCAGACGATCTGATGGTGTTTTGCAAAGGTAATTTACAGTCCATTAAGGCTGTCCAACAAGCATTGGAAGAGTTTCAAGCCTTATCTAGTCTTAGAGCTAACAAATCCAAGAGCAAGATGTTCTTCTCTATCGTAGACCCCACTACCAAAGCTGCTGCAATTAAAGCTTTGGGCTTCCACAAAGGCAAGCTTCCCATAATGTACTTGGGAGTTCCCCTTGTTTCATCTAAACTAAAGAAGGTAGACTGTGATCTCCTAATTGAAAAGATATCAGCACGCTTACAATCATGGATGTGTAAGTTTTTGTCCTACACTGGACGACTACAACTGCTCAAGTCAGTTATATTTTCCATGCAAGTTTATTGGGCATCCATCTTCATTCTACCTACGCAAGTGGTGAGAAGCATGGAGCAGCTCATGAGGAATTATCTATGGAGTGGTTCTCCAAATGTAACCACTAAAGCTCAAGTTAGGTGGGAAGTGGTAACAGCTCCTCTTGTGAAAGGTGGGTTAGGAATTCCAAAGCTCACAATCTGGAACAAAGCAGTGCAATTAAAGCATATTTGGAATCTATGTAGTGGAGGTATTAGGGGTATTTGGGTGGATCGGGTCCACTCGATCTTCCTTAAAGGCAGAAGCTTTTGGCTAGTAAGAACACCCTCATCTTGTTCTTGGACTTGAAGAAACTATTAAATTTGAGAGTTATAGCATGTCCCCATTTTGGTTGGATGGTCGGCAATGGCATTTCCATCTCTCTATGGTTGAACCTTTGGCTGCCACAAACAACATATATAGCACAAGGGAAATTAGCTCTTCTGCATTACCTTTAAACGCAAGACTTTGTTCTTTGATAGAGGGGGTGAATGGAAGCTACCAATGAACCCTTTCTGGAAATCTATTGCCATTCCCTCATGTATTCAGCCAACTCCTTATAGGGTGGACAAGCTAGTGCAGAGGCCATCGTCACCTAATATGTTCTCTATCAAGAGTGCATACAATCAGCTACACACGTTTGGCTCCACAGTTCCCTGGTTGAAAGTGGTCTGGAGCAACAAATCGATCCCAAGGCACAACTTCAACCTTTGGCTTGCCATAAACCGAAAGTTATATACCTTGGACAAGCTAAGTACTTGGGGTCAAACTACTTCTACTTCATGCAACCATTGCGCCTCCAATCAAGAATCACATGATCATCTATTTTTTTATTGTGTCTTCTCCCATTTGGTGTGGTCATTTGTCATAGCTGACCTCAATTTCCCAGCCTCCTTCTCCTCATCAAATGGGGCAATTGATGAACTCAAACAATCTCCCAGCACCTCTTTGATTAACAAGTGGAGAGCTGCTCTTGCAGCTACAGTTTATTGCATCTGGTGTGCACGTAATTCAGTTCATCTCAGTCAACACATCCCAAATGTTCAGTTCCTAGTTAGGCTGATTTTAAATTATGTCTATATGCTAAATAGTTAATTTTGATTCTTGCTTGTACCCTTAGCATAGTATAGTGGTTTTTGCCTAGTTTTGAGTTTGTAAATTGTGGTTTTGTACCCACAATTCTGCTTATTGCGGTTGTGCTCCTTTCTTTGGTTAAATAAATTTTGAATTAACCAAAAAAAATCACCATGTGCTCCTTATCTATCATTGATATAGTGAAAAAACACGGGTCATATATTTGTCAAAAATTAAAACGCAGGTCACTTCTTTGCAAAAGTACCAAAGATAGCAGTCAAAAGAATTTCTCAAACTAAGGACACGAAGTTGTACCTTTGATTCATTAAAATGCAGCATCTCATTGGCAGCATTTGTTTTTCCATTTAGTGCAAACCATGCTTTTAAGATTTCCTGGGTTGAAAGACTTGAGTACTTGCCCTCCACATATGAGAAGTCAATGGAAGGAAAAAGTGTTGATGGTATATTCAGCTAAGAAGATCAAACAGAGGAATGCAAGTCCAATGAGTCATTGCCATATTAAGCTGTGGAAAATATAAAGCACACAATGGCCATCCATTTTGAAAGATTACATGGATTTATGGCTAATACTAACAAATTTATGTAAAATAGACCTTATACCTTGGTCAATGTAAGTGTTGGAAACGAAACTCCTAAAATGAAGCCAAAGACCACTCCCAGAAAGCCTGTTAGAATAAGCCTCATGGTTTCCTTATTTTTTCTTGTATTACCACTGAACAGATGAAAACAATCCATGTTACAACATTAAAGTTAATAGCTCCTCAAATAATTGATAACTTGATCCTAGAGTTAAAATATTCTCATCATTCAAACAAGTGTATGAAAGTAGTATGCCTGCGTATAAAGGTCCGCATTCAGTCAAAGCATGCTGAGACGGTCTTCAGTTGCAGATATATAAGAATCCACTCCAAACGGTCAATAAAGCTCCAATTCCTTCAAATGTAAATCATCAGCCTCACATCAAGGGATTAATCCTGAAGAAGAAACAGAAAAACGATTAAAAAGAAAAAATTTTAAAAAAAAAAAAAGAAAAGAAAAGGGTTGGATGAGGAAAACGCCGCCAACTATAGCAATCAGTAGTCAATATGTAGGAAGAATGAGCTTACTATGCAAGATGTATAGGAATAAGATTCCAAACTACATGAATAGTAAGGTAAAAGCAGCAGAAGTAAATTCAAAACGCTGTAGTCATGAAAGCCAAAGGTTCTTCTAATATATATGTTCATTTATGTTCACTTTTAAATGATAGAAAAACAGTTTACTATGATGACTTGCAACTGATCTATGATAATAAGTATTTTTTTAGATTATAAATTACAAAAACTAATAGTAATTTACTTGCATGGACTTTCAAATAACGTTTGAAATTGCTAGCCATAATATACCATCAAATTGGCATTTTTCCATTTGTTGGGATACAAAACAATTTATTTTTGTTTCACAAGATGCAATAGTTACCAAATAAACAAATTAGAGAACATCAAAAGATACCAGATGAACACATAAAACATGTAAAAGGAATGGGAAATCATCTCTTCATCCCTTTATAAATATCCAACGGAGTAGGATGTTGTTCTTGATTGGATGCACTGGGGAAATTTCACAATTTCATCATGCAACTGTGTCTCAAATAAGCACATCTTTATCTGTAGTCTAGGAGTTAAAGGGATTGCAAATGAAACAGAAGAATGAAGTATTTAATATCAGGAAACCCATGGCTCTTCTGCATAGCCATTCTCTTCTAGCTCTGTACTATAATACTTCATTTCATATGCTGTACCTTTGGATCAACATCAACTTTTGTGCATTGAAGTGTTCAACTATGTTATTGTATTGTACAAGCACCTTAAAAGAGGAAATTATCTTCTGCTTTAAAAAGAAATACCCTTAAGGAAAGCAAAGTAGAAAAGCCACAGCTTTTGGGGGAAAAAGAGTCATTATCATTAATGGTATTAGAAATTTGTCCAGGTTTTCAACTTATTATCCAATCCTCTTTCTTGCCATCTCACTACCTCGCTTCCAATTACCTATCACTTTTGATACATGTGTGCTTAGAGCTAATAACATTGGCTTATTTGGCAACGACCCTTATTGATGACAATCTCTCTTTTCTTTTGGTGGTAAAGATAAACAACAATCCGCATTAATCCTAGGCATGAAAAGCAATAAGCTCGATGACCTCAACATGGAAAATGACAGCTCCTTCAAACTTAATCGATGAAAAATTCCTTATAGGCAATCATACAGTAACAGTGACAACAAA
Source organism: Laguncularia racemosa (assembly GCA_037954665.1). Taxonomy (NCBI): domain Eukaryota; kingdom Viridiplantae; phylum Streptophyta; class Magnoliopsida; order Myrtales; family Combretaceae; genus Laguncularia; species Laguncularia racemosa. The sequence goes on along the minus strand of JBBMOL010000001.1, from coordinate 3,269,631 downwards.
TTGAAAGTCGAAAAAGTGAAAATAACAAAAAAGAAGATAGTTTACCGACTTTGTGCATCCATCATCATTAAATGGGGTCAGCTGCATGGATGCTCTATCATAAGTCATACGCCTTGTAATACCTAGTGTATCGTATCAGTTTAACTGTTTCCCTCCATTTCTTCTGTCTCTACCACCCTGTTTCACAGAGCTAGTCTCTAAAATAGCTTAACTTGGATTCGACTGGATCCGATTGCTATCAACAATTCAATTCCTCCAAGGCATATTTAATTAAAATAAGTCAATATTTCAGAAATTATCCAACAAAATATTGCCTACCTTCATTTAAGGCAAAAGGGTAGTAACAAGCATGAACTTGCCCTAGCAATAGCAATTTATTTGAGTATTCATAACAAGCAATAAACAGCCACAACAAAACATAATACAAAAGTACCATCAAACACAAAGTACAGAAATAGAACACTCCATGAAGTTTAAAGATTGCAATTTAACGAGCTAAAAGTATATGAAGACATGGATTAACTTAACTTACCAACAGAACCCAGTTGAGATCATCAATGTAAGAGACTATTAAGTGATGAAAGTTTGGTCCTTTATGCTTAGAAACTGTTCCTTCTGATCGTAAAGTACGAGGCAAATGTAAAGGATGCTTCAAGTTCAAGCCTTCCTTGCAATGAGAATTCTTAATTAAAGAAGAATTGAGGATCCATTTTTAGTTTTATGGGTGGATCTAAAAATCCATTTTTGCGAAATTCCTAATTAATGGTGTGGCCGAGTGGGGCCATTAACTTAAAGAAATATTGTATTTATTTTGTTTTCTTTCCTTTTATTTTCCTCATTTCCATGTTTTTTTCTTTTATTATTGTATAGAAATGAAAAGAAATGAAGGTAAGAAAATCTAAGGGAATACAATTTTTGACATCCTTTCGACATATAGAGTAAAAATAGAAAGACATCCATGGAAATTTTTTTTCCCTTATCTGCTTAATATAAATGAAGCAAAAATAGAAAAAAACAATGATGGTTTAATCAAATTACTTTTTATCTTATTTTATTTTAAAGAAAATTAATGATACTAAGACAATACAATATATCATAATAATGTAAATACCAATAAATTTTTAATGCATAAAATATGAATATACTATACATTATTGATATTTGTTCACCAAGTACCATTTTATCTATTTTCCTCTATCCCTCCCTTTCTATGATGCTTTTGTAATTTCTCATAATTTTTATGTATTTTCCTTCTAAATTTAAAGAGAAAAAAAGAATTTAATACTATTCTTTTAAAAAAAATCTTAAAAATATCATTTTTATAAAAATAATTATAAAAGTACAACATTTAAAATCATATCTCCAATTGTGTTACACAATTTTAGAGGAGCTCAATTTCCCCGATTGATGCTATCAAGCAAATTTTAAAATCATGTTTTCATGATACAATTTTAATTATTATATTTTTTAATTATATTTACAAAAACCTTATTTTTAGGATTTTTTAAAGCGAAAAAAAAAAACCAAAATGTTTTAAGAGTATAAACATTTCACACTTTTTTATCCAGTACATCACATTCCGGTTCCTTATTAAAATTACAAAATACATAATTTTCTCTCATTTTGCATTAATTTCCTTTTTCACCCATCCGACAGTGTAAAAGTTGTCAAACACAAATCAAGGTTTCGTTGCTTTATTGCCAAAATATGATAAAAGAGAATGACAGTAAAAGTGCGTTCTAATAATTCTTATAAAATCAAATACATAGCAAATTAAATTTGTCATATTTTCAACAAATCATATACAAAACACAGGTGAAATATAAATAAATAAATCCAAACAAGTCTTATATTTTATTTATATACGTAATCCGATATTAAGTACTCTCGATATACTCGTGAAAGGCTCCTGAAGAAAACTTTTTGCATGCTCCACGTTTAATTATACACTCCACTAAAAAATGTAAAACAGTTTTTTATTAACTTCTTAACAGTATAAACATACTGAAACACCCATTAATATTTTCCTTTACGTCTGTTTATTTACTTAATTCATGAAATACTTAAAAATTTGAATAATTTTATGATATTAGCGTAATGTTATCAATTTTTTTATAATTTTAACCATTTACTATATATAACAATATCTAAATTATAAATTAAAGAAAGTAAATTAAAACATCCAAATCTCAAGTTATAAAATGTTGAAACACGTAGATTGTTATACTAGATAAGAATTATTTGTTTGCCGGATAACATATGTGCAATGTGATTAGTACATCGATCATCTACATATGCAAATGTGAACATGGGGAAATTGGGGGCACCGGACTCTCACTCGCCACCTTACTTAGGAATTATTTAAAATTTTTGCTTTTTGAAGATTTGAAAAAAAATATATTAAAATAGATGACAAAAAATATATGTATTATTTTATTACCTTTATAGTTTTGCTTCTTTCAATTTTTTTGTTTGCCCATTCTTTCTTTGGTTTGAATATATGTGTACATAAATCAAATAGATATCTAATCAATTTTATTCTTTTAGCAACAAGGCAATCACCTAAATTTGTACTTCCAAACCATGATATTAATAGATTTTGGATTACCTTTCCTTGGCTATAGATAGTTTTCCAAAATCCCCATTTTGGCAAATTGATTTTAGAGATGAGATAAATGAATCCAATCCATCTAGTGGAGATACAGGCTCTTATATAACTAAACTATAAGATCTTAAAAATAATGTTATGTTTCAATAATGCTAATGTAGCATCCCAAATGATATAACATTTTATTTGTAAGTAAACAAAACTTATGACAAGACCTTTTATATGATGTCCTCTACTTTCATTTTATTCACATGCTACCATATGTGTGCATTAGTATGGACGACACTATTTGTCTTTTATTTGCATGTGACTACAAGTATTGAACAATGAAGTTTATAGAGTATATGTTGTGGACAAGGAAAAATATGCTTTTTTTTTACCAAAACAAAAATTTATTTAGATAGACCTGACTCCAAAATGTTCACCAAAATCTCCTTTCACTCTTAGCCTATCAAAGCTCTCACAAGATAAAACCCTAGATGCCCTTATTACAGCTTCAATATCCACCTTCTTCCCCTCTATAACAACTCCACATCTCGTTTTCCATATATTCCAAGCTACCACACTAACCAACGTTTCAAGATCCACTCTTTTCCTCCCATCTATCATAGTTACCTCATCGAATCAGTCAAAGAAGCTTCTCACTCTAGATCCATCTATCTGCACCCCCAGACAACTAAACCACACCACCACCATCTAATCATAAAGTAACAAGGCATGTTATATTGTTTCAATTTGGCCGCATACCAACATTTTGGTGTAGCTACTGCCCTCTAATGGAAGAGCCATTCAGAAGTAAGGAGGATGTTTAAACTAATCCTCCCCAAAAAATGAAGAATCTTTGGTAAAGTTTTAACCTTTCACATTCATTTCCATTGTGCTTTCGTTACTCCTACAAAAAAAAGATGCTATTGATTTTAACTTATTGTTTTTCCCTTTCAACAAATGGTATATCGACTTCACAAAGCATAATCCTTGATGATTGGAAGGCCAAATTAACTTATCTTCCCAACGCACTACATCCAAAGGTATCAACTTTATACTTCCTACCTCTTCATCTTTCATGCACTACCTTATCTTAGTTTCATTCCATGTTTGTGTTTCACTAGATATGAACTCACTCACCTTTAACCTATCTAAATTCATATGTTCCTTGCCTTAGAAATATTTCCTTCAAGCAATTGTAACCATCTATCCTTTCCAGCCTCAATTCTCCGACCTAATCCAACTCTCCATAGTCCTTCCTTAAATAGACATTTTTTCCTCTATAAGATACTACTCCAAGTCTAAGAAGCCTTCCTTCCTCTCGTATCCTCTTTAAAGTCCCTGTCTGGATAGTATAATCCTTTTAAAACTCTAGTCCATAGCTCATTAAGGCTTGATTCCAATCTCCAAGCCATCTTAGTGAGCAAGAGCAAATTGCAAGTGTAAAGATCTTTAAAACCTACTCCTCCATACTCCTTAGCAAAAGTAAGTTTCTCCTAGCTACACCAATGGATCTTATTCTCATTTTTCCTTTGTTCTTAGGAGAAATTTGCAATCTTAGCATTTACCTCATTACACTATTTATCTAGGTACAGGAAATGTGACATAAAATATGTTGGAATTGTTTAGGTAACTAATTTAATAAGAGTTTCTCTTCTTGTTTCAGTCAACAATTTATGTTTTCACCCTTTTAATTTTTTTTTTAATCGCCTTCTCCTTGACAGATGTTAATGCTTCATATTTAGAATAACTCCATAGTGTAGGAAGTTCTAAATACATTCTAGGATTTTTATTAATTGGTACTCTTAATAGTCTAGCAATATCAACTCTGAATTGGATTTCTACATTATTACTGAAAAATATACTAGACTTTTCCAAGTTTACTAGCTGGCTCAATGCTATACGACATAGATTGAGAAGTCTTGCTAACTTCTATATTTCTCTCACATCTGCTTCTGAGAAAAACAATGAATCATCTACAAAAACAAGTGTGAAATAATAGGATATGATGGTTTCAAACTAAGCGTAGCTAGATCTCCTATCCTCACTTGCTTTTCAATTCCTCTCGAAAGCACGTTTATCATTGAAATAAAAGATAAGGTGCTAATGGATCACCTTATCTCAACTCTCTACTAAGCTTAATGTTACTCACTCTTTTTCTATTCAACATTATGTTAAAATCAATAGTAAAAACACATTTCATAATATAATCAACCCATTTAACATCAAAATCATATCTCATAAGGACATCTCTAAAAAACTCTACTCAATTCAATCATAAGCTTTATTCATATCAATCTTTAGAGCATAAAAACCTTTCTTACCTCTTTTTTTATTTTTTAAAAAATGAAATGCTTCGTGAGCAAAAATGATATTGTCATAAATCATTATTCTTGATATAAAGCACTTTGATTTTTTGAAATGATTTCCCTTATAAAAGGTTTAAGCCTATTGACAACAAATTTTGAGATTATTTTGTATAAGAAATTGCATAGACTTATGGGCTTGAATTAGGTCACATTTTGAGGGTTAGAAACTCTAGGAATTAATACAAAATCAGTAGAATGGAAGGGCAAAGGAAATGTACCTGATTGAAGAAAGCTTTAACCACTTCCGTGGCCCTGTTTCCTATAATAGTCCAAAATTGTTGATAAAATATTTTCAAAAAACCATCTAGACCTTAAGCTTTACGACTCCCTAGTTAAAAAAACTACATTCTTGATTTCCTCATCATCCACTAGACTACATGAGATAAAGTTCATATCATTTGTCACTTTATTCTCCACCCAACTTAAACACTTAGCATGCCCTCTCCCACCTGAGGAGTTGAACAGTGTGCTACAGTAATCCTCAACCTCCTTCACAATGAGCTCTTCTTTATCCAACCACCTCCCATCCCTAGCTTGAAGTTTCAAAACTCTATTTTTGCACATTCTATTTATGATTGATTATTGGAAAAATGCATTATTGCAATCTACAAATTATAACCAAGTCACACATAATCTTTGATGCCAATATCTTTCTTCCCTTTCCCATAATTCATTCAACACCCCAAGTAGCCTCTCTTCCTTCTCCACATCTAATCCCCTAGAATCATTTTGTATCAAGTTAAGCTTTAAAGAACATCATTTATTTGTTTCTTATTATTTGGGAAACATTTCTTACTCCACTTCATAAGTCACTCCCTGCACATTTCCAAATTCTTAAAGATCAAATTCCATGCTTCCTGTATATCCTCACTACTCCAACTTTGTTCCACCACCCCTCTATACTCATTAGAGGTCAACCACATATTCTCAAATTTGAAACTTCTCTTATACTTGCCTTCTCTTGCTATTAGATGCACTATTAAAGTTACATGGTCAGAATCATTGTTTGGCACATGCTTTATTACGCACAATGGAAATCTTGCTATTCAATCAATTGAAGCAAGATCCCAAGACCCCTATCAATTCTCTTCCTCACAAGTGCACCACCTTCTCTTTATTAGACCATGTAAATTTTGGTCTAATAAACTGTTTATCTTGCAACATAGTGTGTTCAATGGAAGATCGAAAGTCCATCATCACTTGCTGATTCGCTCTCCTACTTTCTTGTTTTTCATGTTCATATAACTTAGTATTAAAGTCTCCCACACATAACCACTCTTGACATTTAATAGCCATCTGCCTCAAGTTGTCCCATAATTGCCTTTCCATCGCCAATTCTATTAAAGAGTGAATCAAATAATATGGTCAACCTCACTTCCATCTGCCTAACACACATTAGAATCGATAAAAAATTCACAAGCATTCAAAATAATGATCCCCACATCTCCAATCCACCATAAAGAAAGGCACCTTACCAAACCTCCTCTATCAACATAAAAACTCCCATCAAATCTCCATCTACTTTTCAAACTTTCCAACATACATCTTTATTCGTAGTCTTCATTAAGAAGACAATACTGGATTATATTTATTTATTAGGACATAAAGAGCATGGACTATCTCGAGAGGCCCAATCCCTTGACAATTCCAACATAGGAATATCATGGTTGGCATTGCCTATATTTTCAGTGCTTAAAACTGGAACTTCAACCAAAGGTCCATATCACTTTGGAACACATTTGCTTCATTCATTCTTTTTTCAAAGTGTATACTTCTTCCTTCTCCATTACATCTAGCTTTCTTTTTTTTTTTTCCACTCAACTCATTTTTTCTTTATATTTTTATTTTTACTATTTTTTTCACACATTTTCTTTCTTTCTATTTTTTTTTTGTCTTTTACAACCATGTTCCACATCTCATTTTCAATTAAAACATCAACACTCTCCATCTTTTATTTTTTGCATTAATAATCTCTTTACATTCACTCCTTAATCTTTGCAAGTTCATGTTATTGAAAGCACCTATAAGATCAACATGATTTAGGACCGAAGATAGGGGACTTTTTGCAACCTCTTGAGGCATAGTTAGTACCTTCCCCTCTTTAAGGGTGGAGTCATGATCTTGTACCATTCTCAAGATATATGTGCTGGTTTTTGTTTGGTTCAAACATGATGAGTTGATTTTTGTGTTTTCTGGGTCTATTTAGGTAGGTCTTATTGGGGTTATTTGATGACAAGTTGAGGGTAACTTTAGGACTTGTTGGTTTGGTTGTTGTGGTAAAATTTTGGTTGTTTTTTTCTGGTGTAGTACTATCAAGTGTTTAGTTGTGATTGTTTGAATATATCATAGAGGACAAGGGCAAAGATGAGATTAGACAAGTTTTAAGCTCTAGGTTCTATTGTTTTAATACTTGAGTTTCTTTGTTTAAACTCCATTCACCGAATCTAAGTCTCCCTTCTCCCATTTTTTCACACCATTAGCCCTTAAACCCAATCCCATTCCAGTATCACCACACTTCTCAAATTTACACATCTTACTGATATGCCCTGATCTCCCATAGTTAATACACCAGTCATTTAACCTCTTATATTTAGAAAAAAACCCTATATCTATCCCCATTTCCTTTATTAACCCAAATGCTCGACTTTAAGGGTCTGTCAATTGGAATCTTAATTTTAACCTTAAGAAAAGCTCGCCTCTCCCCCTTGTTTAAAATTATTGATTCCACCTCCTCAACCTCACCACCTTACTTCTAGTTAATCTAGCACTAGCTACTGACATATTTAAACACAAACCATGAACTCGAATCCAAATAGCCAACATGTGCAAAGGAATATCCTCAAATTTCCAATCCCCAACCCATTCCTCAATAATCATATAATGTCCCATTACTACCTATGGACCTTCACCTATGATTTTTAACAAATTAGACCTAGATTTAAAACTCACAATAAATATATTGTCATTTACATGGAAAGTATCCACCACCCCATATCCCTTCTAAATATTTTTTAAGACACTGATTACTCAATTCTATTAAGAATTTTATCTACTATTACCTTAGCTATAGCGAGAAACCCATATGCTTTACTCACATCGATTTTTTCAAATCTAGATAAATCTTTTAAAAGAACTTCATCAACTTCTGAACTATTTGGACGCAAAAGAGGAAGCCATCAATTTACACGTTAAGAAATTAAGTCTACGCACTTAATAAAGGAATCACAAAGGAAGCAGCAAGAATATAAAGGACAAGGGGAAAAAAAGTGTAGAGAACTAAAAGAAGGAATGGACCACATAAATGACCCACTTAAAAGAATATTAGCTATAAGCACTGGATTTAAAAGCTAATTGAGGACTAACTGAAAAGTAGCTTGAATGTATTTCATTTATTTTTTTTTTAATTCGATTTTTTGACTTCTTCTTCCTTTTTTTTTATGATGAGAGATAATAGGATGAAATTACAATGCATGATAAAAATCAATTATAGAAAAATCTATGCTTAATTGTTGAAATGATGTAGACTTTTCAATGATGCTCACGAGTTAATGAAGAGAGAGAAATAGCAAAACAGGAAAACTAACACACACCCTAGTAGTGTGAAAACTCTCCAATAGAGATAAAATTCTCTCACTAGAATCCTAGAGAAAGAGGACCTTACATTTTTGGAAAAAAATGCATTCACATAATCGATTTCACTTAGGATTGTTTGAAAATCCAATCATGACATTATATGCTCTAGCCCCTGAGGTAAAATACATCGGAATCCTAATAATCTTTGGAAATTGTTTACTTTTGAGAATAGAAAAGAGAAGGAACAGAAAAATTATTCCTTGAAAACAACTTTTGCTAGTAATAGGCTAAAAATCAATATTCTAGTATTTACTTCTTGTAAATTTTTATTGTGTGGAATACTCTTATTTTAATGTTTACCCCATTTCATCAATTGCAATATCAAATTAGAAATATAAGCAAAAAACATCGATATGTCTTTGTTGGGTTATTATGGAATATAATCAATAATTATTTATTGAGGGAACAATTGTCTATTACTTAAACTTTTTGTTCGAGAAAATAAAAAATAGTATTCTACAAAAGATAATAACTATTTTCTATCTAGAATAAATATTCATGGACCAATTTGTAAGTAAATAAGGTAATATAAAATATTATATAGCAATGATTATTGCATTTTTCTTTCATTACCTCCCAATAAACCTACTTTGGTACATGAATATTAAAATATATCATACTAAAGCCTTGTAATATAATAGTACTCCATTACTTAATTTCTAAAGGTATGGACACAACCTATTTGTTCAATTAACTAAATGTAATAAGATAGGCATGGGTATAATACAATTGTATGAGTAGTCTATGACTATCGCTACTAGCTAGTGACCTAAGAGGAGGAGAAGATAGTTGCTTTTATATATATATATATATTCTGAGGGCATTTTCCTTTTGCCAGCAAAGGGACTTGAAAATTAGTATCAGGCAGACAAACAAATATATCCTAATTCCTAAGCTAGTTGAATATGTACAAGAGGATAGCTTTGTATAATTGCTTTTCCTTTACGTTGAGATGCTACTATTCAATTATAGTTTAACTCAAACTTCTTTCTCTGAAGTTGTAATTAGCAGGGAGTAAGATTGAAAGGAAAGAAAAAAGAAGAAGAAGATATTTATCAATCCCATGATATTTTTGTAAAACGATTTCAATGTGTCATATTTTCTTCGACGTACATACATACATATTTATCAATTATTCTTGTAAGTGGGACATCATAACCAATATATTATTTTTCATCCCTTGAATGTCTTAAAAAAATTGTTTGCTCCTAAGAATTTCTCAAGGATATACATAATCTACGTACACAGCTAGGCTTTTAGGGTTTAACAAAACAATTCTACCATTTGCATCTACAAAGGGTATGATATACTCTAAGGAGGTGGCAATGCGTAAGCTCCATACGTGTTCATGATGAAGGTGGAATCCAAAAAAAAAAAAAAAAAACTTATCGATACTAATACGTTAATTTCTATATAAGTGATTAATAAATATCATTAATATTTAAATAGGTAATAGTGATGGTAGGTATTTTTTTTAAAAACTACTATTCATATTTTATGTATTAAAATCTTATTGATATTTATTCACTACTAATTTATTCACGTGGTGTGTTGGTATTATAGAAAAAAATTTGTGCCACTAATAAGGTTGTCTCTTAACTAAATACACATATACAACATCAAATTGTATTTATATAAGGATTCTAGTTAGGAGTGTTCTAGTGCACTTACTAAAAAGTTAGAAAGAATTTTTTTTTCCACATATTTCAAGGTTAATTACACATTTTATTATAAAAAGTTAAATTATAAATACAACTCTTTATATTTATTTCATTTGCATTTAACTCATTTATCTTTAAAAGCATGCTTTTGACCCCCGGATCTTCCAAACGTATGCATTTCGACCCCTAATATTTCATGGGACTAAAGTAGTGAGCAAGGGTATAAATTATACATATATATATACTATTCATATGTGTGTGTGTTTTTGTTTGTTTGTTTAGGACCTACATGTTAACATGTATGATTGCGCTGTTGTACTACTTAAGGAGGACACGGGACATGTTGTCGCAATACCTCGTTCAACCTCCCATATACCCCAATGTATACATGTTCTAGCAATATTTTAAGAAAATTATGACATTTCTAAGCATGGCTTATATGGGATCAACTTGTTTGATGATAAATAGGACCTTAATTGAGAGAATGACCAAGTTTTTATAGGATTCTATAGCTTAAGTTCAGCTTATTTGCTTATCAACCACATATAGGATCACCAATCCCACATAAGTTTGCTGCTTTCATACATTTATACTAGATCCAGCATTTGCTACCGTGATGACTCCATTTATACCTTAAAAGTATGAACATACAAATAAATTTGAAATGAAGGATGCAATATGTAGATTGATCAAGCTACAATATTATATGATTTTGTATAATCTCCTATACGAGATAAGCTACCACTCTTTGCTCAACCTTATGTAAATTATGTAGTAGGTCTCAATCTAAGTGGTATTGAATAAGTTAGAGTACCTCAAGGATGGTTGTGTTATTGTATTATTAAAGACAATGGGGGTGTGGTTTTAAATTCATAGATTATATGTGATAGAAGGTGTTTTATGTATTACTTTAAAAAAAAAAAACAAAATAAATATTCATAAATTTATTTTGTTATGATGACAAAGTATTATTGGCCAATGTCTTTTAATAGCTAATGTATTTGTTGATGATTGGTTTGGCGTTAATGCAAAACACTTTTTGGAACGATGTTGAGATACATATTTGTTGATACCTTTATGGCGAAATGAAATTTTGTTGACTTACATTTTTTTTTTCTTGGTTACTATGGGCTAAAGTGTAGATAAAAACGTGAATGGGAGGTGCGTTTTTAGAAAACGTTTTAGCAATTATGTTTTCCTTGGAATCTTAGTTGGACAATTTTGGCCTTTTGCGTATTTTGGAAGGCACATGGTCGTATGCATTTTATTTGAAATGAAAAAACATCTTCTATGTATGCTTTCGTGACAATATTATCCGAGATGATATCCTTAGTATTGTTTAATTGTCAAATAAATCCATAATAAATAGATTAGAATTTGTATGATCTTTCTTTCCAAGGACTTATCATTAGTTTCACTCAATTTAACAAACACTATCACATACCGTTTCATTAATCGTATAGCTTCATTAAATAAGATTTAGTTTAATTTACTTATACGGAAGACACATGACTAATATGTGTTTTTATAGTGAAAATATGTCTAACTTGATAATATGGAACTAAAATGCTTCTTTTATGCTCATTTTGCAACAATATTTTTCAAATTAGTTTCTTTATGATGATTTGTTAGAAGTTATTTTCACTTTTGGTAAACTATAATTACAAATACAAATAGGAAAGGGAAAAATCGAACCAAACTCTTTTTACTGAAAAATTGGTATTTATACCGTTAAATTATAAGGGTTTAGAAATTATTTTTATTTTATAATTTTTTAAAAATAAATCTCCCTAAATAACATCTTTAATACTTCTTAGTCATTAAATAAATCCATAATAAATGGATAAGATTCATTGTCATCTATCTTTAAATAGGTTCATTAGTATATTTAATCTAACATAATACCACATGCTACTTCATCAATTAAACAACTTCACTAAATAAGATTTAGTTTAATCACATTTATGAAAAACACATGATACAGTATGACTTATTTTAAGTGAAATATATTTAACTTTAACATGAAATTGAAACGTATTGCCGATGTGTGCTTTTGTGACAATATTTCCTACAGTATTTTCTTCCAAAAGTTATAGTTTAATTTTATAGAGTATTTTCACCTAATACTCCTAAATAATGTTTATAGTATCTTTTCCAAGATAAATAGATAAAGATTATGTATTATTTCTTTCTAAGAGCTTATTAGTCTTTCCAATCAAACAAATAATATCAAGTGTTGCTTCATCAATGAAATAACTTTATTGAATAAAAGTATAAGTATTTATATATCTCTCTTATAAAATTAAGTAATTAATTAATATTATAAAATTGTACTTATTTAACCATCATTTTATTTATTTTTTATGAAAAAAATATTTAAATTCTTTATAAGTGAATGAAACATATTTCTTAAATCTTTTCCTTTAAAAATAAGTAAACTTTCTATTATCAATTCTTATTGTCTGTTTGCCATCTTCACCAAAATTATGATAAAATGCAGTTTATCCAAATATCAACTTTAAAGCAGAAATAGTTTGGTGGAAATTAAAATAAAAAAAGAAGTTAAAATATGTGTATCCTAATGGTATAAAGGTTGGTTTTTTATGGAAATGATTGAATTTTGAATATTTCATCTTATTATATTCATTCAATTAAAAAAAAAAAAGAGTTTGGTTGAAAGAAAAAGGAAATTGAATAAGATGATATAAAAATCAAATAAGTTTTCTAAAATTTTAAAAGGTTAATAAAATACCGAGATTCTTATAGGTTAGTGGGAGGATACAAATATTTATATTAGATGAATTGGGTGTTAAAGTAAATAAAAAAAAAAGGTCAAAAGAAAAATCCAAAAAGCCCCTAAGTTTGATCCGCATTAATCATCATAATCCATTAACAAAAGACTCTTTCACCTCCTCCCAAGTCCCTGGCCACATGCTGATAAATATTTTCAAGAACTATAAAGGAAACATTTTTCAATTTCTTTTTCTTATTCATTTTCAAAATTAGCTCGAGGCAATAATGTCCGAGTAATCGCAGCATCAACGATCATCGATCAAACTGAAACCAAACAATTTGTTGTTTTTCCCAATAATTTAAAAGACTACTTACCCTTAATCTTCTCCGGTTTCAGTCAACGAGAGATGTCGTCACCGGACATCGCCGGAATCTTGGACAACTCGAAGGAGCTTGATCGGTTAAGGAAAGAGCAGGAAGAAGTTCTTATTGAGATAAACAAAATACATAAGAAACTTCAAGCAAGTGGGTTGCTATTGATTTTCATAGTCTTGGACAGCTCGAAAGAGCTTGATGTTGGGTTGTTTCTGTTTTGATTCATTCGTACTTAAATTTGATGTTTTGTTCAGTTTTAGAAGTTTTTTATTCAAGGAAGTTTGACCTCTCCATGATTTTTTTTCTTTTGTTCCATTTTGAGAATAGGGTTTTAAGCAGTTCTGGTATTAGATACTTTTGCTTTTAATATAATTTTATTGATTTTGGGTGTTTTTGCAATCTGATTGGTTTGATTTGTAAACGCTAAAGTTGCTAGCTTTTTTATTGTTGCTAAATTTGTTAGCTTCATACTGTTCTACTGACATCCCAAGTAGATTTAGAGTCTGATTTTTTGTTTTCTTGATAGGGTTTTGAATGTATGTTAGCAGACACCTTTTCAAGTATGAATGAGAGACTGTGCTTTGTTGATTAGGTTGTTTTGTTACTATTTTTTAGAATGTAAGTTTTGTGATCAATGCAATATGTAATTCGCCTCTGGTTTGAGTTTTATCAGTTCCATCTTTGTTGATTAGTTCAAGAGTTTCTGTGTGTAGTTATAGTTTTCCTTCTGATGTTGGAGAATTTAAATGCTTGTGTTGGGTCATCTGTATATCCAACATTTACGAATTGTCATGCATAAATAGAAAAGCAAAAGAAGTGACTGTCATGAATTAATATTTAGAATAGCAGCATATGAACATTGTGTAGATGTAAGAGATACACGTGACTTGAAACTTTATGAGGGCCTAAAAGTTATTGATTGAAGCTTCTGGCTTGCTGGACTGTAATCAAATTGAGAGCCCTTTAATCTTTGAGTAAATTTTGAGTCCAATTTACCTCTAAGATGCTGCTGATATCTTTGATGGATGTTTCCTCATTTGATGTGTAATGATGGCATGAAATACTTTAGAGGAGACTGTAATGATATAGCATCGTTGAGCTAATCAATTTATGTCTGAATGTAGTGATAGTTTTTGTTGGCCAGCGTTTGATTCCTAATTGATGCTGAACGCTTTTGCTGTTCTTGTAGAGACTAGCTATGGTTTTTGGTTCAAACATTACATTGACCTGAGGAAGTTTGTATCTTTTCCTAGGGAGGGGTGGCCAAGCAAGAAATAAGCATAGTACTTAACCTTGCGTATGATAAATTTTGACCAGTTATCTGAAAAATTGATTGGACATCACTTAATAAATTTTGATGATTTTATGACCCCCTATGGTTTAAGAGGATACTGAATGAAATATCACCTTGCGGATGCTTTCTGTTCTTGTGCTACTCTATCATATTTTATCTGCATATTTCAGTTTATTGCAATTGGTTTTGATTTTACCACTTGTGTGTTGACACAGCTCCAGAGGTGGTTGAGAAGCCTGGCGATAGTTCTTTGTCAAAATTGAGGAATCTGTATACTCGTGCCAAAGAGCTCTCTGAAACTGAAATCAGGTACGTTTCTCAATGTGTCATAAAATTTACTATTTTGTAACTTTGATGTATCTTGATTAGCAAGATGATTCTTTCTAGATAGAATATCAGAGGCCTCATGCGACTCTTGATTTTGTGATTAGATCTCTGTTGTTGTTGCCTTACCGTTGTTCATATTGGCTGCAGTGTCTCCGGATCATTGCTAAGTCAACTTGATGCATTGCCGCCATCTGGACCTCCTGGACAACAACGCAGAAGGATAGGTTTGTACAATACCTATGTTTATATTCAAGTATCTGTTCTTATGTATATTCTGTCATTGATACTTGGCTAGATGATCCTCTTGAAGCTTTACTGGTGTTTTCTGAGCAAGAATTAACATCACCTTAGGTCTCTCCAAGAGGAGCAGGACTGATTTATGTTTTTATTATCAGTACATTGGGTTTGCATCTTTGTTTTCTATGCTAGCCTGTTTATTGTACAACATAGAAGCAGGGTAAATAAAAATTGTAGACATAATTTGTTGGAAAAATTCTCAATACAAGATAACTGGAGAACATCTTCCTTCAGTAGTTACTACCTTACTGACATCTGCTGCATTTAGACATCCCTCCACTTTTCTTTGTCAATGCTGATACCACCATTATGCTTGAACATCATCAATTTCCAGTAAAATGTCTGCTGTCAAAAGAAGATGATAGATTAATGTATGAAATGTACTTATCTTCAGAGACTCAAGTAGCCAGTGGGGTATGTTCACACACTGTTCTCGTTCCTACTTCTTATATTGCTATTAATCCTTGCAACAAATGGCTGATGTTTCTTCCTTTTCTTTATTTCCTTGAGTGGCCGCAAAGCACAGTCATTTGTTTGGCAACCTTATCTCCTTTGCTAATAAGGAGCCAGACATCTAATGGGATGGAAATACATAACGGATTTGGCACTAGTAATTTGTAGGGCCATCAAAAAAAGTAGCTCTACTAGAAGCCTGGATCCTGGAATTCCTCCTCTTTATGCACATAAGACATTTCCTGCTTTCGCGATTTATGTAACGTTTGGTTGCAAATCTGGTTTTCTCAACATATATAGTTATGAAAAAGGATAATTGGGGTAATATTTTGGGGGAAGTGGAAATGTCTGCTTCAAGGCTTGTGATATGGAATGATCCTAATAGTTGTGAGTTGTTCTTCTCCTTATAGTGATCATCAAATGATAATGCGTTCACAAAATGGTTATAAATAGTTATGATTCATTTGCGCTGAACCAAAGTGTATGAAATGACATGCTAATTATAGTTTTTCTATATGCTTGCAACTGCCAAGGGTTGTATTTTTGGAAATAAGTATCCATTTAATTGTTAATGTGATTTAAACTGCAGATGGTGAACAAAAACGTAAAAGGATGAAGAATGATTCAGATATCCCAAGGCTTTCTCCTTCCACCTTTGCCAATTTGAAGGGCCAGCAGGTAAAATATAGTTCTTCTTAATCATTATGAGAAGCATTCAGTATTGGGAACCATTGATTGTGTTGCTTTCATTAGTTTTCTTCTGAAACTGATATGGAGGGGTGTTTTTAATACAGGTAGCTGCTAGGGTCACAGGAGATGATGATGAAAAGGATGAATGGTTCATTGTGAAAGTGACACATTTTGACAGGGAAACAAAAGAGTAAGCTTCTGCTATGATTTCACCTTTCACATTTCTTCTTGATTGACTAATCATATCTCAAAGAAATATTGGGAAGTTATGTCAGGCCATTCTTACCTTATTATTTTCATCCATAAGTACAAGTGTGTACCTTCATCAGTGTTGTGCTTCTATGCATTTTTTCACCTGTTGTACTGGTATTTGATTTTCTTTAACGGATTTGCTCCATACTGATTAAAACTTGGTCTATCGTTCTCTTTGTTAATTTGGATGGTTGTTGCTGGAAATCTAATTTCCTTGAGTATTTCACTATTCTTATATGCTTCTACCATAGGTCGATTGAGATGTCAAATATATAAATCCTTTTCACTCCATTACTGGGGAAAAAAAAAGCCAAAACGACAATTGTTCAGAAAGTAAATCATTGAGAAAATAACATTGCTGCAGAAATTTCAATCTACCAAAGAGAAAAGAGAGCAAATGCATGTGCTTCTGCATTTACGATCTCCACCTATTACTTCTATGAAGATGGTCGCATGTCTTTATGTTCTAAATGAGTGAAGGAAGGTGTAAGAAATCTGCAAAAAATTAAACAGATTGAAAGTATGAGTGGACCCAATAGATTGGGCGTTGTTTAGGAGGATGATGCAAAAGAGAGTGAACATAAAAGTAGAATAGGATGAACCATGTGTGGGAAGCGGTGTTTACTTGTAAAACACATCATATCTTGCCTCGAACCCTCGTCCTGTAGTTGAAGATTATTATAAGTATCAATTATCAGAGCGGTGTTGACAATCCATAAATAAAGAATATAATTCTTTAACCGGAAGAAATATATTGATTGTTCATATCTGGTCAAGTAGACTGCATTTGCACAACATTAATTTCCAGGACACGTGCCTAGAAGATCCTTTCTTTTTTTTGCGTGCACACACGCATGCGTGTGTGTAATAAAGGGGCATGGCCCTAGTATCACCAGCTACCTCCAAGCATATGAACTACCCTACAAGATGCATACACTGGTTCAGTATAGTTTGCTGTATGTGTACCTAGCACAACTTTGTTTTGGCTTTAGCTACCTTACATGAATAGTGTGTTTTGATAGGCATAGATGGATAGAAATAGATGGCCATTGTATTTGGTAACTTAATTGAATAGTGGAAATGGATGGGATTGGAAGGAAATTGATGAAAATATTTTTTCACTGAAGTCCATTTCTTTACTCTCTAATTGGGTGGAACTGAGACTAAAACTACAATGGCACTCCTTGTAACAATTTTTGCTGAAATAAAATATGGAAATTTTGTTGAAAGCACACTTGATTTTTCTTCTTTTCCTTTATGTAATAACACAAAAAAAGTAAATGGGGACTTTTATCTCTATTTCCTTTTTGTTCCTATAATCCCAAACATAGAGTGAAAGTTATACTTCTTTCTATTTTCACTCATTTATATCTATTTCCACTTATTTCTGTCCATTACTTCTCTCCAAAATTGCCAAACATTTTGGAAAAGACAACCAGGATGTTATAGGTTCAAGTACTTAAAGTTCTCTGGCTCTTGTTCAGCTCATGCAAACTTCCTTTATTTGTTGGTTGTTAAACTTGCATGCTACAGGAGGAGTGATGAGTTGAGCGTCATTTCACCTGCTTTTTTCTGTTGAGTTGCCATCATGCCTTCTCTTTGAATTATATTATGTTGCAGTGCTTGTCCTTTTGGCACTAATTTTTCAACATTTATTTATACAGGGTGGAAGTTTTAGATGAGGAACCAGATGACGAAGAGGGCAGTGGTCAAAGGTAGTAATTTCATGTTGCAAATTTCCAAGAATCAGATCTTGTTGGCATCGGTATTTACTGTCTGTTCGTGTATACAAATATAATCTCCATCATTAAACTTATGCTTTTAGATTTGTTCTTAGTGGTATTGAACTTGTTTTTGGATATTCACCAGTATCAAACTTATCATGTTATTGAGCTAAAACGCATAAGTTTGAATTCCCTGCACTGTTATTTCAATCTATTCAACTGTTTCACTCAATGAGCTTCTGTTAATGTCTTAGAGGGTATTAAAGCATAAAAATAAAAATAATGTATCATATCCACGAGCATAAGCCTTTAGATTAGTAGACTTATTGGCTAAAGTGCATTATTTCTTTATCATCCCCAACTGCGATTACCTTTCATCTGGCAAAACTGACTTTTTTTTTTCGTTAGTGCTTTCAGAAAGTATAAAGTGCCCATGTCACATATTATACCTTTTCCACGGCAAAATGATCCTTCCACAGCCCATGATTTCCCTCCCGGCAGACATGTTTTGGCTGTTTATCCGGGGACAACTGCACTCTACAAGGCAACTGTTGTCAGCTCTCATCGAAAGGTAATTTGCCAAACAATGTCATGTAGTTATAATAGATCAAGCGGTTGAACACTACCTCCAAATTATAGTCATCGTTTTTTTCTAATGTCAACTTTAATTATACATGGACTGACCCTTGATTTTACTGTGCAATACATGGTACTGGCTTTCAAATATCACTCATTCAGAGGAAGACGGATGAGTAAGTACAATCCATCTTCCTGTTAAACCTTGCGTTGCTTTCAAATACGTGTTTTAACATGAATCTCTTACACCAAAAATATAAGATTCACAAATGATATGTGTTATACTTCTAATTGAGTTACCATGCCCATAATTTGAAAGAAAATGGGCACAATGAAATTGTAGAGTGAACTGCAACTCTACACTCTTAGATTGCATGACTAAGGAGGAGTGATTCATATTAAAGTGCAGAAAACACCATGTAGATTTCCTTCCTGTCCTACCACTTAAACACGCAAGACTGTCATTGAAAGTTGATATAATTGTCTAAGGTGGAGTTCATGTTCTTGTTTGGCAGCTATTTACTGGAATTTGATGACGACGAAGAAGATGGAGCTATGCCCCAAAGGACGGTGCCGTACTTCAATGTGGTTCCCCTCCCCGAAGGACATAAGCAATGAGAATGATGTCCATAAAATCTGTATAAATTAGAAGTTAAAATAGTGTGAATGTGAATATAACTTTTAGTAGTTAGCACTGCACTGAATTTTGCTGTATTATGAGTAGACTTGATGATGGGTGATGGCGATGCATGTGTAATTAGCAAGTTCTAAAGATGGTAAATCCATGCTATTGAGCATAATCACTTATGCTACCTACTCGAAAACATGGTTAATGGAAATTACCACGTATTAAATTTTTATTGATACTTTTTATTGATCGATTCACTTCTTGTATTACCACTATTAAAGCCTTTCTGGTCTCATTTCTGTTGAGGTCTTTCTCAAAAGTTACTACATTTTAGAGGCTTGGAGCAGATTTTGTTGAAGTGGACGCGTAATTGCCTGTCTAGGAAAAAGAAAAGATTCAGACCAATATACAAAATCATTCCAAGACGTCTTATTATGGAATTTTGCATTTATTAATAATTTTTATTTTACATATTGTGTCAATGTTAACGAAAGACAATTAATCAAATCCGACAACACGAATGATTTTACACGCGCGGCCTTTGCATTAAAAAAAATGTGTGTGTATATATATATATTTCAGCAGAGTCTAATTTTTAGAGATATTTTTCTGGTTCTGAAAATGTTGTTGATTAAATTAGGAAATTTTCTTGTTCACGATATTCAGAACAAAGAATGACCGAAAAAGGTCCTCCAGTTTTGCAAAAGGGTCAAATATGTCTTTTGAGCGTAACAAATTGAATTTTTTTTTTGGATAAGTAAATAATATCATTGAAAAGGATGAATATGCAGCTGTAAAAAAACGGGAGATTTACATCGAAAAAAGTTATAAAAAGCTGTGGGAACAAAAAGTAAATTTAACAAGGAGTATGATTAATTTTAATGTAGGCTAAAAGTTGGTTGACAATAGAATTTGAAGGAGGGGTATGCTTCCCCAAGTGAACATTGTTCCTAGTTCTTCAAAGGCAATATATTGTTGAGCATCTCCATATTCGAATTTTGTGTAGATTGGATGCAGCAGTTGCTGCTAACCCATTGGTCACGCCAAACCAAGTAGCATTCTAAATGTTGATAGACTTTATTTCAAACTTTAAAGGAGTAAAGGCATTCAAAGAAGAGGTGGGTATGATCCTCATTTCCTAGCGGGTGGTAAAGTTTGTAATTCTCCACATGATTCATTTGTTCAGTGTATATAACTTGCAAAGCCAAGCGAGCCAAAAGAAGAAATAGTGTCTAGGAATTGAGGTAGAGATTCACACCACCTTGCTTCATGGCATTGGTAGTGGGGTAGGTTGCAAAAATTCATATCCACTTTTGATTGAGTATTCATCCGATTGTGCAGAATGCCAACACAAAACATCTATTTGTTGCTGATTGGATCTAATAGAAGGTGAGATTTGCAAATTAGACTAGAAAGTACCTATGGGGAGTCTCTACCCTTCTCCTACCATCAAGGAACACAGTTTGTCATTATAGCTAAGTTCCAAACTTTAAATTCACAAGGGCTAAGGTATAGTTGTAAAAGTCCAATGGACAACCAATAATCTGACAAATTGAAATAGAGCGACCATCATTAACAACCCAACAAAACTTGTCCCTAACTAAGTGATGAAGCTTAAGGAGTTTCTTTCGTGTCCAAGAACGCACGATAGGAGTTTTAATTGGCCAGAAACTCCTCTCCCTTAAAAAAAAGGGAATGGACCCAATCTGTCTAAAGACCTCTTCGCCCTCCCTTGCAAAGGTGCCAAATATGCTTAATTTAGGCTACCTTGTTCCATTCAGCCAATCTAGGAATGCCCAATCCACCACTTTCCTTAGGGGTACAAACCTGCTGCCATTTGACTTTGGCTTTAGTTGAAACATTAGGTTGATCACTTCAAAGGAAATTCCTCAAAAGTAGCTCAATGTGTTAGATAATTGATCTGGGTAATAGAAAAAACATAGCCCCAATAAACTTGCATTGAGAAAAGGACTAATTTTACCAATTGTAAGCTCAATGCGTTCCCGTTATACTTGAACATTTCATACATTTGGGTTCCAACATACCCACATCCTCTTTCTTGCCAACCTACTGATTGCAAAGGACTATCTAAGTCCAAATCTAAGCTTTATAAGATTTTTATAGATATAGTTTACCTTTGTTTTTGATAAACCTATAAGAGAAACACTATTTTTTATACAACTCTTCCTCACTTCATTAGCCTTAATGGGGTCACTAATCCCCTTTACATTCCAATAAGCTATATTCGTTAGTAAACAAAAGGAACAAGGATGCACTCATGTAAAAGTGTGTCTCCTCTTATGGTTCTTTCTTTGCCTCCCAGAGAAGTTAGAGTTATGCTTCTAGAGTTGCTACTCATTGGTCTTAGCTTAATATTTCTAACAACGAGAGCTTCCAAGAGGGTGTTCTGTAGGACCTCTAGAAAGTTGCCTTGCTCCTCTAAAACATCCTTGGAACCATCTCGGCTCACCTTTCCATTCCTATCCAGCTTGAATGACCGGTGCTTGATGCAATAAGCGGTGTGAGAGTAGGAAGTCTGGGTCTTTTCTCAGTTTCTGCAATTCTAGGACTTTGAATCACTAACCACTGTAAGATAGAACTATAGAATCTGAATAAGCTCTTTGCGAAAAAAAAGCTAAAATAGCCTTTTTAACTACATTGAGAAAGTCGTCCTCGCAAGGGAGTTGAGCTCAAACTCGACTGAAAGGATAGGATTTATAATAACTCAACCGATAGGAACGAGTTACATACTTGGAACGAGAGGTTAGGAGGAGCCGTAGAAGGAGGGGTTTAGAAGATGTAGGTGTTTGTTTATCCCTATTTTGATTTCTTGTTGTGCTCATTGATTTCCAGTGAATGTCCCTAGTCTAGGCTAACAGCCTCACAAGCTTATTGTTGTTCCTCTTGGGGAAGCAAGCATCTATAACCCCTAGACCCTTAACCACAGGAGCTTGCTTTTTGGGATTTTTAGGAGAAGACGGTTTTATAATACCACCACCTTTACCCTGCACATCATCATCTTTACCTTTCCATGTGACTTTGACCCACTCATCTATTTTAGCATCGGTGTTCTTAGTTGTGGGTTAGTCTCCCCTGTCGTTAAGCTCCTGGTAAAATGCCCAAAAACTTCACACAAAGGGCAGTGTTTAGGTAGCCATCGATACTCCACCTTCACATGGGCTAATGAACTATCATGTTGTTCTACTGCAACTTGTCTTATAAGTTCATCATTTACATCAAGTTCAACAAGGACTCGCGCTTGGTTAGCTCTTGCTCTAGCTGCGAGAAAGCTACATAACGACATAATTGCAATTCCGAGGTTTGTAAGTGTAATATCAATTCCACATTTCATATAATTCTTATTTCTCACATAATACATATTATGTAATTAAAACCAACTAAATGCATAATTCTTATTCTATGTGGAATAGAGTCATAATAAAATTTCTAGAAGAGAAGAGGTAAGAGAGAAGTGAAGAAAGTAAGTGAGAAGACAAAGATGTAAAGGGAAGGTGGAAACTTAAGACTAAGGTAGAGGAGCTTTCCAAAGAGAAGAGGAAGTGTTTACTCTCTCTATGTTTTGGTTTTTCCATTGAAAAGTTCTTTGAAATGATAATTAACAACCTTTTCATTTCTTTTTTTCTTTCTTCCTTTTTTCTTTATAAATTGCAAGCTTGTTGACTTGTTATTACTTTAATTTTGTAATCTTTCGATATTTTAGGTAATAGTATTATAAAGGTGAGTTTTACTTAATCCATTCCATAAAAGATACAGATTATTTTCATATAAGCTTAAGCATGTGCATAAATCAAACTAATTTTTTTGTTATTCATTGCAACAGACTCAATTTTAAATGAAGTGTGTGATTAAGAATGTAAATCAATGAAATTATTTATAAGTTATAAGAATTCGGTTGAATATTTATTTAAGTCCTATGAGTGTTTAGCCATTTAAATTACTTGAGTAATTTATCAAGTCAAGCTTGATCTTTATAATGTTTGGCTCAACTAAACACTATCACCTCATACAACTAGTTCAAAAATAGTAATAGGACTCGACGATTCAACGGATCCCTAACAGTACAACCATTGAATTCATTAGACGAGTCCGACCCATTAAATAAATAATAAATAATTTTAAGAAAAAAAATAATATTAAAAATTCAAACTATCTCCATATGAAATAGAAAATTTTAATTTCCATTCACGGTATTTAATATATTGTTTTGCCTCATGATAGTGTCTAGGCTCAACTAACTTGTGAGCTTAATCAAACATGAATCAAATATAAATTGTCATGCCCTTAATTCATTATAGCAATGACAGTTCACTACGTGATCTATTTAAGTAGAATACGTAAATTTATGGTTATTAGATGAGTTTCTAAATCAGTCTTAGGAGTTTAAAACATTATTTAATTTTTGAAAACAAATTCACAAATTGTGGGATTTTTGAAAACATTTGGTGGCTATGAATCATAAAATCACTTAGTAAGATAAGAAATGAGAAACTAGGTCCTAAGGCCTACACAAAATATACAAACAATAAGTAACAAACTATGGAGCCGTAGGCAGCTCCTAATAAGTCTTGGTATAACCAAAAATATAAAAATGTAGTCTAACCATGATACAAAACTCAGTCATAAAAATGATCAATGTGATATGTCTTTATGATCTCATTCCAAATCTCCCTCTTAAAGTTGTATCCCAATGAGTCGTACAATGGATTGGTAAAATTCTCACCTAAAAATAAAAAGGGGAAAAGGGGAGTCAGCCACAAGGGCTTAATATATAGTAACACAAATACACATACATGTCAAACGAGCCTACAACTGATGCAACAATCGATAATTTGGTTAATTACTTTAATTAAATACCTAGCACAATAGTACTCATGACTCCAAATATCACAACAGGGGATAAAGGGTCTTATTCCATTGTAGCAAACATCAGGGGTTGACGGGAGCAGCTAGACTCCATGTCACTGAAAACTATATACCTAAGTAGCCCCGTCTAAGTAAACCTACCATTATGTGGTCCTTACTGATCACTGTCCAATTATATCATATCACCCATTGAGACCCATAATATCGAATAACTCATGATATACCTTATCTTCATTTACACGACTTGTTATCCAATGTGTTTTCACTTATCAACTACCTGCCGAGCTACCCTTGGTGGCTTAATCTTGATGTAAGGTTTGTCATTTGCTGGCTCAAGTAACCATGCACAAATAGCAAGCAGTTACTTAGTTGGGTTGATTATTAGTCAAGTTTAATTTTTTTTTTCTATCCTAACATGCAACATGTAAGTTATTGCATATATGAAAGGTTAACGATCCTAAATCGCAATCTAGTTCCAATTGAGTTGGTTTTATATATCAAAAGAAAATTATAAATCAATTGATTATTTTAAATGATTGAATCATATTTTAGGTTTAGTTCAGGCTACTTAAGGCCCATATTAATTATCAACCCAATTAGCTTTTAGCTAATTGTGACCCGAACTATTTAGGGCTTATTTAATTAAACTTAAGAAGTTGTTTGAATTTTAAGTCTTATTGGGTTTAAGGCCCGATTAGGGTATTTGAGTTGTTTTTGTATAGTAGACCCAATTATATTAGAAACTAAGCCCACTAGCCTTAATTGATTTAGTTAAGTCCAGTTATAATTACTAAATACATTTTAATTCAAATTAGATTAATTTAATCTCTTTTAAGTAACCTAAGTTTATTATGTTTAATTGGTCTTCTTAGTTGTGTCTTAAGTCTAATTTATTTATTAAGTTTCATTATAATTCCATTTTAAGTTTCTAGTTAATTTAAAGCCTTGATGGATTTAAAGTCTAATTAAATCTAATGTATTTATTAAGGTCCATTTAAAGTATAGACCTCAGAGTTTAAGGGATCTAAGTATGTTTTGAGTCTTGAATCCATATAGGTTTTATTGTAATTAGGTAAGCCCATTTATTCTTTAGGTCTAAGTCAAATTTATTTTAATTAGGTAGTTTAATTTGGGCCTTGAATTGGTTTGAGATCCAATTGAATTATTTTTTGTATTAAGGCCTATTTAAGGTATAAGTCTTAGGAAGAAATTAGCCCAATTACATTTTGAATTTTGGATTTTAGGCCCATTAGTTATTTGGTCCACATTATTGTGTCAAATTTTATTTCAGCCCAATTAAAATGATTTGGTTAATTTAACCCATTTAAAGAAATTATGTTTAATTTCATGAGCTATCCAAAGAAGAGTAAGAGAGTGGTCCTTATACTTATTTTGGTTGGGCCGACTTGTGATTGAGTCGACCTTAGCCCAATTTAATTAAACTATTATCCAACCCAATCTTAACTCATCACAAATTAAGACTTTAATTTTAAACAACTATAATTTACTTAATTTAAGCCCAAATTAGGTGAAATTAAAGCCATTTGTTTCCTTATCACTTCCACTACTTATTTTATCAAAACTAACCTAATTATATTCAATTTAAGGTGCTTGAATTTCCAAACCAATTTTAATTACGAATTTCTAACTTTAAAAGTTCATAACTTATTCAATTTAAATCTAAATTACCTCAAACCAAAGCCCACTTGTTCCTACTTCTTCCTAGTGTCTAATACATCATTTATTTTTCATTTTCAAGCTCAAAATACCATCAAAATAGAGCAAATGCTACAGGACATGGGCTAACTTAAAATTTCATCCATTATTTGGTCCAATTTAACACATTATCACCTCTAGGCCTCATTTCATATCCAAACAAATTTTCATTCATGATTAAATCATAATTCTACTAAATTAACCAAAAATAAACATAATTTATCACATTTCTTCCAAACTTGATTATCACACCAAAATATGCAAGAAATTCAAAATTCCAAGTTCATCCATATTACAATTTAACCCAAGTCATTCTCAATTCTTGCTAAACTCAATATTTATCTTATAACTTTAATTCCCATCAAATTAATCACATCAAAGACATATCAATATGCTAGGAATTAATGATTAGATCATCAAATGATTCCATTTAATCACCTAGTTTAATTATTGCCCTAATTCCCACTCTTAATCTTACATAAATATCATTTAATCACCAAATTCAATCTAGATGTCATAAGTTCTTACTCTAACCCTCAATTCATCACCAATTAACACTCAAACCAGATTTGAAAAGAACAAATTAAGCCTCAAATTCATCATCATAGTAGTGCTTACTTATTGCTCAATAAAATCTCCAATTAAACGCATTAAACTTAATTCTTAACTACATTTCCAATATCCAATAACACATTTAGCATATCAAAACCTAGGTTAACACTTAAATCATCAAACATTACTCATGGGAAACAAGATCAGTGGCATTACAAGGATACCTACAACCTATCATCAATATTTAAGAAAAATCAATAAATTATCATGTTCAATCACTTCTAACTTCACTAAATCACCCATTTAAGCTAGAGTTTGAGCTTACCTTAATAAAAACCTAAGATCTTCCTCTGTCTTTGATCTAGTTGCCTCTTTAAAAGGGTAAGGAAGGAGTTTCCTTTGATCCCACCTCAACTCCTTGCATCAAATCAACTCATTAGCATCTAAACTATGGATTAGTCTTATTGCTTTTATAAAAATTTATAAAATTTCACTTACTACTAAGCTTCTTATCACGTGTAAATAAACACCCTTTGGCTAGAATCTTCACCTTGTTCTTGACCTGAAACTCACATCAAAATAACTTGAATTAGTCGTTATAAGGGTGGGTAAATGGCTAGGTTAAGGGTTAAGGGTTAAGGCTTAAGCTAGAAAAATGGGTTTTCTTTCTTACCTTTCTCACGTCCAAAACAAGAGGAGAGGGAGCTAAGTTTTCTATCCAAAAAGAAGCTTTTAGGGTGAGTTTAAGGGTTTAGAAAATTGGAGACCGCTAAGGTTTTCATGGGTTGACATTTGAAGTGACACGTGTTCACCTTTTGTTCCCATTTCCATTTTATTTTTCTTCAATTTATACCACTTGTCCAGCCGACATATCTTGCTTTTCTTTTTCCAAAAATGCCCTTGAAACTCAATTTAAATAATCATCCTTTAAAAAAAATAGGCTTAGGGGCATTTTGGTCATTTTATCCAATTAAACTTCGAATTAAAATTTTTCTTTTCCAATCATCTCCAAATATTTTGTATTTGATTTTATTTACTTAATTTAAGGTCTTATAGTGATATCTCAAAGGAATTTTAGGTTAAATTTCGAAAAAAACCAATTTTAAAAGTAAAAAAGGTCCATTTTAGAAAAATAAAATTTTCCAACTTGAAATTCTTTTATAGTTTGATAAAAAAAATTCCTTTTTATTTCCTTTGATCTTATTTGTTATTTTTGAGTTTTTTCATAAATATTACTTGAGTTTGAATAAGTTTGAATATTAATATTATTGTAATTACAATAAAAAAATATATTCTTTTTAGATGGGTAGAGTTTAAGGAGTTTAATTGAGTTAAGTTTAAATTTATTAAGTCTCACTTTAATTCAAATTTGAGTTGAAAATTTTTAAGTTCGAGTTTTGAAAATTCAAATGAAGTTCAAATTTGAGTTAAGTGTTGTTCCCTTTCGACTTATTCAACTTAGCTTATATATAACTCTACGTGTGGTTGAGATTACAATTCAAATAATGGAATTTTGGAGTTATATTTGAGATAGAGTTGTAATAATTGAAATAAATGAGTAATTATTCAATAAAGGTAGACCAAAATCAAACCAATTTATAAGGAAAAAAAATATATATATAAACTCATTTTTTATTTTAAACGGTTGGATTGGAAATTAAATTTAAAGGTTTTGGTTCAGTTCGGATTATCGGGCTAAACGTATGGTCGGATCGGAGCCCTAATTACCCTTATTATTGCTAATCAGTAGCCACTCACCACTACGTCATGCTGGTCCACTTTGGTTTGATTACCTGCCAGTTTCGATTGAACCGATTCGAGTTATTGCTCTATAATCCATCACCCTCGTGAAACGACAAAGCCGCAAGTCGTTTAATCTCTTGTTCGTACTCCACTCCCCGGCGATGATGTCTACGGCGGAGGATAACAAACCGGCGGCTGAGGTATCGATGAAGGACGGGATCCACCTAGTGGACCCACCGACCTACACTGAGCTTCCGAACGGCCGGTTCAAATGCATGGAAACCGGTCACGAGATGCCGGCGAAAGACATCGAATTATACAGGCGAAGTAAGCGTTGTCGTATCGGTCTCATTGACTTCGCTTTGTCACGTAGTGATAAGACGAAACCGCCTCTCAACATGTTCAAGCAAGATCCTCTTTGTCGGTAATTATGGAATTAAAAAGACTCGCCTTTTGGTTTAGGGTTTTTGAAAGTGGATTTTTTTCCTTCCTTTTCTGTTTGGAGCGTTTTTGTTTGACGGAAAAAGTTTTTCCTATCTTTTTAGGCATTTTGTTGCCGGTCCAATCATGACCCTGCCCTATATAAAGAAGGAGATAAATTGCAATATAATGTTTATAATCGTGAATTGTTATGGTAGCAACGGGAAAATCATACTAATTAGTTGAATTGGTTAAGGGACATAGATGAAGCAGAGCTGTTCATAAACTATTCGAGTTCAATTTGACCAGCGGGACCCGAGATCAAGCTCTTGGGTCGAGTTCAAGCCTTGAAATGTTTGGCTCAACGAGCTCGAATCAGGATTAGGTGTAAATCATGCTCAAGTTGTAATATTGCGTTTATTAGAAGTATATAATTTTTGAAATTAAAAGAATTCCATCTATCCAAACTTGAGCTTGTCAAGTGCTGCTTCGAGCCAAGCTTGAGCTTGATTATATGATTTTTCAATTAGACTTGAGTCACTTATGCCCATAATTAATATAAAGTGGAGGGAGGTAATTTGTGGCCTATAGTCATTCAATGTTGATGTGGGAGTAAGGAAGAACACAGGAAAATGATTTTCATTCTTTATAGGAAACCATCTTTCTTGATTCGTTAATAGAATATATTCTTACAAAGGGGAATATTTTTCAATGGTTGGTGCATTCTCTTTTTCAAGATTATTGAACCTTTTTTGATGACCAGAATGTTGAACTTTGTGTCTGACAGATGCACCTTTCAATACTCTGATATTTAGTTCCATGGAATAGATTTTGAAGTATTTTGTCTTGAATCTTGATAGTTTAGCAAAATGTGATTGCTCATATTGGAAACATGGTCTAAATTTAAGGTTACAGCTCACTTGCAATTTTCCTGGATAATAGACCATATTCAAGATGGTTTCGATGCAGAGAATTTGTATCCTGCATATGATTTGGGAGATCTGTTTGCATTTAACTGTTGAATATATGGAGTGAAATTGAACTAAATGGACTAGACAGTTGAATGGTGGCTTGATTTTTGTGCAACTTTCATTTCTCAGATCGAAGTTGATTTGCAAGTTAACGGGAGATAGAGTTAATAAATCCGAGGAGCATATATGGAAGCATGTCAATGGAAAGCGGTTCCTCAACAGATTAGGTTTGTTCTTGTTCTCCATTATTCATTTTTAGATGGAATCAATCATTTTAGAATTCAGCAATATTCCAATCTTTGAAGAATATATTAGAAGTACCTATAATTTGCAGGACATTTTTAGAGTAATGTAAACTGTAATGATCCCCAAAAAACTAATGATATGGTGAAATGCTGCTGTGTGTGAATAGAGCAAAGGGAGGCAGAGATGTTTAATGGTAATGCCTCAGCAAAAGAAGATAATAAAGAAAATGTGTCAAGGACGTTCATTCCAAGACGGAGAGGTGTAAATGGAAGTAAGAAGAATGAACAGACTGTTGATGAGATTATATCCAAAGTAAGAGGTGCTTGTGGGAAGGATAGTGACTCGGAAGATTCTGATATCTCGATGTCAGGTAACCACTGTCACCAGGCAAATCGACTTAATTGCACATTGGACTCGGGGCTGGAAAGTGATGATGATAATGAAACAGGTATTTGGCATTTGATAATGGGACTGAAATTATTTATATACTCACAGATATTGTTTTAGCATTTGCTTTCAAGTGTAACTTTTTAGTTATAAAGAAACTGCCCAGAATATAAAACTAACAAAACCAATTGACGTACGAAGATCGGCTCCAATGCTATGCGGATGCAATGGTTATGTGACTGTTGTCATGGTTTTCTGGACTCTGACAAAGGCCTTTGTGAAGTGTTGGACCTCAAGAGTTTAAGAATGATTAGATGAGAGATATTGTACCTTAAAATCATCTTAGAAAAGCTGATACAGTATAATTGATTAGTCTATGCTTGATCGTTAATTTCTTCCCCTTCATTTGCTACCAAGGAATTCTTCTCTAGAAGCTTTAGCATTGATGTTCTTAGGATTAAAACTAGCATAGTTAACTGATAGAACTGAATTTTTTAGATATAAATCCCAGTTTAAGTAGATAAGGCATGGAAAGCTCAAATCTGTGCTGCATTGATTACCTGCCACTCACTAGTGCAATTAGCTGATATCAGTTTCAGCTTCTATCTGCCAGAGCTCAGAGGAGCTCCCAAGAATATGAATCAGCCCTAAGCCCCAATCCCCCACTCTTATGGTGTGATAATAGAGGTTTTTGTATTGAACTAGTTTGTTTTAGTTTGATTTCATATTTTTGGACATTGCTATTTCATTTCCCGAAGATCACCATGTGAAAACTTTCTGACTATTTTCTCTCAATCATGTCCTCTGCTAGAAGTTTGTCTTGAGGAATCTGAAGAAATTTCTCAGCAGTAAGTCGGTTGATTTAGCTTCCATTTTTTAGTGTTCCTTGAACAAATTTTGCCTATGATGTATAATATGATGTCATGTTTCGTCTTCTCAAATGATAGAACCAGTTGTCCCTTTTTTTTTTCAGGGCAAAAAGAATGACCATTGAAATGGGACCCAGTAGTTTTGCAAGAAGGAAGAAAAGGCCTAAAACAGGCAGCACATGCTAGTATGCACATCTATCTTTCATATGGCGCTTTAAGCAAATTACATGAAATGCAGATTTGCCAATAAAATCTTTTGTAGTCTTATGGGAAGATGAATAGTTCTTCCACGAATTACTGCATCTTCAATTGAATTATGCATAGATCACGGTGCCTTTTACATTATGTTTAGCTCATTTAAAGATAATCTTGATTATTGAGATATTTTACTATTGACTGCACAAACAACTTAAAACTTGTATTGAAATCGTTATCATCCTGGAATAACAGGAGCTGAAGGTTCAGCTACGCCAGTGCAAACCGGCTTGAGACGGCAAAACCACATCCGAGTGCAACGCAGGGTACAGCATCATAAGTCATAACTGGTGTCAACAAGGAAGCAACTGTATTAACCGAGTGCAATGCACCATAATGCGCTATACTGATGGAGTTGATGGTGGTTTGACAGAGGGTTGCGCCCTCGGTGCATCCTAAGCAGGTTGAAGATCCCTTCTTCTTGTTCATATTGTTTTCCCTCTGGCTGGTAATCTCATATTCTAATAAGCCCTATCCCCATCTAGTCTTCGAATAGTCTTGGTCAAGTCTTTGCACATCTTCGGGTGGGATTCACTCTCAGCTACCAATATTAAAAGATCAGCCCTTTCCACAGAGTGGGGGCAAGATAATAAATAAAGTCCATCCACTGATCTATTTGGCTTATGTCTTTGGTCGACTCTAAAATCAATCTTTTTATACCAACTTTTCATCTCTCTACCCATTTTGTCTTCTTGTGAATTATGTAGTAAGTGGTTTAGAATTCGCATATTCTTATTAAGTAAATTCAAGTAGGGCTTTAGTACTCATCAACACAATCCATTGTCAAATCCGGGTTGATCCGTACAGCTTGATGCGATTCGAACTCGGTTTTTACCCTTAACCCTTATCCTTCTCACATCAATCAAATGAACCGGTTTTAACAACGCTGGTTCAATCTATGCTCAAATGGAGCCACAAAGACTTAACAACGTTTAATCGGCTGTAATATAGCCTTGAAACTGATCTAAGGAACACGTTTTCTGTCATTTATTCCAAATTTGAACTGGATCCGATTTCAAATATAATTCGTAGACACATCTAGAAACACATCAATAATTCAATACGAATATTGACAAGTTGGGTGAGCTATTTAAGACGCTCAAACGTGGTTAAATGGTTTACAGAACAACCCATAAATGTCGCATGCTTGATTAAGAATATATGATGAAATAAAAGAGTGTAAATACAGCCTACTTTGTGCTGTCACCCGCAAATGCCGTTCACGTTTGGTTACTGGAGCTAACGTGTGCCAGCAATGGATGACTTCGGGTGGCGTTTTGAAAATTATTAAAATTAATAGAAACTTCCAATATTTTTCTTAAAAGATATTTAGCTAAAAGTTTGAAAATTCTTAACATTGAGGCAATCTCCCAAAACCATTCCTCTACTTCTGTCTATGGGTAGAAATGAACCAAACATAACGGTGAATTACTTGAGTTTCACTCCATGTTTATTAAAATTCGACTCGGTAATAGTCGACTCAAGCAAAAATTTTAATTACACAAGTAATTTTTAGAGTTGAACTTAAACTTTATGATATTTAATTTAAATTAGCTCACGAGTTTAATAAAATTTGAGTTGTATTTGAATGTTAATATTTTAATATTATTTTAATAAAAAGAAAAACATTTTTAAGAAACTTGAGTTTTGACAAATTTAATTGAATTGAGTTTAAACTTATTATTGAAACCTGCATTCTAAACCATTTCAGTTTGAGTCGCGCTTACACATTGATTTCGAAGACTCAATACTCTATTGGCTGGATTCAATTCGTTTGTAATTTTAATTTTACGACCTTTCCAGGGTTTG
This sequence comes from Laguncularia racemosa, assembly GCA_037954665.1. Lineage (NCBI taxonomy): Eukaryota > Viridiplantae > Streptophyta > Magnoliopsida > Myrtales > Combretaceae > Laguncularia > Laguncularia racemosa. Next base: position 3,236,174 of record JBBMOL010000001.1, on the reverse strand, counting down.
AAAACAGAAGAAAATGTTATCCTTCATCTGTTTATATTTTTTTTTTCCCTGTAAACAGAAGAAAATGACCTTAATGCTTTTGGAGGAAATAATAATAATATAATAAACAATAAGAGCCGGTTGACCTTAATGATTTTGGATGAAAAATGTACTGGAAGCCAGCTTCGTTTTGCGAATATAAAATCTGGATGATATAATTATTAATGGATTCTTTATAATATCACTATCATGGACTATTTACAAATAACATTGCGTAAACACTAATGTATTTGTGTTGTGAACTTGTGATGATATATCAAAGGACAATGATTTATCTCTTAAACAACCGATAAATCTATTTAAATCATCGCTTCAACCAACTGGAAATAATATAAAATTTCCTTTTCAAGGTTGTACCAATGTCAAGAGTATGTTTCATCTTTGAAGAAAAGAAATCAATCGGCCAATCCACTGTATTGCCTATAATACTAAAAACTGAAACTACATAGTTATATATAGCTAATTATAGAATCCTAGATTACAACTTGTAAGAAAGGTCCAAGGATATATACCTCATGACCCATGCATATCAACTGATGGAGGGTTTTTTTTTTTTTTTTTAATTGTGGTTTAAGTTACAATTAATTTAAATATTTTACAACCCTTTTCACATGATTCTTAATAACATATCTTTATCACTATTTTTTTTCTTGTATTCTTTTCACAATCGTGTTGTATATTAAGATACAATCTATTTGAATACTTTTCATGCAATTTTGTAATAGAATGCTTTAGTCAATATGTACATTAAGCTATCGAGTGAAAGTAATAAAATTAAATTTTATTTATTCAAAATATTAGTTAAATTAAAGAAGATTTTCTTAATATACTATTTTTTAATCGATAGTTATAACATAAATTATAATTGTAAGTATTCTAATTAATTGTTAAAATTTTCCTTAAAAATTTAATTTATTTCTATTATATATTAAAAAATATTACATTGCATACATTTTTTAATGGAGTTGTTTATATGTACAAGAAGTACCATGATATTAATAATAAGTGGATATTTTCTTATAAAATAAATCTATATCGACTTGAATAAGGTATATTCACCCCCTCACCCACCCTATTAAACAATTTTACATTCGTCCCTAATTTTATATTAAATTATGTAAAAATTATAATTATTGAGAAAATGCATAAGACCACGTATTTATTTAATAAAAAAATTTAAAATTATGTATTGTAATAAAAGAGTTGCGGAATCTCGTTAAGCTATTTTAAAAAAGCAAGGAAAAATCACATGATTTTCAGGAGAGCTTGGAGAAATGTAAGGATGGTTGGGAGTAGAAAGGACGATCACCTAAAATTTGATAATTAAAAATTGTTGTAAATTTGACAATGGTTATGAAATCTGATCGAAAGTTACGGATTGCAAGACAAGTACAACTTCTATAGACTTTAAAAGACGGAATGGTATTAGAATAAGTGACCAATTTAGATTATTAGATTAATTTCTAATTTAATTTCTATTATTAAATTTTCATCATTTGATTTTCATTTTAAAATATCAACCATCGATTCATTTTAACTTACTAAATAATTACTTGTTTTAATAATTTTTCCATCAAAGACTTGTATAAATTCTTCAAGAAAAAGTACAAATATGTTTTTAGACGATTAAGTAAGGAAACAATTATATTATTACAACATTATTGATGGTCACAAATTCGAATGCGCGATTTGAGGTAAATTACAAATTTCTAAAGAATGTGTGAAATCAAACTTTGCTGTAAATTATATTATATGCTATGGAATCTAAAGAAATTTTATAAAGTGCTTAAAGAAGTATCGCAATATGTATAGGAAAATTATGGAAAAACTTTTACTGTACCCTTCGATGAAAATAGGCTATGGAATTGTAACAGCACGATGAGTGAGAATGATAAAGAGGTCAAACTTATGCATAAATTTAGAGATTAAGAGCTTGGTTGGTTTGATTATATATATATATATATATTATATGTATCTTATTTATATTTATTTGAAATTTAATGTTTAAAAACTATCATATTTGTATCCTATCTTTATAATTATAATATAAATGATGATGGGAAATGAGAATTGAGAAGTAAAAGTTTATATATTTTTAAAATAAAATTTAAAAAAATACAATTTATGCATTAGAAAATAAATATTAGTTGATATTTTTGTAAAAATGAATAAAGTAATGAGTAAATAAGTTTAAATTTCTAAAAAGATGTTAGGTATTTGATTTTGCAAAATGAATATATATGTTTTTTTATTTTTATCTTTTGGTATCTTATTTTTAAAAAACACATATATTTAAATGAATGCAAAAAAAAAAAACACTAAATGAATGAAATGAAAGATAAACTAAACAAGCCCAAAATTGGTTTTCAAATGCACTTGACGGCTTGGGGGAAAAATGTAATAGAGTTCTGTAACCATGGGATAATGCTGCTAGTTTCTTATTTATAAAATTGTGTATTTAGATTCTCAAATATTTTCAAAAAGTGTATTTAAGCTCTTTGTTATTTTATTTGCAAAATAGCCAAAATATGATCTAAATACTCTTTTTTGTATTAAAAAATTTTGAAAGTAGTACTCACAAAAGAAACAAAATTTCCAAATGCTCCAAAAATATATTTTATTTTTTTGTAATATTAAATAAAATATTTTTATTATAATATGTAAAAATAATTTAATTATTTATACCTCAATAATCTTAAATAAATATTTTAGATATTAGTTTGAAATGTAATGATAGCGTAGCACCTACAAAAGTTAAAAAAAAAATGAAACAAGTCTCTTAAAGTAAATATTGATAAAGTTGAGAATTGCTCGAGTAGGATAGTTACTTAATAAACTAACGTGGCATTTGAAGTAAATCCTTAAGCAATTCTCTCTTAAAGATGACCTAATAATTATCTAAAGGAGTAAGTGAAGAAAAGCTTCAATGATTCTAAAATGTAAAAAGAATGGATTAGTATTCGCTGAGTATTGATATAATTCTAATATGTAAAAATATAAATGATAATTTTTTTAAATCTACCTATTATCACTAGTATGTATTTAAATATCATTGATGTTTGTCCACTATTTATTCAAATATGTAGCATGTTGTTAATAATGAATTTTTTTGAGTAATGGAGACCTGAAAATTTAAGGCTTGCTTATCTAGAGATAACAAAGAAGGAATAAAATAATATTCTTGGAATACTTTTTATCATCTTGTTTACTTGTAAATAGGTTCGAAAATTTTTATTTCAAGTAATTTTTCTATTTTCATTAATTATTAGCTATTATAAGGTTATTTTTTTATTCCATCTTCACAAGAAATAAAAAAGCTTAAGTAATAAACAATCATGTTGAATTGCAAGGTTAATAATACATTTTGATGAGACAAAATTTATCTTTGAAAGCTTTGACAAGTAATTTTTAGTAAATAAATTATATTGGAAAATATTTCTTTTTCTAATAAAAAATTATCTTGAAATATGATCTAAAAATTGAATTTCTTGTATTTATGTGTTGAATCCAAGTTTTTTTTTTATGCTACAGTGTAAAAAAAAACTTATTTTGACAAGGAAATCATATTTAAAAAATTCTAGTTTCGTTATTGAAGGAAAAATTATTTTCCAATGTAAATGATTTGAAGTAATGTGAAAAGGTCCGAACCATCTATCTTTCCTCAAGGTTGTGTTGCATGGAATTATCCAAAGCATTGTAGAGAAAGTTCGTACTATTCCATGTTGAAAGTAAATGTATTATAGGATGCAAGGAAAGAGTCACGGGCATAGCAAACAGATTTAAACCTTTCCTTGACTTGAAACAAAGAAAATTACAGGGGGAACTAAAATGGTCCAAGGCATTACAAAAAGGTTGAAAGGAGTAACGTTCACAATTTGTAAAAGGGCTTTAAATACCATTTCAAGGGCAAATTGAAGAGAAGAATTTGAGCCTCATTTGCAATATTATCACTTAGCCTCTTGTTCATTATTTGCTATTCTTTGTGCAGTGCAAGTTAATCCATTTGCAATTTTTTATCAAGAGAGTACACTACACTTGTGATTACGAGTGTGAAACAATTATTATAGGCCTTTGAACCATTGGTTGAGTTATTGCATAAAAGTGATGTGAAGTACACAGTTGGAAGCATTGTATGTCCATTGAAAGTAGGGGGTTATTTGAACTCCACGTAAATTTGAGCTTGATCTTCTAAACTCTTTCTCTCTTTTATTTCTAGCACTAGATTTGATATTTTAATTGTTTATTATCTCATTCGTTCGATTAGTTTGGCATAAAAGTACTGATTTGCAAAACCTTGCAACATAACTCAATTCAACCCACTCTTGAGTTCTTAGTATAGTATTTCAAATCATACATTCTTAATTTAATAATACAATTAATGAGATAAAATAAATACTATAATAAGTATTTTCTACAATAAAATTTACATGATGTAAACATTAGAACATAAATTTCTAACCTATTAACATTAAAAGTTATTCTCAAAAAATAATTTTTCTATTTTCAATCTATTTTATTTAAAAAGTAAACCTAGGTTAATATTTCACAAAGCATGTGCATGCAATTGCAAGCAATACAAGTTCTTCATACCAAATTACAAAAAACTAAAAATTTACGTAGTTACATCATCCACTATGTTTGAGTAGGAAAATGTAAAATGAGGTCACCATGCTGATACATACCTATTAAGATTGTCAAAGAGGCTAAAAGAAAAAGGGTTTCATATTTTACGTAACAAACAACGAAAGAGCCTTAAAAATATCATTTACTTAAAAGAAGTAAACTCTTAGACGTTTAAAAAAACCCTTTGAAATACTTATTTATCATACCTTTTAAATGTATTGATGCCACGTGCATTTAACAGATTGAATATAATATTAGAATTTTTATTTATCGAAAATGAAATAAACAAGAAATAAATTACTACTTGTCTATTACATTATTTGAATTGAAAAACAAAAAAAGAAAAGAAAAGAAGGAAATAGTATGAATAGATTGCGAATACCATTAAATTGATTAAGTTGTCCATATATTTTTGTTAATCTAAATCTTACCCACCTTTCATGAAGTAAACTAATCACTGTACCCGCCTAACCCCTTGCTGTCATTTCAAGTTCTAACCACTATTCCCATAATCTAGGATCTAGTCTCTAGTTATGTTGTCTTACAGGTTATTTAGGATATAAAGTCTTAAAATTGATTTTTAAGTCTTGTTTGCAAATTTTATCAAGTTTTCAAAGTGACATAGAATCTAATAAGAAACCTAAACCCGATAAAAAAATAAAATAATATATAATTAATGCCTTTCACATATAAATACTAAATAATAAAAAAATAATAATAAGATAATCTTTACTTGCTTTATATTGAAGGTTGACTTTATGGCTACACATTTGCTTGGTTGATTTGATCTCTCTTTATAGTCTCCGGAGGAAACCTTTTTTATTGGTGTGATTGTGTTATATGATTGGGATGATAGTTCTTCATATTTTTATAAGGATGGTAACTTTTTACTTTGAAAGGGCTTTTACATTCAGGTGGTGTGCTAGATTTTTACACTACGTTTGGGAAGAGGAAAAAAGGAGGGAAGGAAATGGGAGTTATAATATTGTAATTCCATTATTTGATATAAGAGGGAAGGAAAATGAATTGAATTGTTTTCTTGAAGCTCACATCAGTTTTTTTTTTTTAGGAATGAAAAGGAGAGAAAATTTTACAATTACAAATTTATCATTCTTTTTTTTTTATATATATATCATTTTTTTATAGATATATTGATAATTTTATATATTTTTTTCTATTATTTGAACATAAAAAATTCTTTTTCTGTCATGTCATTTCATTCCATTTTCCTTTCCTCATGTGACATGTTTGACATTATTCATAGATCTCACCAGTCAACATCATTGTGTGTGCCGAGCAAACTTGCTGTTCAAAAAAACCGGCCAAATTCTCAAAAGCCGTCCTTATAAATGTTTTTTGTCCTTTGCTTCGGTTGATTTTCAAAAAGGAACGCTATATATTATAGTTTATTTGTTATATCTAATAATCTCCTATGGAAGTCGTGGCTGTATATAATGCAAGGGCAGGACGGTAAAGAAAAAAAAAGAAGGTTGTGTTTATTAAGGAAATTTCTACGATTATGCTTATGTTTTTTATATGATTGATTTAATTATTAATTATGGAGGTTTAATAATTATTAATAATAAAAATTTAATATAATAGAACTGATTTTATTAAAATAATAGACAAAATCATAAAAATACCCAGCCATTTGATTATAATCTTTAAGAAAAGAATCATATAGCAAATTGGTGAAGTGTAATAGCAATTTTTTTGTATAAAAAATACATTTTTATTCTTTATTTTTATTATTTTAAGGTACTGCTTTCAATCAATCTCCAATTGAAAAAGAAAAAAGAGACCCACCAATGTAATTTAATAATAAAATAAAATCCGCAACGTCACCGAGCAGATCCTATAATTATAAAATCCCAAATAAGCCCATAACTGATTACAGTGTGAAGCGAGCAACCAAATGGAGTACTGTCCAGGGATTTGACAAACGACACGTCCGAGCACCCAAAATCGGAAACGTATGCGTCGACAAAGTTTGTCCACGTAAAATCCTTATTTTATTCGAATAAATTATTTTGAATAATTTCAAATCCACCATGATTGAAAGTGCTGGAAAGAAAGAAAGAAAAAAAAAGAATAGTCGGGGGGACGAAAATAATGGCCATGTAGAGCAATTCTTCTTCGTCTTCGTCTTCGTCTTCGTCGTCGTCTTCTTCCTCTTCTCTTCCTGGTACTTAAAATTTATGAGTTTCGAATAACTTATTTATTTTATTAGTAAAAATACATTTTTTTTTCAAATAAAAACGGAGAAATTGAAGCGCCTTCGGTTTAAAAGGTTGGTCTTTTTTTTTTTTTTTTACGCTCCACATCATCCCCCCCCGGGGGGATCTGGAAATGGTTTCGGTTTGCAGTTTTTAAGGCATATATAAACAATAACGTTTTGCTGTTGACTGGTACTGCGTATGTCGTGTTTATCTTTGCCTAATGTTAGGTTTTGTCTTTATAAGCATTGTTTTGCTTATTTTAGTTATTCGGTACTTTTAAAGGTTGAAAAAAATTCGTGATACCCAAATGCTTTATTTTGTTTCTATAAGCGTTTTTTTTTGCCTATATTGGTTAATGGGTACTTCGTTTGTCTTAAAGGTTGAAACTTCGTGCTACTGAAATTGCTAGATTTTGTATTTATAATTTTTCCTTTTTTGGGGGTTGGGGGGGGGGGGGGGGGGGGGGGAGGCTTTTATCGGTAAATGGGTATTTTAATTTGTCTTAAAGATTGAAACTTCGTGGACCTTATAGATAGCGACTGGAAGAGTTGGTATACTGGTCAGAGAAGCAATGAAGAAGATAAATTTGACAGGGTAGCTTGACAGATAAGGTTTTCTTTAAGTCGGTTAAAGTAGGCTTCACATGTGTTTACATGTTCAAGTTCCTCTATCTGTTTCCCTTTCTTGGTTGCATAAATTTTTGGAAATTTCCATGAAGTTTTGTTACTGACCAGATCAATCAACACTCTATATTAGGATAAATATTTTTGCTTCGGGGTTTTGAAAGTAATGTCATGTTTCCACTTTCAATTGCTTTTTCTTTGAACGAAAGGAAAGCTTTTCTTAATAGATGGAATAATCATTGTTGTCTTCTGTTAGAAAGGCTTGTTGTTAAGAATTACGGGACCTTTGCAGCGATTTAATCTGATGGGCGCGAGAAATTCAAAGGACGTGGATTGGCGTTCAAGTTCTTCTTCTTCTTGGAGTTCCCCACATGGCTATCCACCGCAAGCTTATGAGCAAGGTTATCTGGGGCAGCCGCCGTATCCATCACAGCAGTATAATTCTCCTCCCCCTCCTCCCTATGGTAGTGGTCAGAGCAGTGATAGGAGGAGGCTAGATAGGAGATACTCAAGGATAGCAGATGATTACAATTCCTTGGATGAGGTGAAATACACTATATGCTACTATTTTATTTGTTTGATTCAAATAAAAAAAAAAAATTGCGCTTCTCAATTCGTATTGGTGTCATTTATCTCTTTATTATTGTTCTATTTAATTTTTCTAGTACTTTTGGTAAAAGTTATTCTTGAGCTTCTTTGTGGCTTCTGGAAAATAACACTTAAAACTTTAAGATCAAAGCGAACTTCTATATGTCATACTTATAATACTTCTCCTTGAGTTTGAGCTAAGTTATTGATTAGGGCATATTATACGAAATGATTAAATTGGGTTGAAATGACAATGCAAGGCATTGAAATCCGGAGCTCCTGCTCTAATTCTATGATGAATCTAGTATCACAAGCTTATATATCATGTGAGCTTTTGTTATTTTTGCTTTAATAGTAGTTAAAAGCTGTACAGCTTCAGCTTCAGTGGCTGAAAACCTGCATTTTTTGTGGCTTATTATTGAATCAAGCATCATTAATTGGTTTCTATCTTTAACAAGTCCAAAATGTTGTGCCTTTTCTAGGTAACAGCAGCTTTAGCGCGCGCTGGACTTGAGTCTTCTAATCTTATTGTTGGTATTGATTTCACGAAGAGTAATGAATGGACGGGTAGGGTTCCACTCTCTAGTAGTTCTGCATACACATATATGTGTTCAGTAACTGCTTTAACTTGCTAATTTCTTTTATTCTACAGGTGCAAGGTCATTCAACAGGCGAAGTCTGCACCACATAGGCAATGGTCATAATCCTTATGAGCAAGCAATATCCATCATTGGGAAAACCTTGGCTGCTTTTGATGAGGATAATTTAATTCCATGTTTTGGCTTTGGAGATGGTATGGTTTATTATATTGACAACCCCCCTGAACACCCCCAGCCAAGCAATCTTGCTTGACTAGATTCTGGTGATAACAAGCTTTTTCTTTATTGTTCCAGCATCCACACATGACCAAGATGTTTTCAGCTTCTATCCAGATGAGAGATACTGTAATGGCTTTGAGGAAGTTTTAACTCGGTATAGGGAAATTGTGCCCAATCTGAGGCTTGCAGGTTTAATGCTACTTCTCTTATTGTTGCCTTTGGAATGTCTAGCTGATATACTTAATTACTCAAGCCTATGCTTAACTTGTTGCATACCTTTTTTTCATTTGTAGGACCAACTTCTTTTGCACCTATCATTGAAATGGCCATGTCTATTGTTGATCAGAGTGGTGGCCAGTACCATGTTCTGCTGATTATTGCTGATGGACAGGTACATACCCCCAAGTACAATTTGAGAACATGCATATAAAAGACAAGTTATATTCATGATTTATCATCAAAAACAAATTCTGTATTCAAGGCTTATAGTGAATGACAGATTAGTAACAGTAGCTTTTCACCAAAGCTATAAGTATATTTAAATTCATATTTTTTAAGTCTGTCTTGTTCAAGATATCGGCCATGGAAATAGCAATTCCTATTTCAAAGACTGCCATCTAAGGACAAACACCACTATGGACAAACGTTTAGTGTAAAACCAATTTCAGCACTGCATTCTATAAATTGAATGCATGGACACAGAAACACATGCTTACCCACATATTTTCACATTCACGTACTCACAAGATGCTTGGGCTAGGGCTTGAATTCCCATTATGGAGGATTTTGTGTTCTAAACAAAGTGATGGAATGGGTTTTTTTTTTTACCCCTATTTTTTGTCAGCCAGAATTGTGATCTCTATTTAGCAGCAATACTATCTTGATTTAGAATTTCTAGATTGTCAAAAGATTCATACACTGCAGTCCTTTATGGAGTGTTCGCTTTATCAATTTAATACTTTTTACCATAGGTAACAAGAAGTGTTGATACAGAACGAGGCAGACTAAGTCCGCAGGAAATGAAGACTGTACAAGCAATTGTGGAAGCAAGGTGAAGTGGGTTAACTTTGTCTCTTTTATTTATTTATTATATATATATATATATATATTTCCATCTACCTTTCATCATCATGTATGTTCATTCAATTGCAGCAAGTTCCCACTCTCAATCATATTAGTTGGAGTTGGAGATGGGCCCTGGGATATGATGCATGAATTTGATGATAACATTCCTGCTCGGGCCTTTGATAATTTCCAAGTAAGTGGTGGACATTCTTTTGTTTATGATATATGGTTATACAGGGAGACACAGGTTAATACATCTCTTTTCTCTCTTCTTCCACTTCAGTTTGTGAATTTTACAGATATTATGGCAAAGAATGTGAGCCCCTCAAGAAAGGAGACGGATTTTGCATTGGCAGCATTGATGGAGATTCCTTCACAGTACAAGGCCACTATTGAGCTAAATATACTTGGGTGATTATGAACTTGTTCTTTTTTTATTCCAGAATTCTTTTTTATTCATTTTCACTATGTTCTTGATAGAAAGATTGTACTTGTGACCTGACTTTCTTTATTACCTTTCTTCTTGCTGTGCAGTGGTCGTAAGGGCGATGCTACTCGGAGGGTTGCTCTCCCTCCTCCTATGCTTGGGTCCTCATCATTCAGTAACCCAAGGGCTTCTCGTTCTTCCAGTTTTCAGCCTCGAGTTCAACAATATCGTTCAGATAGCACACCAGTTACTGCTGCTCCTGCTGCTCCCAATTCTTCTTATGACAGTCAGGTATTTGTTGGCATGATTTATTTCTATTTCTATTGTTAAACTATTGCATAAGTAAAACTCTTTCAACAGCATGACAGTGCCAGTGCTTGGTTCTATTTTTGCATTACAAAGCTTGATGTCTGCTTGATATTTACCGAGTAACATCACAATGTTTGACTCAACCATCCATAGACTTGTTTACCATTCATTCACTCATGCCATGACATGACTGCTGGCTTTTTTCACACATGCTCCACGTCATTAGTCACTTTTTTTTGGCAGCACTTCTTTGTTGAAAATTAGTGGCTTGTTTTTGCCATTTTGCAGATATGTCCTATATGCCTCACCAATCCAAAAGACATGGCATTTGGATGTGGGCATCAGGTAAAACTTCAACTGTGTTTCTCTTGAGGTCAAAAAGTATATTGAAGAGGAAACTTATTCGGCATTGCTTGCATACCTGTTTTTCACTTCTGCAGACCTGCTGCGAATGTGGTGAAAATCTTCAATCATGCCCCATTTGCCGAGGCCCTATCCAAACGAGAATAAAGCTCTACTAGAAGCTACGTATGGCTTCTTCCAGTATATCTCCTTTTGTTGGCTATATTCTTTCACATTCGTTCTTCATAATTGCAAAAGCGCCATCGGTTACCGGTGTTGGAGGAACATCAAATATGTTCTGAAGGCAATAAAAAGAGAAGAAAAGATTCCACTCTTTTCTAGATGCACTTTGTACGTAAGTTTATTGTTGATTGCCTTTGAATTAGAGAGTGAAGTCTTTTGCTAAGCCCGAAAGATCAGAAAGGAAAAAAAGAAGTCTTTTGCTAAGCCCAAAAGATCAGAAAGGAAAAAAAGAAAAACAAAATAAAAATTTGCTTGGAAGAAGTAAATTAAAGGACAGATTGGCAAGTTGTACATAAACATGTGGAGTGTTGGTGCATTTGTTGGTTTTTTTTTTTTTTTCCTCTTCCGGGATCGGCAATTTGTTTGCTGGATTATTGTATCATTATGTAGTGTTGTTAATTTAGTCTCAACTAACATTATAATTTGTCAGCATCAAAAGCCGTCAAGCACAGAGAGTTAGTTGTCTACGCTTGAGAGCCAGCTGGTACTTTTTTTTTCCCTTTTCTCCTGAAAGATTGCAGTCTACTTTGTTAGATGAAGGTCTAGAACCCAGACCGACTGGAAACTTTGTTTATAGGCATATAAGCAAGGAGAGGGTATCTCCGAGCTAGAAGCCTTGGTTCGGTTCGGTTTTAGCGTCCTTTTCAAATTCTCTCTGTTTATAACCATATGATGGAAAGATTAGATTACTTATGGACTATCCATATAAACTCTAAATCGATTTTCCTGTGCATGAGCAATTGATGACGTAATAGCCAGGATTCTTGTGATCATTTTGATGTCGATCGAAGTTGTGAGAACCATCATTTATCATGGAAGATGGTTGGTGATGCTTATTATTTGATTGGTGAATGATTTTTAATGATGATGATTAGTGCATTAAGCTTGTTAAGCTTACATTTAATTCGTTCATATAGTACAAACATTACTCTCTTATTGGGATGAAACAAACTTCGCTCCTTCTAAGGAATGGATTAGGTGCAATTGGGTCTACAAAGCTCCTACTAGCACGCCAACTAGGCTTAGCAAGTTTGCAATTTGCATGTGGTGGCTGCTAGTTAATCAATCACTTGATCTAATTCGTTTAGTCTGTGCTCGTACATAATCCATCTTTCTAAGTAAACATGGGCCATTTCAAAGATGATTACCAAGACAGCGCAGCACTGAGCATGGTGATAGTACGTAGATGGAAGCTACTACCTCAACATTTCTTAACTATATTTCATTTTGCAATTTTTGAAGCAAAATCATATATCTAGGTACTCACGGGTCCCATCAATTGTGGTAATAGAAAATAAGTAGTCACATAAATGTTGATTGGACATAATATTATTTGATTAATCTATTAAGAAGACATTTATCATAAGATTCCCATTAATGAGTTAAGGGTTAGCAAAGAATTTAATAATCCTTATTCACATCCTATACATAAAGAATCGGGCGCTTAGGTAGAGAGGTCCTCCTCTTCCTCTTCTTCTTCCTCGTGCTTATTTGTGAAGATGCGGTTGTATACTTAATGAAAAGGCTATCATATGAAAACGTAAAGCATTTTTCTAAGAACTTCTTTAACATATACTGTCGGGACGGGACACCGTTGACATCTGTCACTATGATGATGTTACTATATTTTAGCAGTTCTTTTATGGTTGAATGAACCCATTTTAGCAGAAAGATTGTATTTCATGGTTTGGTTTCATCGATTGGATTTCCTTTGCACTTTTCGGCCTAATGATTTGGACTTCCTCGTGTTTGATAATGATTTCAGAAGGTATGTCGGACCAAGTTGTAATTTGTTTACTCCGTGATTTATTCCATTTCAATAACATCAGTATGTAGACATTATAATTGAATTAGTCTAGCAGGATTTTTGAGATTGTATGCTATATGTAAGTTGATATGGGGGCATATTTTTAGAATATTCGACTAATTGAAGGCAGTATATATCATCTACCTTCATGACTACTTTAGACAGCATAACACAATCTTTTATATCGTATTTGGTATATATGCTTTTAGAAAATAAAGTAAATATTTTAGGAGTTTTTTATATTACTTGTTAAATGATATAAAATTATTTAATTTTGTTTAATCATTTAAGGGGCTTTTTTTTTATTTTTCCCATATTATATTTATTTTGCAAATCAAACAGGTAACTAGATGTTTTGTCCAGCTATGCAAATTAAATGCTACCTTACTATATAATCCTGTGGATGAGTAAGTGGAATCGGCCATAGGGAATGATGATCGGATTTTGTAGTGACGTTAGGTCATCTTAAAATTGGGACATTGGGCACTTATACACTTGCATAGTATGTTGGGCATAACCTGTTAAAAAAAGATACCACATGGAGTATAGGTACCTGAGTTTAGAGTACATTGAACATTACTTGCTCGAAGAAAATACCATATAAGACATGTTATTATTCTCTTCTTTTCTGTAAAGAAGTGTACATAATCTCTTGATATAAGACTTTCATGGATTCTAATATTGTGCTTTAATGCTAATAAATGCAATCCCCGAAACCAAGTTGCAAGTAATGGGCTAATTGGGTGCCATCTAATGCCGTAGAGCAAGTGGTGATTGGTTAAGGTGAAATTCAGCAATTTCTAGTTTAGAGGATAGACATCTTGGACTACTTGGTTACAATTGGAGTGGCTTGTAATTTTATGTCTACGGTGGCCTGGCTTGTCATCTCGATGAAGTGACTTGTAAATTTATGGCTATGGTGTAAGGGTTTGTCATCTAAATATCGAGGCCACTAGGTCCCGTAAGTCATGAAAAGGAATTGGTTTGACAATGACGCTATACACCCTAAACCAATTAACATATTGAGAAATAGAGACTTGAATTACATAAAAAATCATTTCACAAGTGGTTGTTGGGTCACAATTATGTTGGTTGATCAATTACCATCACTATATGGTTTACATTAATATATATCCAAATTTTTAGATATAATTTTTGTATCGAATTATATGTAGCAGTACAATATTGAAAAAATATATTCATTAACCTAGAATTGTTAAATTAGATAATAAATTATTTTTATAACCTAATTAACAAAAATTATAATTTTATTGAAATAATATAAAGTTAGGATTTAGACTCAAGTAATGAGCCCCACGACCTAAGTGGCCACATGGCTTATGAAGCTATGCAAGGATGGCTCAGGACTCCCATCAAGGTACTTAAAGCCTCATAGGGTTTTATCCTCAATGTATTCTTTATTTTGTTCTTATCCCTAAGAAAGCAACAGCCTCTACTCTTAACCCTATAAAATTTTAAGAGGCTGTTGAGTAATCACCTCACTCATAACTAACAAGATTAAACTACATCTAGTGGTGATAGGGTTCATTTTATAACACATGCATGTAAATATTTAGAGAGATTTGGATACGTAACACTTTAGATGAGCTCAAAATTTGTATCAAGATTACAAGTTCTTGTGGGACTTGAGTGGTTTGGTCATCCCAAGCTAAGTCAAGGATATTTAGACCATGGAGAAGAAGCCTGAAAGGTGGTTTTCCAATAGGGTAGGTATTGGTTAAAAATCTATGGAAGGAGATGTAATGGGGATGTAGATAGATACAATGGTTACCTACCCTACAAGCTATAAATTTGTTATCGCAAATACTATCACCAGTCAATCTACCCTTTTTGGTTCATCCTTTTGATATTGTTTTAACACTATTTTTAAATGGTGTGTATAAGACGCAAAGAAAATGAAAGTGTGAGTAATACATAGATCTCTTATAAAATTAAATATTTATTGAATCCTTATAAAGTTATATTTATTTATCATTTAACTTATTTATTTTTATAAATAAATAAATAAAAATTTTCTCTTTTCAATGAATAAGATATGTTCGTTAAACCTCTTCCCTTAAAAATACATGAACTCTTATTTTCTAATACCAATTCTCCAATCATCCTTTTCATTATAATTATATTAATATTTAAATAAAAATCCATATTGAGTTTTTTTCTTTCCTTTTATTTTTCAAAATTTAACATTGAGTTTGAAATCACAACATATTGGATAAACAGTATATAGTTATTCAAATGTCAAATTTCAAACAAATACAGATTGAATACAAAACAAATATAGATAAGATACAAATAATGAAAAAGGTAACCCAAAAAATTGAAATGTCACACTTCCAATTTGTCCAAAACCAGAAACACTCTCCTGAGCTTCCTAAATCTATGAGTGGAATCTTATTGTCTTGATTATCTTCCAACTTTTTTGATACATGGGCTCAGTGAATCTTATTGCATGAAGTTCCTTTTACATGTCGTGTTGGAAAAAGCCCCAAGTTGGACTCAGCTGTGCAATGAAATCCAACTAGAAAACATGGGCCAAAAGAGGAAATGTGCTCAACCCAATCATGTTAAGGCTGGTTTCAGGGATTTGTAGAAGACAGCAGGCCGAGTTCTACGAAATGGGCAGTTTTATTGTAATTTTTCCCGAAATTAGCTTTTTAGTATTACGATTATTAACGAAGCAATCGATTTTTGGAACTCTATACAATAGGACATGGTCATATTATTTCGTTTTCTCAGAATAAACCATTTATATGATGTGGGTTTTCTTTCGAATTATACCTAATCGGCCGATAATCTTGAATCAAAGGTTTTTTCTTCTTTTGGCAATCAAGTGATTGAATGAGTCAAAAACAGTTGATCCGTACTTACCTTAAAGATTCATAATAGAAGAGAGATTCGTAAAGGAAGAAGACTTCCACTATCTTTCATATGATTAAATTTGAATCGTATAAACAATTCAGAGCAATGGCTCGACTATTAAGATTGACCCTTGTGAATCTTGTCATGGGAAGCTAATTGTTTCGATATTCAAACTTTTATGGAAATTTCATCAAATGCATCAAAAGATGTCCTGGTGATAGATTTTTTTTTTGTTTTTTACTTTATATTTGATAACGAAATATGTATATATATAAAAAAACTATAAGATTAAGTGAAATGACATCAAGCATTTGTACCTCAAAAATACCCCGCAGGCACCTGGAACTTCAAAGGCTGCCCCGCCCATAACAATTTGACAGAAAAAGAAGGGGCTTGCTAAAATAAATGGGCTTGGGTTATGATACATATGAGCATGAGTTCTTGATTTCACTGTTGTCTCTAATATTTCTTGATACAAATACACACTACATCCATCATATTTTTTGAAGGATATTGTTATATTCACCCATTGATTAAACAAAAAAAAAAAACGCAATGAAAATGTTACAGTAAATTTAATAAATAAAAGTTCAACTGAATATAACATTTTATTTTAATAATTTCAAATTTTAAATATACAACTAAACAAATATCTAATATTCACATAGTGATTTTGACACCATCTTAATAATTTAAAACCCAATTCCATGTCTAATAGGTTGAAATTATGTGAACACCCCTCTAACACAAAAAAGATTTTATATGGAAAAACAAAAATTTAACACGAAAAAAAAAGATTTTATATTAAAAAACTAAAATTTAAAACTTGAATTGAATATCCCAGTAGGGTATATAGAAGAACTAATAAAACACAAAGTTACACAATAAACTTAAAAAAAAAAAACCTCTTATATTTTAATTCTATGATTTAGTAGTGGAATATATATTGTAAATTACTCGTTTGATTTTATCATACGAACATAATGTTTCTCAATAAATCACTTAAAATGAAACACTTAGTTGAATTTTTAATAATCTTACTTACCTCAAATCAATAGTGTCGACTATCATGCTTTTGAAAAACTTCTTACTAGGGGTAATGGTGATAATAACAAAAAGAAGATATAAAAAAAAACTTAAACATTTGAATTTTCTTGTCTAATGTTTCTCAATAAATCACTTAAAATGAAACACTTAGTTGAATTTTTAATAATCTTACTTACCTCAAATCAATAGTGTCGACTATCATGCTTTTGAAAAGCTTCTTACTAGGGGTAATGGTGATAATAACAAAAAGAAGATATAAAAAAACTTAAACATTTGAATTTTCTTGTCTAATGCATATATAACTTTTTATATGATTGGGTTGTTGAAACATTTAAAGTATGATATTTAGTCAACTTCATAAAAATGGAATAGAATAAATATATCATTTGTTAAAGCTACGATCAAGGTTTTGGTTTGTAAAACACAAATTCCAATATAAACATTGTAACTTTTTTTTAATCAAAATTGAGGAATAATTGTTTTTTTTTTTATCCATATGTCCATAAGATTCTAGCTTACAAATCAAGTGATCAACTAAGATAAGAATGTGTTAATATTCTTAGATATATTCAAAAACTATTACTTATGTCATTTTAAATATAATTAAACAAAATACCACTCCTCTCTATTCTATGGGCTTATTCTCTCCTCATTTGATTATGTAAAAACAAATATACTATTACTAAGTTTAATTAAGCTTGCTTCTTTAAGGCTATATTGGTGGATTCCATAAAATATGATTTTGAGCTTGTGTTATTATTTTAATAAAAGCTAATTGTAAGGCTTAGTTTGATTTCCAATTTTGGAATCCAATTCCTCAAATCTCGATATTAGAGTTTAATTAACAATTTATTCTTTCTTACTTTTTGAAGAATGGATGTACATGCCATTTTTTTATTTAATAAATTTGATGAACCACTCATCTTACTCCACCCAAAAAAAACAAGTAAAAGAAAGAAATAAACACATAAATACAAGAACATGGTGGTGATATTTAATAAGAAGAGATAAAAATGTATTTTAAAGATTAAAATCTTGATAATAAAATTAGAAAAAAAGAGAAGAGGATTCTTACAAATTTTGATGATTTTTTTTTTTCTGAATTTGTTACAACATATGTCATGTTTGGTTGATTCTTTTATCCAAGGAATTGGAATTAGAGAAAATTGTACGAAGTATCAATGTCAAATCTATAATTTCAAAACCTTGTATTTTCCGAATTATGTATAAAATTACCCTGAACCCCGTGCTCTCTTTAGCTATTATATATATAATCACGAACCGAACATAGTTTTTTATCTTAAAAGACGAGATTTTCTGTTGGATTTCTTTCATCAAAACAACCTGTCCTCCATGATCTACGGACATTGCCCAAAGTCCCTAGGCTTCGTTTTCTCTTAAATTGCAAAAAAAGTTCTGTTCTTTTGTATGAGCTTTAGCAGACAGTCAAAGTGAAACTTGAAAGTATATATATATATATTAGGGTAAGGGTCAAAGCTGATTTGACTAATTAATGACTATTTCTTCTATAAATTTGTCAGTTTTCTACAATCAGCGGCATTTGGAATCCAGCTGAATACCAAAAAAAAAAAATAAAATTAAATAGTTATAAATATTACTATGTATTGAATTTTGAAATTCACTTAATGTATCACTTATAATAAAATATTTTTATTACTGTGTATGTATGTTAAAACATTCACTCTTATGTACTGAGTAAAACTTTTGAATTTTCTTATATGAAAAATAATTATTGGAGAAATTAGAAGATGACCAAAATAAAAAAAAATCTACAAATTTGTGTTTTGTAATTTTTATTTATTTTGATTAGCTGTTATAATTATTTTAAAGTAGAATTATGAAATATATCGTTATATTTATTTGAAAAATTGTTTATAGTTATTTTATGTCAAAGCTTGTGTTTATTCTTATAAAATTGTATTGAATAATAATATATACAACATCTCAGTATATATGAAATTAAATGATATACGGACATTAGTATGTTCTATATCTATATGTATGTATAACCATAAGCATATCGAGAATGCCAATGTACACGAATGAAATGTGCTTTTATGATGTATGTGTTTAAGGATATATATATATCTATTATAAAAATATTGAAGATATAATTTTTATCGTATAATGAGGTTTTAGAATATATCATATAAATGAATATTAGTATTGAGCACATAAATAGGAAATACTACAAAATTATATATATATATATATATATATATGTGGATAGGGATCAATTGATAGATTTTTTTTTTTAAGCAAGATATATTAATAAGATATGTATGTATTTGATTATTTGTATATCTGAGAGCAAAAAGATAGTAACTGATTTTGATACTTGCAGGAACGCGCGGGTATCTTTCTAGCAGTAAGGCCATATAATAGGGCTATATATTTTGTAGATAATGTTTTCAATAATTGTTAATTACCTTTCTTTTTTCTGTAATATACTAATGAAAAGTGGTTACTAGTACTGTTTAATATGGGTTAGGTGCATAAAATATGGTTTTGCTCTAAATTTAATACATGTATTTTACGGTAATATTACAAAAAATACGATGATGTTACAATAATAGTATAAGGTATTTTAAAATTTAAATAATCTTAATTATTTATTTATAAATTAAAAAAATTAAAAAAATAACTTTATATAATCTAAATTTAGTTCATTTTGCCTATCTTCTAAACTAAATCGTTTTAAACAATTTGAGAGGTGAAAAAGAATTATATTAGAGTTGTTTGAAAGTTAAATTTGATTTGCAATTTGAAACACTCTTTTGTTTACTTTTTTTTTTTTCTTTTAACTAAAATAAAATGTTGGGCACTTGTTAAAAACAATATAGTCAAACCCGAACCGGCTCGGTATATTCAACGAGGCTTGATCAGAATCGATCACGAGAACAAGCAGGTTTGTCACTAAGAACCGGATTTGCATTGAATCGGTGCCACCTAGACATCACTAAGATTCATACACAGTATATCCATATTTATAGGCCATGTGTATATACACCTGGTGAGTAAATGCCGATGAAGTTCAAATGTAAAGTAGTAATAATAGATAGTTTGTTGTGTCCAAATTTTGTTCTTACTTATCCACCGTTATATATATATATATATTCAGAAAATTACCCATAACTTTTAGGATTTTATACATGCTTTTCTATCTCCTTTCTATATATATATATTAATTTGAATATATTTCAATTAAGCTGGTAATTCAAGTTAGTAGATCTTATACGTGTCTCTATTTCGTGTGTCAAATTCTTGTCTATGTCAAGAACACATAAAATTGAATAGAGATTATTTGGCAAAAAAAAAAAAGAAAAGATCACGAATAATTGAATTACAATGTAATCATATTTATTTATATTATAATTATGTTTCCATATTATATCTTGTATTTTTAATATTGATATCACATTATTTTTATAATTCATAATCATGTTATATCGTATCATGTCAACAAGTACTTACTTTAATGAATTGATCGATACGGTGTAATCGAAAACCGATCAAACCAATGAATTGGTGAGTCATCGTAAAACGGACCATGGAATTTATTGAATGGGTTGTTGTTCTTTGAACTTATGACCACCATTTATGGTGGAGGTGGTGGGGGATGAATGATGGTAAAAGTAGCACCAAGGAATCGGTGATAGAGTGGCTGTTAACGAAAACTGAATGCATATAGAATGCGTGAAGAATTAAATAAAATGATTTTCATTTTCTAAAATAGTAGATAATAACATTTCTCACTATACTAAATTAAACAATACCCTCATCTTTATTCTCAAATAATAAATGTGGGATCACACTAGATATATGGTCCCTATACTCTCGGATTACGTGTATGTGGATTTGAATTTATCATAATTTATTTTTATTTATTATAATGATATTCAATAATTTCAAAAATCAAAAGACAATAGATGTTAAAAATTATTAGAAAACATTTCTTTCCAAAACACACACTTAAAATTGTAAATTTAGAAAATTTTGATTTAATATAAATAGATTCTATAAACTTTCAACTTATCATTCTATAACTTTTGAGCACAAGTAAATAGCCCTAAAGCCAATTTAATGCTATAAAATTTTAGTAGTGGTTTGAAATTATTTATATATTTTTGAAAGCTATAAAAAACGATACTATATTTTAAAAATTTAAAGGAAATCGATAATTTAAAAGGATACCTTAAGTGTTAGAAAGAAGGTGTACTTGATGTGTTGTGTTAAAAAAGAATGTGGCCACGATTCATCCGTAGTATAAAACTCAATTACTTTAATAAATCACGCTGTGTTGATGGAATTACGACACAAGTTTTGTTTGGTGCTCCTTCAATTTGGAAGCTCCACTAAGAGCTTGAAAAGGTGGTCTTTTAGTCATTCTTCCTTTTCTTTTTTATATTTTGACTTTAAGTGGAATATGATGAATAAAAAGATTGACGGTGGGATAATCATCTGAAATGCTTCATGTCATCCAATAAAAATTGTACACTCATTTTAGGATAACTATTGAGAGAAGTCACAAATATTTTTATTTATTCTTACTTACTACATCATAATTTATATAATACATCATTCGTAACAAAGCTTTTTTTTAATAAACATGCGTTGGAACTACAAAATAACCTCTAATATTTCACAATTAATGATTAAAATGATTCAAAACTAATATATATTTGCAATATGAAAATGATTCAAAGTTTTAGTCCATAAATTATAAATATTCCCCTTGAATACATACATACATAGATATATTTTCCCTCAAGTTACTTGTGTTATTGCACTTTGGATACTTTTTTCTTTCTTTCTTTTAGTTAAATAACATGAGTTTCTCAACTTTTTCATATTTCTCATCTATATAATTTTTCTAAAATTTTACGTTCCTTTTTCTTTCACTTTGCATTATATCTCTATTGTTTTTATTTTTATTTTTTTAATACTTACATAAATGCTAAGAATCGGAGCTTTATTACACTTAGTGTTTTCATGTTTTCTTATACGCGTTTTCTTTTGTAATAGTGGCGACGGAGTAGGCGCTAAGTAACAAAAAACATAATAATACAACTGTAGAAAATCGAAAAAAGAAGAAGAAAAAAATTAGGTTATACTTAACCAAAGAAATTAGCACAATATGCAAAGTATTAAAAGCACAATAACTTAATCATATAATTGAAAAAAATATACAACATCTAAGTGAAAAAGTATAAAAACTCATATATATATATATATATACTATTGGACATACACTCATGATGTATTGTAAAGAACATATATAAGCAGAGTAATAAAACTTATATCATAGAAAATAACTAATTTAAACTATATATAAAATTGACAAAGTGAATATGTTATATAAAAAGTGTAGGAAATATTTTAATGTTATATATATTTATATATTGTAATTAACTTTAAAAATGATCCATTATTTTGCTAATTTGGCATATTCTAGTCTAGACATTTCACTTGGTCTAATACGTTCATGTGCAAGTATATTTTGTTTGACTAAACCGGTTCCTTAGCGTTACAAGTAAATTAAACTATTAAAATCATATTGACATTTAATAGAGGGAATACTTGATTCTGTGGAAGCAAAATTGGATAGGTGGCTTGAATGCAGAAAAAACGAAAGTGGACGAACGAGCCTTGGCAGCGGTAGGTGCCAAAGCAGATCGACCCAAAGTAAAGCATAAAAGGCCAAGCCACATCCATACAATTTAGATGCACCTTCCTAAAGTTCATGTGAGATAAGAATGGAATGACCAGTGAACTAACCAAAACCCTAACATTGTGTTTGGGAAGCAGACGAAAGAATAAATACAAGGGGATATATATATATATATATATATAAGTATCACAATTTCCATGTTTGGTTTTAGAAGGAGTCCATAAGGAAAAGGAACGTAAAAATGGTTTTCTCACGTTTTGGGATGAATTTTGAAGAAAATGGTTCTATATCCTCGTTTTAAGTTCATAAACGTATTCCTTGAATTTGTGCTTGGTAATTTTAATTTTTATCTTTAACGACCTTGATGGGTATTTAGGTTACTAAATTACCATTTTAAGAAGCTTTTCTTTTTTAATATTCTTAATAAACGTTTTTTAAGATTTTTTTTATATTATTTATGGAATCTATATTTAAAAAAAATAAAAATAACAAAAGCACAAGTAATCAAAGTTGCTTTTCATCATTGGAAAATGCAAGTTGGGATGGAAGGCTCATAAAGAAGTCTCACCATATGAATGGTAGATTTTGATGGGTCTTGCCTATGGATAAAGGAAGAGTACATGCGCTAGTGCACTACAATTACGAAGTTGATTAGATCAAATAGCTCTTTGGACGGCCAACTAAACTTGCCACATAAATTTCTCGTCAACAACTTGGAGGTATGGTTGAGTGGCTTAAGGCATTGGTTAGTTAAATTAACGTACAAGAAGATTGTACCATGAGTTGGAATCTTATTTCCTTTGGCAATGTTGATAAACAAAATTCACATAGTAAAAGAAATAAAATTGGCAATGAAGAAGGAGATTAAAGTTGATATTCATCCTCATCAACAGCTTCAACTATAGAAAGAGCTCCTCCGTTTACCAAGATAGTAGTCAAATAAGGGATGAAAGGAATAAATAGAGTTAATGGTTGAAGATGGTGTCTTGATTTTCAAAGTAAGGCTTCTAGGAGGATCATACATGGTGCTTCTGAGCATGCAATTAATAGATTTCCTTCCTCTACCCTATTTTCTTACTCTTCAATTTACATTTTTCATTTCTATATTTGGTGTTTATTTGGCTCAACCTTCCCCAATCTTAAAAGCTAATACATTTATATGATTTCTTTAATTCATATTTCTTTAGTGGCTTTGTTTATTATGTCTTGGTTTTCTTGTTTGGTATTGCAAATGGACATACTCAACAATGTTATAGCTCCACAACATGCTAACTATAAGAACAGAAGAACCCCTTTAGCCATTAACACAAAAACTAATATAGAAAGTCCTAACACAAGCAAACAATATTTATTTATAAGATCATCTCAAACAAGTGTAGAAACAAAACAGCCATAACCTTATACTAAAAAATCTTGGAAAGCTTATAGATAATGTAAAATAGTAGTTATGAAGTTTGTTTGCACCTTTGAGAGTGATCAACTAACCCAATAAGTGATTAGAGACAAGCCTCGGACAATTATAGTCAAGCTTCTAGTCTTAAATATTTGGGAGCCACATCAAAAGTTTAATGAAGTGGAGTTTGATACTTGTCAATTTTGGATCTAAATATGTAGGTTGAAATTGAATCAAATGACATATTGCAGCACATTAAAAATAAGGGCTTTTGTGGGAGAAGTTCTAGGCTATGAGCCTACAAACATAAGAGACAGGGCCAAAAGGACTTTCTTAAAAATCAAAATTGATGTCAAATAAGACCAACCTTTAAAAAGGGAAGTTAGGTGAGCATGATTAGATTCAAAAGATACTTTTGAATTTTGAATATGCAATACTACTGGACATCTGTTTCAAGTAAGAAATATTGATTCATTTAACAATCAGCTATAACTAAAACCTAAGTACATATCGTTGTTTTAGATATTTACTAAGACTTCCCCTATTACATGAGCTAATGTTGAAGGCTTTTGTGCAATATTTCCCTAGTTTACTCAGCCCTTGTGGAAACAACCTAAAGTAACATTACCTAACTCATCCAATCACTTAACTTTTAGGAACTCTAATCTACACTACTAGATACTTGCCCCAAATCCTTTCTCTAGAGCAAGCTTCCACCTAAGAAGCACAATCCTCCACTCATAAACCTAACCCCAAAATGAGAATCCCCACTAGCACTCCACCATCTAACATACCTACACCTTCAACAATAAGATCTGACCAATCTCTTCTAGATCCAACATTCTCTAACTTATTTACTCCTTAGAGCACCTTAGTTATAGGTAAGCCTAATGAAGTCCTTAACCATTTCAAACACTTAGCCATTAGCAAACTTACATTCCAAGTAATTGCACCTAAACCAAACACAAAGACGATAGCTAAAAGACTAAAGACATTAAAGCAATGTATAGTAGATTTCTAGACTTCTTACCACCTATGAACCCCCTTGTCTTTAATCTAGGATTCACCACCTATACCAGTTAATGATTGGAAGGCACTTTCTTTTAAGAGTTAAGACACCAATCTTTAAGCTCTTCTTAGGTCCATCTAAGAGGTTGAATTTTGAGAATAAAAGCAAAGTGACTCTTTCCCCAACCAAAAGATCCTTATCCTATAAGGGTAGAAAACTTAGATTAAATGTTGCATCAAGAGCTCGAAAGGCTAGAGCTTCTATAATGGAGACAAACATCGTAATTGATGACTCGATCTTAATTCCTAACACTATCTCTTATACCCCCCCTTTGAATTGATGTGGTGGCTAGGGAGAAGTAGCTCATAGAGACAATGATTGCACTTGCCTAGAATTATCAATGGGGTTGCCTTAACATTTCTACATTTTAGAGACTTCAAATATAGACACAACCATAGTGTTGTGTTTTTTTATGGAAATAATTCAAATGAAAATATTGGTGTGAACCAAAAGAAGAATAGGGCATAACTATAAATTCTATGTTTCCTCCATAAGCAGATCATGGGGTTAGACTATATGGTAGATAGATGATATGAATAATGACATCCAAAAGCACACTAAGAATGATATGCATTAGCACCATTATAGGCCTTCCAAATAGTAATTTTTTTTTCTTTTTTTTTCTTGAATCTCTTAAATATATGCAAACCCGAATCCTAATGAGAGGCAATGGTTGTGCAAGGATCTAGAACATTTTTGGAAAGAGAACACCCTTCCTTTTATGTGTATGGTGGATCTTAATGACATAATGTTCAAATTTGAAAAAAACTGATGCTATACCAAAATACAGCAAGGTGAAAAGTGCCGAGAGAGATAAAGATGATCAACTCTATATCATCAAAAACTCAATTCTCGTTAGGATCTACACAGTCCATAATTAAGATAGATGGAGCATTTTGTTGTAGAGGACTTTACATGTATTATGTATATAACCACCGTGTCCTCTTTAAATAAGTAATCAAATTGCTAGGCAATTACTCATAATTTCTAATGATATTTTCGTATCCATGTAAAGAGTTAAGATTCCAAAAGACCTCCATGATACAACTTCCAAAGAACTGGGATTGAGATAGGGATGGCCAAATCTAACTCATTTAGATACCGGCTCCCATCCAGATCTACACAATACACAATTGAGATAGGTGTAGCATTTTGTCCTAGAGGTCCCTTGACAGCTCATGTACATCTATTTAATAAACATTATGTCCTCTTTAGAATATGTTAATTAAAAGATAATATGTTTTTATAATGATACAAATAGGTGATAAATATTACTTAAAATAGCCGTTTGAGTTACGTGGCTAGTTTTTTTTTTATTATTATTAATTTAGAATACGAATTTACATCCTTAAAAAGATAAATTACTTTTTTCATACTACCATATATGATAATACTCATCCTTATTTATACCACTAAAAACATATGCGACAGTTTTTCCTTTTGGGCCGACATGTACAACCCTTATTTTTGCTGTCATCCTCCAGTTTACGTTAGTGCTCCATACTTCTCAAATAAAGAAATTGATGATGGTAGGAAAACAATTGTAGTGGAACTATTATACCTATCCATTCAAATGGAAAATTCCAAAACATTTCTTTGTCATCTTATGTACGATTTACAAACACAAAGAATATCATGGTTTAATTTGCGTTTTGAAATTATTTGACGTTGCCACGTGTTGGGTTGGTAGTTTGGAACCTGCATTTATACTTTTGGGAGAGGAGAGAACTTTCTAGGAAGCTGCTTAGAAGCTCTCTACAATGGCAAAATCGATAAATTTCCCCATAGCTGGAATCACACAACATGCCTTTTTGCATTTACCCCCAGATTCGTACGAACAAAACATCAATGGTCCAATCCATATTGTGCATGGCTTTATATAGGAAAGAGAATAAAGAAACAAAGAAAAGGGATGAGATCGATCATTATGCGCCATACTAATGAAAGAACAGCGATTATATCGATAGGTTACGAGAGCATCAATTGAGCTCGACTAATTATATATCATCTCAATTTGATTCTAATTATTTCTATTTTTATTTAAATCCACTGGTTATTCTTATATTAGTCTTGCTCATAATTGCATTGTACAAAGTACAATTTGGATGATCGATCAATAGACTTCCTTATGCAATGAAAGAAAAAAACAAGGTCCTTATTTCCATCAATTCAATCACAAGTCAAAACAATTAAGGTGAGAACTAAAAACCATCTATTTGCATGGGTTCTTAAAGCTTAATAAGAAACCAGCTCAAACCGGATGGTTTTTGGAATTAACCAAAGCTATGGAAGCAGCTCAGATGTGGTTTCACAATCTTGGAACCGGAAACCATCGGTTTAAGGGTAGAGAACCGGTGGTTTTTCAGATTCGAATAGGACTACTTTCTATATGTGCCTTCATTATCGGTTCATCACGTGAGGTTGCATGTATATTTAATAGTTATCTTTATTGGTGTTTCCATGCGGTTACAATATATTTAATAATACAAGTGGTTTCTGTCTATAGCAATATAATAATAAGCTTGTGGGAAACTCACTAATATCAATTGTTTTGGTGGTACCGATTAAAAAGTTTGTTTTTCCTAATTCATAATTTAATATGATTTTCAGAAAAGGGTATCGTGGGAATGCTCTTTTCTTTTTTTCTTTTATACGATTCTCGGCTTTATATCATGCCAATCAATATCCAAATTGATTTTCACGGTTTCATACTATTCTCATAAATAGAACGAGTACACTCAAAGTTACCAACATTTAAAATTCAATTTCCTCTTTATTTTTTAAATGAGCGATTTAATTTCTATAAGTTGGTATCAAAATTTAATCAAATCCCTCATATATTTTAAGTGAGTTATTTAGGTTATTTATTTTTATGTTTTATCATCAAATAAATTCCTCCATTAATATCTCCTATGATTTACAATATAAATATAAAGGACTTCTTAGATACAATGAAACTAATATAAATAATGTTTATTTAAAATGTAGAAAATTAAAATAATTTGCTTAAATATAGAAATTCTAATTGAATTTCAATCCCATATAGGATTTCTAGCATTTTTCTATCATTTTTGTCTTGATTCTATTTTTTTGTTTTTAAATCGAGAGATAGTAAACTTTAGTAGCCTATTAAAAAAAACTAGGATGGATCCAACTAGGTCTATTGCCATTCATGGTGGTTCCATTGCCAAGCCTAGTCAGAAGCTAATCTTGCTATATCTAGTAATAGAGGAGCCATTATGCCACTGAGTTATAAGATTTTAATCATCGATTAGAAAAGTAATTAGAAATAATATTTAAAAAAAAATTCTAAATTAAACAAGCAAGGATTGTTCTCGTCAAGGCCACATGTGTGAAAGCACCAAGATACTCTCTCTCTCTCTAAAAATTATAAAATACCAGGTTGGAAATCTTGGAAGACAGATGGCATGTTGAGAAAGAGCATAACGTAAGAATATCTCTGTCGTCTTGAATGGGTTCTGTCAAAGTACGTGTTATTAGGAATAGGAATATTCTTCCTTAACACGAGTATTAATGTAATTGATGTGTCTGTCCTATCGCTTGTTGAATATTTTGATTCCTGCATAGTAAGTACTAAGATGTCCCGACCGAATATTTAAATTTTGATGGGAAATACAATTATCCCATATAAGATATGATATGTTGATAATATTTAGATACTGATTCCATAGATTTTATCGAATGTATTCTCAACATATCTTAAATTAATAAAAGGTAATATAATTTAGATATTAATCCTAACATCTGAACTTTCAAGTATATAACTTTTATATTATCTTGATATTATTAGTTTTTTTTTTCCTTGTTTAGCTTTTATTTATAATGAGAAATCTTAATTATAATGATGGATCTCATTATATATATATCGTTTGAGTTTTTACTCTTTTTTTTTTTTTCAACTACTACACAATATGATATATAATATAAATTTATGAGTATCATGACCTCCCACAAAAAATATAAAAAATTTAACTCATCATCGCATTACTTATGTATTCACTTAAACGCTTAAAAATATATGATCATTTGAGGCATTGTACATTCACCTAAAGTTTGTTTTACGTTAATTAAAATATAAGACCATATTGAGACCTTGATAACGTAATTTTATAAATACTAATAGAATAAATTAGATTTGAATCTTCCTTCCCTCGTTAAAATCTCCGAATATATATATATATATATATAAAGCACATTTTTTTTCCCAAAAATTTTACGTATTGTTTTTTGTTCCTCGGAGCCTCCAGGAACTCGACTGAACTCAAAGACCTGTCCATGAACCAAAAAGATCATGTGGACTTTCACTATTTCAGTGCAGCTTAGTTGAAACGCCAAGAATTTCTCCTTTTAGGAGGCCGAATCTAGAAGAGATAAGAGTCTTTAACCAATCCGGGCATGCATTAGACATATGTATTAATAAAGATCATGATATTTTACTAGAGTAACGATGTTCACTCTTGTTCATATTATGCTTAAATGAATCAACACCTAACACCTAATATGCCCGTATAAATTATTCAAGTTTACCTCTTTTGTTCACTTGTAGGTTTTAGAGTTTAGCTTAAGTTCAACCTTCAGATAATTAATCAATTTATCGAGTTAAATTTAAATTTTTTATATTTAACTTAACTTGCTAATGGGTTTAATTATTAGTTAAGTTTGAATCTAAATTTAAATATTCATAATATTTTAAATAGAAGATTTTTTTCCTAGATAATCGAATCCAAATGAATTAATACCATTTTGAGTCAAACTTATACTCAAAATTTTAAACATGATTATACTCTCAAATTTTGAATCAAGCTCATCAATCTTGGAGGAACATGATTGGTTGGAAGATATCGCATATTCATCTGGAACTGGACTAAAGATAGGATGGAATAAACAAATAACATGAGGAAACAAGATAAAGTGTATAGTTTTGATCACATACAACTAAAATTTCAATGACATCTTTGGCAAATCTATAACTCAAATGCCTATCGAAAGTGGATTTAAAACAATTTAAATCAGGCTTATAATATTAAAACTCTATATTATACTATTTCAACTCAATTTGACTCTTTTAAATTGTTTTAAATCCACTTCCGATAGGCATTCGAGTTGTAGATTTGCTAAAGACGTCATTGAAATTTTAGTTGTATGTGATCAAAACTATACACTTTATCCTGTTTCCTCACGTTATTTGCTTATTCCATCCTATCATCCTATCTTTAGTCCAGTTCTAGATGAATACGCAATATCTTCCAACTAGTTGCGTTCCTCCAAGATTCCTATTTCTCATGAAACCTTTCTTAATCATGAAGATACTTTTACAAGTAGAAAGAGAAGAAAACAATATCAGCAAAATAAATGATTAAACAAATAAGTAATAAGACATCAAATGTAAACAAACTCAACCTTCGACAACTCAAGAGAGTTCAATTCAATATTCATTTAAATTTGATTTGAGAATAGTTGAGTCAAGGTAGAATTATTTCGATGTTGAACTCTTAAGTTGAAGTTATTCAAGTAGTTTATTGAGTTAAACTCAAGCTTTGTAATACTTAACTAGTTTGTAAGCTTAATTAAGTCAAATTTAATTGTTAGTTAAGGTCGAGTGAGTTTGAATATTAATATTATTTTATTTAAGAAATAATATTTTTTTTAGAATTATCAAGTTTAAACGGGTTTAATCAAATTGAGTTTGTATTCAAAATTGTAAACTTAGTCAAGTTCAACTCATGCTCAAGCTCTTAAATTTTGAATTCGGCTTGAATTTCAACTCAAAATCATGTTGTCTTGACTTAACTCATTTATAACTTTAGGCATGGTAATTAATTTCAAGAAAAATATTTTCTATTTTCTTGGAATATTTGATTATATAATCTAGTAGCTACTTTATTTAAATATTATGATAATACAGTAATACCCAATGGTAGTAGTCGTTGTCAATTGTTTGAAGCATTTCCTAAGTAAGATTATAACTAAAATTCAAAGTGCATTTATCATAGAAAAATTGATTTAAGATAATATACTAATAGCATCTGACATGTTTCATTTCCTTAGGAATAGGACCAAAGGAAAATTATATGGATAAACCCTAAAACTTGATATGAATAAAGTATATAATCAAGTGGAATGGGACTTTTTAAGAAAAGTGCCTATGAAATTGAAATTTGAGATGAATAAGTTGAATAATGGCTTGTGTAACTATTGTAGAGTATAATGTGATGGTGAATGGAAGATTCATATATCATGTTAAATTGTGTAGATTTCTTAGACAAGGCAACCTATTTTCTCCATATTTGCTTATAATTGTTCAAATGTTCTATCTAGAAGCTTAAACAAGTTCGTTGATCAAAGGTTGCTCAAAGGGATGAAAAAAAAGGCCTAATGATTTCTCATCTTCTTTGTGCAGATGACTCATCTTTTTTTCTCCTTCTTTAATGCTATAGAGGAGAATCTGTTTAGACTAAAGGACACTTTGTTTGAGTATTGTCAAGCATTTGAACAAGAGATAAACTTTTCTAAACCATGTTTGATTTTCAACTCTAACATGCTTATGGAATCAAGATAAAAGTTAGCATAGCATACATGAAGGGAATTTATAAAACAACAAACCTTGTTGAATATTTGGGATTAGATCAAAGCTTGAGACTTTAAAGTTTGTAAAAGATAAGATTATCGCAAAACTTTGAGGATGGAATTAGAATCTTTTTTAGCATGATAGGTTGAGAAGTGTTAATTAAATCAATAGTTAGTGCAATCCCTAAATAATTAAAGTGTTTTAATTTTTCATTAAAATGGTGTATTGAAGTGAATGGCTTGACTGTTAGATTTTGGAGAAGCTAACAAAAGAAATGAAGGAAAGATTCACTAGATCAGATGGAATGCAATTACATTATGTAAAGCTATAGGGAGGATGGGGTTTACAGATCTACATGTGTTCAATTTAGCATTGCTATCTAAGCTCTACATCTATTCAATTTAGCATTACTATCTAAGCTAGGCTGGCGAATTTAGTCTTAGCCCAATTATTAATGGAATTCACCTTAACAAAGAGTTTCGTTATGCAATATGAGAGAGTAAGGCTTCATGGGCTTAGACTTGAGCATAGAAATGTTATGTTAGAGGGTATGTTATGGAAAGTGGATAATTGAGAAAATATGGCAAGTGGCTTGGTCAATTACCTTAAAGTTCTTAAAGTTAGTAATGTGAGAGTTCTTGTGGATTTTAAAAGCAATTGTGAAAAGAAGTTGAAATTTGATAACCACATCATTGAGGTTGTAAATATCCATGATAGTAGGCAAAGATCTACAAGTAGGTCTTAAGAAATTGAACACTTGCTGCCTTGCTTCCTCTAGACTCTCCAAGTGTAGAACCTTCATGCTCCTTAGCATAAATGCCATCTCTTCTCTCTCTCTCTATTTTAGGAAGTGCATAGAGGGCATGACTCAACAAGTCGAGCTGGTTCTTTCACTTGCTTTGGTACAATTACTTCTACTCATGGATGTGAAGTGAAGCTCTCAATCCTTTAATACTTATTTAACTTCTATAGGTCTATAAACTCCGGTTATTGATGGTAATATTTGACTTGGATTTGGTATGGAACTTTCACTATTTTTCCTTTCTTTACTTGTTTTGTTACACATTTGGTACACTGAAAAAGAATCAATGACATGCCTTTCTTCAAGATTATGATTTCTTATTTATAATTCAACATCATATTATTTCAATGCCTCCATCAATCTAGATTGGTCAAAAAAATTAATCATCTCTTAACAGATAAATACCTATTGATGACTTACTCCAATTTAGGGTTTCAATTTTGTTTTTAGGGTTTGATTTTGTTTTTATCGTATGTATTGTTTTAAGGGTTTACGTTATTTGGGTTAGTAAAGTGGTAACGGGTTTGGTTGCTAGATGAGATCAAAGACAGTGAGAGAGGCAAAAGAGAGGGAGAGAGAGAGAGAGGGAAAAGGCTATATATTTTTTTACCAAAAATTATTAAAAGAATTCAAAGAGAGAAAATATGGCATAGATTTTAACATTTAAGGTGTCACATTAGATTTTACTAATAATAGATAAATAAAGGCCCTAAAGCATAAATAATCTATAAATATAGACTTTAAACATCTGCTCCGACGCATAAATTCATACCCTTTTTCTCTACCTCTTCTCCTTGGCAAAAGTAACTTAAAGGCTAAAGGTTTGCATAGTTATACTATTGGAAGATTTTACTTTAGAGGATACCACAAAGGCATGCAAATACAATATGCCTTTTTCCAACACTTTATTCTTCCACTATCGACATGCAAATCATTAGAAAAAAAGAATAGAGTTGCCAATGCTCCCACGCCAGAGAAACACACCAAGAAGGTCGTATAATATGAAAGGAAACTTATACACATGAATCATGATAATAATAACGATTAGCAAGTGCACGCATTAATATCATATAATATATTAACTAATTTATTATATTATCTTTATCATTTGCGAAAAGTTATACTAGGAAAGCATTATAAAAGTAAGGAATGTTGACTTATAAAGGTAAAAAAAGATTTGATAATGAATATAGTTACGTGTTATATATATTGATATATAAATATTATAATATTTTATTATATATAAATGATGTAAAATATTGATAATAATTATTTTAAAAACTATTAATTTTATTATTATGTGTGCTGAAATTTTATTAATATTTATATTATATATATATTTAATAAATCTTTTTTCTTTAAAGGTGCTCTTAGTTTATGTGTCAATCGACACAACCTTTACACCGTCAACAAAATAAAATGTGTCCTCCTATGTTATATTCGCTAAAAGATACAGAAACGGCCATAT
The DNA here is from genome assembly GCA_037954665.1 of Laguncularia racemosa. NCBI lineage: Eukaryota > Viridiplantae > Streptophyta > Magnoliopsida > Myrtales > Combretaceae > Laguncularia > Laguncularia racemosa. The sequence continues at coordinate 3,202,131 of JBBMOL010000001.1, read as the reverse complement.
TTTATTCTTACACGTACAACACATGAACCCTCAATGCTAGATATAAAAGCCCTTTTATGGTATTTCGTTGTCATACCTTGAAAAATCACACTAATCAAATAAAGCACCAGAAGGAATATATGTATAATAAAATGAAGCACCTTAAAGCATACCTAATTTGTGGCAAAAGGTTAATAATTGAGATGATTATAACATGAAAAATAACATTTGCTTTCAAGCACAAATAAATAATATAAGTTTAAGTAGTAAAACATGCGATGCATACCCAAAATTATGTCAACTCTTTTTCACCGTGCATCAGCTTTTTGCTCGATCGATAATGCTAAATTTTAAACATATGCCTACCTATCCAACCAATTAAAGTGAAGTGATACTAATTAAAACAAACATCAAAATAGGTATGATTATCAAACTCGGAATTATACTTACAATCGTCAAAAAAATTATAAAATCAAAGTATAGAATTATAAGTTGTCATAATCCGTGTAAACTAGATTTTAAAAACTATAAATATTTTTATAATAATTATAGAAAATTAAAAAAAAATAATAAAAATAAAGAAACCATCATAAATTTTAGTTATAATATAAATAATCAAACACATAATTAGAGCTTGTCACCTTGCAACTATGTTAACTCCTCGTGTCTTAACCTTTCAGAAGAAAACTAAATGGGATTGATGAGAGAGAACTTGGATATTAAATCAAGAAAAAGAGGAGAAAGTTTGAGGCATTGAAACAATGTAAGAAAAGGAGAAAGCGTAGTTTATTTTCATTGATTTGAGAAGGGAGAAAAAACAGAAGAGGGTAAAGAATGGAATGATGCACTTGTAAAAGCCTAGTAAACTAGCCCAATTGACCTAAAGTTATACAATACGTAGAATCGTGGAATTGGTCCTATGATTGTGATTCTACCGACTTTGATGCTTTAACTCAAGATTCTACCAAGATTTTACATGAAAATAATATTGTGTAGATGTCAACTAAGAAATGCCTTATAAAATCATAAAATCATATAATTGTAGTAATGGAGTCAAGATTTTGATAATTATGAAAATATGTGCAAATACAAAAGAGGCATATTTACCTCTAAGTATAATATTAAATAATATTAATAAATAAATATTAAATGATAATATTATGATTTTTTTATAATAAATATTTAAAAAAAAAAGAAAAAAAAAACTTAAGTTCATAAATTAGTAACCCTAAATAGTTAAATCTAATGTTATCTTTATTTTTTTATTCTTTCTTATTTTCCTTTCTAATTTTAGGTTTTCTATTCTTTGCCCTTTTTTTTTCTCCATTTACTAAGTAGTAAGATCTTAGAACCTATAATAATTAAGGTTGAAAAATTATTTTTGTTTTAATTTCGCATATTTTTTTATAAGTTGTATAAATTTTACATATTAAAAATTTATAATTCATATATAAATTAATTTTTTAATATCATATAAGTTTAAAATTCATAAGAAAAAAGATAGAATTTACAAGTTTCACAAAGTACTTGTACCTTATAGGTTTTATAGAGTATAAGTTATAGGATAGATTTAGGGTATTATAGGGTAAATTCTTATTTCAAAATTATGAATATTTACTTTACAAAGTAGAATATAGAAAATGTCTCATATACTACAAATCCCGTGCCTACTCATCATAGGCCAATTTCTTCAATAAAAAAAAAATAACATTACAATTTTACCTGTATAGGTTCAATGTAAATACACCTTTTATACTACCTAAATATAATTTAACCTTCCATAAAACTTTTAAAAACGCATATTTAGTTATTTTCCTTTCTAATCATGTTGTAATTCCTTATTATTAAAATGACAATTTAAAAAAGGTAAATGTTTTTTTTTTTAAGTTTTGAGTAAATAAAAGATATGTTTAGAAAATTTCAAATAGATAATAATAATAAAAGGGGACTGTTTGGAGTAAAGTAATTGAATTTTGAAATTAATGTGATATATAGAATAGTCTCAGATAAAGTTGATAATTTGTATTAATGAATCATATTTATAATTTTAAATCATGTGTAATTTATGTCGATATTAAAAATATATAAAATTAAATAATAATAATGATAAATAATTATATTATAATATAATTATATTTATTTATGTTATAATTATGTTTTCGAATTATATATTATATCCTATTTCATATTTTTCTATAATTATATTATTTATTATGACGTCAACAATCACCGGTCTCACAGTCACAGGTTCATTAAGAGCTCATTTGTCCGACCACGTGGCATCCCTAAACGACGGGAACATGCTCTTTCCTTTAGAGCATTTCCTTTTCACCCTGTTTCTTTCCCAAACAAATACACCTACGTTTATCCCTATGTTCACTGATTCATATCCGTCAGATCATAATTCTCTAGATATTTATAACAATCGAACGGTTAATAAAATTCTTGCATATAAAGCTATACAAGCGAGGGTATAATGAGATTCCTTTAACTTTTAGCAATCATTTTTTTTTTATTATTCAAGGCAAGATAGTCAAATTGAAAGGGATAATTATTTTTATATGCTATAAATAGCTTATACTATAAGAATTAACGTTCATACTTTTTTTCAAACTCAAACAACAAAATTCATACTACTTAACATTATTATTATTATTATTATAATAAAATAAGGTTATTCTATAGTTTCATAGTGAAACTTTCTAACCTATAATTTAATCGTTTAAATCTTATGGTATTATCTTTTATTGTTATTTTCTTGAGAAAATTAGTAATGATAGAAATAAAATAATATAATATTAATATATATAGTAGCAAGAGATGCTAATATTGCAAGCACTTAATTCTTAATATATCTCATTTGTCTAGATAAATCGGGTTCGATTTCTCATTCTATTAATTATATTGCATAATAGTTAAAAAAATTCTCCTTTAATTACCTAGAATAAATGCACATTAATTTTTTTCAAATAAGTAGATATAGCTTTCCTATTGTTTGATTTTTGTCTTTTTAACATTTATTGTGTATATAACTCTATATTTAGGATCTATTGACAGGATCTTTTAGGATAATTATAAAAATTCGGTAAAATAAGGAATTTTTATTTGCCTTTTTTATGAGCACACCGCTGATGGTGGCGTCAAATTATGTATTTTTAATAAATAAAACTTGCTTTACGCGGTTGCTATAAAATTTCAAATGGCAATCGTTGTCAAATCAATTTATATATTATCTATTAAAATTATTTTAGATAAATATCCTGATTTTCATATCTTATTAATAACAATATCTTCTTCATCCTACGGAAAAATCATTATTTACCCCCGATTTGATTATAAAATCTTAGTTATTAAAATCAATTTTTCTACATGGTAAAACATTTACAATAAAAATATTGCTCTGACCTATATTAAGTTTTGTCCATATCTCATACGTTACTATAATTTATTTTACAATTAAATGAAATATGAGTTATTCGTCATTCTCGATATCTATTAAAATGTTATTCATCTACACTAATTCCAAAAATCTTTACAATAAAACAAAATTTTATGCTAGAGTAACCTTTAATAGATTTAATTTTTCGATTCATATATAATTTTCATTTTAATAGTAAAAACAAAATGTGCTTAATTGATGGAATTATTTTATAATTTATCGCCTGATTATTTCACATTTTTCTTTAGATTTTACAAGATTATATTTTCTTATACAATAAGCACATATTCATTTCGATTCACTTACACAATCTTTTAAAAAATAATAATAAAATAAAAATCAAAATAAAACATTCTATTATATACTCATTATTTTCTTTTTCTTTCCTTCCTTTTTTTTTTACTTTATGGTAATAAAAAAACAGAATTTTCTTTTTTAATTAAAAAAGAAGAAAAGAAGAATTTGAGTGTAGGTAATAAATTTGGAATTTCTGATCGTTTTAATAGTTTTATGATCTCCTTATTATTTTTTTTCCCCAAAAAACAACCTTTCTCTCTCTCTCTCTCTCTCTCTTCAAACATGAGGAATCTGGTGAAAGAGCGAAAAACCACCAAACGGCTATAATTGACGTTAAAAGTTCATATTTTTTTTTTCACAACTCATTTACACCCTCTAAAACACAATCTCATTTTTTAAGAGAGAGAGAGAGAGAAAGCATAAGGATCGTTGCTTTGTTGTCGTTTTTTGTACTGGAAATTTATTAAGATTCATTTCCTTATCTGGGTTTTACGATCCACTACTATTATTCGTATAGTAAGGTATATCTAATTTATAATATTTATAGAAGTAAAATTAAGGGTGTGGAGCAAAACGTTGGATTGAAGCAACATTTTGTTGTTTCAATCACAAATCTGTGTTCCGTTTCATGATGTCTGATGGATATTATAATTCTAAGAAGACTGATGATATCTGTGAAGATGTTTGTGGCCAGGTATGGATGGTTTTTTTTTTTTTTAATGGTTAGAGGTTAAATTTAGTTCAATTTTTTTTTTTTTAACGTTTGGTTTTGCTGTGTGATAAAGTATACAACTTTGTTGTTAATTTTTAGTTTTTTGGATTATGGGTCTTTTTTTTATTAAGATATTTAAGTTTATGGTTTTTTATTTTTTGGAAAATTTCCAAATTAGGGAAAAGTTGTTCTCCTCCATTTTGCTTTAGTGAAATTTGATTGCTTTGGTTTTGTTTTTTGAGTTTCAGATGATGGTTTGAAGTGTGCCCAGTTCGTCCATTCTTGTTCTTATGGATATATAAGCATAATAACCCTTCTTTTTAGCACCAGAAGATTTTGAATTTTCTTTTCTTTTTCTTTTTTTTTTTTTTTTTCTGCGGGAAAGTTTACAACTTTGATGTTGCTTCCTATTTTTGTACGATAGGTTTTTTTTTTTGAGGGGAGGTTTGAAAATGTTTCATTTTATTTTATTATTTTTTCATATTTTTCATTTGCTTTTGCGAAATTTGATTGTTTGGTATTGTTTGAGATGATATTAATTTGCCCTGTTAGGCCATTCTTGTTATTTGCGAATTTCGACATTAATTTCATGTACTGAACTCTTGGAAGTCTGATTCTGGCAATGAATTAGAAGAGCAAATTAGCCCATTTGTTTAAAAGTGGAATGCGTTGGGATGAATATCCCTTTTCATGGTTTATGAGCTTGGAAAATGAGGCAGCACATTTTGTTAGTTTCCTTAAATTACGGAGTGGGAAGTAATATTCTTTGATACAACCACCTTAACCTTTGTATAGGATGGAAAATTCTATAGTAGGTGGTTTCTGTTGCTGTAAGTTTCCTTAATTGATTGTAATCTAGATGTTTCATGTCATAACTTGGACTGTGGCTGTCGTGCATGCCATTAGGAAGACCAGTTTTGATGTTTGGCAGTAAATTGCATTCTGATGAAGATGTAATTTGATTGAAAGATTGAGGGACGTGGTTTTTGGTTGAGGAGGCTGGTTTTGATAAATCTCGCTAGGGTGGTTTTCTTAGACAGATATTGTTATTGCTTCCTTTTTCATGCTTGAGTTTTGCTTGAAAGGCCTACAGCATCGTATTTCTATGTCATTGTTTTCTCTCTCACCACATATTACCAGATGACTTAGAAAGCTTTCTTTAATGTCCAGCAGGCTACCACGGCGTATTGAGTATGTCAAGACTACGATGTATCATGCGAGGCCTGGATTTGAAGACGTTTGTATTTTTGTTTATTGTTGTTCCAATTGGTGTATTAGGTGTTTATGTGCATGGGCAGAAGATTTCATATTTCCTTAGACCGCTATGGGAATCTCCTCCAAAGCCTTTCCATGTGATCTCACATTACTATCATGAGAATGCCTCGATGGAGACGATGTGTAAACTTCATGGATGGGGTGTTCGGGAATTCCCAAGGCGAGTGTATGATGCAGTTCTGTTCAGTAACGAGCTGGACGTACTCACTATCCGATGGAAGGAATTGTACCCTTATGTCACCCAGTTTGTGCTCCTCGAATCAAATTCAACTTTTACTGGTGTTCTGAAGAGGTTGTATTTTGCCAACAACCGGGACAGGTTCAAATTTGTTGAGCCTCGCCTTACTTATGGGATGATTGGAGGGCGATTTAAGAAAGGAGAGAACCCATTTGTTGAAGAAGCATATCAGAGAGTAGCACTCGATCAACTTCTTAGAATTGCTGGAATAGAAGATGATGACTTGCTGATAATGTCGGATGTTGATGAAATCCCGAGCGCACACACCATTAACCTTTTGAGGTGGTGTGATGGCATTCCACCTATTCTTCACTTGCAGCTTAGGAATTATCTCTATTCTTTTGAGTTCCATGTTGATAATAAGAGCTGGAGAGCTTCGGTCCACAGGTATCAAACCAGGAAGACTAGATATGCCCACTATAGGCAGACCGATCTCCTTTTGTCTGATTCAGGCTGGCATTGTAGCTTCTGTTTCCGCCGTATAAGTGAGTTCATATTCAAGATGAAAGCTTACAGCCACTATGATCGCGTCAGGTTTGCTCATTATTTGAATCCCTCAAGAATTCAAGACATAATCTGCAGAGGAGCTGATCTGTTTGACATGCTTCCTGAGGAATACACATTTAAGGAGATAATCGGGAAGATGGGACCAGTCCCTCATTCATACTCGGCCGTCCATCTTCCTTCGTTTTTGTTAAGTAATGCCGAAGATTACAAATTTTTGCTGCCTGGTAACTGCGAAAGAGAGAATGGCTGAATTTCTTCACTTTGGAAGATGGCGTGTCTCTTGTATCAAGATGAAGCCACATGAAAGTTGTGCTAGAATAAGCTATGCCTGGAAGACAGTAGATGGTTTCAACGTGGCATCATTGCCAGCATATGGTGTATTTCGTGAGCTCAATCGTTCTTAAGACGGGAGCCTGCAAATATAGATGAGTGCAGATTTTTCCATATTGATTTTCTCCCATCGAGTTACTTGAGCGCGGAGGCATACCGATTTTCCAAGCAAAGAGCTCTCTCTACCGGGTGTTAGCTAACCATTCCTTGTTGGGAAATTTTGTTGTGGCATTCATATTTTAACCTTTTATTAACCATTTGGCGCCATTGTAGAGTTTTTCTTTGGTGAAAATGATGATTGATTCCATACAGTTACCGCTAATCAATCATGTTTCCCTTGTACCATCACTTAGACATGGTTCCTTGCTTAGGAAAATCAGGGCATTTTTCGCCACTCTGACGTTTCTATGCTTATCACGTATGGTTTAAATAATCCCTCATGGATTTCTCGGCACTGCTCTGTTTTTCTTAGCAGGTACAAGCTATGATAAAATACGTCTCTGTTGGGGGCCTCCTGCCAGGGCTTACTACCTCAAAAGCGAGAGAAATCCCATACTCTTTTTTTTCTTCTCTCATGTCACCCATGTGGAAAGGGAAACTACAGTAAAAGTGTGTTGAATCAAAAGCAGACAGTAGACGTTTTTATTACGAACACTTTATTCCATCTCTCCTTATGAAAGGACAAGCTGATACGATTAAGTTCTGCATTGGTGGACGCTGCTATGGAAAAACTTCTTATCCAAATGGTAGCTTTCTCGTTAAGTCTACCATCTATCCTAGAATATGATTGCTTCCTGGGATTTTCTTCTTTTTTTTTTCTTTTTTTTTCATCCATTTACATAATCCAAAACGACAAAAAGTCCTGCTTTTTAACATATGCAAGCACTCCCCACAAGGATTAACAAAAAAAGAAAAAAGAACAGTTCAGGGAAAATGTAATTTCCTTGGAATTTAATCCTAAATTCTTATGAATGTATATCTTGGTGATGGTAGCGTCACTGGAATTCTGCTTCCAAATTCCAATTATAAATTCGGATGCTTTATGGTATGACAGCTCATTTATTCCTCGACATTGTAGATTTATGTCCCGAATATTAGAGATGGGAATTCTCGTTTTCCTTCCCAGAAATTCCTGTACCTCCTTAAATACATGGTTCCGACATGCTTATATTCTATTGACTAGTTTTTCGTTCCTAGCTACAAGAAATGCCACTTCTTAAATTTATATAATGCAGAGAACAGTAATAATTTATACGATATCTCCAAAAACTGCCAAAAAATTTTGAAACCCAAATGCGTATATTACAAGATTACGAAACGTCCTATAGCTTGGAATCTAAGCATTTTTCAACTTGTGCATGATATATCCTATCCTGCGACCACTACAACATCCAATAAAATTTTAGGATTCCACGAATTGCGATACTTTGGGTAGAGACCTGAGGGACAAGGAGCAAGAACACTTATAAATCAGAAAGTTGAAACAACTCTAAAGTTAAAAGAATGAATTTTCAAATTATCCCTCGTATATTGTTGACTGTGATGCGTGAGATCTGGCTGTTTAAGAATCTTACAAACTTGGATTGCGGTATAGATTAACAGGGATTTTCCATTTATTCAAAAGTCACCAAACCAATGCCAATGATACCCATCTTTCTATAAAGAAAAGTTGGGAAGAATGATGGCAGCTTGCAAATTTTCCTTATGAGTATCTTGAACTCTTCTATTTTAAGTCCTTCTAAGGCAATAGGCTTTTAGGAGAATTCGAAACTGAGCCTCCAATTAATGGCTTTGGCCACAATCTAAGCCCCCGAAAGTACCCCTTCTCCATATCATTCCATTTTTCCATAACATGACCTTCCACAACTTTTGCTGACATTGGCTTCCATGTTTTGAGTGACGGTCCAAAGCACTTCTCGAAATGTTAGTTACCTCAGCTTTACCATGGTGGGAACTCTCCTATGGGACTTTTAATTCAGATAGTCCTTTCTTCTTCTTCTTCTTAATTAATGTGTACAGTTTTTTTTTTCTTTTTTTCTCCTTAATAATAAATCCAGCATGTCGGACCAATTAATGAAGACATGAGGATTCAAATGTTGATTTTATTTAATATAAAGTAATTACAGATCCTAAACTGATAAAATTAAGATTAGGAACACAAACTCCAGCACATAAATGCTCATAAGCACAAAGCTTAAAGCTCCTTACACCCTTTTAGTAGAGAAAAATAAGAAATCATCGTCTACTTTCTCACTACTCCTCTCTATGTATACACCCCATGGTAATCATTAATCAAGTTATCAAACTTGAAATTTTAACTAGAACTGAAATATATAAAATTATATATCCAAATTTATAATTCTACCAAAAGTTTTTTTATTTAACTAAAAAAGCCTCAAAAATAATAAATTTATAGAACTGGAGATGTTTAACTCGTGAATTTAAGAGTTAACTTCATTGGACTCCCTAATTATTGTAACTGTTACTAATACTTACCAAAATAATACTACTATTAAATATATCTAATTCTTAACAAAATGGCCAGAATTATGATGTATTTACGGTCTTTAGCATCCTTTTTCCTATGGTTTCATGTGAAGCCGTTATACTAAATTTTCAATGGGGCAATCAGAATTTGTCATTTCACTGTCTATCACTGCAGCATCGCTTTTCTTATAAACATACTTTTTATTTATAATTGAGTAAAAAGAGGCATGAACCTGCTATTTACAGACATTGTTGTCAAAATCGCGTTTTAACTCGTATGATTCCACGTTTTTACGAGTTTGCATATACAATCCCAGTTAACTCGCATATAAAATTGGAAATGATCAAAATTGTAGTAAAATCGCGATTTTGAACAGTAAAATTGTTCAAAATCGCGATTCTATCCGTTTCAACCGATTCCACAAATATTTACAACTACAGCTTCCACGCAAATAACACACGGTCGTGTCTCAGACCGTGTACTCAACCGTGTGTGTTTCTGTGGATTTTCCAAGCTCAAAACACGATCGTGCCTTCAACCGTGTGTGCTTTTGTGGGCATGTTTCTTTGACATACGGCCGTACAATTTAATTACCCAGCCGTGCTCTTCCCCTGTTCCTTTCAAAAAGCATTTTTCTTCGTGTTTTTTTTATCCAAGCCTAAACTTTTAATAAACAACCGTGAGCTTTATTGTTAAACGCCCTCTAGCGTCTAGGGGGCGCTGCCCCCTTGCTACCCCCGTCGGGGCGGCTTCCACCCCCGTGGGCTTAGTTGTGGAGCAGGACTCACGTGCTTTCCTATTGTAGCGGAAGTATGAGTCATACCTCAACATATTCGTCGGTCATCACTCCTCTCTTGTTAGTGTGTTACGTTGTATTGAAGTTTTTGTGTTTATGTTCATCGATTATTAGTCTTCTTGTTCCTATTTGTGATCATGTTCGTATTAAAGCGCTCGTGTTTGATTGCTGCAACTTTCCTTATTTTAACTAATATTTTTGTAATAGTAAATAAAATAAATGGTAGATAACTTTAATTTTATAAGAATTTTTTAGATTTTTAATTTTATAGAAAATGTATAAATGTATTTATATTTCTATCTTTTTAATATATCATTTTCATAGTTAAGTAAATGTGAGATATTGTTAAGTAAATATATTTTGAATTAATAATCATGAATAGTACAAAAATTTACCTAATAATATATAATTTTGAAAGTTTTCTTGTTATAATATCTTCTTTTTTATGTACTTTTGGTCATTTTTTAACATTACTCCTTTCTAATAGTATATCTTCATTATCAATTTTTATTTATTAGTTATTTCTTAGGCACAATTAATTTTTAAATTTTATTTATTATCTTTTAATTTTTATATATAAAACTAGGTAAAACTTGTTTTATACATGATTTATCATTTTAAAAATAAAATATCTATATTACACAACTTATGCTCGATTATCTATATTATGACTTTTATTGCAAATTTGCAATTTATGGCTAAAATAAATACTTAATTTTCTTATTTCTATTATTAATTATATTTTTTAATGACTATTGTAAGTAAATTTATAATATTTGAAAGTTATTTTACATAGGTTGTAGAAACTTATGTTTTTAAGTTCCGTTTCTACGTTCCGATTCTACGAACCTCTTTGCAATTCTACGTAAAATCGTGATTTTGACAACCATACTTACAGAAACTGCAAAATTCATTCATCGGCTTAGCACAAAACCAAACCGAAACCGGCTCAGCCAGGCAATTACATTAAGCTAGTCGTTTAAAACCGAAGATGTGGAACTGGCCAAGTTCAAGCCAAAACTTAAAAAATAATAAATAAATAAGTAAACAGTAATTGGAAAGAACTATCATACGGCTCTGCTTGGAACCGGTAGATCTAGCTAATGGCTTCTGATAAAAAACAGACATATCACTGTATAAATACAGCTTCCAGTGATATTAAGAAATAAAGGTAAAACCATGGCAGCATCCATACTATCACTTATAATTTTGCACATAATACAAGCCCATCTATTAAACTACGAGTATCAAAGTTACATGCTAAGTTTAACATGGCACAAAGGCAACTACTGTAGCCACATTGAAATACAACAATACTGCTGTCTGTGACAATTATCTGAATACTTACCATAATTCAACAATTACATGAATGATCCACAAACTCAAAAAAGCAGAAGAGTATCTGGCAGACCATTTTTTACCAAAAATGAAGCAAGGTAGCTGAGAAAACAACTGTTCTAAGTCCAAAATAGATGCACACATATGTATGTTTCTCCTGCAGACTACAACTATGAGAATTATCCTCACATAGGAGAAATTTAACAAACTATGAATAAGACAGTTACAATCATGTACAGTTGGCATTGCGTATTACCATCCAGATATCCAAATATCTACTAAATATATGAGAACACCCCCTTTCCCTTAAAAGCATGCAACTGCACAAGGCAGTCGATAAAATGCAGAAAAGCTTCAGAAGCAACAACAAAACTGGGGATCAAGATCAACTTGGAAAGGTTTTGCCAATGAGCAAGCATCTCATATTCGATCTAACCAGTCAAATATACTCTCCTGAGAACCAAATGGCAATTCCTGCAGGAGGAAATCAGTCTTATAACTATTTACAAACATGCCTTTGAACAACAATCATATGAATTACTTAAGGCTATACAAATACTAATAGTCATAGACAACTTGATACTTACAGGATGCAAGAAGTCTGGTGGTGTATCAAAATCCAGATTCTCGAGGTCAGCTATTCCACATGGTGCACCATCAAGTCTTGTCACATCAGTTACCTTCTCAACTAAACCATTATGCTGTACATCATCTTGCCTTTCCTCCTTCATTTGAGAACAGGACTCTATAATCTCTTTACACAACAAAGAATCTTCAATGAGCTTAAGATCAGAGTCATCTAATGCCTGAGATTCACCAGCCAGGCATTGTGTATACATTTGATTGTCCTCAAGCTTAGTTTCCGCCCTAGCCTGTTCACATTCAAAGTTAGTAAAGAACATGATCAATCAGATTATACTAAAACCCTTATGCAAAACAATCCAGGCATGTTTTAAGTCTCCTTTTAGGAACAAGGATTATACAGAAATATCATAGAGCAACTGTATCATAAAGCAATTTCTCACCACTAAAAATGGCATTTTTATTAAAACCAAATCCCTGCCAAAAATAGAAGTGCACCTCGAAGGCACATAAACATCCTCAAGATGATTGGCACATAAACAAAGCATTTCTTACAGATAAAGCCACCTGAAGATTTTTGCATCTACTTAAATTCTACCTGAAGATGAAGTGTCAACAAACCTGAGAAGATGACAGCATGATTCCGTCTTCAGCAAAATCATCAAGCCCAAGATATTTATCTGCTCGAGGTGGATCAGGCGTGATTGTTTTGGGGGTCCTTGGACTAGTGCGAAGAGGTGTCACATCACAATCATTTTCGTCATTCTTTTCATTGTGCTTGTCTTGATCATAAAAGATCTTGGAAACAACATAATGCCCATCCTTCTCATCTTCCTCTGTTCCAAGATGATATTGATGCATCACCCAACCAGATTTATCTGCTTTGCATCCTTTTTTTGAACCTTTGTAAAGAACCATAATCTTCTTCCATCCTTTCTGAACTTGATTATCCATTATAGGTTTGGTCTTGCCTGTCTTATGCCAGCGGAGATCTTCCTTAATGACACCATGTTGATTCTGTATCTTTCTACGTTTACGTTGACCTGTGGCATAAGCATTGGATGTCCTGTGAAAGAAGTGGATCCGGCTACCATCTTTCTTAGCACCTAAACAAAACCAAGGATAGCATATACAACTACAGTTAGATCAACACTACGCTCAGATATTTAGATTAATGATAAACATTCAATTTATCATAAAGATGTAACAGAAAATGAATGATTTAAAGAAAATATATTGATATTTTCCAATATATGCCTTAAACCAAACATACACACAGAGTTTGGTGACATGAGATTGAGTCAAACCAACTCAAACCCAAGATTTCAAATAGTCTTGTTCAATTCCTTGTATATCCTGATTGAGCTTGGCTAGGAACTTAATTCATATAAACTTGATAGCTCCAGTACAATTTAATTCTAGGGAACCCATTCTTTGAAAAAGGAGTCATAATCACGTTGAACTCAAACTTGTCAAATGACACTCTGGATTTAAGCTCAAACTCAACACTATGTCTTCTAGACTTGACTCGATTACATGCTATACATTGAAGAAACCAAAATGTGTGATCTAAAAGATAGGAGAAGCTTCACGAGACTGTTAAATTGAATGTTAGTTTTCTTTCTTCTTTTTCCAGATAATTTGGGATTTTAGTATAATATGTATATTAAATACTTCTGTTAACTATGTTTATACTAGGCCTTCAGTGACTTCAGAAGGACTTTCCTCTGCAGACCTGAGGGCATCCAGGTGCCAAGACAGTAACATTGCAGTCCTTACAGGATTACTTTAAGATTCTGCTCCAATTCAAATTAGCAAACATCGCTTCAAAAACTTCTCTGTTACAGAAAAAGACATTATCCTAGCTCAACTTATGCAGAGCAGTGTTAAAAAGTCCATAAAGGACAGAAGCACGTAGAATATAGAGTTTGTGCATCCTCACCAGGAAGATTCTCTGGATGAGTGTAGCAAATTCCTTCCTCCAACTGAATTGTTGGAATGAATTCATCAATAAATTTGTGAGGTCTTAGGTCTCCAACACCACATTTTGCTGCTAAGTGTTCCAACAGCTCTACATCAGAAGGATCAAACTTTACACCAGCAGGGAGCCCTGGCCATTCCTGGCAGACCTGCAAGGATGGAACTTTCATAAGTCACACTTAGTAACTGAACTACTAATCTTAAACAAGAGGGTCCCATTAACAGGTGCCCAATTAAGATGCCTCAAAAGGAAACAGTTTATTATTCCAAGACTAGTTACACATTGGAAAAGTAAATCAGTGGAAAAATAAAATAAAATTTCTTCTTTTGGCGATCAACAAGTCCCCAGGAGCAGCCATTAATGTTTTCCTAAACAAAAATGCAGTTGAAAATTACAGAAAACTTGTTTGTATCTCAACTACTGACCACTGCTGTCTGAATAGAGCTTCATAAGATGCACTTGCAAAGCTTGATCAAAAGTGCAGTTCAAATTACATAAAACTTGTTCCTATCTCAATTGTAGACCAATTCTTTCCAGACAAAAAAAAAAAAAAACACTTTGTATTGCGTCCTCAAGCTTGAATCCATACTAGAAAGATCTTGGGAACATATTAACAAGCAGGATATAAATGATAGGAATAACATGAAAATTAATGCTTCTGCATCTATGGGCAGCGCTAATAGCTGCAATATTGCCGTATTTTCACTCTCACGTGTATTATTAACAAATTGAAATCAGCAAGTTGAATTAAAAAGCTTACATCACTGTTATCAATCAAATGACTACAATTGGGGCATTCTCGCTCAGCACCAGAGTCTTTGATTTGAAAATTTGGCGACAATCCAGCATTCTTTACTTTCCTTGCTATAGCTCTACTATCCACGAGCCATGTCCTGCAAAAGACAGTTTAAAGTTAAACAATTGAAGGAACAAGACAAACAAGCACGAACAAAGAAGTACAAGAAGAACAGCACAATCATCTATGAAGCAACGAGAAAGCCGAAACCCAAATGGCTAATAGAATCATAGAGTCCAGTAACGAGTCTCGAAACAGCTAGATGATTAGCATGATGAGAAAATTCTACTGGAAAGTAAAAACGTTGCCTTCCCACTAAAAAATCTATACAAAAAAGACATGATTTTGCATATGCCACATGTTCCTATGACCATATCCATTATACAAATTACATCATCTGGCTTTTCAATTATCTTATATATGATTTCATTTTGCTAATATTACACCAAAAAGTTCCATACAAACCTATATTTCTTCTGTTTCCTTTTAAACGATCATCAAAAACCAAATTTGCCGACATAGAACAGAATAACTCTCCCTATAAACCACAAACCATTCTCAGAATCCCTTCAAAGTGACACAACCATACAAACCCCTAAAAGTGACAAACTTTATCTGATAACAAATAAAAAGGCTTACTTCTTTGAGTTCAGTATCAATCAAACAATACCAAGAACGTTTCGGAAAAAAAAAAATCAATCATGAATTAGTCATTCTACGCAAATATTTCAATAAAAATCCAAACAACAAGCCCTAAAAAGTCTCCAAAACAATAGTGCATAATTGCGAGAATTCTCTGATTTTCTTCCACCTAAAAGACACTACCTTGCCATGTCTTTGAATCAAAGCACAGAAAAATGATGACCCAACGAGAAAGTTTGATTCTATTTTTTTTTTTTTTTTGGTTACTGTTTTCGTCTTCTACAGTGAAGCAAGTAAGTGAACTCGGAGACAGAAAGAGAGAGTTGGAGGAGGAGCAAGACACTGGTGATAAAAGGCGTCTGAGCGGGAAACCCAGCTTCGGAGTTTATTACAAGAGGTTCGGGTACTAGGTGGGGGCATAGGAAAAGAGAAAATAGAAGTCGGCATGGGACCCAGCGTTGACCGAGTCTAGTCGTTCGGATACGAAGCTGGAACGGGGTTTTTGTCTGTCGGGTTTCCTTACCTAGGAGAACGAGCTCAAAGGTATTATGGTAAATTTGCTTTTGGGGG
This sequence comes from Laguncularia racemosa, assembly GCA_037954665.1. Lineage (NCBI taxonomy): Eukaryota > Viridiplantae > Streptophyta > Magnoliopsida > Myrtales > Combretaceae > Laguncularia > Laguncularia racemosa. Next base: position 3,186,161 of record JBBMOL010000001.1, on the reverse strand, counting down.
TTGTCTTCCGTGCGTTCCAAGTTTGGATTAGAAGTTTAGAACGTTGGAGGAGGCATCTCGATGACGTCCGTCCATGAACTATGAACACTACGTGAAGTTTCGCTGTAATCTCACTCTCTCTTTCACTGTCTATATTTACACGCATTATACTCCTTTTTCTTTTTTTGTTAATTTAAGTGGTTGGAAAGATCAAACCAACTATAGACTCATCATAAATCGTGTTTGATCCGGCTCGCATGCAAGATATTGAAACCTTGCATACACATTTTAGAGATGATTTTAAAACACTTACAAAGACTATAAGAACTAAAGTAATGATAATTAAAACTTACATTGGTTATGAATGTAATAGGGACGGACTTAGAATAGTTAATGTTTAATGTCTTCTAAAATCTTATAAAAACTTAATAAGGTTTTTTTTCTTATTATCAAAACTCAAATTTATGAAGTCCTAAATCTTATTGGGATGGGTCGAGTTTTTATAAGGTTCAAAGAAGGTTTAGGAAAGTATAGAGTAGAATGCGATTAAGTAAGACTAAGGTTACACATATGAAATTGAAAAATTAAGCATGCTATTGTAAAACTAAAGTATAGCATATATGATACATAGGTTAAGAGGGAATATTATCATTAATATATTATTTTTTAATCTATTTAGGTTTCATATGATTTTTTTTATTTCAAAACCTAACTCTAAACTTTTTAATATTTTGAATTATGCGTTAAAACTAAATAAAAAAATTATAGAATAATATTTTGTATACTTATATTAAGTTGAGTGAGTCAAATACCCTATAATGATCCATTCGGTTATATTGCATCCCTAATCAAGGCATTGGTTTAAACCTAATTGAAAGTGAATCCACAATTAGTTTGATATTTATGATACATGATGATAAGTTATTCATAATATATATTCTATATGCGTTAGTGACATTCTAGTTACATATAAATAATATCTGTAATTATATGCTACAAGGATGAAAATACTAATGGGTTTATTAGAATAAAATTTGAAATAGAATAATAATTTATTTAGTGTTATTTTGTTTTATGATGGAAGCATCTTTGAAAATAAAAAGCTAAAGGAATTGTAATTCTTTTAATAAAGAAATAAATTAAAATTCATTGTTTGTTTTATATTATATAAATAATTTTATTATTATTTTTGCAAATACGTTAGTGATGTTATGATGATAAAGGGCGAATGAAAATTTCACGAATCGATTCGCAACGTAAAGATGCATTACGTACTCACATGACGAGCGCGTTTCACATATGACGTGTGTGAAAAAGCAACAACGCGACATCTTGAAATCAAGAGATCAAACTTAAGTAAAAAGCACTCCAATGATGTGTACCGAACAAACCGACACGACATTGGGATAATAACCGGTGCTAGCAAAGGATAGCCACTGCAAGATCTCATACATCATTGACGAATAGGATTGTTTGGGTTTAATAAAAAAAGGTAAAGTTATTTTTTTATTTAAGATATTAATATTTTATAAAAATTTCATCAATTTTATTAACTTTTTTATCCATCACTACACATATTAGTTTTTGATTGATTTACAATAATTAATTGAATAAAATAACAATATTAAAGATATTTAATGACATTATATAATAAAAATAATGTTAAACATATCTAATTAACAATATGAAAAAAGAAACAAAAAGTCTAAAAAAATTGTATGAAACCTAAGCCTTAGCCAGCACCTAAAAGCCAATTAGAAAATGACATATGTCAAAGATGACAGAAAATTGAATGGAAGCTAACAAATGCTTGACTTTTGTAAAAACTCAAAAGCATTAAGAAATCAAATTGAAAAATAAATAAATAAAACAATAAATCCTTTTGTAAAAAACTTGGTTAACATTAAAAACTAAGTGCATATTTTTTTCATAGTAAAGTCAATGGACTAGTAATAATGACGATGATACCGGTAGTGGTGATGGAGATAATAAAATAGATTGAGCCCATTTTTTTTTTATCAAAAGCATGGTTAATATATGAATTCATTGAACAAGATTAAGGCTATGTATATAATTCAATCTTAAAGAACCTTATCAAAAGCCCACCAATTTAGTACTATTAAAATCATCTCAAACTCTCAATTCTTTGGATTCTATCACTCATCTAATGAATTTACACCCAAAGAAAATTTATTTAATGTTGCACAAAGCTCATAAACTATAGAATTCAAACTAATACATCTATACATGCTTAATTGTACACTTGATTCCCTAGTTTTTCATCATTACTGAATACTAAAATTAACAAAGAGTAAGCAAACTACTTTTAAGAGTAGATGTTATAGATAACTTAGTGGCTATGGCCGATTGATGTAGCTTGTTTAAGTTTTCTCACATTAAGAATAGATGTTATAATTTTAACTCACTTATACTTGATACCAACATTCCAATCCACATAAATGGCCTCTAAAGATTAGTCATGATCCTTGAGCTCTACCCAACATTAGGAATAGGTTACACTTAACGATAGCCAACACTCATGATATATTGTTTAGGTTAATTTAATTAAATTTTGATTTCATAAGCATAATCATAAATAAATTCATCTACAAGCAAAGGCAACAAAAATATCAAAGGGTGTTGAGCATTCACCTAAAGTATCCTAATTAAGCATTAAATTTATCTCTATTTATCTAATAAAATCAACAATTAATTAAGAATTTTTCGAAAAATAAGAAGCATCATCAATTGGATGTTTAATCAATTGGACCATCTCAAAAGGTTTAAGTTTTAAGATTTATCCATCTCAAAGATAGAGAAATGCATTGAGTATGTTTAAGAGGTACCATCAACTCGATATTTGATCAATTGAATCATCTTAGAAGTTTTAAGCTTTTAAGATTTATCCAACTCATACTAAGTTAGAGAAATACATTGAGTACAATTAAGAGGTCTGTAGAGTATTCTTATACCTAAATTGATCAAATCATTACAAATTAAGTGATCACAATTAAAATCAAATTATAAATTGATGAATTAATGTGAACAATGATTGCTTTTGCTTTGCCATTCAAGAGTATACATTTAAATATAAAAAGAAATATTGCTTACCCAGCAATGGGCGGACCTAGATTTGGCTTACTTAGACATGATTTCTTTTCTTTTCTTTCTTTTTATCCAAGCTTGTTGAGCGAAGAACTTTCCAAGGCTTAGCTGGCTTGATTAGAGTTTTTATATATATATATAAATATAAAGAAAGAAATTGTAGCACTTTTTAAGTCTTCTAATTAAAATTTTAAATTTTAACTTTGAATATTATTAATGTTATTGCTTACTCTTAATGCTTAAGAGAACCAACTATATGCATATTTCCATCATTTACACAAAAAGGTTTCATAAAATTGTTTTAAATTGAAATTACATCAAACTAAATTACTCTTGCTTTCATTTTTAAAGTACAATAACCTTACTTGTACACATTCAATTGTCCATTTTAAACCAATCAAAGAAGAGTATAAATTGCTCTATATCGATTCAAATTACTCTAAATATCTCTTAAAAGTATTGCCTTTAAAGAATCCTTGGATTGGTATTTTATGGATTATATATATATGAGTATCTTTTCGATTTTTAAATTTTACTTATATTGTTTACGGTACTCAAGTATAAAAATAAAACAAAACTAATATTAAATAAATAAAAAAGAAAAAGAAAAAAACCCAGCGTTATCCAATTCACTAAAGTTGAAATTATTTTTTTTTTTACTAAAACGACCGATCGATGCTCTGAAAGCTGGTCTTGGTGATGAAGCAAGTATCGAATGAGATTTATAGAATGTTTTCAGAAAGAAATAACAAGCGGTCGTTGTAGTATAGTGGTTAGTATTCCCGCCTGTCACGCGGGTGACCCGGGTTCGATCCCCGGCAACGGCGTCTTTTAATTTTTATGTTTTAGCGTATATCATGTTTGCTTCTCCGTCTCATTTTCCCATTTTGCCCCCCTCCTTTGAAGGTATTCCCATTTCCTCATATCAATAAATTTGATAAAAATAATTCCAGAATCACTTGTGCGAGTTGGAGCATACAACTTCCTCAAATTTTGTCATGTGAAAATTAGTTGTCTAGTGCCAGAAAAATTTTAAACAAAAATTGGAATATTTCACACATTTGATTTTGGAAAGGTTGAGAGTTATGAGAAATTATATTTTTAAATTACCACTAGTAACAAACCTTGTGCATACACGATTTATAGCAACTATTATAATTGAATACTTTTATTTTTTATATATGGTAAATTTATGGTGTGATGACTCTAATTACTTACTTATCTAGACAGTGTATTATGTTTAAGTTCAAAAAAGTTATTGTTTAGTTTCACATCAAGAAGCTTCTTTGTAAAAAACCAAAGATTAATTTATTGAATTTATTCATGAACAGGCAAAAAAGCATATTTACTATGGTAAAAAGACATTGTCAAAAGTGATTGAACAAATTTCCATCAAGTTTACATAGTCTTAAGCCCAATATGTTGATATTAAATGTTGGTTGTGGATATTAAAGCATTCAATTATAAATTATTTTTATTAATAAAAAAGGTGGTAACCTTATGCATACATGATTTGTAGTAGCTACTATAATTAAATAATTTAATTTTTTATTTACGGTAAATTTATAGTGTGGTGATTCTAATTATTGACTTATCCAGACAATGTATTATGTTTAAACTCAAAAAAGTTATTATTTAGTTTCACATCAAGAATCTTCTTTGTAAAAAACCAAAGATTAATTTATTGAATTCATTCATGAACTGGTAGAAAAGCATATTTACTATGGTAAAAAGGCATTGTCAAAAGTGATTGAACAAATTTCCATCAAGTTTACATAATCTTAAGCCCAATAAGTTGATATTAAATGTTGGTTGTGAATATTAAAGCATTCCATTATAAATATACCATTTTTATTAAAAAGAAAAAAAGAAGTGGTAACCTTATGCATGCATGATTTGTAGCAACTACTATAATTAAATACTTTTATTTTTTATATATGGTAAATTATGGCATGGTGATTCTAATTACTTACTTATCTAGACAATGTATTATGTTTAAATTAAAAAAAAAATTTATTATTTAGTTTAACATCAAATTGCTTCTTTGTAAAAACCAAAGATTAATTTATTGAATTCATTCACAAATAGGCAGAAAAGCATATTTACTATGGTAAAAAGGTATTGTCAAAAGTGATTGAACAAATTTGCATCAAGTTTATATAATCTTAACCCTAATATGTTGATATTAAATGTTGGTTGTGGATATTAAAGCATTCCATTATAAATGTACCATTTTTATTGAAAAAAAAAGGTGGTTCGAAGCTCATTCATTTTATTGAAAAATTAGTGTATATTTCCATTTGAAGGTATTTTCATTTCATCAGTAAGCAATAGTGTGTATTATTAATAAATTTGATTAAAAAAATAATTCTAGAATGACTTATGCAAGCTAGAGCATAGAGCTTCCTCAAATTTTTTCTTGTGAAAATTATTTATCTAGTGCCAAAAACAACAAAACCAAAAACTTAGAATATTTCACATATTTGATTTTGGAAAGGTCAAAAGTCATGGGAAATTATATTTTTGAATTACCACTAGTAACAAACCTTGTGCATACATGATTTGTAGCAAAAGCTATAATATATATATATATATATATATATATATATATATATATATATATATATTATATGTTAAATTTATAATGTGATGACTTTAATTACTTACTTATATATTTAGACAATGTATTATGTCTAAATTCAAAAGTTATTGATTAGTTTCACATCAAGAAGCTTCCTTGTGATAAACAAAAGACTAATTTGTTGAATCTATCATGAACAGGTTGAAAAGCATACATTACTGTGGTGAAAAGATATATTGTCAAAAGTGATTAAACAAATTTCCAAGAAGTTTACCTAAACTATATGCTATTATTAAATGTCGGTTGTGGATATTAAAGTATTTGTTTATAAATATACCATTTTCATTAAAAAAAAAAGGTGGTTCGAAACCTATTCATTTTATTGAGAAATTAGTGTGTATTTCTATTTTAAGGTATTTTCATTTCATCATCAAGCAACGATGTGTATTATTAATAAATTTGAAAAAAAAAATTCAAGAATGACTTATGTAAGTTGGAGCATAGAGCTTTCTCAAATTTTGTCTTGTGAAAATTATTTGTCTAGTGCTAGAAATATTTAAAACAGAAATTAAAATATTTCACATATTGAATTTTGGAAAGGTTGAGAGTTATGGGAAATCGTTTTTTTGAATTACCACTAGTAACAAACCCTGTGCATACTTGATTTGTAGCAACCACTATAATTAAATATATATATTTCTATTAAATTTATGGTGAGATGACTCTAATTACTTGCTTATCTACTTAGAAAATATATTATGTCCGAATTCAAAAAAATTTATTGGTTAGTTTCACATCAAGAAGCTTTTTTGTGATAAACCAAAGTCTAATTTATTGAATTTATTCATGAATAGGATGAAAAGCATATTTACTTTGGTAAAAAGATATGGTCAAAAGTAAATTTGCATGAAGTTTACATAACCTTAAGCCCAATATGCTGATATTAAATGTCGATTGTGGAGATTAAAGTATTCGTTTATAAAATATACCATTTTTATTAAAAAAAAAAGGTAGTTCAAAACTCATTCATTTTATTGAGAAATCAATATATATTTCTGTTTGAAGGTATTTCCATTTCATCATCAAGTAACAATGTGTATTATTGATAATTTTTATTAAAAATAATTTCATAATGACTTACGCAAGCTGAAGCATGGAGCTTCTGCAAAATTTGTCTTGTGAAAATTATTTATCTAGTAATAGAAAATTTAAAACAAAAATTAGAACATTTCACATATTTGATTTTGGAAAGGTCAAGAATTATGGAAAATTATATTTTTGAATTACCACTAATAACAAACCTTAGGCATACACGATTTGTAGCAAAAACTATCTATATATATAAATATTATGTTAAATTTATAGTGCGATAACTCTAATTACTTGCTTATCTATTTAGACAATGTATTATGTCTGAATTTAAAAAAAAGTTATTGATTAGTTTCACATCGAGAAGCTTCCTTGTGATAAACAAAAGACTAATTTATTGAATCTATTCATGAATAGGCTAAAAAGCATATTTAATGTGATAAAAAGAAATTGTCAAAAGTGATTAAACAAATTTCCATGAAGTTTACATAACCTTAAGCCTAATATGCTGATATTAAATGCCGGTTGTGGACATTAAAGCATTCCTTTATAAATATACTATTTTTATTTTATAAAAAAGGTGGTTCAAAACTCATTGATTTTATTAAGAAATCAATATATATTTCCTTTCGAAGGTATTTCCATTTCATCATCAACGGTGTGTATTATTAATAAATTTGATAAAGAAATAATTTCATAATGACTTATGCGAGATGAAGCATAGAGTTTTCTCAAATTTTGTCTTGTGAAAATTATTTGTCTAGTGCCAAAACAATTTAAAATAAAAATTAGAATATTTCACATATTTGATTTTGATAAGGTCAAGAGTCATGGGAAATTATGTTGTTGAATTACCACTAGTAACAAACCTTGTGCATATACGATTTGTAGCAACTATTATATATATATATATATATATATATATTATGTTAAATTTATGGTGTGATGACTCTAATTATTTGCTTATTTACTTAAATAATGTATTATGTTTGGATTCAAAAAAAGTTATTGGTTAGTTTCACATTAAGGAGCTTCTTTATGATAAACCAAAGACTAATTTATTGAATCTATTCACGAATAAGCTGAAAAACATATTTACTATGGTAAAAAGATATTGTCAAAAGTGATTAAACAAATTTCCATGAATTTTACCTAAGTTAAAGCCCAATATGATGATATTAAATGTCGGTTATGGACATTAAAGTATTCATTTATAGATATACCATCTTATTAAAAGAAAAAGGTAGTTCGAAACTCATTCATTTTATTGAGAAATTAGTGTGTATTTTTATTTGAAGGTATTTTCATTTCATCATCAAGCATTCATGTGTATTATTAATAAATTTGATAAAAAAAATAATTTAAGAATGACTTATGCAAGCCAGAGCATAGAGCTTCCTCAAATTCTTTCTTGTGAAAATTATTTGTCTAGTGCTAGAAAAAATTAAAATAAAAATTAGAATATTTCACATATTTGATTTTGGAAATGTTCGAGAGTCATGGGAAATTATATTTTTGAATTACCATTAGTAAAAAACCTTGTGCATACATGATTTGTAGCAATTACTATTGTTAAATATATATGTTAAATTTATGGTGTGATGACTCTAATCACTTGCTTATCTACTTAGCAATATATTGTGTCTGAATTAAAAAAAAAAAAAAGCTATTGATTAGTCTTACATCAAGAAGCTTCTTTGTAATAATCTAAAAGCTAATTTATCGAATTTATTCATGAATAGGTTGAAAAGCATATTTACTATGATAAAATATATTGTCAAAAGTGATTAAACAAATTTCCATGAAATTTACCTAAGCTTAAGCCCAATATATTGATATTAAATGTCGGTTGTGGACATTAAAGCATTCGTTTATAAATATAAAATTTTTAGTAAAAAAAAAGATGGTTCGAAGCTCATTCATTTTATTGAGAAATTAGTGTATATTTCCTTTTGAAGGTATTATTAATAAATTTGATAAAAAAAAAATCCAGAATGACTTATACAAGATGGAGCATAAAGCTTTCTTAAATTTTGTCTTGTGAAAATTATTTATCTAGTGTTAGAAAAAATTTAAACAAAAATTAGAATATTTTACATATTTGATTTTTGAAAGGTCGAGAGTCTTGGGAAATTATATTTTTGAATTACAAATAACAAACCTTATGCATACACAATTTGTAACAACTACTATAATTAAATGCATATATTATGTTAAATTTATGGTGTAATGACTCTAATTACTTGCTTATCTACTTAGGCAATGTATTATGTCTGAATTAAAAAAAAAAGTTATAGATTAGTTTCATATCAAGAAGCTTCTTTGTGATAAATCAAAGAATAATTTATTGAATTTATTCATGAATAGGTTGAAAAACATATTTACTATGGTAAAAGGATATCATTAAAAGTGATTAAACAAGCTTGCATGAAGCTTACATAACCTTAAGTCCAATAAGTTGATATTAAATGTTGGTTGTGGACATTGAAGTATCCATTTATAAATATACCATTTTTATTAAAAATAAATAAAAAAGGTAGTTACCACTAGATTAAAAGTGTTTTGACGTGACATTTTAAGGGATAACATTTATGCTTGCTTATCATTGATAAAGTGTTTCAATAGTTTTCTTTTAAACCTGATAATCCAATTTTAAAAATAAGTAATACATGTTGACTACAACATAATGAGGGAATGGAAATATAGAAAATTCCCTTATATACTTGGAGACTACACCCATTTAGTAAGTTCTTTCTTCCCCTCTCCTTTTTATTATACTAAATTCGAAAAGATATGTGTGGATGAGGACTGGTATAATATATAATAACAATTTACTTTCTTTATGAAATACTCATATAGCACATAAAAGGTTTATGCAGAAAGGGAAAACAATGAAAACATAGAGAATCTTCTCTCTTATTCAATGCTCTATGCCTCCTCGAGATCCATTTTCTGTCATCAACTTGGAACAATTTGACCAACTCTATTTATTCTCAAAAGTTTCATCATGGTTTATTTAATTCCTTCTATATTTAACAAATAGATACCATATCTAAAAAATAACTGATAAAAAAATATAAATAATCATCATACATATCTATATTAGTTTTTTCTATCTTGATGCATTACAGAATAAAATAGAGGCAATCTACAATAGTAGAAAGTTTTATTTTAGCAAATATTTTATCAAAATGCCCTATCTTTTAAATATTACGTATTTATATTGAAGGGCCTTTCATAAGATATATTAAAAAAAAAAAAAAAAGTTACTCAAAACAACAAACACGGATGTCTACTTTAATATTATAGATAAATATAATGTTGATTTTGTTTAGATGTTGTTGTTCATTGGTCTTTCTTTGATAATGAAGGATAAATATGAAGATGTAAAAGAAAATGATGTGGCTAAAGTACTTGTTAGAGCCCTAAGAAACTGTCTCCACCTACTCCTGTAAACGTTGTTTTTACTCAATGAGAAAAGTGTATCGGATAAAGAAAGGTTGCATGGCTTTCTAGGTTTTAAAAGTTCTTTTTCTAAATGACATTTATTAGCTCGAAATGTCCAGGTGGCATTGTAGTAAAATGCAGAAAACACTTTTATTGAACTAGTTAAATGAAGAAGAAAAAGTTTGCTTTGTCTTACTTTCCAAAGAGATACTAATATTAAATATTAAAAGAGTCAAATACGTCGGTAATCTCATTACAACTAGCTTATTCACATATATGACATGAGTCAGATCTAAAATTTGAGTTTAAACCAAAAGATGTTCGAAGCATCCAATCTCTGCGACATGATCTCAAACAAGTATGGATGGCTATCCAATCCGCTGTTCTTTGATCTTCTCGTCTAACCAACCTAAACTCATAAGACTTGAAGCTCGGTAACATTGTTTGCTATAGTTCATGTTTATTTTAACTTTTGTTAGAAATATTTACTGTTTGCTTTAGTCTTCGTCCACTTTAGCTTTTTTCGAGAATATTTACCGTTTGCTTTAAGTCTGTGTCCACTTTAGTCTCTATCAAAAACATATGATGTACCATTCCTCTTACTATACCAAGTGGGGCTCTCAAAATATGAATGATTTAAACTTCTCACATAAAAGTAATTTATCTTCGTCTCACTAGATTTAGCCTTTTGAGGATAGATTGGACACATTTTTCAAGCTTCAAACACTATTTCAACTTTTGACAATTAGGTGATACTATTTAACTTTTGAATTTTTGACTAGCACTATTTATATTTTTATCTCATTACTATTACTACCCAGATTTTGTGTCTGATATAGATTTTGAGGAGCTGGAGGACGAATTTAACATTTAGCTTGGCGAACTCTTGGTTCTTCTAGGTTTAGTTCAATGCTTTCTAGTCCCAATAAGACATCATAAAGGCATTGACTAGGAGGATGGTGTTGGGGCATGTGAATTACCTCATCATTATCATTTTTGTTGTCAGATTTTGAATCATTGTCTTCTAGGGGTCTCTCTGAAGAATTTTTATAAGAAACCATGTATTACCATTTTCCGCAATCTTCTCCAATAGGTCTAATGGTAAGGTCCCCTTCTTGATAAATTTTCCAAAAAATGAAATTCTATCCCTTCCCTCCTTCTCCTCTTTTGTGGAGTATCATTACCATCATCATGAGGAGAAGTTTCTTTAGACATAGCATTCGTCACACAGACATTCTGGATTGAAGAATTCATGTCTGTTGAATGGATTCTTGGCAAAGTAGATAGGTTTTTCTTTTTCTAAGAAGGATTTGATGATCTATTGTAGTGTTTTTGTCTAGCTTAGAAATTACCAAATATTCTTTTGCTAGTTAGCAGATAACCTGAGTAGGTTGGATCATTAACATGGTAAAAAAGATAGATAGTGTCTTCTTCTCCTTTTCCTCATCTTTGTTGAAGCTAATGGTGATAGTATCATCCTTCTTTTTGATGAAGGTTGGACTAATAGATTAGACATGTGTAGTATTCTAGTATAACTTCTCATAGTTCATTAACCATGTTTCGGGTATGAGCTTAAGGAGTTCTTTTTTTTCAAGTTGCCTTAGAGCATGTATCACAGTTGGGACATGATTACTGTTCATGGAAATGAAGAGATCATATCTTCCTTCCTCTAGTAATGCAAGATCCCATGTGTGATTTTGAATCTTATAAGCCATTTAGTAGTGGAGTGTAGCTGATAAGGATCTTTTAACATTAAGGCTCCAAGTATTTGGATTTGGACCTTAAGTGTCTCCAGGGGCTTCTTGTCTCATAAAGGGATGCAATAATTTGGGAACGATGTTATACATACTATTCCTACATTTAATGTCGACTTTATAGTTCCTACGCATACTTGTTCATATCTCAAATATCTTAAGTCTAAGAAAGCCATTCTAGCTATGATAGGCATACCTTTTCTTGCTATGAAAGGTTAGAGCCAATCGTACTACTCTAAAATGGAGGTGAGTGTATCTTAGTTTTGTCCATTGATATGGCAATTCTAGAGAAATTTGTAATGTGACAAATTGTTCCTCCTCTATGGCCTTTAAAAGGCATTGATCAAACTTTGTAGATTGGATGTATTCTTTGACTTTGGAAGATTGTGGCTTGATGAGGGATTTTATAGATGAGAAAACATTTCAATATGGCCCGGTGAAGGTTAAATATGAATTAACAAGAGGTAATGAGGTACTGTCTACTTTTTGGTCTTCAAGATAGGTTATTTCATATACGCTATCTATTTTACTAGCATGAGGGGTTCTAAATGAATTAAGGTAGAGGTTTGGTTATTTAGTGTGTCTAAGATGTTGGTTTCACTTGTGGAGCTCTCATGTGTATCCATGTGTTTAATATATTCTCTCTCTCTTCCTCTTAAAGAGAAAAAATTGTTTGGCTCTGATACCAAGTGCGGCTTACTCTGCAAGATCTAAAAATAGAAAAGAAATATATAACTAGATCTAGATTTAGCCGATTTTATATTAATAGAGAAAGCTCCGAGTAAGTTCATCTCTTTGAACCTTGTGATCTATCACTATTTTCGAGTCTAATATTAAATTTTTTATTTATGTTCCTAATTCGATTCATATTGGATCCTATGCTCATTCAATATAAATCCTCGACTTGAACTAAGAATTTTATTATTTATTTAGAGTCACCACCTAATTGAAGTTGGAAAAAATTATTGAATTAGAACTAATTGAACGGATTAATTCTAATTTAAACAACTAGTTGATGGAATCTCCTCTTTTTATTTTTATAAATGAAAAAGAAGAAAGAAAAACCAAAGATTCTTGACTCAGGAGTTATCCTACTAAAACTTTAAAGTTACCACCTTATTCTTATAAAATCTATATCATGTTTCGACATCTTTTTTATTATTATTTTATAAGACAAGAGCATATTTAAAAATGATGGAATAATTATGCTGATAATGATTTGGAAAATAATGTTTTATTCTTTTTAGAATTGCCCCATAAGGGTGCCTATATACCCACTATTCGGAATCAAACAAGCTGCAATTCGCTTTTTATGAAAAAGCTTTAGCGGGGTTGTTTAAGTTTTAATTATGAAAACATGCTTGGTTTATGTTCATCATCATTTTCAAGATTTTGAAAACAACCTAAGCCTAAGCTTTATTATTTTATTTTCTAAAAAATTTTAATTTAAGGAAAACCAATTTTGGATTTATTTTTTTTAAAAAAGATTTTTCTAAGTGATAAAATAATTAATTATTAGTTCATATTATTAATTTAACTAATTCTAATATAATAACTAAATTCAATTTTTTTTGTTTTTTATTATTATTTATCATTATTATTATTTTTATTAAACTAAATGTATCCATTTATTAAAATCCTAAAAAAAAACTAATTAAAATTCTAACATTTTTTCTCAGATTATAAATTTTTAATAAAATAAATATCTAAACGAATAAATTAAAAAAAATAGAAAAATCGACTTACCTGGATGCGAGTCGAATCGGGTCTAGTCGCGTCAATCGGAGGGTCCTCGTCGATAGTGTTCCAGCGGTTTTTGAAGGCGGCTTCCGAGCTTTTCGAGGGTGGGTAATCCAAATGTGGTGGTGGATTTATTCAAAAACACCTCCAAGTGGTGGTTTGAAGCTTGATCAGCAGTCGTGGCTAGGAAATCTCCAACAAGCTTCAACACCTCATGTTTTCTCTCTTTTGATGTGTGCTTTAGCTTCCCCATGCCGTACTTTATTTATAGCCACCAGCAATCAAGCTAGATAAGCTCGAATTTCCTCAGATTAGCACGAATTAAATCTTCAATTGAAACCCATCTTCAATTTGCTTTAATTTAGGTAAATTTTTTATTTTGTTGCGATTTGATTCAAATTGGATGATGTTTATCTTATTTCAGTTAAAGATTCATTGGATTTATGCAAAAAATCGTATCAAAACGACCAGATTTTGATTTTCTACGGTCGGCAAGCATTTCGGATGGAGGTTAAAGACGACCACGCGACTGACACGTGTACTCCCTCCATCCAATCAGATGCTACCACATGTCTTGAGTAAATGAAAAAAATTACAAAAAGCAAATTTTCTTCCCCTACGTTTCGAACCCTCGATCGAGCCCTCCTCGCGCGCGTTCAGGCCATGGTTTAAACTAGATAGGCCAGCCCAATTCTTGGTTTTATTTTACGCTAATATTATACATAAGCGTGACATTATTTATTTGTTTTATATTATTTTGAAATTCTAAAATTTTTTTAAAATTATTTAACTCATTTTATTATTATTTCTACTATTATTTTCCAAAATTGGGACATTTTTCCTATTTATTTTATTTTTTTTCTTTTATTTTCCCTTTTTCTATTAATTAGAAAAAATTTAAAAATGAAAAAATTTGTAAATTGAACATTATTAGTGATTAGGGGCAAAAATAGGGTATTTATAGTTGCTCCTCTTTATAGTAAAGTTTGGAAAACTTAACTACAAAGATAAGAAAGACTCCATTTTTGGCTAATAAACTGAATGGATAACGCCCTAGTTGGCTGGTTATCTGAACTTGGTTCTAGTAGAAAAAATGCTCCATGAGCTAATAATCTCACGAATGCTTTGTGGTAATTAATACTACTTGGGGAGTGATCTTAAAAAATCTAACAACCTGGTAGTAAGGTATCATCTAGAAAAGTGCTTTATGGGCTAACTAATCAACAATAGAAAACATCTCAGGGATTGTTTAGAAATGTGTTATTGTGAGTAAACTAACTGATAATAGGAAGTGTTCTATAGGACTAGCGACCGTAAAGAGGAAATTGTTTATGGAAGCACTCTTATGAGCTGGCCACCTGATAACAGAAAGCGTTTGGCTAGACTAATGGCTATTGAAGAAGAAATATTCTAGAAGAGTGCTCTCATGAGCTAACTAATCGATATCGGGAAGTGTCTTATAGGACTAACAACCTTGGAGAAGGAAATTTCTGGAAAAGTGCTCTTATGAGCTAACTAATCAATGATAGGAAGTGTCTCATAGGACTAACAACTTTAAAAGGGATAATCTAGAAAAGTGCTCTTATGAGCTGACTAGTCGAAGATAGTGTTGTGTCTCATTTAGACTTGCAACCATAAGGATTATCTAGAAAAGTGCTCTGATGAGCTGACTAATCGATAAATTATCTAGAAAAGTACTCTCATGAGCTAACTAATTGATAATTAGGAAGCATCTCTTTGGACTTGTAACCCTAAGAGAAGATATTTAGGAGAATGCCCCATTATGGACTGACTTTAAGAAAGTATAACCAAGAAAGTGCCCCATTGTCGGCTAACCTTAGGTTATTATATCTGGGGAAGTGCCTCATTGTGGGTTGACTTTAGAAAAGTATGTCTGGAAAAGTGCCCTGTTGTGGACTGACTTACCGGTAGTGATTGCGGGTACATCTTATTAACCTAACATTTCTGGTAAATTGTTCAAATGATTGATAAGAGGTGTCTTTTAGATTGCCTAACTTAGAAGATGTGATTTATGATGAATTATGATTATTTACCCTACATGTTTACCGGTTTATCACGGATAGCAACCAAATAACTGAACCTTCGTGCTGGTTTGCTCCATTTTTTGCTTACTCTTGCTTCAAAATAGGGCTGAGGGCCTTGATGCATTTTCTTTCTTGTGAGCATAGCTCTTATGATTGTGGTGTTATCCTATTGATGCACCAGGTTTAATGCTAAAAAATAAGTGGAATTATATGACAAAATCTATTGAGATTTAATATCATTTTAATGTTCATTATTCATTACGAGGCAATAGGTAATGTATGTTTATGAAAGTTTGTTTAATGACAATTGGTTAAGATAATCGATCATTTAGCGGCATTAACTTTGCTTGTAGAAGGAATGACAACTCAACGAAATTTATATTAAATATTGGCATTCATGAACCTTGGCAAAACTTTAATTTTCTCGCGTAAGGATAGTATATCTTAACAGCATCCATATTAATGGGATTTCTCAATTCTGGACCATCCATTTGAGTTAATATTAAAACTTCTCCTGACAACACCTTTTTTACAACATATGGACCCTCATAGTTTGGGATAAACTTGCCCCTTGAATCTTGAGCATTTGGGAGAACTTTCTTTGGCATCGGATCTCCTTCTTTGAAACATCGAGGTCTCATTTTCTTGTTGAATGCTGGGGCCATTCTTTGTTTATAGCACTGGCCGTGACATAATGTAACGAGTCTTTTTTCGTCGATCAAATTCAACTGGTTAAGCTTCTTCTTTACTCAATTTGATTCATCTAATTGCGCTTCTGATAGGATTTGGAAGGATGGTATCTCGACTTCAATTGGCAAAACTACCTCAGTACCATATACTAGAGAATACGGGGTAACTCCAGTAGATGTTCAAATTAAGGCTTTGTAAGCCATGAGGGCGAATGGTAACATCCCGTGCCAGTCTTTGTAAGTGATGGTCATCTTCTCGATAATTCTTTTGATGTTCTTGTTGGCCGCTTCCACTGCTCCATTCATCTGAAGTCGGTAAGGAGTCAAATTTTTGTGGTTTATATGGAACTGTTGACACAAATCTATCATCAACTTGTTGTTGAGGTTGGTGCCGTTGTCGGTGATAATTGATTCAGGAACTCCATAGCAGGCTACTATGTCTCTTTTCGGGAATTGGACTATTACCCCTTTGGTGATGCTGGCATATGATGAAACTTCTACCCACTTGGTGAAACAATCAATGGCTACTAGTATGAATCCGTGACCATTGGATGCCTTTGGAGTGATTGGCCCGATGATGTCAATTCCCAACATGGAGAAAGGCCATGGTGTAGACAATGAATGAAGTTTTTTAAGTGGGGCATTTATTCGGTTTGCATAAACTTGACATAAATGACAGTGCTTGACATATTTGATGCAGTCTAATTCCATGATTAACCAATAATAGCCCATTCTCAAGATTTTTCCGACTAGCATGTATCCGTTCATGTGAGATCCACATACTCCTTCATGCACTTCTTTCATCAGTTCACCTACCTCTTTTTTGTCTACGCATCTTAGCAATGTTGTGTCAGGTGATCTTCTATAAAGCATAGGCCCATTTAATAAGAAATGACTTACTAACCTTCTGAATGTTCTTTGGTCATTTTTGCTAGCCATTTTAGGGTATCTGCTTTCTTGGAGGAAAGTTTTGATATCGTAATACCAGAGCTTATCATCTTGTGCTTTCTCGGTTACCAAACAGTAAGCAGGCCGATTTTCAATTTCTATTTTCAATGGTTGGACTTCGGCTCCCCCTGTTATCTGAATCATAAATGCTAGTGTGGCAAGGGCATCTGTAAACAGATTTTGAGTCTTCGGGATGTATGTGAAGGTGACTGCTTCGAATTCGTCGATCAACTTTGTCAAATATTGACGGTATGGTACCAATTTGGGGTCTTTAGTTTTGTATTCTCCTCATGTTTGTAATATGATGAATGAAGAATCTCCGTATACTTCTAATTCACATATTTCCATGTGGCAAGCCATTTTAAGGCCAAGGATCCATGCCTCGTATTCTGCAATATTATTAGTATATGGAAATGTGAGTCTTGTTGTTGAGGGGAATTGTGTTTCTTCTAGTGATATTAGTACTGCCCCGATCCTACAACTGAATACATTGGCAGCTCCGTCAAAGAACATTTTCCATTTAGGGCTTTATTCTATCCCGTAGTCTTCTACTGGTTTACCCTTCGCCGTTAATATATTTTCATTAAGAAATTGGGCTTGTGATTCTCGGAGATCTCCCTCAATTGGGTGTTCTATTAACTAGTCTACTAACGATTGCTCTTTTATCGAATTTTGATTTATATATGTGATATCAAATTCTGATAAAAACATTTGCCATTTGAAGATTCTCCCTAACAAAACGGGTTTCTCTGCCAAGTACTTTAGGGGATCATGTCTTGTTAGCAACTCAATAAGATAGTAAAGGGTGTACTGCCTCAATTGGTGCATGACCCAAATCAAAGCACAATAAGTCCTTTCTATTTTTGAATACCTCTATTCTCCATCCGTGAACTTCTTACGCAAATAGTATATGGAACGTTCCCTCCCCTCTTTATCTTTTTGTCCCAACACGTACCCCATGGGTTCATGGAGTATCGTGAGGTACAAGAATAAAGGTTTTCCTTGTTTTGGGACTATTAAGACTGAGGGATTTGCGAGATAGTATTTGATCGTTCTGAATGCTCTTTCGCATTTATGGTCCCATTTTATCGTGGCATTCTTTTTCAGTAGACGGAATAGTGGATGGCATTTATCTATAAGTTGTGAGATGAAACGGGTTATATAGTTTAATCTTCCTAACAGACCTCTCACTTCTTTGATAGTACGTGGAGAGGATAGTTCCAATATGGCCTTTACTTTATTATGGTCGATTTTAATGCCTTCTTGGCTTATGATAAACCCTAACAACTTGCTTGTTGTGACCCAAAAAGTACACTTTTCAGGATTTAATTTAAGTTGGAACTTTCTCAATCGCGTGAACAATTTCCTTAAGATAACCACATGGCTTTCTTCTCCCTTAGACTTGGCTATCATATCATCGACATATACTTCAACTTCCCGATGCATCATGTCATGAAGTATCGCGACCATGGCTCTTTGATACGTTGCCCCGGCATTCTTCAAACCAAATGGCATAACTTTGTAACAGAGAGTTCCCTATATTGTGATAAAGGTTGTTTTAGTTTTATCCTCTTCAGCCATTTTTATCTGATTATATCCTAAGAAACCATCCATAAATGAGAAGAGATGATTTCCTATGGTATTATCTACCAGGACGTCGATGTGAGGTAGAGGGAAATTGTCTTTTAGCGTAACTTGATTTAAGTTTCGGAAGTCTACGTACACTCGCACTTTCCCATTCATCTTTAGAACGGGGACTATATTTGCTACCAATTCCGGGTAGTCTAACACTTTAATGAACCCTACTTCTAGCAGTTTCTTGACTTCTTCTTTGATCTTTAGTAAGATGTCAAGCCTAAATCTTCTCAACTTTTGTTTTTTAAGTTTAACATCTTCTTTAGTGAGAAGCCTGTGAACTACTATTGACTAGTTGAGTCTTGGCATGTCGCCATATGACCAGGCGAATACATTCACATATTCAGTCAACAACTCGATTTATTTCATGATTATGCTCGTCACTCATGTTAGCCCCAATTTTGAGGGGTTTGGGTTCCTTTGTGTTTCCTAGATTAACTGTCTCCATTGGCTTGCCAATTGAGATTTTTTACTTTGTTCATGTTTTTGCCAACTTTCTTGTATTATTTCGTGGTCAAGGACTTCGCTTCCAACGGCTGACCCAGCAGTGTGGGAAACGATATCTATGTTTTCATTACTTACCTACGCGAAATGTCCTTAACATTCAATAGTAGGGAATTTATAGGGAAAGTGAAGTGAGAACATATATACATAAGCAAAAGAAATAAACTGCAATTTATTGACATTTTATTTAAAGAATCACAATGGAAATTTGTTTAATAATTGTTCCCTATCCTTGAGCTGACCTAGTGCTATTAACAGGATAACATAACCAATTGTTAAGAACTTGATGCTGATTAGACGTGCGAGAGGTTAAGCCCTCATTGTTGACGTTGATTCGACTTATTCCTGGCTCTTGCACGGTAGTTGCCTACATGAATGATTGTTGAAGGGGTGGAAAATGCATCGGGGTATCATTCGGCTTCTCTTTCCTTCAGGTTCTGATACCTCTTGCTTGTGCCTCTTCTTGAGGCATAGGAACGTACCCTAGTCCAAACTTCCCTTGCTTTCCCTCTTTGAATTGATGCCCTTCCTCGCTCATGACCATACTCACTTCATTGAACATTTGGAGCCCCAGGTCTTCAGGACCGTCTTCCCTGATGTAGGGTATAGCGGTTTCTTTGTAGATAGCATAGTCTTGTTCTCCCAGTATAGTGATGATCTATCTATTTGCTATGAACTTGACCTTCTAGTGGAGGCTTGAGGGTATGGCTCCAGCAGTGTGTATCCATGACCTTCCCAATAGTAAATTGAAATAACTTGGAATGTCGAGGACTTGGAAGGAGATGTGGAACACTTGTGGACTAATCTCCACTGGCAAGCCGATTTCCCCCATTATTTCCCTCTTGGATCCATCGAAGGCCTTAGCCACTGTTAAGCTTGGCTTGATGTTGCTCACATCGACTCCCAGTAAGACAGGGGTGGCCAAAGGGCACATGTTGAGAGAAGATCCATTATCTATTAGTATTTTGGAGATGATCATGTCATTGCATTTTATCACAATAAATAGTGGTTTCGCGTATTGGTCTCTATCTTCTCCTAGCACTTCGAGAGAGAATGATATTTGATCCATAGTGAAGATCGAATCTACCACATGGCTCAATTTCTCTATTGTGATGCCTTCTGGTATCCTGACCTGTTTGAGTACTCTGAAGAGTGCTTCTTGGTGATGCTTGGATGTTGTGAGGAGGCCCATAAGTGATATTTGGGGTAGAAATTTATTAAGTTGTTCCATAATTTTGTATTCACTTGCCTTGATCATTTTTGTGAATGTAGGGAGCCCATCTTCTTCTTCTTTCTCTAACACGATGCTCTTTAGGTGATACCTCCTATGATGGGGGACTTTTCCTGATTAAGGACTTGATAGTCAAATGGTGTCGCCTTATACCTCTTTGAGAGTATTGGGACATTGAATACATATTTCTTCTTCAGGATTTTCACCTCGGTAGCTTGTCCCTCATAGCACTTTATAGGGGTGGGAATTGCGGGGCGGGTCCACGGGTTGACTCGCCCCGCCCGCAAAAATATGCGGGGCGGGCAAAAAAAATCTGACCCGCAGGGGTACGAGCCATTTTGGCCCAAGCCCGCTTGACCCGCGGGGCGGGGCGAGCAATCCCCGCGGGCTGCGGGCCAACCCGCCGGATTCTGCAGTTGCAAGCAGAACTGTACAGCACGGCAACGACTTGTCGGCTTGAGATGACACACACGTACGACCTGCTGCTGGATGTGACGAGGACGACATGACGACCATGCTCTGCACCGCCGCCGCCGACTAAGAAGTGAGATGACCGGTTGAAGACTTGAAGTGACGCCGCCGAGTCGACGGGTGCGGTTCAAATTGCCATGCCACGCCACATTGAAGAAGTCGAACACACACATACACACCAAACACCACAGTAGTCCACAATCCACATCCACACCACAGCGACAGCACAGTCCACACTCCATAGCCCGCACGCAGGCTGTCGTCCGTCCGTGGCTCCGTGCACCTCGACCTCGTCCGTAGGACCGCAGCCCGCATGCAAGCCGCAACTGGCAGCAGAGCAGCCCACACGGCCAGGTTGTACAAGTTCCAACGCAGCTGGCAGCCCACCCTAGACCCCACCATTCGTGCACCCCCAATACTCCGCAGCTAGACCGACGTTGTGCCACCACCGCCGGCCACCTTTTAGACGTCGTTAATTAAGGTAAAACAATTCTCTTTTCTCTACTATTGTCCTCTACTGTATTGTGTGTGGCTGGTGGTTTGGCCGTGTGGTGTGGTGGCAGTGTAGTGTGGCCGTGTGGCGTAGTGTGGTGGTGTGGGCCGTGTCGTGTGGTGGTCGTGTGGGGTGGCCGTGTGGCGTGGTGGCGTGTGGTGTGGCCATGTGGCGTGTGGTGTGGTGTAGTGGCCGTGGGGCGTGTGGTGTGGCCGTGTGGCCGTGTGGTGGTAGCGTGTGGTGTGGCCGTGTGGTGTGGTGTGGTGGGCCGTGTGGGGTGGGGGTGGGTGAGTAACGCCGGTGGTGGTGGTGGTGGAGGCTTGGTGAATGGAGAATGGAGATTGGATAGTAGGGTGGTGGTGGTGGCCGTGGGGGGTGGTGGGCCGTGTTGGGTGAGGGTGGGTGAGTGTCGTCGGTGGTGGTGGTAGTGGAGGGAGGCTTGGTGAATGGAGAATGGAGATTAGATAGTAGGGTGGTGGTGGTGGCTGTGTGGTGTGGCCCGTGGGGGGTGAGTGACGCCGGTGGTGGTGGTCTACTGGTGGAGGCATGGTGAATGGAGAATGGAGAATGGAGAGTAGGGTGGTGGTGGGGTGGTGGTGGTCGTATGGTGTGTGGTGGTTATATTTAATTATTTACATATATTTAACTACTACTAATAACATTTTTTTATATTTACATAATGGATCCTATAAGTAACGAGGCTGCAATGGAACCAATGGAACCTATTAATGTGGATCATGTATCTGAAGTTGGTGGGCATAACGATAATCCACAACCAGGATCTTCTCAATCTGAAGAACGTGCAGGTAAGAAGGCTCGAGTAGATAGCTCTTCTTCTCAAGTTTGGGAATTATTTACAAAAATTGATATTGGGAATGATGGTAAAAATAAAGCTAAGTGTAAAGCATGTGGGAAGGAATATGTGATTGGAACACATTCACATGGAACTTCATCTTTACGTCGACATATAGAGAAGTGTCGTTTGAGTCAAATTCCTAGATATCATGATGTTGGTGATATGATAATTGATCATGCGGGGAAGTTAAGATCAAGAAAACCTGATCCTAAATTTGCTCGTGAGGTCATGGCTATGGCTATTATTGAGCATGATCTGCCATTTTCATTTGTTGAATATAGGAGGATTACACAGTTTATAAGGCTATATAATCCTGATTATAAGCCAATCAGTAGAAAAACTGCTACATCAGATGTTTGGAATTTATATTTGACTCAGAAGGAGAATTTGAAACAAATTTTGCAAAAAATTCCAGGGAAAGTATGCTTGACCTCTGATTTATGGACTGCTTCTACTAGTGAGGGATATATTTGTTTGACTGCACATTATGTGGATGCCAATTGGAAATTGAATAATAAAATTCTTGTTTTTTCTAAAATGCCCCCTCCTCACTCAGGGTTTGAGTTGTCGAAAAAAGTATTTGAATTTCTGAAAGATTGGGGCATAGATAGGAAGATATTCTCCCTTAAATTGGATAATGCATCTGCAAATGATTGTATGTAGGATTTTCTGAAAGAGCAATTGAATTTACAACATAGTTTGTTATGTAGTGGTGAGTTTTTCCATATTAAATGTTGTGCTCATATTCTTTACTTGATCGTTAAAGAAGGATTGGATGTAAGTAGTGAAGCATTGCACAAAGTAAGGGAAAGTGTGAAGTATGTGAAGGGTTCTGAGAGTAGAATGAAACGCTTTTTGGAGTGTGTTGAACAAGTTGGAAACATTGATACGAATATCGGTTTGCGCTTGGATGTAACTACTAGATGGAATTCCACTTATCTTATGCTTGATAGCGCACTTAGGTATCGACGTGCTTTTTCTTGCTTTCAATTGAATGATCGTCATTACAAATACTGTCCAACCATTGATGAGTGGGAAAGAGCAGAAAAGATATGCAAGTTTTTGAGCCCGTTTCATAGTATCACCAATTTGATGTCAAGATCATCATATCCAACATCAAACCACTATTTTTTGCAAGTATGGAGGATTGAATGCTTGCTCAATGAAAATTTAAATAGTGAAGATCATGTCATAAGGGAGATGTCCATTAGAATGAAACAGAAGTTCGATAAGTATTGGAGTGATTATAGTGTTATCCTTGCACTTGGAGCAATCTTTGATCCTCGAATGAAATTTGATTTTTTGAGCTTCTGTTTTAACAAACTTGATCCCCTCATTTGTGAAGAGAAGATGGCTCATATAAAAAGCAAGTTATATAAACTTTATGGAGAATATGAGAAGAGTAAAACAGATCACATATCTAGAAGTAGAAGCAATCAGGTTGGATCATCTCCTCAAACACAAGACATATCTGGAGGTAGCAGCAGTAAGGGAGCAACAACACATAGAGCTGGAAAGGGCTTGGAGATTGATTTTGCTACATTAGTAGTAAGTTTAATAATTTTTTATTTCCTCAATAATTTTTTTTGTAATATATATTGGTATGTAAATAGTTTTTTCTTAATAATGTAGGAATTCCGATACTGTCAAGTAGAAGTACAAAGTTCTGGTAAATCTTCTTTAGATATTTATCTAGATGAGCCAGTAATGGATATGGACTTCTACTCAGAATTGGATGTGTTACAACATTGGAAGAGTCAAAGCCAGAGATATCCCGATTTATCTATCATGGCCTCCGATGTGCTTAGCATTCCAATTACTACTGTAATGTCGGAGTCAGCTTTTAGTATCGGCGCTCGTGTACTTAATAAGTATCGCAGTTCTATGCTTCCATCCAATGTAGAAGCTCTCATTTGTACACGAAATTGGTTATAAGGATTTGCATGTGAAGGTAAATTTTTTTTGTTCTATTTCCAATAATTTCTTTTAATGTATTCACCCTAATATAATATATTCCTAATTATATGTGTAATCTTATAAATTGTAGATCAAGAAGAAGACAATGGGAGTGTGGGTGGGACTGCGACTACTTCATCGAAAGGAGACTCCAATTTAGTTATTGATGATTATGATAGTGATGATTGATTTATATATGTAATTTTATTTGCTTCATTATTATATTTGTTTTCCTATGTAATTAGTAAAAACTGAAAAGTACTTTATCTTAATTGCTTGATTATCTTTTTAAGTACATATAAATTGAAGTCTCTATTCAAGCATCATTTTTATAGTAAGAAAAGAGAGAGAGAGAGAGAGAGAGAGTAACTTAAATGTCAACTAATCTAATTTACTTTGTTTACAAACTATTGTTACAATTTGTAACTTACAAACATTAATCAATACAATGAATTGTCATTAAGAATTCATACTTGTACCAAAAATAATTGAGAGGGTGAACACCATAGAGAAATTATTCCTATTAAAAACTTTTTGGTATTGTCTTCAATCTTTTAATACTTATATGTAAGGGCATCTTTTTTATTTTTAAGTTATATGTTTACATGAATCTAATAAGGATTTAACAAATTACGTGTACAATATATATATGTGTGTGTGGCATAGATGTTCACTAGGGTTAATTCACATGTAGTGGCTAGCTTAAATGAGATCAATTCATGTATTCAATTTGGTTGTAGGTTTTTCTTTTAATTTTTTGCACAAGGAAAAAAAAAATTGCGGGTCATTGCGGGTTGGCCCGCTTGGCCCGCGGGGCGGGGCGGGTTGACTTTTCCGACCCGCCAACCTTGTGGGCCAGTGTGGGCCAACCCGCGATGACCCGCGGGCCAATGCGGGTCGGGGCAAGCCAGCCCAGACGGCCCGCATTACCGGCCCTAGCACTTTATGACTATCGGCTTTGGGTCTGATTTAATCATGCTTATGGCCTCATCTTTTTCCTTTGGTAGGTTGTCTTCTTTTTCAAATGCGGGTCCCCATCCACTAGGCGGCCCATATTCAATTGGAGTGAAGGACTAATTTACTAGGTACTCGAACCTCCCATGTGATTCGCCCAAGGTACCGACTATTAGATTTCCGGCTAACCACTTCTTCTTGATCTGTGATTTAGGAGCTTTATCTGAGACTTGGCGTAGGAAACTTTCTTACTGCGTTGTTATCTTCGCCTATTTTGGGGACTCCTTTGATTTGGAGTCCAGCTCTTCGGATGTAATCATGTTAAC